>CM060920.1:380760415-382010415 GCA_030737875.1 Allium sativum
GTTGTATGGATCTAAAGAGGAGAATGAGCGCTTCAAAAAACCCCAAAGGACCGACTGATTTCGTTGAATGATTGAGGAGAAAAAGAGGAGAGAAGGGGTTGAGTTCTTTCCGTCGCACGATCTGGAGTGGAGCGGTTTCTTTGGTCAACGCGGGTGGTGAGAGAAGGAAGCGGATTGGCCAGCCTTATATTTAAATATTTAATTTATTTTAAATTCAAAAATACCTTTTTGTCCACACGAACCCCAATTCAAACCCAACGACGGTCGTCCCTAGCTAAATACCCCCATTCCGAACACAATCGATATGTTTCGAAGGCTCATTCGACTGTTTCAGTCTGTTTTCCTTCAAACTAAAATATAACACATCCAATATTTATTTTGAACGTACATTTCAATTTGCCGGGGCCACATGCTGATTTTAAAAATCCCATAAAATTAAATCTAGCTATGTTTTGGCGATACGGTCCCAACAAAACTAGTTTCATCGAATTCTGAGACTGTTTGAAAAATGGTCATTTTCTGGTCGATCCAATTTAACAGAAATTCACCAAAAACATTTCCTTTTGCCACGCTCACATATTAACTTCAAAAATTATGAAATTTGAAACCTACCAATAATTTGACATCCCGGATCCAACAAAAGTGGTTTCGTCAAATTCCGAGGTCGTTTGCAAAATGTCTATTTTCACGGGCTATATATACTCTATAGCGACCTTTCTGAAAATTCATTTGGCCATAACTTTTGACTCCCGCTACGAAACTTCGATTTTTCAGATTCGTTAGAAAGATATTCACTAACAGATTTAAATATTTTTGGTTTCACTAAAATCCATTTTATTTTGCACCCGGTACAGTCAGTCAAAGTTTGAATGGAAAATTTGAAACTACCGCGCCATTTCAGGCCTTGTTTAAAATTTAAAATAATTATATTCATTTTCAAACATCGATTCAAACTACTTTTCGTCGTTATTATTTAAAATATTTATTTTAAATATTTAAATTCACTAAAATAGCCAATTTAAAATTTTCAAACTGGTTCAGATTTTCCGGGTTGTTACACTAAACCTAATCTTTACATCCTCTACTCAAACACAAAATCGTGCCGCCACATTTTTCCATTTTCTGTAAACATTCATCTTTCAAAAATCAAAAACAAATACAATCAAATGCTACAAATCTTGAAACATGTATAGTTGGATTCTGAGCATGATTCTCTTCATTCTGGCATCAATTTCCAGAGGTTCGGCATCATTTTTCTTTTATGATATTGAGACAGCGCCGCCTAGGGTTAACCCATTCGGGTATTAGAAACAGCTATTCACGAATTCGTGGTTGTATTCGACTTTGTGGTGGAGTCTAGCTTCAGTTGTCGGAGTTTGGTGTTGGTTGGGGTGAAAAAGTGTCGATGTCGACACTGTGAGGTGCGCGCGAGGGCTGAAATCGCATTTAGTTTGGGGGGGGTCGAGTTGTACCAAATGGACACCCGGAGAAGGAGCTCGAGACGAGGAAGAAGTAGGTGGTTTCGATTTTGGGTTTAGTGGCAGAACGAGTGATAAAGGAGAGATCGAAGTTTGGAGGAATGGTTCGTAGAAGTCTTGAGCGTGTTTTCTTGGTTTGGGGAAGAACACGTTGGCGGGTTGGGCTGGTGTTAAATCCAAATGGGTCTGCGTGGAAATCAATAAAGGTTAAGGCCCATGTTTTAATGAATTTAGTTTTAATTAAATCCAAGTTTTGTGTTAACTTATAATTTCCATATCTCGATCATACTTAATCAGAATTTCACGAAACGAGATCCGTTGGGATCGTAGGGACAGACACTACACAATGGAACTGACTGGGAGTGGATTGGGGCTAGTTACAATTTATAGCGAAATAAATTGTCGTTCTGAATCAAGCGATGGTTATCGTTATTAACGATGATCGTCCAATGTGAGTAAAACTCACAAATTCTAAACAGTTATATTTTTATAACGTATTCTTAGAACTGATAATTATCTGTTGATTGTTGTGTGTTAACTGTTTGGTTGAATTGCATATGTATTGGTTGAAATTATAGATAACGATATATATATAAATCATTAATAAAATATTGATTATGTTTACCAGAATATTTCATATTGAAATAAAATCGATGTTAATTACATTATTTAACATCTGTGATGCAGGGAAACAGGTTGGAGGGATCCAACTGGATTCCTCAATATTTATAATACTGTTCTATTCATATATTGTAATATATGATGTGATATATAATCTGTTGTTGATTATGTGTGTTTGATTAATATCAATCACTGTTATTTGGTATTTTAAATACCGTAAGAAATACTGGGATGTAAAAAGGGGATTTTCAAAGTATATTTATATAAAATCAACGGATTTTATATATAAAACGAAAAGGATTTTATAAATGGAAATAATTATAAAATCAAAGAGTTAAAAAGGAAAGTATTTGTAAAACAAATATAAAGGAAAATATTTGTAAAACATATATAAAGGAAATTATTTGTGAAAACAAATATAAAGGGAAATATTTGTAAAACATTTACAAATAGATATTAAAGGATTATTTATTTAGAAAATAAATAGAATTATAAATGGAATATTTATTAAAGAAATAAATAGAAGTATAAAGGATTATTTATTTAGAAAATAAACAAATTTATAAAAAGAAATATTTATTTAGAAAATAAATAGATTATAAAAGAATTATTTATCTAGAAAATAAATAGATTATAAAAGGAAATACTTGAAAAAATGAAAGAAGTGTATAAAAAGAGAATTTTACACTAGGAAAGTTGAGACTCGTGCTTCGCACACGGGTATAACAGAATATGAATTTAAAATAGATTTTTAATAGAAATCTATTTTAATACAAAAGTGGAGAAGATAAATTTATAAATAATATTTTATAAATTAAATAAAGTGTTTATCATTGGATAAATATAATATGTAAGTCAGGACTTATATAGAGAAGTAAGAATCGATTTCAACATCGATATTTGAAACTAAATATGGACGTAGAGTTAATCAAAGGAGTTAATCAAAATGTGTTAATCAAAACGCGTTACGGGAGTTAATAGAATTAGAGTTAGAATTAATCAATTTGAGTTAGAGTTAATAGTTAGAGTTAACCAGTTAGAGTTAATCAGTTAGAGTTAACCAGATAGAGCTAATCAGTTAGAGTTAACCAATCAGAGTTAACCAGTTAGAGTTAATCAGTTAGAGTTAATCAGTTAGAGTTAACAAGTTAGAGTTAATCAGTTAGAGTTTACCAGTTAGATTTAATCAGTTAGAGTTAACCAGTTAGAGTTAATCAATTATAGTTAATCAGTTAGAGTTAACCAGGTAGAGTTAACCAGGTAGAGTTAATCAATTAGAGTTAATCGATTAGAGTTAAATCGAACTAGAGTTATTCATATAGAGTTAATCGAGTTAGAGTTAGTCAAGTATTAGTAAATTGAATAGAGTTAAAGGAGTTAATCGAATATAATTTATTCGAATAGAGTTAAAGGAGTTATCGAATATAATTTATTCGAAGAAAGGAGTTAATCGAATTTAGTTTATTCGAAAGAGAGATTATCGAATATAATTTATTCGAAGAAAGGAGTTAATCGAATTTAGTTATTCTAAAGGAGATATCGAATATTAGTTATTCGAAGTGAGTTAATCGAATTTAGTTATTCGAGAGGAGATATCAAATATTAGTTACTCGAAGGAGTTAATCGAATTTAGTTATTCGAGAGGAGATAATCAAATATTAGTTACTCGAAGTGAGTTAATCGAATTTAGTTGTTCGAGAGGAGTTAATCGAATATAGTTTATTCGAAAGTAATTATCGAATAGAGATTATTCGAAAGAGTGTTATACATTGAAATTTGATTTATATCGAATTCGGGAAAATACTATTCACCTTTCTTTTTAATCAAGATTTATTTATTTATAAATAAATGGTCTATTTAGTTATTTAGTTAAATTAAGCAATAGAAGTTATAATTTGAAGTTAGATATTTTGAAAGTAGGGATTATAACGCTATAGTTATAATCAATGTTTTCAATAAAGAAGTGGATATGTAAATAGAATCCGAGAGTTACGTAAGGAAGTTTGTTAAAGGTTTAAAAGATAAACTTTGTCTATTCCGAAGTTAAAACTTTGTTTAGTTAAGGTCTGAGAGGTAATTATACCCCAACTTGATTGACTTCCTTCTTAACTAAGGAATGGCTAAGGTTTGATAGTAAAGGATGGTTAAGTGAATTTAGTTAATGAGTGAAATGGTTTGAGTTGGCATGGCGATGTTTGATTTAAACATCAGTTTAAATCCAGTGAAGGAGTTTTGGAAATGTTTCCCAAATAAGAATCAGAAATGTTTCCTGATAATAAAAAATAAGAAGTTAGAATATATGGAAACAGGAGAAAAGTAAATTAATGAACTAAATATATAAATGTTAAATAATGATTGATCGATATAATTTCCATCTGGAAATAATATCGTTGTTTGCACACGTGTTTTTCTTTGATAGTTAAATCACAGACTATCAAAGTTTTGACCATTTTTCCGTCGTCAATACGGAGAGACCGGTCGGATTATTATTCGAGAACCACTCTGTATGGGCGTTAGAGTTTCGAATCAAATAGATCGAAGACAAATTGAAGACGGAGTTTATACAAGGTTATTCTGGCGATCCTAGGTAGAAATTACTTAAGATGGATTTACAGAATAGTTCCTTCGGTTTGTCCAGTCCCAGGACAACTTGAATGGACGAGTGTCTGACAGAGTATATCTGGTAGATCACGTATGTTGATCATTTCAAACGTATTTACATTGGTGGCGGATGAATTCGTTTCTCTTAGCTTATACCCATGGTATTTTTGGGGAAACCAATTTGTGATTTGGCGGGTATGGCAATGTGACATTCGAAGTAAATGGAGGAGTGATCTGTTAAAAGATACGTTATGACCTCAAGCCTCATCAACTGGGAAATGACATAAATCGGGCAGGCAGCATGGCTAAGTGGGCCGCACCCAAGTAGGGTATATTGTCACCATCTAGAGAATATTCATATATGTTACTTCTTTCAATTTTGTTTCTCCCGGGAATGGTTATGTTGGTTTACCAACTGTAAGGTGACAATATATTCGATACACTCAATCGAAATGTGTGGTCGATCATGTGTGGCCGAGTTACAAGATGTTCTTGTTGAACTCCAGTGTGTCGCTTCTAGAGTACACTGAGCGGAAGGTGGATCCATACCTTTTCATAGTTGGAATCCATTCCCCATATAAGAACCCATGGTTTTGATTGTATATTATATATGTAGAACGTTAGATGCAAGCGTTTCTACTAGATTTCTATTATTTGATTTAGACATTATTATAATATCAGAAGAGCCTTGATATAAGAAGGTTATCCTAAGGTAAAAACCATCCTTGTTTATGTGTGGATTGGTCTTATGATTATCCTTTGTTTTCAAAAGGATTTTGAAAGTTAAATCAAATGATTTGAGTTTACTCACACTAGTCACATGACTGACCCAGAGTTTATTTTGTTTTGTTTTCCCTATACTCTTGGGTGCTCAATTTTGTACGGGCAGTCAAGTATTTGGGATTTACAGATACTTGAAGAGCTGGAGCAGGAGGCTTCAGGATTTTAGCTATTGTTATTTCCGCTATGTTGTAAGTGTTATACTCTAATAATGGTATTGTATACAGATACTGTTTTATTTCAAAGTTATGTTATGAAATATATTTACTCGTTCCGCTGCGAGATTCGTGTTTACTCTGATGTTGTATGTTCTTCTTCTTCTTCTATTCTAAGTTTCTATCTTATTTATTCTCACCCTCTAATTTCTTTCATTAACTACCAGTATTTTCAATGTTTGGATAATCGACGTGGGTTTTATGTCGATGACCAAAGATCGCAAATTTTCGTGATGTTACGATACGGGTGGAAGTTCACAAAAGAATTATAAACGTGGATCTGGGTATTTTACTTTATCCATGAAATAGACTAGATCTTATGAATCCAAAAGTATAGTCTACTTTGCCAGGTATGATGCAGACAAATCAATCAACCGTATACAACGTATATAAAATTCGAACTGCTACACAAAAACCAAACTGAGTGTCTAAAAACACGGAAAAAATATCATTGTGTTTAGTACGTCATTGTGAATGGGATAACACAATACAAATTTATATTTTAATGTTCATGTGATATTTCACTATTTACTTTATATTGGTTGTCGCTACCATAAAACAATCGAATAAGTAGATTTAAACAGAGCTAGCGAAATAAAAATTCATCGAAACGAACGTCAATGTTTTAATTATAAACTTTTTTATAATCATTTTATACGAAATATTTATAATTTGAAAGTCAATATTTTACTGTTTGATTATGAATTGACTTTATGTCAATATTATGAAATCGAATAAACTTACATATTTAACGATCAATTTAATTTCTTTAAATGAAATTAAACACATGTAATCCAAATTCAATTTTAAAGTTTAAGCTTAAAGACAAGATTGTTCCGTACTGATTATGGCTGTTTTTTTAATGATCATAAAATATCATTTCAAAATTCAGATTCATTTTTCTATAAAATTGTTCTTAACTTTAAATGAAAACATATAATTTATTTTTCTCAAAATATTATTTAATTTCAATAAGACCTTAGATCAATTTAATGCAAAACGTTAATTACAATTACCTTTTGGTTTTTTTATTAAAGCATTATAATCAATTTAACCAAAGTCTTATTAATAATACAAAACTATCAATTTCATTAAGAAATCATAAAATTTTAATTTCATAATATAAGTTGAATATTCTAAAATCAGTTAAAATAATTGTTCGTTATAATCTCTCCCACTCAAAACTTTTCATCTCTGAAAAGGAAGGAAATGAAAATTTTGCATTTTAATATATTTTAAAACCATAAAATTGTTTACATTTAAAACTAATTTATTAGTTCATTATGATATAGTTGTATAATATTAATTTTCATGTATTGATTTGTTTTTTTACGTCAAAATACTTTTATAACTTTAGCAAGTTTAGTTTTGTTTTTACAGAATTTAGGCATACGTTGATCGCGCTCAAATTTAAAAATCTTTACACCAGGTGAAAGTACTTAGAAATGTTCTAAAACAGATATGGAAAGCACATTCTCTCATTGGTCGTATTTGCGCAATGGCTACGCCATTATTCTAGTAGAATCACTTATTCATGTTTGTATCAATGCGATTCGAATTACACCACGAAAATATCTAATATATCGCAACATACAAGTGTTACGTCTACTATCCCAGCAGAAACCAATAGTATTATTGATAATCATTTCCCTCGATTTATGCTATGGAACAAATCCTGGTAGATCGCAGTACGTAAATGGTTACATCTTCTATCCCAGCAGAAACAAATAATACTGTAGATTGTAAAAGGCCCGCAAATCCGTACTATCTGAGTTGACTAATAATACCACACGTCCAACCCAAATTGCAAAGAAATATGAATCATTATTAGAAAGAAGTTAGAGGGTGAGAAATAGAAAGAAAGAAATATTAGAATAGAAGAAAATGAAGATCACAAACTCACAGCGGAACGAATAAAATATATTATATAACATAACTTTTGAAATACAAATCAGTAACTTTATATACATACCATCATCAGAGCACAACAGTTATTCCTGGAACATTATAAACACCTGTTTCCAGATACAAACATGGTTCACAGCGGAATATATGATAGTCTATAGCTAACTAGTGAAGCCTCCTGCTTCCAGCTCTTCCAAGTGAATCTGAAAAATCCCGAATACTTGACTGCCCGTACAAATTTGGGCACCCAAGAGTTTAGGGAAAACAAACAAAATAAACTCTGGGTCAGTCATGGGACTGGTGTGAGTAAACTCCAACTATTTGTTTAACTTTAAAAATCCTTTCGAAAGAAAAGATAATAGTAAGACCAGCCCATACATAAATATGGACGGTTTTTACCTTACTATAACCCAAAACACTTTGATATGAAAATCCAGTGATATTATAATAATGTCTACATCAAATAAATAGAATCTAGCGGAACGCTTGCATCTCACGCTCCACATACATAGTATAAAATCAAAAAAAACCGCATGGCACTTATTGGAGATTAGATTTCCAACATGACAAGGTATGGAACCACCTTCCGCTAGTGTATCTCTAGAGAGGAATACACTGGGTTCAACAAGAACATCTTGCAACCCGGCCCACGCATGACCGACCACTCATTTCGCTTGAGTGTATCGAATGTATATCACCAACGGTTGGGATCGGCAACCGTCTCCCGATTGGGACATCATCGAATAGAATAAGGAATTAAATGAATCTCTAGATAGGTGATTATACACCCTAATGGGAGTAACCCACATAGCCATGCTGCCTGCCCGATTTTTGTCATTTCCCGGTTGTTGAGGCCTGAGGCTACGCTTACTTGCCATTCATTTATAACCCAATTACTTTGAATGCCACATTGTCAAATCCGTTAATCACTAATTGATTTGCACAAATATTCTGGATGTTATGCTAAGGGAATAAATCCGTTGTAACCATATATATTTATACAGACCAACCCATTAGATCATTGGAAATACTTTGTCAGACATTCGTCCATTTACGTTTGTTCTAGGATTGAACGAAACCGAAGGCACAATTTCTATTAATAGAAAAAGCTCTTGCATTTTACACCGTCTTCGATTATCTTCATATAATCTGATTCGCAACGCTACTGCCAATACAGAGTGGTTCACGGATAATAATCCAACCGGTCTCTCGATATTGACAACGATATTGGCAAACACTTCGATATTCGGTTATTTAACTATCGAAGAATAACAAACATCCATTCAAACATCAAACAATCACTGGGCCATTTAATCAATATTTCATTAATTAAATCATTTCTCCATTTCCTGATCAATATTTGTTAAACAAATATTTTCAATTTTTTCTCGGTCTCTTACATTCTTTGGAAAGCATTTCTATATCTAGCCTTCTTTTATTTTCTACACTTAGAAAATATATTCTATTTGAAATTGAAACAATTTCAATCACTTATCTCTTTCCCGACTACTTTAATTATACTCAAGAAATAATTTATTTTATATTTCCAAAATTCCACCACTTGGTTTAAAACGAATGTTGTGTAAAACATCGTTATGACAACCTAAAATATTTTATTCAACTAACTCTTATTCAACACTTCTCTTTGAGACTGGATCTTGCTATTTATCCATTAAAATGAAATCAATCAAGTTAGGGTAAAATTACCTCTCAGACCTTGACTGAAAACATCCTCAACTTCAAAATGGCAAAACCACTTACCCCGAATAAAACACACCATAAAAACCAATTATTCATTTTAGAAAACATGTATATGGTTCGCTTTCTATTTCTATTTTATAGATTTCCCTTTTTTTTACAATATTCTATTTTTGATTTCGTTTCCTTATCGAATTCTTTGTATATCGATACATTGATTTCTAACTATCAAATTATCTTAAAAATATTCTAACTCCTTAAATTCCCAGAAAAATTCGCCATAACCTCCCTTGTTCCGGGAGCTTTGGGATATTTCAAATAGCCTCCCATGGCCCTCACCAACCTAAAATAAAAAGAAAAAGCCAAGCGGCTTGCCGATACGGCGCATAAAATCTCATATATGAATTTAAACATGTACCTTTTTGTCGAGCACATAAATTAAAATCTTCATATACTCCATCCCATACCAGTCTAACACATGCTCACCTATTTTTCATCTCAAACCAATCGTTTGAAATCAGTATCGCTCATTTATTCTTTAATTAGCTATTTTGCCTATTTCATTTCTTTGTTTGAACATAAAATGTTCAAACAAAATATTTAACTTGCTCATAACCAAATTGAATTTCAATTTCGATTCTAGTTTTCTTTTCGAGTTCGAATATAAATTTTCAAATCGAATTCACTTAATCAAAGCCCAATATCAATTCAAAATCTCATTATCTAATTTTTCTTCAAAATTAGTTAAATCTATTTAATAACCAAAAAATCTGATTTTTGTTTCAAAAATCAACTCATTACTCTACTTGAGTTCAGATATATTTTATAACTCAAAAATCTGGATTTTTCTAAATCGAAATTTGGATTTTATTTGCTTACAATCCTTTAATTTATTTAAATAAACCGTTATGGTTTTAAAATGGTTCTGGCGCTGATTTTCTGAAAATTTGATTTTGACATAACTCAAAATCTATTCGACGAAATTCAGATTTTTCTCCTCCATTATAAAATTATTATCAAATTGGTCCTGACGTTTCTTGTTTCAAAGAATTCTAACTTCAATTGAGTTCTGTATATTCAATTGAAGTTCGAATCGCCAATTTACGAACTGCAGCGCTGCGGCGAGCTCGTTTTAATTATATTTATAAATATAAATGTAACGACAACGATTTCGCCTGGGCCTAATCGATCGCTAAATCGACCAAGACCATTCGAATCCCGCATAAGCTAACTCTGGGTATACAACACATCAGAACAAATAACAAAAGACTTTTATAAACATCATAATAATGTTACATCAGAGTGCAGAATATCAGAGTATATCGAAATATAATCAATACAGCGGAAGATGATTTTACAATAAATGTAATACAGTGCACAGCGGAAATTAAATAAAGTAACACAGCGGACGACGATAAATGCTCTGGACACGGCTTTTCGCTTCGATCCACAATCCTGCTAAACATATCTGCAAAATAAAACTACTCGACTGCCCGTGTGGAAAATAGGGGCACCCGAATTTGCAAGGGAAAAGAAAACTACAGGTCAGTCATGGGACTGGTGTGAGAAACTCTAAACAGTTATAATTAACTTATTTAATAATATGGCATATCACGGGACTACGCCGCTAATGCGGAACGGGTTTACCCCCTTGAATGCCAGTGTATAAACAACAATCAATATAGATATATGGATCTACTATGCATCAATCAACATGAAATATCCCAATCTACCCACTTAGACTAATCACTACACTTAGAATTTCCAAATCCAATTCAATTTACAGAAATTATTCCTTTGGATTTTATTCCCGATTTCTTATTTCAAATCATTTGAAATACCTATCTATCTTTCTATATCAAAGTAGATTTCACTTCGGGATCTCAAATCAAATCGTTTCGAAATATGAATTCCAAAACATAACAATGCATACAAACAAGTATGCAACCAAATATCGTGCTCCCCATCGACAAGGCAAAGGGTACGCACCTTGCTACTCGATATATAAATGTGCACCTACCCCACATAGGAGCAGGCTACACCGACGATGCATCTACCCCACACAAGAGTAGGCTACACCGACCTCTCACCCATACTTTTAGTCTCAGGGTTACCCGACTCTTTAGCCACATACTAAATCATTTCATATCCCGAAGTAGGGAAAATCATTTCACAACATAATAATCACAAGTACTTTCAAAATATAGTACTTCACATCAGTAATTCACACATATGATCAGTCACTATTAATCACATAACCTTTGAGCTTGTACGTCTCAAAGAAGGGTGTTAAGCAAGAGAATAAATTCTCCGCCACCAAACAGATATGCTATCAATAGCAACTAATCGAATACGCGATGAACCATAATGTAAAACATAATACATTTCTAAATCATTTTAGAAATCATCGGGTTTTAGGCCTCGAAATCCTTTCTGTTTTATAAAACATTTTTATAAAACATTCCCTGTCCAAAATCGGGAATATATTTCTTTTTACTTAAGAAAAATATCATTTCCAAATCATTCATTAAATTTGAAATGAACACAACTCGCTAAACGCCTTATCGTCAAATCGTGAAGTGTTTCACAAGGCGTTAGCACACAGATATTTTCAACCCAACCCAATGCTAAATGTAAAAGCATATTCTGCTCATAAACTGGTCGAGCACAATTCACATAGTCAATCAATCAATAAGAATCAATATCAACGATCAATTAGCCCAATCCATATCAACAACCAAGTACATTTGATTCAATCTCGTTTTGGTAATTTATTTATTACCATAAATTCACTTATAATCTAATTAAAGATTTATTCAAACTTCGATTGGTTTCTATCTCTAAAATCATTTCTTATTGATTGTTCAACTTTATGGAAATTAATCCTTCTTTAACGCGGGTTAAAGAACTAATGTCTTTTAAACACAGTTCACGACAAACCCCAAATCCAATCCTAATTCAATTCCAATTAAATATATTAGAAATTCTGATTATTTAAAACCCCTTTCAAATCCAATTTATTTATTTAAAAATAATTGGGTTTTAAATTTAGTTCAAAACTAGTTCATTTCGATAAAAATCTATTTTTTTTCTTTACAAATGTGTGATTTTTCATCCCAGTCCTTCACAAATCATTTCTTATGATTTTACACAAATTATTGATATTTTTAATAATTTTATCAAGGCCCGTACAGTCGATTTCCAACAACGGCCATCGAACTGCACTTACATCGACCTTTTCTGAAATTGATTTGGACATATCTCCAAATCCAACCGTTAGATTTCAAATTTCTAATATTCGTTAGAAAGCTCTTTTCGATACAAACCCAACGGTTCTGGTTTTAGGAGAATCCGACGGTTGGATCTCCCGTAATGTCCGTTTGAAATTAATGGTCGAAGTTCATGAACTGCCGCGGCGCGGCGCGTTCTATTCAGGCCAGTATATTATATATATAATATATATAATATATATTTCGTCGATTTCCTTTTTAAAGCAAATTTTATAAATCGTTTTAAACTTGTTTCAAAACAATTTCAACTTCCATTTCAAATTCAAATCAAAATCGAATTTTCCATTATAAATTCTTTTCACTTTCATTTCTATTTGATTTCAATTCAAATCGATTTCAATTTCAATTTCTAATTCATTCAATTCGAATTCATTTTCTATTCAATTCAATTCGAATTCATTTTCTATTCAATATCAAAATCGAATATTTCATATACATGACAATTTTATACAGTGTATATATATGTTAAAAATTATATTTTTAACAATCCAATCATTTTTGCATTTCATATATATATTGATTTCACATTACATATATATATTATTTTCACTTCATATATATATATATATATATTATTTTCACTTCGTATATATATTGTTTTCACATTTCATATATATATATCGTTTTCACATTTCACATATATATCGTTTTCACATTTCATATATATATCGTTTTCATTTCAACTCATATATATTTTCATTTCAACTCATATATATGTTCATTTCAACTCATATATATTTTCATTTTCCATTTCATATATATATAATTTTTTCACTTCAAATATATATAATTCACATCGTATACATATATATATTTTTCACATCGCCTAAATATATTTTACACATCGCATAAATATTTTTTATTTCACATCATATATATATATTTTCACACAGAATACAAGCAAACAAGTCGTCCATGGTCTGTGGACGACGGGGAGCAGTTCATATATGCAGTTAAAATATAAATAACTGTACAGAAAATTATAGTGAGAGAATTTCTTACTTTGATTGGTTTTAATTTCTGAATTCTGGTTCGGTTCGGGTTTGAATTTGCCTGAAATTCCAACGTGCTCCGTTTCGAGCGCGGTCAGCTTTGTTGTGAAGCCCTTGTCCCCACGATCGCAACGGATCCAGTTTCGCGTGATTTCGACCTCGTATGAAGAAGTTATATATTTTTAAACATTGGCCAATTAAATTAGTAATTATTTAAACTAATTAAAGTTAACAACGTTAAATTAAACATTACCTTTTCTCTAATTACGTTTCTAACCATCGGCACCCTCCAGAACTTCGCTCGACCTCTAGGGTTGAAGACTACCGCCACCACGCTCGCCTGCACCACGATCAGAGGGCACTCCCGTCTCCGCCTTGGTGTCGCGCGCCACCGCTCCAGTTCTCGGCCAACTCAGCCTCCCATCAGCGCCGCAAATCCAGCTCGAACGGATGAGCTTTAAGCTCCGAATTCTCCCAGTCCAGCAAACCAGAATCGATCAAACCCATCTTGATTTAAAGATCCCTCCTCGCTGAAGAAATTTCGCTTAGAATTCATCTTCAAAATCGCTGTAGATTTGGAGAAATTTCGGGAGATTGTTTGGAAGGTTTTCCGCTGTTCAGACATAAAAGGCGGCTAGGGTTTTCTGCGATGGAGGGGTTTTATAGAAAATAATTTTATATTTTATTATTATTTAATTTCTTTCAATTCAAAAATACTTGTTTATTAATACGAACTCCAAATCAAACGCAACGACTGTCGCCCCTAGCTAAATACCCCCATTCCGAACACAATGGGATATGTTTCGTAAGCCAATTCAACTATTTCGATCAGTTTCCATTCAAATTAAAATATAAATCTATATACATTCAATTCAAACGTACATTCTAATTTACCGGGCCTACATACTAACTCTAAAAATTACAGAAAAAAAATCTAGCTATGTTTTGACGATACGGTCCCAACAAAACTAGTTTCGTCGAAATCTGAGACCGTTTGAAAAATGGCCATTTTCTGGCCATCCAATTTAACAGAAATCAACCAAACACATTTTCCTTCGCCACGCTCACATATTAACTTCAAAAATTATGGAATTTGAAACCTAGCAATAATTTGACATCCCGGATCCAACAAAAGTGGTTTCGTCGAAAACTGAGGTCGTTTGCAAAATGTCTATTTTCAAGGGCAATATATTCTCTATAGCGACCTTTCTGAAAATTCATTTGGCCATAACTTTTGATTCCCACTATGAAACTTCGATTTTTCAGATTCGTTAGCAAGATATTCATAACAGATTTAAATATTTTTGGTTTCAATAAAATCCGTTTTATTTTGCACCCGGTACAGTCATTTGAATTTTAAAATCGAATTTTCGAACTAACGCGCCATTTCAGGCTCGTTATATAATTTAAAATAAATATTTATATTCTAACGACGACGTATATAAATATATACGTTCTAATTCTATTCAAAATAAATTTCTCGTCGATATTATTTAAAATATATCATTTTAAATATTCAAAATTCGTTAAAATTACCAAAATAAAATTTTTAAACTGGCTCAGATTTCCGGGTTGTTACAATAAACGTTTTAACTTCGTTAAAATGAATTCAACTCCATTCTGATATATTTTTAATATATATCAAATCCATTTCAACATAACATTTCTGATCTATTTCACTTCCATTTGAAATTCTATATTCGAATTCTTTTTCACTTCTATTTGAATTCTATATTCAAATTTTCATTTCACTTCTGTTTGAATTCTATATTCAAATTCCTTTTCAATCTCCATTTGAATTTCTATTCAAATCTATTTTCCAACTTCATTTAAATTTCTATACTCAAATCTATTTTCAAACTTCAATTGAATTTCTATATTCAAATCTATTTTCAAATCTATTTTCAAACTTCAATTGAATTTTATATTCAAATTCCCATTCCAACTCTATTTGAGTTATATATTCAATGTCTATTTCAAATTCTATTTTGAAATTCTATTTCGAGTTCTATTTTTAAATTTTAATTCCATTTTGAAATTCTATTTCAATTTCTATTTCCAATTCTATTTGAATTTTCTATATTCAAATTCCCTATATTCAAATTCTATTCAAATTCTATACTTGAATTTCCTTTATTTTTTCTATATTCAATTTCTATTTTTGAACTCCATTTGAATTATATATTCAAATTCCATAGTTTAAAGTCCATTTGAATTCTCTATTCAAATTCCATATTTATTCTATTTGAATTTCAAATATTCAAACTCCAATTTAATTCTATTTGAAATTTCAAATATTCAAACTCCTTTTTATATTCAATTTCTATTTGAATTTTCTTTATTCATTCTTTACACAAGTCTCGATTTCAATTCCTTTTGAAATCGATATTTCTACTTTTCGAAAATAGATTTCCCTTATCAATTTCACACTTGTATTTTTATTTCTGAATTTATCCAATGATAATTCTTTTTTACTTCAATTTCACACTTGTATTTTTATTTCTGAATTTTTATTTCAATTTCACACTTGTATTCTTTGATTTTTACCGTACTAAAGCCCCTGCTTTTTGTCAGTTCATCACTGCAACTGTAATAACCCGGAAAATGTGAACCAGTTTAAAAATTTTAAATTAGGTTATTACCAAGAAATTTGAATGATTGAAATAGTATATTTCAATAAAATATAGAATTGTGTATAATATGGCAGTTTGAAATTTTGAATACAAACTTTGTCTGACTGTGCCGGGGGGAAATATAACGGATTTTGGCGAAACTGAAAATATTTAAATCTGTTTATCAATACCTTTCTAATGAATCTGAAAAATCGAAATTTCATAACGGAAATCAAAAGCTATGGCCAAATGAATTTTCAGAAAGGTCGCTATATAGTATATATAGCCCTTGAAAATTGAGATTTTGCATACGACCTCGGAATTCGACGAAACCACTTTTGTTGGGTCCGGGATGTCAAATTATTGCTAAGTTTCAAATTTCGTAATTTTTGAAGCTAGTATGTGAGCGGGGCAAAAGATAACGTGTTTGGTCAAATTCTGTTAAAATGGGTCGACCTAAAAATGGTCGTTTTTCAAACGAGCTCAGAATTCGACGAAACTGGTTTTGTTAGGACCGTATCGTCAAAACAAAGCTAGATTTATTTTTCTGGAATTTTTCAATTCAGTTTGTGGCCCTGGCAAATTGAAATGTACGTTTAAATTAAATATCGAATGTTTTATATTTTAATTTGAAAAATAACTGACTGTAACAGTCGAAATGGCCAACGAAACATATCCCATTGTGTCCGGAATGGGGGTATTTAGCTAGGGGCGACAGTCGTTGGGTTTAAAAAGGAGACCGTTTGCAAAAACACTATTTAAAAATTTTCTATAAATCCTGGCCAATAGGAAATTTTCTTTAAAAAAAAAAAGCTCTAAAACCCTAGCCGCCAGAACAAACGAACGACGCACGTCGTTCAAAACTTCTCGCCGATATTGTCGCCGCCTCAGGCCGTTTCGCCGCCGACTACCGTTGAAGCTTTTGTTCGCCGTACTCCCCTCTCCACATCCGACCCAGCCTCGCCACCAACAGAGCCGCCGTCGTCGAGTTATGGCGCTTCAAAGTCGTCGCCTTCCTAGAGCCGCCGCCGCCTCGATTCGCCGTCGCACCACCTCAGACTACCAGCGCCGGAAAGCCCTTCCCTCCCTCGACGACGTCCAACAGTCTGATCATCTTATAGAGCTACGAATCAAGAGGAAAATCCAAACCTAGAATTGAGCAGGTTTGAAAACTAACGGCTTATATAATTTTAAACTGTTTTAACACTTTAAAGCATTGCAAAGCTTTGAGAAATAATATCTTTTTCGTTCATCAACGAAATTCGATGAAACAAGAGACACAGTGACCGCAAGGAGGCTCTCTACATTCTAGAAGAAGCCGCGGATTTTTCTGACCTTCCTACGATTTTTAGCACTGCAATAACCAATGTGAGGAATCTAAATTATCTGTGTGAATGAAATCGCGTTGTATAAATTATATAAGCGAAGTGTAAATTATATACACATTGTATACCTCATGTACATGTGTTGTATAAGTTATATTAGCGATGTATAAATTATACAAGCGTTGTTTGAAACATATATGCTTTGAATTGTGATGAAATGCAAGTGAATTATTATACTATATATATATATACTCCCCTCGTCCACAAACCATGGACGATATTTATTGCTTGTGATGGACGTGATATTATATGGTATGACGAATGGTTGGAAATAATTGTTTGTGGTTGATTTTATTGTTGAAAAATACCTTTGTGGTTGAAAAATACCCTCTTGTGGTTGAAACAAAATAGAATAGGATTGTGGAATTGAAAATAAAACATGCCGCCTGCGTGCGAACTAGATGCATGATCCCCATTGTCAAAAACCGCGAGGTTTTAAGGTAGAGCGAGGAGCCGTACTAGGGACGGTCCCGGTTTTAACTACCCTGCCGTTATACAGCCAAAATTTTCTTAAATAATTATGTGTTAGAATAATTTTCATTCATTGAAATTATTTACATATGCTTTATCGAATATTCATGTGTTGAGTTGCAATTCATTCGTTGAGTTGAAATTCATGTGTTGAATATTATTTAAATTTAAACAAATGGCTTTAGCGATAAAAATCACATTTTTATATATATACAAACTATATCGAATATTCATGTGTTGAGTTGCAATTCATTCGTTGAGTTGAAATTCATGTGTTGAATATTATTTAAATTTAAACAAATGGCTTTAGCGATAAAAATCACATTTTTATATATATACAAACTATATCGAATATTCATGTGTTGAGTTGCAATTCATTCGTTGAGTTGAAATTCATGTGTTGAATATTATTTAAATTTAAACAAATGGCTTTAGCGATAAAAATCACATTTTTATATATATACAAACTATATCGAATATTCATGTGTTGAGTTGCAATTCATTCGTTGAGTTGAAATTCATGTGTTGAATATTATTTAAATTTAAACAAATGGCTTTAGCGATAAAAATCACATTTTTATATATATACAAACTATATCGAATATTCATGTGTTGAGTTGCAATTCATTCGTTGAGTTGAAATTCATGTGTTGAATATTATTCGAATTTAAACAAATGGCTTTAGCGATAAAAATCACATTTTTATATATATACAAACTATATCGGATATTCATGTGTTGAGTTGCAATTCATTCGTTGAATTGAAGTTCATGTGTTGAATGTTATCATCTTTTAAAAATAAATATTTTTGATGATAAAAATATTCCTTTTATCATGAATATGAAGTGTTAAAAATACACACGTGTCGAATAAATATTTTTGATGATAAAAATATTCCTTTTATCATGTATACGCTTAGTTAAAAATACACACGTGTTGAAATAAATAATAGTTTGCTAGAAATATTATTATTAGCTTTGTTCTGCATATATATACATGTGTTGAACAGGAAAAATGGATTAGCTATAGAGTAAAGAAATTATTTGCGTGCCCGACAAATAGGTAAACCTTGATGAGTTGGCTGCGCAATTTTATTAATATATCAACTCCTGTGAATGCCATTGGATGCGGAGTGCTGGTTTTTCTGTGTGAAATAATAAATAACGCCATAGAATAGTGACAATTAATTTTGAACTACACTACATGGCATACTTCTTGACGATAGGCATACTTCATCATATTCCACATAAGCAATTGGAGCTTGTGTGACGAGGTGGAAGATTTACCATACAAGCAAGAGGCTAGTATGGACTACAGGTTGAACTGATGACTGATATGGACTATAT
The DNA here is from genome assembly GCA_030737875.1 of Allium sativum. Classification (NCBI taxonomy): domain Eukaryota; kingdom Viridiplantae; phylum Streptophyta; class Magnoliopsida; order Asparagales; family Amaryllidaceae; genus Allium; species Allium sativum. Next base: position 380,779,810 of record CM060920.1, read on the forward strand.
AAATTATAACGATAAATTGCCAAATTAATAAAAACCCCACACGGGTCTAGAGTTGACAATAATCACGTCGCTCTAGTTATTAGATACGGCACATGGACTATTTATTTCCACACGGAAACGGGGTGACGGGAATTTATTCTCTGGAGTGATTATCAGTACATGCTCCCCCGTAAACACCCGGATATATCACTATAAATATGTGAATGCTTTTTAGGATTTATTGGGTACCTAATACGGCCCAATAAATTTCCAAACCCCTCCCCATACAAAGGAGGTTATGGCGAAATTTTTCGAAATATTAAGGTGTTAGTGAAATATTTGAAGTGAAAACGAAGTTGAAAATATAGAATGAGCTATAGTTAAAATTATAGATTGAACTATATTTATATATATAAATATAAATCTAATTAAAAGGAATAGAGGCCGTGCAGTTCGCGTTTCGGAATCGTAATTTGAAACGGTTAGTACGAGAGATCCGACCATCGGATTTTCCCGAAACCGCAACCGCTGGGTTCGCCTTGGAAATATCTTTCCAACGGCACCAACCTTGTAAAAATCCAACGGTTGGATTGTCCGGAATGTTTAATTCAAATCTGAGGAAAAACAGCGCCAGAATCGTTTATATTTATATATAAATATAAATATAATTAAATTAAACCGAATAACGACGCTGCAGTTCGAATTTTGAAACCGTAACTTCAAACGACTAGTGTGGAAGATCCGACCGTCGGATTCTCACGAAACTGGAACCGTTGGGTTCGCTTTGGGAATATCTTCCCACTGATATAGACTTTATAGAAATCCAACGGTTAGATTCTCCGATATGTGTAAAACAAATTAGAAGAAAAACAGCGCCAGTGCCACGGCACGACCTGAAACGTCGTTTAATTAAATGTGGCCATTTTTAAATAAATAAAAATGGCGAAAAATCGTTATAAAATATTATAAGCAACTAAGGTTGCAAATAAACCAATTGGGCTTGAATTGTTTGATATTTGATGATTGTATGTGTATGACATGAAAATAACACTAAATAACTGAAAGATGGATGTCGAATAATATAACCATATAAAGAATCGATTTAAATTCTAATGACGTGAATTATTTGAAAAGGCCGAGCTAACCCTCATTTCAAATAATTCATCGAGCGATTCGAATTGGAAAATACAAAGACGATTCAAGACCGACGATCTTCGTATCGGTTGGATGGGCGCTACTGAGGTTCCTAACCGGAGTAGCTACCGGAAAGGGACGGAAGTAGTAGCCGTCTGAACGTATGTGTGGATTGGACGGATATACGAGGAATTTGACGCCTCCGGTTTCGTTCAGACCCAGGACGGACTTGTAAATGGACTGTGTGTTTGACATTGGATTTTGTTCTATACTGATTGATCTCTGTTAAATATATATCTGTTTGGCGGCGGAGAATTTATTCTTTTGCTTAACGCCCTTCTCTGAGACGTACGAGCTTAGAGGTTATATATCGATGGAAATCAATCGTATGGAGTGGACTGCCTATGTGGCATGCCAAGATGTTGTGATCAAGGCTTCTGTTGAAAAGCAAAGTCTTGTGGATGATGATCAAAGCAAGGTCTACGTGGCCTAGCTTTGTGTATTTCGTAAATTCGCGAACCTCACACCCCGGTATGAGTTAAAAACGGGATACGGACCGCTGGGAGAGCACGACGTTTCTTTCTAGCTATGGTGGTGTCAGTGACTTACCAGCCCTGACATATATATCTACTTTTCACCTTTGTGGTTGTTGGAATGCGAGGCGCCTCGATTATAGGTCTGTAAGGACCGGGAAACGTGTGTTCAGGCATAATTAATCCTCTAACGTAAGTGAGGACCGGCCCAGCCGCATCCAGGGGTTACCCAGAGTGTGTAGTCCCGAGGCATTTGCTAGAGTGTCTCAAAGCGGAGAGGAGCTTGCCCCTTGCCTCGACTCATGACGGAAATCCAATTTCCAATACGAAATAACGGACTTGATTGTAGAACTAGTATGGCGACATAGTGGTATGGGGCACTTATGCCGTCTATGATTGATATTTATGATGCTATTCGTTTTGAAACATATATGCACTAGTAATAATATCAAATGATTTCCCTTTTTACGTATCAAGCATATTTGGCTATTATAAGGTAAAACTCTATCCTCCGGCTTGCGTTGCATTGTGTGATGGGACTTGAGTCTTATAATGGCTTCATTCTTTCTAAAAGCATTGCGTTGTTTTAAAAGAATTTACCTTGTTTTAAATGCACTAGCAATCACTGGAGTAAACCCGTTCCGCGAAAGTGGCGTGGTCCTATGATTTGCTATTACTGTTGTTTAACTGTTAAATAGATTCCTCATACCAGTCCCCATGACTGACTCGTTGTTTGTCTCACTTTGCAAACGCGGGTGCCCTTATTTTCACACGGGCAGCCTAGTACACAGGTGGCAGGTGGTTTTTGGTTCTGCACTGCTGCATAGAGTGCATTTTTGGCTCATGGCGAGGCTGACTTCATAGAGATGACTTTGACTTTTTCCTCCATTACTGTACTTATATTATGATTCCGCCACTGGCGATGCAGACTGATTTACTTTCCGTATTTCTCACTATGTGTATATGTATTCCGCCTTCGGCGATGTAGACTGATACCCTTATTATGTCTCACTGCATGTATGTATTCCGCCTCTGGCGATGATGACTGATCACTTTCCTTTTTATTTACTAAGTATATCCCACGTTATGCTATTCTGATATTCCTACATGTTGTGATTCCGCTGTCATATCCATGTAAAATTATTTTATTTATTGTTTCTGCTATTATCTGTACTCTGCTATGATGATTAATGTGTTATTTCCTAATGATTATCCTTAATACCGCCCCTCGGATTTTGGGATCGTCACAGCTACTCCCTCCAGCTTCGACCTCATACTACTGCAGACAATAACCAAGTCAGTTCGACCTCTAGAACCCCACTGCCCGGTCAAGCAGCCACCTCAACGCCTTTCTCCAGTCAAAACGTCGGATCCACCAGACCTGATTCAGCAACCACCATTGTCTGCTTCGATTTCATCTGAGCGTCAACCTGGGACCTACGGTGAACCGCACTCTGGAATCCTGCTCAGTCACCATCGTACTCCCAAAAACCCTGAATGCGTCACAATCGAATCCTCTCCCCCCTTGCTTCACTCACGAGTGCTGCGTCGAGCTCAGGGGACCGAGGGTTTTGAATCACGATCCCCATTTCAACTCGCGAGACTCCCAAACGTCGATGTCGAGCTTCCAAGATCCCCGAGTTTCAAACGCGGTTCGATTTTTGATTCGAATCCCCTTTTTATCATTCACGGAATTTGGAATCAAAGCACGCCATTTTTTCTTTTTTTTTCTGATTTCGACTGTGAGTTGATTTGGGGAAATGAGGAGTATCAGTTTTCTTTTGAGAGCTTGCGCTTTCCATTTGATTTTGAAGTGGAGATTAATTTGTTTTAGCTTATGTTCAATTTCCACAGAGGGGAAGGTGTGGTTTTATAGAAGGAGGAGGGAGACAGTAGTACACGGCAAAATCTTTTTAAAGAATTTAAAAAGATTATGATTTAGATTTTAAATATAATTTAATTTAATTTGATTTGGCTTAAAGAGATTTTTATTTCTTTTTAAATAGATATCGATTTGATTTTGATCATATCCACTGATCAAATAAATCGGGGTTCACAACTAAAAATCGTGAACCGCTATTTTAGCGTACCGACCGTCGTTATAATGTTATAACGCTATTTTGAATTCAACAAAATAGATTATACAATTTAATTTGAACGTATATAAAATAACCATATTAAATTGATATAATATAATTTAAATTCAAAACAAATAAATTCTGGGATAATAGATTAATATTATAATTTTAATTCAAACAGAAGTTTGTATTGATCATCTGAACTATTTTCAATTCAGATTTAAATTTTGAATTAAATTAAATTCATTTCATATTTCGATAATTATATATATATATATATTTGAAATAAATCGTATTTGATTATTAAAACGATAAATTCCATTTATATTACAACTCAATATTTAAAACCATACTAAATATTTAAAATAAACTATTCAAAAATCTGGGTCGTTGCATTCTTCCCCCTTTAAAATAATTTCGTCCTCGAAATTGCTAAGGTAGGAAAAGTGCTACAAACCCATTTATCTTTTCAAAACTTATTTATGTTGATACTCAACATTTCATTTTCCATTCGTATGCAATCCAATTTTATTCAAATTGATTCTGATCAATTTTATCCACTTCAATCCATTTAACTAACTTAAGTTAAATTCCAATTTCAGAATCCAAATCCCAGGGTTTTTATTTCAAATCCTTTTGAAATCACTTAAACATGTACATATATTTATAATCCTTTCAAATTCAAAATATTTGAATTTTTCAACTAAACTTGTTTTCTTTCAAACAAATTCCCATCAAAACTTTTCTAAGGTAGCAGTCCATCACTTAGAAACTCGAAAATGAACACTGATGATGTCGCGACCATCATCATAATTATTTCCCAGCCACTGAAGTGAGTTCAGTGCTTAAACAATTTCAAAATCCTTTTAAAACAAAGCTATATTGTTCTAATATACTTCCACAAATATTTCAAACTTCCCAGGATTTAAATTTCAAATTCTGCTTTGAATTCAATTTTGATTCATCACATTTGTATATTTCATTCATATACAAATTCTACTTGGTTATAGATAACCAATCCAATTTTATAATCTTATTTGATCATAATAATAACAACTAACACATCCATATATTATAATAATTTCAAAAATTACTCTTTCTATATCAAAATAGAATTTTGGGTAAAATAATTTCATTCACCCACTTTAAAACAATATCGTGTTCAATCTTCTTTTCAAGTGTTTAGAAATTCCTATCGACTTCGTGGTGTCCCACTATTCGATCAGAATTCATAATCCACTAAACAGACTAGCCGACACAATATAAAAAAATTATATCAATTTACAAATACGCGCTCTCGTATATACACTTAACTCATTCTAAGGTACTACTGACCCTATCTCTAATGAGCACATGCCCCCATAAGCCTAGGTATTCGCTCAACCTAAGCTCTGATACCAACTGTAAAAGGCCCGCAAATCCGTACTATCTGAGTTGACTAATAATACCACACGTCCAACCCAAATTGCACAGAAATACGAATCATTATTAGAAAGAAGTTAGAAGGTGAGAAATAGAAAGAAAGAAATATTAGAATAGAAGAAAATGAAGATCACAAACTCACAGCGGAACGAATAAAATATATTATATAACATAACTTTTGAAATACAAATCAGTAACTTTATATACATACCATCATCAGAGCACAACAGTTATTCCTGGAACAGTTATAAACACCTGTTTCCAGATACAAACTTGGTTCACAGCGGAATATATGATAGTCTATAGTTAACTGGTGAAGCCTCCTGCTTCCAGCTCTTCCAAGTGAATCTGAAAAATCCCGACTACTTGACTGCCCGTACAAATTTGGGCACCCAAGAGTTTAGGGAAACCAAACAAAATAAACTCTGGGTCAGTCATGGTGTAACGACCCGGATTTCCCCCGACCCCAATCGATCACAAGATCGATCAAGACCGTTCAAAACCCGCGTACGTTAACTTTGGTTATACAACACATCAGAACAACAACACAGACTTTTATAACATTAATAATAAATGTTACATCAGAGTACAGAATATATCAGAGTACACTTTGTAAAGTACAGCGGAAGATAAATTACAGTAGAAGATAAATTACAATAAATTAATACATTGCAGCGGAACTAATCTCAGCAGAAGGCCATCAATATTCTGGACCCAGCTTCAGGCTTCAATCCAGGATCCTGCTTAACTATATCTGCAAAAAGCTACTCGACTGCCCGTGTGGAAAGAGGGCACCCGAGTTTGCAAAGTGAAACAAACTACAGGTCAGTCGTGGGACTGGTGTGAGAATTCTATACTTAACTTATATAATAAGTAGGCTAATCACAGGACCACGCCGCTAACGCGGAATGGGTTTACTCCATTGGATTGCCAGTGCATAAATAAAGTAAATCGTCAAATAACGCAATACTTTTTAGAAAAATGAAACCATTATAAGACCCAGGTCCCATCACACAATGCAACGCACACCAGAGGATAGGGTTTTACCTTATAATGGTCAAAAGATGCTTGATACGTAAAAACGATATTATTATTAGTGTGTATATATACATAAAACATTTCAAATATAATATCAATCCTAGACGGCATAGCTACCATCTACTATGTCGCCATACTAGTTATACAATCAAAACTGCAAAGGGCGTATTGGAAATTGGGTTTCCATCATGAGTCAAGGCTAGGGAGGAGCTCCTGACCGATTCGAGACGCTCTAGCAATGCCTCAGGATTCGGACGCTGGCGAACCCTTGGATACAGCAGGGCCGGTCCACAAATACTTTAGTGGATTAGTTATGCCTGAACACACGCTCCCCGATCCTATTGGATCTACAAATCAGCCGAGGGCGACCGATAAGAATAAACCGAGGCCTCGCAAAAATTCCATCAACCACATAAGCAAATGTCAGGCCGTGTTAAAGCCCAACACCACTTCTAGCTAGAAAGAAACGTGTGCACTCCTTGTGTTCCCTTCTCCCGTTTCAGACTCAACCGGTGTGTGAGGCTCGCGAAGTCACGATATACACAAAGCTATGCCTAAAGAGACTGTGCTTTGATCATCAACCACAAGGCCTGCTTTTCAACAAAGCCTTGATCATTTGCATCTTAGCATGTCACATTGTCAGACCCTACCATATTATTGATCATCTACCAATATATATATAACCTCTAAGCTCATACGTCTTAGAGAAGGGTGATAAGTAAAGAATAAATTCTTCACCACAAACAGAAATATTTAATCAGTAGCGTTCAACAAATACAGTAGAAAGGAATACAATGTCAGACACGCAATCCATTTACAAGTCCGCTCTGGGTCTGAGCAAAACAACGTGTCCGTCGATCTCCAAATGCGTTTGGAAGATCATTACTAAATACCTTGCCTTGGAAGGCCAATCCCAATTCAAGATACCAGTCATCATCATCCCAACGATGTGAAAACCTTCGGTCTTCAATCACCGTCTTCATCTTCGACTCTTGATCGTCGTGATGATTATTCAGAATGGGTTAAACCCGATCTTTCTGCATAACTCGCGTATTTTGTGATTAAAAAGTAAATATTGGAAAATCACACATTACGCCACATTCCAACCCGAGTATTCTTTTAATAAGATATTCATATTAGAAGATTCTCATTAATTTTATCAAAGATAAAATCTTAAATCTTCCTTAAAAGATTTATTAAAACTCCAGTTTTGATTCGATATCAAAATCATTATTACAAGATCATTTATTTTAAGGAATAAATCTTGTCTTAAACAGGTTAAAGAACTAGTGTCCTTCAAAACACAGTTCACGATAAACCGACAAATCAATTTCCAAAATATGGAATTCCACAGAAATCAAATCAATACATAATCGATATAAATTTCTGTATCGGACTAATAATATAAATGGGATAATGGCAAAGCCTCTTAAATTCCATATATAATATCGGTCTTCTTTTACAGAAGCCCATTTCAATTATTACCAATCGAATTTCCACTTAATTCCAATTTAATATATTAAATTGGAAAACTTGATTTTTAGAAAATGCCCTTTTAAATCTATAAAATAGATTTATAAATTCCAATTAATAATTTCAATGTAAATTGGATTAAAGGACAAATGTCATTTAAAACATCGTCCACGATAAATCCACTTCACATCTCCATTTATTTCATATCACAAAATATAATTGCAAATCCTAATAATCTTTTAAAAAAACATATTTTAAAATAATCATTAAAAATATTCTTTATATAAAGATTCTAAATGGGAAGTATTCTTTATATTACAAATTCTTATCTTTTACAAATATTCTTTGTTTTAACATATACTTGATTAAAAATATATTTTTCTATTTTATGAAAATATATACTTTATATAAAACGAAAATTTCAAATGTAAAAATATTCTTATTTAAAAGAACACCTGAATCGAAATGCGACTTAATCATTTACCATATAATTTGGATTATATGGATTTCACACACATCATATATATGATAATAACAGTATAATCATCAAGTCATCCATCTACATCCAAAGTGTAATTTCCACTGTGTAAGCGTTAAAATTAAATAATAACGCTCATCGCAGCCTGTCGATCTAACGATCAACATACAACTGAATATTGGGATTAGTGTATGTAAATTTTCATCCCAACACCCGTGTGGGGTTTCAACCAACAAACAAATAATAAAGTAATTTGTGCACTTGAGTGATGTGTGAAAATAATCGTCCCAATCACATAAACAAGTCAGGTAACTTGTGAATGGAAGTGTAATACATATAATGATGACAAGAAAATATCTCTATTGCAATGAATGGATAAGCCTAATAACTTCGTCTCTATTGACAATTTCTATTTTTGCTAGTTTAAACTCAAGCAAACATGGTTATATTGTTTTGGCAATTCTAATGAGAAAAAAATGATAATTTTGATTTAACTAACCTATCTTGACAAGTATATGCCTTGCCAAACATATGATATATATGTAACTATATATATAAAATTGCTTCAACTAATTCATTTTGAAAAAATGAATATTTCTGACAAAATGTCTATTTTGGTTTAACTAGAATAAATTGACTAAAATAAATAATTGTTTTCAACAAATGTAAGTTGATAAAAGTGGATAGTTGGTTTTAACTAATATAAATTTACGTTAGAGATTAATTTGTATTTCAATTCTAATACAATATTCCAATGCTATATTTTGTTTCATTCTTTTAATTTAGACAAAATAAGTGTTTTTTGTCTATTTTACCTTAATGATAAAAATATGAATGTTTAGTTATTCCTTCTTTACAAAAGCTTAAATAAACATTTTCAATTCATTCTTTTTGAAGTGACAAAAAGACTCATTTTATTACATATAAGACCTTTGACAAATTTGCTCTTTTCATTTCATATAGAATTGCAATGCATTTCTAAAAACTATTCTTTCTATCAACATTATATTCATATCAAAATTATAAATCAAAAATGTAGCTTCCATTTTGATGTTTGGTTTGCATGTAGGATTGCAAACAAAAATGAAACTTTTATTTAATGTTTTATTTGCAACAAGGAAAGCAATTAACAAATGTAACTTTTTATTTAAAAGTATATTTGAGTGAATGTAAAAAGGAACTCATTCCCAATGTGTATTTACATTAGTGAATGTAAATAAAAGAAACAAAATTTATTTAAAAGAGTATTTGCATTTATGAATGCAAACAAAGAATAGTTTTGTTTACAAATTATATTTACATTAGTGAATGTAAATAAAAGAATAAAATTTATTTCAAAGTATATTTTTAACAAATTCTATTCAGTGTATAAAAATGTGTACATTTGTATTGGTAAATGTAGATAAAAAGATAGACTTTAGTTTCATTGAATATTTGCATTGATAAATGCAAATAAGAGAATAAACCTTAATTTCAATGCATATATGCATTGATAAATGCATATAAAGGAATAAACTGTATTTTCAATATATGTATTTGCATTGGTGAGTGCAAATGAAAGAATAATTTGTTTCAATATATATTTGCATTGGTAAATGCAAATAAAGAACAACTTCTATTTATTATATATATTTGCAATGGTGAATGAAAATAAAAGAATAAAATTTATTTTTAAAGTTTATTAGCATCAGTGAATTCAAATAAAAGAATGAATTATATTTCAAAATATATTTGCAAACAAAAATGTAACTTCTGAAAATAATTTCTTATTTACATATAAAATGTAAACAAAATTGTGATTTCCAAAATATGTATTTTTATTTACATAAAAATGTAAACAAAAAGGTGGTTTCCAAATATAACCTTTAATTTATAAATACAATGTAAATAAAGTTTTATTTTACTAATATGTTTTTAATATCAATAATAAAATTTAATATTTTATTGTTAATCCAATTCTAGAACATCTTACGTTAAATGTGACAGTAAAAAGAAGAATTTTTACTGTAATTCATAAATCGTGTTCTAAATGTAAACAAATAAAAATAGAATTTTATTGGTTAGCCAAATTCTGTTGTAATGGAAACAAATGAAAATATATCCTATTTGTTGTTCATATTCTATTGTAAATAAACAAATAAAAATAATATTTTATTTGTCGTTCAAATCCTGTTCTAAAATAAACAAAAAACAATAAGGTTGATTTGTTGTTCAAATTCTAGTGTAAGGTAAACAAATAAAAATAAGGTTTTATTTGTTGCTTATATTCTGTTGTAGCGTAAACAAATGAAAGTATATTTTAGTTGTTTACCAATTCTGCTGTTATATAAACAAATAAAAATAATATTTTAATAAATTAAAATAAATTAGAGCAACTAGATTACGATGTAAAATCTGAATAAAGTAAGATTTAGATCAAATTTTAGATCTAATTCTCTAACCACAAATAAATTCAACAGTATAAAATTCAATGTAGAACTAGCCTATCATGAACAACAAAACATACCACAACAACAATCAACAATTCGTCAATCACAGAACATTTCAGATATGAATTTACATCGCAATATAATTATTTTTAACGCGAGAAAAATAATTTATAATTAATTAAATAATAAAATTCAGAGTTCTCACATTGATATGGCTGAAAATTCGACTGTCTGGGATTTAGCTCTGGTCTGCGCCATTGCGAAGATCTCTGAAAGACGAGTCCAACGCAACTTATGGTTCGTAAATTGGCCCTCGTATGAAAGAGATATTGATTTTTAAAGATTGCATAAATAAATATTTAATAAATAAAATAATATTAAAATAATCATTGTAACAACCCGCAAATTCTGAACCAATTTAAAATTTTTATTTTAGTAAAATTTAATGAATTTTGAGAATATAAAATAATTTATTTAAATAATAATGGCTAGAAATTTATTTTAATCGAAGTTAAAATGAATAAATTTAATTTAATTATAAAAGGAGTTTAAAACAGCGCTGCAGTTTGAAAATTTGAGTTTGAACTTTGACTGACTGTACAGGATTCAAATTAAATCGGATTTCAGTAAAACCAAAAATATTTAAATCTGTTTAACCATATCTTTCTAACGAATCTGAAAAACTGAAATTTCGTTTTATAAATCACAAGTTATGTCCAATTTAAAATTTAGGAAAGTCGTTGTAGAATTTATATATATTTTAATATAATATATTGGCCTTGAAAATAGTCAATTTTCAAACGACCTCTGTTTTCGATGAAACCACTTTTGTTGGAACCGGAATGTCGAATTATTACTAGGTTTCAATTTTCAGAATTTTCCGAATTAATATGCGAGCGTGGCGAAAGAAAACATGTTTTGACCTTTTCAGTCAAATTTAATCAGCTTGAAAATGGCCATTTTTCAAACAGTCTCAGAATTCAACGAAATTAGTTTCGTTAGGACCGTATCGTCATAACAAAGCCAAATATATATTTTCTATAATTTTTAGAGGTCGTATGTGGCCCCGGTGAATTTAATTGTACGATAGAATTAATTAAATAAATTATTTATGTTTTAAATTAAATAAAAGTGGGCTGAGACGACCGATTGGGATGACGAAACCCATTCCATTGCGTCCGGAACATAGGCTATTTGCTAGGGACACTTTCTGTTGGAGTGAATTTGATTCAGTTTGAAACATATGGATTTTATTGTAAAATTTGCATTAAATAATATAAATAATGAAAAAAACCCTAAGGAACACTATTCACGTTTCTTCAACCAGCCGCCACCCCTAAGATCAATGGCCGATTAGCACCCTTCGTTCTCCACCAAAATCTCCTCCCTCTTCCCAAATTAAAATCCAAACTCTATATCACTTTGAAGAGATTTCTCTTCTCTTCGATTGCATACGGTCGGATCTCCTCTGGTGACCTGTGCTCCTCGAACCACGCACCCAAAGCCACGCCTAAACCCACCGTCGTCCTCCCCCTACACGCCACCGAGTTCAGCCATTGTGGGCCCCCTTGCGCGCCTTTCCGTGCTCCCTGGCGTGGTGAGTTCTGATCGAGTCGAAGTGGAACGGATTGGAACCAAAATCCAACCCTAGGATTGAACAATTGCAAAAGCTTACGGCCGAATTAATCAGAGGAAGAAGAAGGTTTAAAAACCTTAATTACTTTACTAATTTAATTTTAAAGTTTAATTATCAATCGTATTTTGACCATAATTAATTCGTACGTACACGAAATTCGATAATTTCGGATCCTGTGGAATCGTACGACGAAGCTCTACAATCATAGACTGCAAAAGGGGCAATTCTAAGCGGTTGAAATTTTGACAACTTCGCGAACAAATGTGAGATTTATAAATATTTTTAATTTAATTATTCATTATTCTCGCTGATAAATAATTGTATGTATGTTGGCAAATCTGTTCAGTGATGTGATGAAATTCTGGGTGATTGATTTGTTTTATATTTTGTGTAGATCTGATCTGTTCGAATCTGATAAATATGGTCGTGTTGTGTAAATTGGATTAAACTGTAATTTTTAATCCAATTAAAAATAGAATCTTGTTTTTCGTGAATTGGATTAGTTTATAAATTTATACCAATTGGAAATATTCTATTTGTTGTGTTTAATTTACTTGACATTAAATTGCCAAAATACCATTTTGGTTACGGTTTTGAATTGGACAAATTTGTCCAAACAAACAAATTTCCTTGTTATTTATTTATTTAAGTTGTAGATCCAGATTAAAAGATTACGTTGTTTCTTTTTATTGAATTAGAATATTTTGCCAATTCGATATAATTACCATGTGGACATGATTGTTAAAATGGAAACAAACATTTTTGTGATATTTGTTAAAACAGAATTTGCAACAAAATTGAAACAAATATTTTTGTTATATTTGTTGAACTAGATTTTCAACAAAAATAGAACAAACATTTTTATGTCTTTTTGTTGAACTATTTTTTCAACAAAAATATGAATATATATATTTGTGTAATATTATTTACATTAAAAGGAACGGAATTAAAAGATGACTTTTTTTGTAACATTGCTTACAATAAAATGCAGAAATTTTAAAGATACATTTTTATTGCTGAATTAAAGACAATAAAGAGAATAGATTTTAAAGGTGTATTTATTTTTATTGTCAAATTAAAGACAATAAAAAGAATTGATTTCAAGGTTGCATTTTTGTTGACATGTTAGAAGTAATATAAAGAGTAGACATAAAAGATTACATTTTTTTATGTCAATTTATTTTCAACAGAAAGATTACATTTTTTTTAATGTAATTTGTTTTCATTTAAAAGATTACATTTTTTTTTTCATTAAAAAGACTACATTTTCAATGTGGTTATGTTTTCATTTAAAGGTTGAAAATATATACATCATTTTATTTAGATAATGTTACATTAGCTTTAAAAATACATTCTCGTATAAAATGTTACATGAGATTAAAAGTACATTTTTGTTATAAAATGTAATGTTAGATTTAAAACTCCATTTTGCAAGAAAGGTTGCATTATAAATAAAAAGACATTTTTGTTTAAAATGTTGTATTTGGAAATAAAGGTACATTTTTGTTAAAAATGTTACACAAGAAACAAAACAACATTTTGTTATAAAATATTGTATTAGATTAAAAATTGTCATTTTAACTATAAATGTCATGTGATATGAAATGTGTCATTTTAGTTATAAACTTCATCTTAGTATAAAATACCCTTTTTTGTTATCCTAGAATTGAAAATAAAATATACTCTTTTATTTGCATTCACCAATGCAAATATACGTTGAAAATAAAATTTATTCTTTTATTTGCATTCACTAATGCAAATAAATATTGGAAATGAAGTTTATTCTTCTATTTACATTTACAAATGTAAGTATGCATTGAAAAGAAAGTTTATTCTTTTATGTACCTTCACAAATGTAAATGTACATTGTAATTAAAGTCATTCTTTTTACTTGTGTTTTCAACACAAATATAAACATAGAAAATAAATCATCTTTATATATTTGTGTTCTTAACACAAATACAAAAAAAAAAAACTGAATGTCTTTTTAATTTTGTCCTTAGACATAAAATATTAACATAGGGTTTAGGTTCATTTTTGTATTTGTATTTCCAACACAAATATGACATAGAAATAAAATTCATTCTTTTATTTGTAGTTTTCAATACAAATATTACATAGAAATAAAAGCGCATCTTTTATTTGTACACTCTAATGTAAATAAACCTTAGGAATAAAAGTTAACCTTTTATTTGCATTTGCAATGCAAATATAGCGTAGAGAGTATAATATATCTTTTAGTTATGTTCTCTATTGCAAACGAAAGATTAGAAAGTATACATATTTCACTATGAAATATGTTTCACATTAAAAACACATAGTTAATGTTAATATTTGAAAGATTTGAAAATATACATATTTCACTATGAAATATGTTTCACATTAAAAACACATTCCTAATGCTAATATCTGAAAGATTAGAAATGTATAGGGAAACTATATGAGTAAAATATATTTTTTCTCAACATTAGGATTATTATAAAATGTTATTTCCTTTATCATCAATATGTTAGTAGAATTAAATTGGTTGAATTCTTTAACCAATCATTTATATTTTATGAACTGTTGTTGGCTGAAAACCCCACACGAGTGTTGGGATGAATTGACATACACTAGTCCCAATGTTTAGTTGATGTCGATCGATAGATTGACAAGCTGCGATGAGTGTTATGATTTTATTTTAATACTCACCCAGTTATAAACTTCACTCTGGATGTGAATGGATGTCTGATGATTATTTATTTTTATTTTCATGTACATGAATGTATGAAAGCCATATAACCAAAGTTATATGGTAACTGAGTGAGTCACATTCCAATTCAAGATTTCTTTTAAATAAATAATATCTTTTAAAAATAAGGAATATTTGGAATAAAGAACATTATAAAATAATATCTCTTAAAATAAAGAATACTGCACTATAAAGGATATTTTATATAAAGAATCTTTTATTAAAGAATAATTTTAAGATAATGAATATTTTAAATAAGATTTAACAAATTATAAAATGATGATTTCTATGTCCGTTCTTGGATGGACAAAGGAATAGAAAATATATTTCTATTGAAGTAAATTAGTTTTTAACTAAAAATTAAATCTCTTAATTAAGATTTTTAGAGTTTCAATTATATTTTGTAACTGAAATGAAATGATATGTGAATTGGGTTTATTGTGAACTATGTTTTAAACGACATTTGTTCTTTAACCCGATTTACAGTGAAAATATGATGTAAAATTTATAAATCTTTTGTTAAGAGTTAAAAGAAAGATTCTAAAGCAAAGTTTTCCAATTTAATAAATTAAATTGGAATTGAGTGGAAATTCGGTTTGATAATAATCGAGATAGGTTTCTGTAAAAGAAGACCGATACTATATATGGAATTTAAAAGGCTTTGCCGTTATTCCATTTATATTATTGGTACGATACAGGAATTTATATCGATTATGTTTTGACTTGATTTCTGTGAAAATTCCATATTTAATGGAATATGGCTTTGGGTTTATCGTGAACAACGTTTTTAAAAGACATTGGTTCTTTAACCCAATTAAATACAAGGTTAATTCCTTAAGAATTGAATAATCATTTAATAATGATTTTTGATCTTAAAATCAAATTGGAGTTTTAATGAATGTTTAAAAGAATAAATTTATAAGAATTTATCTTTGATTTAATTTATGGGAATCTTTCCCTTTATTACGAATATTCTATTAAAAGAATATTCTTAATTGGAATGAGACGTTGGATGTGTTTTATAACACTTGATTTTCAATTATAAAATACGCAAGTTATTCAGAAAGTCCGGGTTTAACCCATTCTGAATAATTACTACGACGATCAAGAGTCGAAGATGAAGACGGTGGTTGAAGACCGACGATCTTAACATCGAATGGATGAGTACTACTGATGCTCTGGACTGATTTGCATCCATGACAGGGATTAAGTGGTAGTTATCCGGACGTAGTGTTGATTCATACGGATTTGGCTTTCGCTCAGACCCAGAGCATATGCTTATAAATGGATGCATGTCTGACGTTGAATTTCATTTTTTGTAAATTGATTTCTATTAATATACAACCGTTGGTGGCGGAGAATTTATTCTCTTGCTAAACACCCTTAGAGGTTGTGTGTTAATAGTTATGAATTGCATGGCGTGAAATGTCAACGTGGCACGCCAAGATGCAAATGATCAAGGCTTTGTTGCAAAGCAGGCCTTGTGGGATGATCAAAGCATAGCCTATTTTGGCATAGCTTTGTGTAGCGTGACTTCGCGAGCCTCACACACCGGTAGAGTCTAAAACGGAGCAAGGGAACGCAGGGAGTGCACACGTTTCATTCTAGCTTATAGTGGTGTCAGGGACCTACCAGCGCTGACATTTTACTTATGTGGATGATGGAATTTTCGAGTACTCGGATTTTTGCGGTCGCCAACGGCCGTATTATAGGTTCAATAGGACTGGGATGCGTGTGTTCAGGCATAACTAATCCACTAACGTTATTTGTGGACCGGCTCTGCTGTATCCAAGGGTTGCCCGTAGGTGTGATCCTGAGGCATTGCTAGAGTGTCTCAAATCGGTAGGAGATTGTTCCTAGCCTTGACTCATGATGGAAACCCAATTTCCAATACACCCCATGCGGTTTTGATTGTATAACTAGTATGGCGACATGATATATGGTACCCATGCCGTCTAGGATTGATACATTTATTTTGAAATGTTTTATTTAAAACATATACACACTAATAGTAATATCGTTTTACGTATTTATCATCTTTTGACCATTATAAGGTAAAACCCTATCCTCCGGTTTGCGTTGCATTGTGTGATGGGACTTGGGTCTTATAATGGTTTCATTTTTCTAAAAAAAAAGCATTGCTTCATTTGACGATTTACTTATTTTATTGCACTGGCAATCCAATGGAGTAAACCCGTTCCGCGTTAGCGGCGTGGTCCTGTGATTAGCCTTCTTATTAGTTAAGTTAGTTAGATTTCTCATACTAGTCCCATGACTGACCCGTAGTTTGTTTCACTTTGCGAACTCGGGTGCCCTCTTTCCACACGGGCAGTCGAGTAGCTTTTTGCAGATATCTTTATCTCTTTAGCAGGATCCTGGATCGAAGCTTAAAGCTGTGTCCAGAGCATTGAAGTCTTCCGCTGTGTATTGTATTAATTATTGTAATTTTACCTTCCGCTGTATTATATTTAATGTACTCTGATATATTTTGTACTCTGATGTAACATTTATTATTGATGTTATAAAAGTCTTTTGTTATTTGTTCTGATGTTGTTGTATTCCCAAAGTTAACGGATGCAGGTTTTGAACGGTCTTGGTCGATTTTGCGGTCGATTAGGTCCGGGCAAAATCCGGGTCATTACAGTTGGTATCAGAGCCAGGTTAGCTCAAATCTTTGGGGTACAACTCGTTAGAACTGAACAAAAGACTCATCAGAGGTTGGATTAGTAATATCCAATAAGAATTCTCATTAGAGATAGGATCAGCATTATCCTAGAATGAGATAACTCATTAGAGATAGGGTTAGCAATACCCTAGAATGAGTTCAGTGTGAAAATTTTATAATTAACGTATTTGTAAATATATATAATTCGATTTTAGAAAATATGATTTTTAAATATATAAAAGCTATATATATTTGAAAATTTAATCAACTAATTGATTGATGATTGTGTTGTGTGAATATTAATTCAACAAATAAAAATATTGAAAACAATAAAAGAATGAAAATTGAATTAGTTAAATAAACAACTTTCACCTCATTTCCTTTTCGAGGACGAAAAGATTTTAAGTGGCGGAGATTGTAACAACTGTAATAACCCGAAAATCTGGGCCAATTTAAAATTTTTATTTTGGCAATTTTATCGAATTTTGATTATTTAAAATGAATTATTTTAAATAATATCGACGAGAAATTTATTTTGAATATAATTTGAACGTATATATTATACGCGTCGTCGTTAGAATATAAATATTTATATATAATTATAAATAGAATTGAAAATGGCGCGGTAGTTCGATAATTCGATTTCAAACTTCAATTGAATATATCGGGTGCAAAACAATCCGGATTTTAATGAAACCAAAAATAATGGAATCTAATAGTGAATATCTTTCCAACGAATCCGAAAAATCAAAAGTTCGTAGCGGGAGTCAAAAGATAGGTCCAGTTGAAAATCCTGAATAGTCGCTATGGAATTCAGGCCCTTAAAAATGGACATTTTGCAAACGACCTCGGATTTCGACGAGACCAGTTTTGTTGGGTCCGTGGTGTCAAGTTATTGCTAGATTCCAGATTTCATAATTTTTCGAATCAATATGTGAGCGTGGCAAAGGAAAACGCGTTTGACCAGTTTCAGTTGTTTTTAATCGACTGGAAATTGGCCATTTTTCTAACGGTCTCGGAATTCGACGAAACTAGTTTTGTTAGGACCGTATCGTCAATACGAAGCTAGAAAATATTTTTCTGGAATTTTTCTAGTCTGTATGTGACCCCGGTAATTTGAAATGTACGTTCAAAATTCAATATACTGATTTCAATGTAAATTTAACGAAAACTGATTGTAACGATCGAATCAGCTGGCGATACATATCCCATTGTGTTCGGAATGGGGGTAAAATGCTATGGACGGCAGGCGGTGGGCCCCGTTTTGAAGTCGAAAATAAAAGTTGCTTTTTGGGTGGAAACTTAAATTAATTAAATTAAAAAAAAAACCCCTTTTCTCTCTTTATACTTCAGGCCCCCCACCCCCGATAGAAATTCATTCAGAAAAAAAAAAAAACACAACGAAGAAGGACGAAATCGCGCTCGCCCCCCCCCCCAGCGGCGGCGCCGCCTCGATCTGCTCTTCCCCCTCGCCTGCGACTCCCTCCCCTGGCCGTCCTCTCTCCTCTCCCACTCAGGAAGACCTCGTCTTCACTCCCACCGCACCTGACCTCCACCGCAATGGCCCACCACTCCACCTTCGCCAGATCCGACGATGCTCCGAACCCCCCCCCTCGGCGACCGCCGCATCCACATCTTCCTATGAAAAAAAAAACTGTAAGTATCTTTATTTAATTTTGTTTGTTTATTCAGTTTTCCTTTCTGTTTTTTTTATATAACGTATAATTAAAATATTGGTTTTAAAAACTGAAATTTATAAGGAATAGAAAAACTGAAATTTTTATAAAAGATTTTAAAAACTGAAATTTTAATAAAAGATTTTAAAAACTGAAATTTTTATAAAAGATTTTAAAAACTGATTTTTTTAAAAAAAGATTAAAAAGAGTTGATTTTTTTTAAAAAGATTAAAAAGAGTTGATTTTTTTAAAAGATTAAAAAGAGTTGATTTTTTTTAAAAAAAAAAGTTAAAACTGAATTGATTTTTAAAGGGTTAAAACTGAATTGATTTTTAAAAGGTTAAAACTGAATTGATTTTAAAAGGTTTTAAAAGATTTGAATTTTGAAAAGTAAAAGATTTAAACTTTAAAAAGTAAAAGAAAAGATTTGATCTTTAAAATGGAAAAGGCGGAATCTATGTTTATAAAAATATGTTTTTTTATATATATTGAACTTCGAAATAAAAATATGATTTTTATATGTTGAACTTCGAATTAAAAATATGATTTTTATATGTTGAACTTCGAAATAAAAATATGATTTTTATATGTTGAACTTCGAATTAAAAATATGATTTTTATATGTTGAACTTCGAATTAAAAATATGATTTTTATATGTTGAACTTCGAATTAAAAATATGATTTTTATATGTTGAACTTCGAATTAAAAATATGATTTTTATATGTTGAACTTCGAATTAAAAATATGATTTTTATATATTGAACTTCGAAATAAAAATATGTTTTTTATATATTGAATAGAGTAGTAAAAATTCGATTTTTACATAGGTAGTGAAAGCGGGAAACGAAGATGACAAAAAGGCGAGAACGAGGAAGATTTATATCAAAGAAGAGCCGTGGAGCTAGGATAGCTATATGTGAGAATTTCTCACCTTTCAATTTTATTTCTAGTTATATATATATACTAGGATGCAGACGGTGCTTAGTAGCACCCGACACAATCGTCCACAGACCATGGACTTGTTTGTTTGACTGTTTGGTGATTGATTGCGATATTGGTTTGAATGTGATTTGTGGTGTGAAAAATCGAATCGATAAATTGGTTAGGATTAGACGTGCGCCGTTATAAGGCGAAGGAGTAAGGCTAGGTTAGACTCTTACTCCAAATTTTGTGGTTTGCATAACGAATTGATTTGATTGATGTGTGAATGGCGTGGGCCTTCACTAGACCGGGGATAAGGCTAGGCCTCGTCCCGTTTCTAGTATCGTGCCGTTATGCCGCCGAAATTTTCTAAAATATGTTAGAAAAATAAAAATATCATTTTATTTAAAGAATGAACTTAATAGAAATTCATATGTTGAAATAAAATGTTTTATCGTTAAAAATATAATTTTTAACGTGAAGTGAATAAAATAAAATTTTCATTTATAAACCGGACGGTTTGTTTATGTACACCTATTTGAATGACATTGATTGGGACGATAAATTTTACACATCGCCCAACAGCACAAATAAAATAGGTGTTTGATTGTTTGAAACCCCACACGGATGTTGGGATGAAATTTGAAGTTCACTCATCCTGATTGATTAAATATGTCAATCGATTGATTGACAGGCTGTTATAAGCGTTGAATATCTATATTTGATGCTTATACAGTGTAGTGCACTTTGGTTGATGGTTGATTATTTTTCAATGCTATGATATACATGTGTTGTATGAAAATCCATATAATTAACCTTATATGGTAATTGATTGGGTCTCATTCCAATTTGAAAAATAAAGAATATTATAAAATAAAAGTTCATGTGTTGACAGTACTCATTCACTGAGATTGGTCATGTGTTGAACGAAATATTTTGATAATAACAACTATTTTGAAAAAGAAATATTTGAAATAGAATGTTTGAAAATAGAAATTTATGAAGCCGTGTTGATTAGATTAACGCTATTTTGACGTGAACGATATTTATATCAAATTGAATTGAAAACGATTTCGAAATGAATTGAATTGAAAACGATTTCGAAATGAATTGAATTGAAAACGATTTCGAAATGAATTGAATTGAAAACGATTTCGAAATGAATTGAATTGAAAACGATTTCGAAATGAATTGAATTGAAAACGATTTCGAAATGAATTGAATTGAAAACGATTTCGAAATGAATTGAATTGAAAACGATTTCGAAATGAATTGAATAGAAAACGATTTCGAAATGAATTGAATAGAAAACGATTTCGAAATGAATTGAATTGAAAACGATTTCGAAATGAATTGAATAGAAAACGATTTCGAAATGAATTGAATAGAAAACGATTTCGAAATGAATTGAATTGAAAACGATTTCGAAATGAATTGAATAGAAAACGATTTCGAAATGAATTGAATTGAAAACGATTTCGAAATGAATTGAATAGAAAACGATTTCGAAATGAATTGAATAGAAAACGATTTCGAAATGAATTGAATAGAAAACGATTTCGAAATGAATTGGATTGAAATGAATTCAAATTGAATTGAAATTTGAAGTGAATAGAAATGAATTTTAAAACGAATTTATAAAGAAGAATTCAATTTTGGATTTAAATTGAAAAGGAAGTTGAAATTGCTTTTGAAACGAATTTAAAACTATTTATATAATTCGTTTTAAATAGAAATCGACGAAATATATATTATATATATTATATATATAATATAATGGCCTGAATAGAACGCGCCGCGCCGCGGCAGTTCGCGAATTTCGACCATTTATTTCAAACGGATATTACGGGAGATCCGACCGTCGGATTCTCCTAAAACCGGAACCGTTGGGTTCATATCGAAAAGAGCTTTCTAAAGAATATTAGAGATTGGAAATCTAACGGTTGGATTTGGAATTATGTCCAAATCAAATTTGAAAAAGGTCGCTGTAAGTGCAGTTCGATGGCCGTTAGTGGAAATCGACTGTACGGGCCTTGATAAAATTATTAAAAATAGTAATAATTTGTGTAAAATCATAAGAAATGATTTGTGAAGATTTGGGATGAAAAACTCCATGCTTGAAAAGATAAAAATAGATTTTTATCGAAATGAACTAGTTTTGAACTAGAATTATAATTCTATTTATTTTTAAATATATAAATTGAATTTGAAGAGGGTTTTAAAAATAACCAAAATTTCCAATAATTGCATTGGAGTGGATTTGAATCGAAATTGTCTTCGGAATATTTCGATGTTGGAATTCGTGATTATACAGATGTTGTTATGGAAATTTGAAAGATATATATTTATATCGTTATTTCCAATACGACACTTGTTAATCGTAGAATTTGATATTGAATATAAGCCGGGATATTTTCTATTCAGAGCCTTGTATTTAATATCAAATGTGATTTGGGTTTGTCGTGAATGGTGTCTTCACTAACACTGTTCTTGAACCCAGTTGAGAAAAGATTAAATCTTTTTATTTAGATTTAATGAAGTGTACCAATTAAATAATATTTAATTGGAATTGAATCGATATTGATTTTTGGGTTTATCGTGGACAGTGTTTTAAATAACACTCGTTCTTTAACCCGATCATTGATGAAATGTGATTTTGGGTTGTCGTGAACGGTATCTTCAATAATACAGTTCTTAGACCTAAAGAAGTTAAGAAAATCAGAAACTAACTGGAGATTAGTTAAGTTGAATAGTTTCCGAGGTATTGATCTGATGTTGGTTTCGGCCTTCGGGATTCATACTTAGGGAATTGCTCACTTGCTAATTTACAATTAGGGACTGATTGAAAGGTGATGTGATTTTGGGTTTATCGTGAACCGTGTTTTAAATGACACTAATTCTTTAACCCAGTCACAGATTAAAACTAAGTGGAGTTTTAATGAATCTTTAATTAGATTGAAATAATCGAAATGGAGTATCACCAGTTTTGCTCCAGGCGATAGTTAAATCTTTAATTAGATTTGAACGTGAAATGGTAATTGAATTTACCGATAACACCGTGGTGTTAGATATGAAGTATAACCAGCTTTACTTCATGGGATGAATAGGTTGGGATTGGGAAATTAAAACAAATGATTACTTCGGTAAGGTTCGCTAATCCCGACTAGTTTGAATTGATATTCAAAAGTAGATTAAAGCATAAATTCAAGAATTTATCTTTGATAAAATTAATGGGAACCTTTCCCTATGAATGTGAAATTTAGAAACTAACTGTCGGTTAGCCAAGCAGAACGGTTTTCTGGATATTGATCTGATGTTGGTTTCGGCCTTCGGGGTTAATATTTGGGGGATTATTCTCTTGATTAATTTACGGTTAGTGACTAATGAATTGGAATGAGGCGTATGTTGTGTTTGTGTAACACTTATTTAAAATATACGCGAGTTATTCGGAAAGACCGGGTTTATCCCATTCTGAATAACTGATACGACGATAAGTCGAAGATGAAGACGATGGTCGAAGACCGGAGGTCTTCACGTCGTTTGGGTGATAACTGATGATCTTGATTGGGCTGTACACCCAAGAAGATGGAAACAGTTGGTGATCGTCCAGACGTACTTGGAGATCGATGGATATGCGGGGTACTAGGTGCCTCCGGTTTCGTTCAGACCCAGAACGGACTTGTAAATGGACTGTGTGTCTGACATTGGATTTTAGTCCGTGTGATTGATCTCTATTAAATATATATCTGTTTGGCGGCGGAGAATTTATTCTCTTACTTAACGCCCTTCTCTGAGACGTACGAGCTCAGGGGTTATATATTGATGGATATCAAACGCATGGAGTGAATTGCCTGTGTGGCATGCCTAAGTGGCTATTGATCGAGGCTTCTGTTGAAAAGCAAAGTCTTGTGGTGATGATCAAAGCACGGCCTTTGTGGCGTAGCTTTGTGTAACGTTTACCTCGCGTGTTTCACACCCGGTATGAACCAAAAACGGGAGAGGACGTCAGGGAGGGCATGCGTTTCTTCCTAGCTAGAAGTGGCATCAGTGGTTTTACACGCCCTGACGAGTTTGACTTATGTGGTTGTTGCTGTTGCGAGGCGCCTCGGATTGATCGGTCGTTCTCGAACCGATGGAGTCATTTAGTTGGCTCGTTTACGCCCCATAGGGCGGAGAAACGCATGTTCAGGCATTTTAATCCACTCTGTGTGGACCGGCCCTGAGGATCCAAGGGTCACTCGAGCTCTGATCCTGAGACTCGGGCTAGGCAGTCTCGAATCGGTTGAGGACTATCTTTTGCCTCGGTTCATAGACGGAAATCCAATTTCCAAATACGTGATCTTGCGGTTTTAGTTGTAATCCTATATATGGCGACATAGTGGGATGGGGCGCTCATGCCGCCTATGATTGATACTTATGATTTGAAGTGTTTTATACACTATGCACTTATATTAGTATCAAATGATTTGTTTTAAAAAACGTATCAAGCATTCTTTGGTTGTTATAAGGGAAAACCCTATCCTCGACTGCGTTGCATTGTGTGATGGGACCTGGGTCTTATAACAGCTTCATTTTTCTTTATTTAGCATTGCGCTGTTGTTTTATGCACTAGTATTCTTGGGAGGAAACCCGTTCCGTGTTATACGGCGTGGTCCCTTGATTTACCTATCTTTAAAAATAAAGATTAATAACTGTTTTAGTTCTCACACCAGTCCCATGACTGACCTGGAGTTTATTGTTTTAACCTAAACTCTGGGTGCCCTTATTTTGACACGGGCAGCTAGTAGTTTCGGTTTTGCAGATTTATATTCACAGGATCCTGGGTTTCAGCTGGAACGATATCTGGAAAGCTTTGTATCCGTATATCCCTTCTAGTTGTGTATTGTATTATTTTCCGCTGCTTTGTATTTAAATGTAATTTAAATCTCTGATAATTCCGTGTAATATTCTTTTATACTCTGTATATTCTTGTAATCTGATGCATTGTTGTAATATACAATGAAATGTTCTTCTGTATGCGTTCTGTTTTGTCCTGTTCTCAAACGATAGGGCGTTTCGAGCGGCCTGGGTCGGTTTAGCGACCGGTTCGGACCGAGCGAAATTCCTTGCCGTCACAGTTGGTATCAGAGCTTTGGTTTACAGAGCTCGAGAACAAGACACATTAGAACCATACGAAAGAATTCATCAGATATTGGATTAGTAATATCCAATTAGAATGACTCGTTAGAGATAGGATCAGTAGTATCCTAGAACGAGTGTGAAGGGTATATTTTTCAAATGAAAACAATATTGTTTCGAAAATTTAAACCATTTTAAACGTATTTGATTATTTATTTATTTTTGAATATGGACAATCGAGTATATAAGGATTTTGCATATACGCGTCATGAACGTATATCCGAAGTTTTAATATACTGGATAGATATAGGATTACACTCTAGTCGCTCGGGGATGATTTTGATGATGGAGCTCCATCACCAAAATTTATGTTCGTGTTTCGAAGGTGTGATTTTCTATATATTTCCATTAGACTGGTGTGAGAACCAAAACTTATATAGTTAGAACACATTGTCGTGAATTGGCACCAAAAACATGATTTTTTGTATATATATCAAGTTATGAATTTGAAACTCTAATTCACTAATTGATTGATGTTTGTGTTGTTTGTTTATTTGTTTGCTAAACTTTAACCATTATGCCTAATTGAATCACATATTGAACTATATTGAAAATTGGTCGCATTTGCTTGCATATACATATATATCATTGAACAGGTCATAGCAAGGAGGCTAGAGCAGAGAATAAAATTTGTTTGCCCGACAAATAGGTACATGTTTACTACATAATTTCCTGTTTTGTTTGGGTGATGATGATTTTATGAGCCTATTGGCTAGCCGCTTGGCTTTTTCTTTTTCTTTTTGAGATCTGAAGGACCGGGGAAGCTATTTGAAATTCCCCGATGCTCCCATTGCAGGGGAGGTTATGGCGAAATTTTTCAAAAATTTAGGGTGTTAGCCAAATTTTTGAGATTTTAGAAAATTCTCAGAAACTAAAGAGTTGGAGAATAGAAGCCAGATCGAGCGTAGAGTTGAATAATCAAACCACTTTCGACTTTGTTCCTTTTCGGGGACGAAAAGTTTTAAGTGGGGGAGATTGTAATAACCCGAAAATCTGGGCCAGTTTAAAATTTTTATTTTGGCAATTTTATCGAATTTTGATTATTTAAAATGAATTATTTTAAATAATATCGACGAGAAATTTATTTTGAATATAATTTGAATGTATATATTATACGCGTCGTCGTTAGAATATAAATATTTATATATAATTATAAATAGAATTGAAAATGGCGCGGTAGTTCGATAATTCGATTTCAAACTTCAATTGAATATATCGGGTGCAAAACAATCCGGATTTTAATGAAACCAAAAATAATGGAATCTAATAGTGAATATCTTTCCAACGAATCCGAAAAATCAAAAGTTCGTAGCGGGAGTCAAAAGATAGGTCCAGTTGAAAATCCTGAATAGTCGCTATGGAATTCAGGCCCTTAAAAATGGACATTTTGCAAACGACCTCGGATTTCGACGAGACCAGTTTTGTTGGGTCCATGGTGTCAAGTTATTGCTAGATTCCAGATTTCATAATTTTTCGAATCAATATGTGAGCGTGGCAAAGAAAAACGCGTTTGACCAGTTTCAGTTGTTTTTAATCGACTGGAAATTGGCCATTTTTCTAACGGTCTCGGAATTCGACGAAACTAGTTTTGTTAGGACCGTATCGTCAATACGAAGCTAGAAAATATTTTTCTGGAATTTTTCTAGTCTGTATGTGACCCCGGTAATTTGAAATGTACGTTTAAAATTCAATATACTGATTTCAATGTAAATTTAACGAAAACTGATTGTAACGATCGAATCAGCTGGCGATACATATCCCATTGTGTTCGGAATGGGGGTAAAACGCTATGGACGGCAGGCGGTGGGCCCCGTTTTGAAGTCGAAAATAAAAGTTGCTTTTTGGGTGGAAACTTAAATTAATTAAATTAAAAAAAAAACCCCTTTTCTCTCTTTATACTTCAGGCCCCCCACCCCCGATAGAAATTCATTCAGAAAATAAATAAATAAAAAACACAACGAAGAAGGACGAAATCGCGCTCGCACCCCCCCCAGCGGCGGCGCCGCCTCGATCTGCTCTTCCCCCTCGCCTGCGACTCCCTCCCCTGGCCGTCCTCTCTCCTCTCCCACTCAGGAAGACCTCGTCTTCACTCCCACCGCACCTGACCTCCACCGCAATGGCCCACCACTCCACCTTCGCCAGATCCGACGATGCTCCGAACCCCCCCCCCCTCGGCGACCGCCGCATCCACATCTTCCTATGAAAAAAAAAACTGTAAGTATCTTTATTTAATTTTGTTTGTTTATTCAGTTTTCCTTTCTGTTTTTTTTATATAACGTATAATTAAAATATTGGTTTTAAAAACTGAAATTTATAAGGAATAGAAAAACTGAAATTTTTATAAAAGATTTTAAAAACTGAAATTTTAATAAAAGATTTTAAAAACTGAAATTTTTATAAAAGATTTTAAAAACTGATTTTTTTTAAAAAAGATTAAAAAGAGTTGATTTTTTTAAAAAAGATTAAAAAGAGTTGATTTTTTTAAAAGATTAAAAAGAGTTGATTTTTTTTAAAAAAAAAGTTAAAACTGAATTGATTTTTAAAGGGTTAAAACTGAATTGATTTTTAAAAGGTTAAAACTGAATTGATTTTAAAAGGTTTTAAAAGATTTGAATTTTGAAAAGTAAAAGATTTAAACTTTAAAAAGTAAAAGAAAAGATTTGATCTTTAAAATGGAAAAGGCGGAATCTATGTTTATAAAAATATGTTTTTTTTTATATATTGAACTTCGAAATAAAAATATGATTTTTATATGTTGAACT
Source organism: Allium sativum (assembly GCA_030737875.1). Taxonomy (NCBI): domain Eukaryota; kingdom Viridiplantae; phylum Streptophyta; class Magnoliopsida; order Asparagales; family Amaryllidaceae; genus Allium; species Allium sativum. Next base: position 380,807,945 of record CM060920.1, read on the forward strand.
TCGAATTAAAAATATGATTTTTATATGTTGAACTTCGAAATAAAAATATGATTTTTATATGTTGAACTTCGAAATAAAAATATGATTTTTATATGTTGAACTTCGAATTAAAAATATGATTTTTATATGTTGAACTTCGAATTAAAAATATGATTTTTATATGTTGAACTTCGAATTAAAAATATGATTTTTATATGTTGAACTTCGAATTAAAAATATGATTTTTATATATTGAACTTCGAAATAAAAATATGTTTTTTATATATTGAATAGAGTAGTAAAAATTCGATTTTTACATAGGTAGTGAAAGCGGGAAACGAAGATGACAAAAAGGCGAGAACGAGGAAGATTTATATCAAAGAAGAGCCGTGGAGCTAGGATAGCTATATGTGAGAATTTCTCACCTTTCAATTTTATTTCTAGTTATATATATATACTAGGATGCAGACGGTGCTTAGTAGCACCCGACACAATCGTCCACAGACCATGGACTTGTTTGTTTGACTGTTTGGTGATTGATTGCGATATTGGTTTGAATGTGATTTGTGGTGTGAAAAATCGAATCGATAAATTGGTTAGGATTAGACGTGCGTCGTTATAAGGCGAAGGAGTAAGGCTAGGTTAGACTCTTACTCCAAATTTTGTGGTTTGCATAACGAATTGATTTGATTGATGTGTGAATGGCGTGGGCCTTCACTAGACCGGGGATAAGGCTAGGCCTCGTCCCGTTTCTAGTATCGTGCCGTTATGCCGCCGAAATTTTCTAAAATATGTTAGAAAAATAAAAATATCATTTTATTTAAAGAATGAACATAATAGAAATTCATATGTTGAAATAAAATGTTTTATCGTTAAAAATATAATTTTTAACGTGAAGTGAATAAAATAAAATTTTCATTTATAAACCGGACGGTTTGTTTATGTACACCTATTTGAATGACATTGATTGGGACGATAAATTTTACACATCGCCCAACAGCACAAATAAAATAGGTGTTTGATTGTTTGAAACCCCACACGGGTGTTGGGATAAAATTTGAAGTTCACTCATCCTGATTGATTAAATATGTCAATCGATTGATTGACAGGCTGTTATAAGCGTTGAATATCTATATTTGATGCTTATACAGTGTAGTGCACTTTGGTTGATGGTTGATTATTTTTCAATGCTATGATATACATGTGTTGTATGAAAATCCATATAATTAACCTTATATGGTAATTGATTGGGTCTCATTCCAATTTGAAAAATAAAGAATATTATAAAATAAAAGTTCATGTGTTGACAGTACTCATTCATTGAGATTGGTCATGTGTTGAACGAAATATTTTGATAATAACAACTATTTTGAAAAAGAAATATTTGAAATAGAATGTTTGAAAATAGAAATTTATGAAGCCGTGTTGATTAGATTAACGCTATTTTGACGTGAACGATATTTATATCAAATTGAATTGAAAACGATTTCGAAATGAATTGAATTGAAAACGATTTCGAAATGAATTGAATTGAAAACGATTTCGAAATGAATTGAATTGAAAACGATTTCGAAATGAATTGAATTGAAAACGATTTCGAAATGAATTGAATTGAAAACGATTTCGAAATGAATTGAATTGAAAACGATTTCGAAATGAATTGAATTGAAAACGATTTCGAAATGAATTGAATAGAAAACGATTTCGAAATGAATTGAATAGAAAACGATTTCGAAATGAATTGAATTGAAAACGATTTCGAAATGAATTGAATTGAAAACGATTTCGAAATGAATTGAATTGAAAACGATTTCGAAATGAATTGAATAGAAAACGATTTCGAAATGAATTGAATAGAAAACGATTTCGAAATGAATTGAATTGAAAACGATTTCGAAATGAATTGAATAGAAAACGATTTCGAAATGAATTGAATTGAAAACGATTTCGAAATGAATTGAATAGAAAACGATTTCGAAATGAATTGAATAGAAAACGATTTCGAAATGAATTGAATAGAAAACGATTTCGAAATGAATTGGATTGAAATGAATTCAAATTGAATTGAAATTTGAAGTGAATAGAAATGAATTTTAAAACGAATTTATAAAGAAGAATTCAATTTTGGATTTAAATTGAAAAGGAAGTTGAAATTGCTTTTGAAACGAATTTAAAACTATTTATATAATTCGTTTTAAATAGAAATCGACGAAATATATATTATATATATTATATATATAATATAATGGCCTGAATAGAACGCGCCGCGCCGCGGCAGTTCGCGAATTTCGACCATTTATTTCAAACGGATATTACGGGAGATCCGACCGTCGGATTCTCCTAAAACCGGAACCGTTGGGTTCATATCGAAAAGAGCTTTCTAAAGAATATTAGAGATTGGAAATCTAACGGTTGGATTTGGAATTATGTCCAAATCAAATTTGAAAAAGGTCGCTGTAAGTGCAGTTCGATGGCCGTTAGTGGAAATCGACTGTACGGGCCTTGATAAAATTATTAAAAATAGTAATAATTTGTGTAAAATCATAAGAAATGATTTGTGAAGATTTGGGATGAAAAACTCCATGTTTGAAAAGATAAAAATAGATTTTTATCGAAATGAACTAGTTTTGAACTAGAATTATAATTCTATTTATTTTTAAATATATAAATTGAATTTGAAGAGGGTTTTAAAAATAACCAAAATTTCCAATAATTGCATTGGAGTGGATTTGAATCGAAATTGTCTTCGGAATATTTCGATATTGGAATTCGTGATTATACAGATGTTGTTATGGAAATTTGAAAGATATATATTTATATCGTTATTTCCAATACGACACTTGTTAATCGTAGATTTTGATATTGAATATAAGCCGGGATATTTTCTATTCAGAGCCTTGTATTTAATATCAAATGTGATTTGGGTTTGTCGTGAATGGTGTCTTCACTAACACTGTTCTTGAACCCAGTTGAGAAAAGATTAAATCTTTTTATTTAGATTTAATGAAGTGTACCAATTAAATAATATTTAATTGGAATTGAATCGATATTGATTTTTGGGTTTATCATGGACAGTGTTTTAAATAACACTCGTTCTTTAACCCGATCATTGATGAAATGTGATTTTGGGTTGTCGTGAACGGTATCTTCAATAATACAGTTCTTAGACCTAAAGAAGTTAAGAAAATCAGAAACTAACTGGAGATTAGTTAAGTTGAATAGTTTCCGAGGTATTGATATGATGTTGGTTTCGGCCTTCGGGATTCATACTTAGGGAATTGCTCACTTGCTAATTTACAATTAGGGACTGATTGAAAGGTGATGTGATTTTGGGTTTATCGTGAACCGTGTTTTAAATGACACTAATTCTTTAACCCAGTCACAGATTAAAACTAAGTGGAGTTTTAATGAATCTTTAATTAGATTGAAATAATCGAAATGGAGTATCACCAGTTTTGCTCCAGGCGATAGTTAAATCTTTAATTAGATTTGAACGTGAAATGGTAATTGAATTTACCGATAACACCGTGGTGTTAGATATGAAGTATAACCAGCTTTACTTCATGGGATGAATAGGTTGGGATTGGGAAATTAAAACAAATGATTACTTCGGTAAGGTTCGCTAATCCCGACTAGTTTGAATTGATATTCAAAAGTAGATTAAAGCATAAATTCAAGAATTTATCTTTGATAAAATTAATGGGAACCTTTCCCTATGAATGTGAAATTTAGAAACTAACTGTCGGTTAGCCAAGCAGAACGGTTTTCTGGATATTGATCTGATGTTGGTTTCGGCCTTCGGGGTTAATATTTGGGGGATTATTCTCTTGATTAATTTACGGTTAGTGACTAATGAATTGGAATGAGGCGTATGTTGTGTTTGTGTAACACTTATTTAAAATATACGCGAGTTATTCGGAAAGACCGGGTTTATCCCATTCTGAATAACTGATACGACGATAAGTCGAAGATGAAGACGATGGTCGAAGACCGGAGGTCTTCACGTCGTTTGGGTGATAACTGATGATCTTGATTGGGCTGTACACCCAAGAAGATGGAAACAGTTGGTGATCGTCCAGACGTACTTGGAGATCGATGGATATGCGGGGTACTAGGTGCCTCCGGTTTCGTTCAGACCCAGAACGGACTTGTAAATGGACTGTGTGTCTGACATTGGATTTTAGTCCGTGTGATTGATCTCTATTAAATATATATCTGTTTGGCGGCGGAGAATTTATTCTCTTGCTTAACGCCCTTCTCTGAGACGTACGAGCTCAGGGGTTATATATTGATGGATATCAAACGCATGGAGTGAATTGCCTGTGTGGCATGCCTAAGTGGCTATTGATCGAGGCTTCTGTTGAAAAGCAAAGTCTTGTGGTGATGATCAAAGCACGGCCTTTGTGGCGTAGCTTTGTGTAACGTTTACCTCGCGTGTTTCACACCCGGTATGAACCAAAAACGGGAGAGGACGTCAGGGAGGGCATGCGTTTCTTCCTAGCTAGAAGTGGCGTCAGTGGTTTTACACGCCCTGACGAGTTTGACTTATGTGGTTGTTGTTGTTGCGAGGCGCCTCGGATTGATCGGTCGTTCTCGAACCGATGGAGTCATTTAGTTGGCTCGTTTACGCCCCATAGGGAGGAGAAACGCATGTTCAGGCATTTTAATCCACTCCGTGTGGACCGGCCCTGAGGATCCAAGGGTCACTCGAGCTCTGATCCTGAGACTCGGGCTAGGCAGTCTCGAATCGGTTGAGGACTATCTTTTGCCTCGGTTCATAGACGGAAATCCAATTTCCAAATACGTGATCTTGCGGTTTTAGTTGTAATCCTATATATGGCGACATAGTGGGATGGGGCGCTCATGCCGCCTATGATTGATACTTATGATTTGAAGTGTTTTATACACTATGCACTTATATTAGTATCAAATGATTTGTTTTAAAAAACGTATCAAGCATTCTTTGGTTGTTATAAGGGAAAACCCTATCCTCGACTGCGTTGCATTGTGTGATGGGACCTGGGTCTTATAACAGCTTCATTTTTCTTTATTTAGCATTGCGCTGTTGTTTTATGCACTGGTATTCTTGGGAGGAAACCCGTTCCGTGTTATACGGCGTGGTCCCTTGATTTACCTATCTTTAAAAATAAAGATTAATAACTGTTTTAGTTCTCACACCAGTCCCATGACTGACCTGGAGTTTATTGTTTTAACCTAAACTCTGGGTGCCCTTATTTTGACACGGGCAGCTAGTAGTTTCGGTTTTGCAGATTTATATTCACAGGATCCTGGGTTTCAGCTGGAACGATATCCGGAAAGCTTTGTATCCGTATATCCCTTCTAGTTGTGTATTGTATTATTTTCCGCTGCTTTGTATTTAAATGTAATTTAAATCTCTGATAATTCTGTGTAATATTCTTTTATACTCTGTATATTCTTGTAATCTGATGCATTGTTGTAATATACAATGAAATGTTCTTCTGTATGCGTTCTGTTTTGTCCTGTTCTCAAACGATAGGGCGTTTCGAGCGGCCTGGGTCGGTTTAGCGACCGGTTCGGACCGAGCGAAATTCCTTGCCGTCACAACAACCCGCAAATTCTGAACCAATTTAAAAATTTTATTTTAGAAAAATTTAATGAATTTTGAGAATATAAAATAATTTATTTAAATAATAATGGCTAGAAATTTATTTTAATCGAAGTTAGAACGAATAAATTTAATTTAATTATAAAAGGAGTTTAAAACGCGCTGCAGTTTGAAAATTTGAGTTTGAACTTTGACTGACTGTACAGGATTCAAATTAAATCGGATTTCAGTAAAACCAAAAATATTTAAATCTGTTTAACCATAACTTTCTAACGAATCTGAAAAGCTAAAATTTCGTTTTATAAATCACAAGTTATGTCCAATTTAAATTTTAGGAAAGTCGTTGTAGAATTTATATATATTTTAATATAATATACTGGCCTTGAAAATAGTCAATTTTCAAACGACCTCTGTTTTCGATGAAACCACTTTTGTTGGAACCGGAATGTCGAATTATAACTAGGTTTCAATTTTCAGAATTTTCCGAATTAATATGCGAGCGTGGCGAAAGAAAACGTGTTTTGACCTTTTCAGTCAAATTTAATCAGCTTGAAAATGGACATTTGTAACGACCTAGGGATTTTCGACGCTCGAATCCCGACAATAATACACCAATCCCGTATTACTTGTTAGAACTCAAGTATCGAAACCACCAGATAGTTATTAGAAAGAATTTAGAGGGTGGGATAAGAAAGAAAGAAATATTAGAATAGAAGAAGAAGAAGAACCAACACAACACAGAGTCTCACATCGTAGCGGAACAAAATATAATATAGAAATAAATCTTTACTGAGAGCTTTAAAAATACTTACAATTATCAGAGTACATCAGCCCATCTGGACAGTTATAATAACCTGTCCTCATATACAATACACAGCGGAATACACATCATATATATAATACGTCTGAACTTCTCCAGCTCGTCTATGGACTTCGCAGCATACGATTACCTGCACCTGTACACCCGGTCTAACCCGAGCATTTACAAAACACCGGGTCAGTCTGGTGAACTAGAGTGAGATAAACACACTAAGTTTAAGGGTATCACACAACTTGATTTTAAAGTTCAAAATCCTTTAAAAGAAAAGGATAATCGTAAGACCAAATCCACACATAAATACGGACGGTTTTTACCTTACGATAACCCAAAACATTTTTTTTGAAATCAATATCTTTTCTGATATTACCATAGTGTCTAAATACAAGTAAATAACAATCTAGTGGAACGCTTCCATCTCACGCTCCACATATATAGTATACAAACAAAACCGCGGGCGCTTATTGGAGATTGGATTCCAATTCTGACAAGGTATGGGACCACCTGCCGATAGTGTATCTCTAGAGGCGAATACACTGGGTTCAACAAGAACGTCTTGCAACCCGGCCCTCACATGACCGATCACTCATTTCGCTTGAGTGTATCGAATGTATATCACCAACGGTTGGGCTCAAACCACCGTTTCCCGAAAAGGGACAGCATCGATAGATTAAAGAAGCAAAAAAAAAATTCTCTAGACAGGTGATTATACACCCAAATGGGAGCGACCCACATAGCCATGCTGCCTGCCCGATTTTTGTCATTTTCCGGTTGATGAGGCTTGAGGCTACGCTTTATCGGCACATCATATTTACTTCGAATGTCACATCGTCAGATCCATCAACAGTCACAAATTGACGTCCACAACAATACGTTACGTGTTAGCTAAAAGAAGTTTCCTTCTCCGCCTTCACTCTTTGCACGGTTGGAGAAATCAATGTATGTGACCTTTCAGGAAATACTCTGTCAAACATCCATCCATACAAGTCATCCAGGAACAGGATGATCCGAAGGTACTCTCCTATTGCATTCTAGGAATCACCCTGCGAATCAGTAGCGAGAAGTCCTTGCGAATCCGTAGATTCCAAACACGACAGAATCACAGTATATCTCTGCTTGCAATCAGAGATCTTAAGCAACCCTTCCGCTTATGAAGATCTATGGTCTTCAATAGCTCCATCTCGAATCAGTATCTTCAACGTATTCGTATTTGCTGGACGGAATGGTTTTCGAATATAAATTCGATCCCGGTCTTTCCGTACCAACAATCGTATGGCCAAATTTGATAGTCGGTTATTTAACTATCAAATAAACAAACATTCATCCATAAAAGAAAATGGATTCACTGATTCAATACTTAGTATCATTTAGCCTCTTTAACGACCCGTCCGTTAATTATATTCTTCAAATTTCCAATATTTGAAACATCGCTTTCACCTCTTATTATAAGCGTATTATGTTATTCAACTTATAAACTTCCAAAACAGTTTATAATATCATTCCCGGAAATCATAACTTTGTTTACCTTAACCGTCCTTATTTATAAACTAATATCATTCTTGGATAAATCGTGAAGTCGTTCAAGTTGAGGTATTTTAATTACCTCTCAGAACTTGACCAACTACATTCATATCTTCAGAATAAATAGAAGTTTATTAACAACATATTTTCCCTTTGAAATCCTCATTAAATCTTGACCACGTTTACTTAACTAATTGTTAAGTAAACTCTTATTAAATCCTTTCGATTTATATTAATAATCATTTACAATATTATATACGCACTTTGATTCTATTATAAATAGAATCTTTATGAAACTTCCTTGATATCTCTTTATTACAATATTACCATTTATTTCGACAATTCAAATTCATTTGTTTTAAAACCATATAAACTACGCTTTTAGAAATCTTATATTAATATCCTATACCATTGTTATATTGTTATCCTTTCAAATTTCTTATATGGATATTTATCAAACAATTCTACTTATATTTATCACATACCCTTTAAATCATACTCGGCAACTTATTCATTGTTCAAAATATATAATAATCCTTTATAAAATCTCATATCTAAAAATAATCTATTTCATTTGTAACCAGTGTTACAAACACATTTTACAAACCGTTAACTTTATTTACTACTTTGATTCCATCTCTTAAATTTCCATTTTCAAAATCTTTTGTAAATTGATTACAACCACTTATCATTCGTTTTCACTTTTACTTCTTTAACTACATTTTATACATTTCATTTATAAATCCATATTTGGTATTTTCAACTTTGATTCCATTTAAAATATGAAATCCCATTTCCAAATCACCACTCATTTCAAATATGTTGATTTGTTAACTTTATTCACGAAATGATATTAAATCGCATTTCGTATATTTAAAGCACCGTTTGTTAAAAACGATCATTTATCACAAAACATTTCTCTTTGAACTCTTTTACCCATTCCCGTGTATTCACGATCCAATGATCCTATTTTAAACTACACTTAAACTTCCCTTCCGACCGATAAGGCTTTTACAAAATCATTTCAACATTTAAATAGGCAATTCGATAAATTTATATTTATTTGATAATCTCTTACATTTTTTTTAGTTATAAATTTTGTATATTAGCTTCGACTATTATCTTTGCCATAAGAGTCGCATTTTAAAATCATATCAAAAATATTTTTATAACTTTGAAACCGCTCGAAATCCATTTAATATCGATTTCGAAAATTATTCCTTTTAACCGACGGTACTAAAGAGGCAAATGGCTACTGTAGTACCAAATCGTGAAATATACACTAATTTCACATTCAATAACAAACAATTTTATCATATTGATAAACGTTATCAATATTATCCAACCTGTTATTCCCTGCAAAATAATGGGTTACCACAATTCAAATTATTCAGTCCAATATTTGTTTTCATCTAGAAAGATGAAATAAAACAGTTTAATAATAACGGTCAATAATAACCGTAACAATCAATACTGGAATAATAACAGCAGTTCAAGCATTCAACTATTTGGTTTTTACGTTTATAGTGTTATAAATGTGACCACTGAGGTAAGTTACCTCCCTTGGATTTAATCGTTATAAATAACGATTAGTTTTCAATTAAATTAAACAACCGTTTAATTTAACTGTTTCAATCCATATATGAATATAAAATTAACAATGAACAAACAAACAAACAACCATAGCACACAATTTTAAAATCCGACTTATATAAAATATAAGAGGGGAGAACTGAGTGAGTTTAACTCACCTTGGTTCGTTTGCCGCTGAAACAGTCTGTTTTAATTAAATTAAACTGACGTTTAATTTAATTAAAATTCTAGTAGCTGCCAACTTTGATCAAATCAGTTCCATCCGGTTGTGCACGTCGATACAAACTTACCGCCACTTGTTCCGTCCAATACCGTTGCTGTATAACAAGGTATAAATTAATACGGTGTTCTTTTTTTTTTTTTTGATGATATTATTAAAATCTTAATAATAATTAACAACTCTATATTTAATATCATAATTAGGGACCCGATCAATCGCATTTACTCGTTCTCCTCAGGTCACGTACTAAGATGACTAAGGCAACTTATAAAAATATAATTAATATGGTAAATTAGTATTAGGCGTTTTGATTCATGTTTAATTATGAATATTTATAAATTTCCGGGCTTCGCATATACCAATTCAAATGGGTATATTAGAATGTTGGTTAGACACATAATACAATGTAAACATGATTAGGCAAAAGGGTGCTTACTGTTCATTTTCTTCTTTCACTGCTGTGTGCATGCTTCCACCGTTTGTTCCTCTCCCACGCTTTAATGTTTCGTCCATCATCATTTTTTTCTTCTTTTTATGTTGAAATCGGTCCATATCTTCCCAATGCCTCTCCCATCCCCAACAAACTGCTCGCCACATCTCAGAATGCTTCGCTCCCTTCACATTTCTTTTTTTTCTTTTGCGTTAAAACATGAAACCCAAGCTGCTACAGCAACTTTCTCCCTCCACCCCATTACGTGAGCCAGCCCCTTCTTTCTTTCCTTTTGGTTTCTTGTACAATCCGCCCTTCATCCTGATTCCTGACACGCACCCACCCTCTCTACATTGGCTCATGCGGTCTTTTATATATATATATATATATAAGGGAAGGTGCGGATTTTTCATTTCAGGGGAGAAGGAATGAAGCACTGCTATATATACACGGTGGAGACGTGCGAAGCACGGTTACGTGGGACTGAAGTTTACTTGGGGGTCGCGGTTTCGTGGGTAGGAAGGAATTGAGAAGATTGCACGCAAAGGAGTCGGTTGTTTGATGGCCAAGGCAATGGGATGGGCTTGTACGTAAGGGATGTGCTGGCATATCCATTTCACTTGTATTGTTATCTAATTAGTCCCATATTTTATAATATTTACCTTTGATAATTCACCGAGTGTTTGTGCCATCAATACTGTTTTTATCTCATGTTATCGTCAAACCCAGTTATAAGTTTACCATAAAAAGTAAAACTTGTTACGGTACAAAAACTTGGATGCCTCAACTTTTTTTTTTCTTTTTTTTAAGTGGGATGCACGTAACAAGGGATGCAAGGCAATTTGGGACGCAAAAAAATCAAAAGGGACGTTACGTAACCAAAAGAGAAGGCAAAAGAGAAAGGTTACTTTAAGTGGATAGATTTAATAATATTTTAATGTGCTAAACTTCGTCGTGGAGAAATCGTGTTAAAAACCACCATATAAAATTTCTGTTTTCTGATAAAAAAGACTAATCTTAGTGAAAAAAAGTATTCCGGATCCAATGGAACAAGTTTCGTCGAAATCCGAGGTCATTTGAAAAAAATTCCTTTATAAAACTGGAAATCAACACGCATTTAAAATTTTCACGATCAAACGGTAAGTCCGATCAACTTGAAACCTTGAAATCCTACATTAATTTTTCAATATGAACTCAACGGAACTGGTTTCACGGCTTAATTCGATCGTCTGCTCAAGTTACACTCAAATATCTCTCGATTAATTTAATTACGCGCTATAGAATTTGATTGGGCGTTTTCGGCTGCCGTGGTCACATACGACATCGGTTTGCCACACAGTTTGATTTTCTGACAATAATTTGACGATACGGTTCTAATGAAACTAATTTCATCGAAAACAGAGTTCGTTTGCAAAATGACCATTTTAAAGACCGATAACGATTTCCATAGCGTTTTTTCCAAATTTTGATTTGGCCATAACTCGCAATTTATAACACGGAATCTGGATTTTTCTTTTTCATATGAAAGTTATCGTCAACACGCTTCCAGCGTTTCTTGTTTCACAGAAATCCGACTTAAATCGAATCTTGTATTCTCAGTTGAAGTTCAAAACTCGAATTTACGAACTGCACGCCATTTTCAAGCTCGATTTATAATTATATATATAACGTTCGAACTTCGTTTAAATAACGAATTCAATATTAAATTCCATCGATAATCTAAATAAAATATCTAAATTAAATAAATTAAATTAAATATTTGACGGTCAAAAACACGGGTCGTTACACCATTTTTCAAATAGTCTCAGAATTCAACGAAATTAGTTTCATTAGGACCGTATCGTCATAACAAAGCCAAATATATATTTTCTGTAATTTTTAGAGGTTGTATGTGGCCCCGGTGAATTTAATTGTACGATAGAATTAATTAAATAAATTATTTATATTTTAAATTAAATAAAAGTGGGCTGAGACGACCGATTGGGCTGACGAAACCCATTCCATTGCGTCCGGAACATAGGCTATTTGCTAGGGACACTTTCTATTGGACTGAATTTGATTCAGTTTGAAACATATGGATTTTATTGTAAAATTTGCATTAAATAATATAAATAATGAAAAAAACCCTAAGGAACACTATTCACATTTCTTCAACCAGCCGCCACCCCTAAGATCAATGGCCTAGCACCCTTCGTTCTCCACCAAAATCTCCTCCCTCTTCCCAAATTAAAATCCAAACTCTTTATCACTTTGAAGAGATTTCTCTTCTCTTCGATTGCATACGGTCGGATCTCCTCTGGTGACCTGTGCTCCTCGAACCACGCACCCAAAGCCACGCCTAAACCCACCGTCGGCCTCCCCCTACACGCCACCGAGTTCAGCCATTGTGGGCCCCCCTTGCGCGCCTTTCCGTGCTCCCTGGCGTGGTGAGTTCTGATCAAGTCGAAGTGGAACGGATTGGAACCAAAATCCAACCCTAGGATTGAACAATTGCAAAAGCTTACGGCCGAATTAATCAGAGGAAGAAGAAGGTTTAAAAACCTTAATTACTTTACTAATTTAATTTTAAAGTTTAATTATCAATCATATTTTGACCATAATTAATTCGTACGTACACGAAATTCGATAATTTCAGATCCTGTGGAATCGTACGACGAAGCTCTACAATCATAGACTGCAAAAGGGGCAATTCTAAGCGGTTGAAATTTTGACAACTTCGCGAACGAATGTGAGATTTATAAATATTTTTAATTTAATTATTCATTATTCTCGCTGATAAATAATTGTATGTATGTTGGCAAATCTGTTCAGTGATGTGATGAAATTCTGGGTGATTGATTTGTTTTATATTTTATGTAGATCTGATCTGTTCGAATCTGATAAATATGGTCGTGTTGTGTAAATTGGATTAAACTGTAATTTTTAATCCAATTAAAAATAGAATCTTGTTTTTCGTGAATTGGATTAGTTTATAAATTTATACCAATTGGAAATATTCTATTTGTTGTGTTTAATTTACTTGACATTAAATTGCCAAAATATCATTTTGGTTACGGTTTTGAATTGGATAAATTTGTCCAAACAAACAAATTTCCTTGTTATTTATTTATTTAAGTTGTAGATCCAGATTAAAAGATTACGTTGTTTCTTTTTTATTGAATTAGAATATTTTGCCAATTCGATATAATTACCATGTGGACATGATTGTTAAAATGGAAACAAACATTTTTGTGATATTTGTTAAAACAGAATTTGCAACAAAATTGAAACAAATATTTTTGTTATATTTGTTGAACTAGATTTTCAACAAAAATAGAACAAACATTTTTATGTCTTTTTATTGAACTATTTTTTCAACAAAAATATGAATATATATATTTGTGTAATATTATTTACATTAAAAGGAACGGAATTAAAAGATGACTTTTTTTGTAACATTGCTTACAATAAAATGCAGAAATTTTAAAGATACATTTTTATTGCCGAATTAAAGACAATAAAGAGAATAGATTTTAAAGATGTACTTATTTTTATTGTCAAATTAAAGACAATAAAAAGAATTGATTTCAAGGTTGCATTTTTGTTGACATGTTAGAAGTAATATAAAGAGTAGACATAAAAGATTACATTTTTTTATGTCAATTTGTTTTCAATAGAAAGATTACATTTTTTTTTAATGTGATTTGTTTTCATTTAAAAGATTACATTTTTTTTTTCATTAAAAAGACTACATTTTCAATGTGGTTATGTTTTCATTTAAAGGTTGAAAATATATACATCATTTTATTTAGATAATGTTACATTAGCTTTAAAAATACATTCTCGTATAAAATGTTACATGAGATTAAAAGTACATTTTTGTTATAAAATGTAACGTTAGATTTAAAACTCCATTTTGCAAGAAAGGTTTCATTATAAATAAAAAGAAATTTTTGTTTAAAATGTTGTATTTGGAAATAAAGGTACATTTTTATTAAAAATGTTACACAAGAAACAAAACAACATTTTGTTATAAAATGTTGTATTAGATTAAAAATTGTCATTTTAACTATAAATGTCATGTGATATGAAATGTGTCATTTTAGTTATAAACTTCATCTTAGTATAAAATACCCTTTTTTGTTATCCTAGAATTGAAAATAAAATATACTCTTTTATTTGCATTCACCAATGCAAATATACGTTGAAAATAAAATTTATTCTTTTATTTGCATTCACTAATGCAAATAAATATTGGAAATAAAGTTTATTCTTTTATTTACATTTACAAATGTAAGTATGCATTGAAAACAAAGTTTATTCTTTTATGTACCTTCACAAATGTAAATGTACATTGTAATTAAAGTCATTCTTTTTACTTGTGTTTTCAACACAAATATAAACATAGAAAATAAATCATCTTTATATATTTGTGTTCTTAACACAAATACACAAAAAAAACTGAATGTCTTTTTAATTTTGTCCTTTGACACAAAATATTAACATAGGGTTTAGGTTCATTTTTGTATTTGTATTTCCAACACAAATATGACATAGAAATAAAATTCATTCTTTTATTTGTAGTTTTCAATACAAATATTACATAGAAATAAAAGCGCATCTTTTATTTGTACACTCTAACGTAAATAAACCTTAGGAATAAAAGTTAACCTTTTATTTGCATTTGCAATGCAAATATAGCGTAGAGAGTATAATATATCTTTTAGTTATGTTCTCTATTGCAAACGAAAGATTAGAAAGTATACATATTTCACTATGAAATATGTTTCACATTAAAAACACATTGTTAATGTTAATATTTGAAAGATTTGAAAATATACATATTTCACTATGAAATATGTTTCACATTAAAAACACATTCCTAACGCTAATATCTGAAAGATTAGAAATGTATAGGGAAACTATATGAGTAAAATATATTTTTGCTCAACATTAGGATTATTATAACATGTTATTTCCTTTATCATCAATATGTTAGCAGAATTAAATTGGTTGAATTCTTTAACCAATCATTTATATTTTATGAACTGTTGTTGGCTGAAAACCCCACACGAGTGTTGGGATGAATTGACATACACTAGTCCCAATGTTTAGTTGATGTCGATCGATAGATTGACAAGATGCGATGAGTGTTATGATTTTATTTTAATACTCACCCAGTTATAAACTTCACTCTGGATGTGAATGGATGTCTGATGATTATTTATTTTTATTGTCATGTACATGAATGTATGAAAGCCATATAACCAAAGTTATATGGTAACTGAGTGAGTCACATTCCAATTCAGGATTTCTTTTAAATAAAGAATATCTTTTAAAAATAAGGAATATTTGGAATAAAGAACATTATAAAATAATATCTCTTAAAATAAAGAATACTGCACTATAAAGGATATTTTATATAAAGAATCTTTTATTAAAGAATAATTTTAAGATAATGAATATTTTAAATAAGATTTAACAAATTATAAAATGATAATTTCTATGTCCGTTCTTGGATGGACAAAAGAATAGAAAATATATTTCTATTGAAGTAAACTAGTTTTTAACTAAAAATTAAATCTCTTAATTAAGATTTTTAGAGTTTCAATTATATTTTGTAACTGAAATGAAATGATATGTGAATTGGGTTTATTGTGAACTATGTTTTAAACGACATTTGTTCTTTAACCCGATTTACAGTGAAAATATGATGTAAAATTTATAAATCTTTTGTTAAGAGTTAAAAGAAAGATTCTAAAGCAAAGTTTTCCAATTTAATAAATTAAATTGGAATTGAGTGGAAATTCAGTTTGATAATAATCGAGATAGGTTTCTGTAAAAGAAGACCGATACTATATATGGAATTTAAAAGGCTTTGCCATTATTCCATTTATATTATTGGTCCGATACAGGAATTTATATTGATTATGTTTTGACTTGATTTCTGTGAAAATTCCATATTTAATGGAATATGGCTTTGGGTTTATCGTGAACAATGTTTTTAAAAGACATTGGTTCTTTAACCCAATTAAAGACAAGGTTAATTCCTTAAGAATTGAATAATCATTTAATAATGATTTTTGATATTAAAATCAAATTGGAGTTTTAATGAATGTTTAAAAGAATAAATTTATAAGAATTTATCTTTGATTTAATTTATGGGAATCTTTCCCTTTATTACGAATATTCTATTAAAAGAATATTCTTAATTGGAATGAGACGTTGGATGTGTTTTATAACACTTGATTTTCAATTATAAAATACGCAAGTTATTCAGAAAGTCCGGGTTTAACCCATTCTGAATAATTACTACGACGATCAAGAGTCGAAGATGAAGACGGTGGTTGAAGACCGGCGATCTTAACATCGAATGGATGAGTACTACTGATGCTCTGGACTGATTTGCATCCATGACAGGGATTAAGTGGTAGTTATCCGGACGTAGTGTTGATTCATACGGATTTGGCTTTCGCTCAGACCCAGAGCATAGGCTTATAAATGGATGCATGTCTGACGTTGAATTTCATTTTTTGTAAATTGATTTCTATTAATATACAACCGTTGGTGGCAGAGAATTTATTCACTTGCTAAACACCCTTAGAGGTTGTGTGTTAATAGTTATGAATTGCATGGCGTGAAATGTCAACGTGGCACGCCAAGATGCAAATGATCAAGGCTTTGTTGCAAAGCAGGCCTTGTGGGATGATCAAAGCATAGCCTATTTTGGCATAGCTTTGTGTAGTGTGACTTCGCGAGCCTCACACACCGGTAGAGTCTAAAATGGAGCAAGGGAACGCAGGGAGTGCACACGTTTCTTTCTAGCTTATAGTGGTGTCAGGGACCTACCAGCGCTAACATTTTACTTATGTGGATGATGGAATTTTCGAGTACTCGGATTTTTGCGGTCGCCAACGGCCGTATTATAGGTTCAATAGGACCGGGATGCGTGTGTTCAGGCATAACTAATCCACTAACGTTATTTGTGGACTGGCCCTGCTGTATCCAAGGGTTGCCCGTAGGTGTGATCCTGAGGCATTGCTAGAGTGTCTCAAATCGGTAGGAGATCGTTCCTAGCCTTGACTCATGATGGAAACCCAATTTCCAATACGCCCCATGCGGTTTTGATTGTATAACTAGTATGGCGACATGATATATGGTACCCATGTCGTCTAGGATTGATACATTTATTTTGAAAAGTTTTATTTAAAACATATACACACTAATAGTAATATCGTTTTACGTATTTATCATCTTTTGACCATTATAAGGTAAAACCCTATCCTCCGGTTTGCGTTGCATTGTGTGATGGGACTTGGGTCTTATAATGGTTTCATTTTTCTAAAAAAAAAACATTGCGTTATTTGACGATTTACTTATTTTATTGCACTGGCAATCCAATGGAGTAAACCCGTTCCGCGTTAGCGGCATGGTCCTGTGATTAGCCTTCTTATTAGTTAAGTTAGTTAGATTTCTCATACCAGTCCCATGACTGACCCGTAGTTTGTTTCACTTTGCGAACTCGGGTGCCCTCTTTCCACACGGGCAATCGAGTAGCTTTTTGCAGATATCTTTATCTCTTTAGCAGGATCCTGGATCGAAGCTTAAAGCTGTGTCCAGAGCATTGAAGTCTTCCGTTGTGTATTGTATTAATTATTGTAATTTTACCTTCCGTTGTATTATATTTAATGTACTCTGATATATTTTGTACTCTGATGTAACATTTATTATTGATGTTATAAAAGTCTTTTGTTATTTGTTCTGATGTTGTTGTATTCCCAAAGTTAACGGATGCAGGTTTTGAACGGTCTTGGTCGATTTTGCGGTCGATTAAGTCCGGGCAAAATCCGGGTCGTTACAATCCACCTCCTTCTTCCTTTTTACACGTTCGGCCGAACCCAATCTTCCTCCTCCAATCCTCACGTCGCACGCACCATAGGGCCCCCCACTGCCGATCGGACATCACCACCTCGAACACCTTCGACCACCGCACCTGCGCCCCCCCACCATGGACAGCTCGCGGGTCCCTAGGCGCCCGAAAACCACCACGAACGGCACCCCTTCCTGCTCAAAATTCGCGAAATCCGTGCACCAAAAACCGATCTTAACCGTATAGATTCGAAGCTCTCTGAATTCTCTTCGATTTGATATATAATTTGTTGATTTTCACTGAACGGATTGAGAGAAATTAACGTTTGAAATTCGGAGCATTCTGGCCATCGAAAGGAATAGGTAGCGGCTGGCCATTAGGGTTAGGGTTTTCTTTTTATTTTTTCATTATTAAATTCATTGAAAAACGTGTTATAAAGGAAAAATTGCGGGCTGTCTCCGAATTGGGCTTGCTTACTGTTGATCTTAAGGTTTTGAGGCCTTCTGAACGCAATGGGACAGGTCTCGGAGTCCAATTCCGAAATCTGTAGAATATTTATCTAAAATCCCATTAAAAATTAATTAATTAAATATTGACCGTACATTTAAATATGCCAGGGCCACATATGACCTCAGAAAATTCCAAAAAAAATTATTTTTAGCTTTCTTATGATGTTACGGTTCTAACAAGACTAATTTCGTCGAATTCTGAGACTGTTTGAAAAATGGCTATTTTCAAGTCGTTTAAATTTAACTGAAATAGTCAAAACACATTTTCTTTTGCCACGCTCACATATTAATTCGAAAAATTCTAAAAATTGAAACCTAGTTATAATTTGACATTCCGGTTCCAACAAAAGTGGTTTCGTCGAAAACGGAGGTCGTTTGAAAAATGACTATTTTCAAGGCCAATATATTTAATATTACAAATACATTTTTAAACAAATAAATCCCGAAACTCAAAATATATAAGTGTTTATACTTTTTAAATGCCGAAACATCATTCCAGACTCAATGGAAGTGGTTTCGAGTCTAAATTCCTTCATATGTGAAAAGTAGCCCTTTGGGCCATATATATTATATTAATTATATTATAACCTCAAAATTCATTAAAATTTTCTAAAATAAAAATTTTAAATTGGTTCAGAATTTGCGGGTTGTTACAATCTCCCCCACTTAAAATCTTTTCGTCCTCGAAAAGGAAATGAAGCTAAAGTTGTTTATTTAACTAATTTAATTTTCATTATTTAATTGTTCAATAATTTTATTAGTGTAACGGCCCAGATTTTTTTGACCATTTAGTTATTATTTAAAAATGTTTTTTTATTGTTTTGGAAGTTTAAATTGTTTAATTTCAATAATTTTGAATATTTTATGTTATTCCGAAATGGTAGAAATTTAGTGGATCTGCAATATAATGTGAACTGGCAATATAAAAGGATAAATTTTTAATTTAAAATAGTACGTTTACAAAGGATGTAGTAGCTAACGAACTCGGATTTCGATGAAATCAGTTTCATTAAATCCGAAATGATGAAATTAGGTAACCAACCAAGTTACATCAAAAATGGCATCCGTATGTGGAAAAGAAAAAATAAAAGGCCAAAATTTGAACTAAATTTTGACGGTAATTGGAATTTGCTAATGCTAATGGCAAAACTGGAATCTGAGACCTATCCAGGAAAATTCTAAACATAGGATATTAGCTATATATGAAATCTGGGAAAATCCTATAACGGATATAGAAAGTTATTAAGGAAACAAAATTTAAATAAATTATTTGAAAATCTAAACGAACTCCGATTTTTGATTTGAATACATATGATTGAAGTACGTTAAAAACCGGACCGGATGGTGGAAGAATTTCTGAAAACCGTTATCGTTTGATACTCCAACATGAGACCGGAAGGTGTTGAAACTAACACAAAACACTATTTTGAATTTGAATTTAAATTATTTGAAAGTTCAAACAAATTCAAAATTAATATATTTTTATATAGTATTGAAGAGCAAGAAAAATTGAACAACATGGTTGAAAAAGATTTTGGATAAGGTATCAATAAGTAAGTCAAATTAACGTCCGAATAGGGTTGAGAAAACACACTTTACTATTCATAAATTATTAAATTTATTTATAATTTAATTAATTTAAGGATTAATCCTAGCCATCCATTTTCGACCGTTGGATTCGCGCCACCTCAGCAATCCATGTGACTCCTTCGGCTATAAATAGCCCCCCCCCCCCTTCATTTTAAACTCACTCCTCCTCCTCCTCCTTCAAGCTTTAGCAATGGCAGAAATAATAATAAAATATTAGGAAATAGGGAAAAGGGAAGAAAGGGAGAAAGGATGGCAAGACGGGGAGCTAAGGACTCTTAGGCAGAGGCTTGGGCTTCACGGGGTAAGTTTTTAAATAATATTTATTTATTTATTTTTGTGATATATATATATATATATATAATAATTAAAATAGAATTTGTAAAAATAAATATCGGAACATTCTAAGGGTAACAGAGAGGATAGTGTCTAAGACTTGAGTTTGGAAAATATAGTTTCCTGCTCTCCCTGGCTATCCCTAACTGATCCGACGAATGGGATGATTAATTTAAATTTAAAATTTAAAATTTAATTTGAATTTAATTTGAATTTAAAACAGACCAGGGGCATTTTCATAATTTTTAACCATAAACTTTAAAAGCTTATAACTTTTTCAAAACAAGTCGGATTTCCATGAAACAAGGACCGTTGGATTCTTATCAAAAAATACTTTAAAATGAGTGGAAGCAGATTTTTGATCCGGATTATAATTTTTAAGTTATAATTAAATGAATATTTTTAAGTATTTTATTTGAAAATTAAATTTAATTAATATTAAAATGGTTTTTCAATTTTAAAAAAAATTGGATATGGCTAGAGATGGGAAAGTAGGATTTTTTAGAAGGGCAGGGAAGGTAATTTGGCTAATAACGCAATTAGAAATTAATTAAGATAAAAATAATTTAATTAATTTAATTAAATATATATTCATATAAATTAGGTAAATATTGTAAATAGCATAACTTTTGCACACATTAACGAAATTTAACGAAACAGGATCCATTGGGATCGTATGGACGAGCACTACGCAGTGGAACTGACCGCAAGTGGATTGGAGCTCGTTTGGATTTATGGTGAAATTTAACGTCTGAACCAAATCAATGACCGATTATCGTTATTCAACGATAAACCGTCCAATGTGAGTAAATCTCACTAACTCTGAACACTTTATATTTCTCTAAAGTATTTTTAGAATTGATAAATATTGGTTGATTTGCTGTGTGTGTGTTGGTTGTTTGGTTGAACTGCTAGTCAGTTGACTGAAAACATCGATAACGATATATATAAATCGTATCGAAATATTGATTCTGTTTATCAGAATATTTTACCTCCATGTTATTTATGTTGACTGACATCTGTGGACGCAGGGAAACAGGTCGGAGGAATCCAACTGGATTCTTCAACATTTATTGTACTGTTTTCCATATATTCTGATATATGATGTGCTATATCATCTGATATTGATCCTGTGTGTTTGGATGATGATCGACCCTTTTTATTTGGTATTTTTATACCATAAGTGATACCGGGAAGTGAAAAGGGATTTTCAAAGTATATTTTGAAAATAAATTATTTATATAAAATCAATAGATTTTATATATAAAAAGAAAAGAGTTTCATACCAGAAAATAGTTATAGAATCAAAGAACTTGAGTAAAGGAAAATATTTGTGAAATCAAATATAAGGAAAAATATTTGTGAAACCAAATATAAAGGAGAATATTTGGAAAGAAAAACAAACATAGAGGAAATACATTTGTAAAACAAATGTAAAGGAAAATATTTGCAAATCAAATAGAATAGGGAAAAAGTAGCTATTTGTGAAACCTTTACAAATAGAAATCAAAAGGGAATCATTTGTAAAATGATTACAAATGGAATTGAAAAGCGAATTTTCATTTAGGGAATAAAGGAAAGTTAAAAGAGATATTTATGTAAAGAATAAATGGAAAAGCTAAAAGTAATAATTATTTGTTAAATAAATAGAAGTAAAAAGGGAATAGTCATCTGTTAAGTAAACAAATAGAAAAGGAATAAATCCAAAAGGAGTTATTCAAAAGAATTATTCAAAGGAGTTATTCAAAAAGAGTTATTAAAAAGAGTTATTCAAAAAGGAGTTATTCCAATGGAGTTATTCAAAAGAGAAAATTCAAAGGGGTTAATTCAAAAGAGTTAATCAACCAAAGTTAAACTGTCAGAGTTAAACGGTTTGAGTTAAACCATTAGAGCTAAACTGTTAGAGTTAAACTATTAGAGTCTAACAGTTGGAGTTCATCTATTAGAGTTAAACAGTTGGAGTTAAACTGTTAGAGTAAACAGTTGGAGTTAAACTATTAGAGTCTAACAGTTGGAGTTCATCTGTTAGAGTTAAACAGTTGGAGTTAAACTGTTAGAGTTAAACCGTAAAGTTAAACAGTTAGAGTTAGTTAGAGTTAACCAGTTAGAGTTATTCAGTTAGAGTTATCCAGTTAGAGTTATTCAGTTAGAATTAACCAGTTAGAGTTAATCCGTTAGAGTTAATCGTTTTGAGTCAAATCGAACTAGAGTTATTCAAATATATTAATCGAATAAGGGTTAATTGAATATTAGTTATTTAATTAGAATTGATCGAATCTATTTATTCGAGATAGAGTTAAACAGAAATAGTTATACAGGATGAGTTGCCATTTAGCACGACTGCTAGCGAAATTCGCAGGGCTGTAGATAGCCTACGGCGGTCGGATGTTTCCTGGGGGAATCAGGCGTAACCATTGTGATCGCTGCGATCTAGAGTCAAGCAAATGGTGTTAAATCAAATAGTAATTAATCAATAGAAGTTAATTAAGTCGAGTTAGTTGAGTATTAGTAAATTAAGTAGGGTTAGTCAAAAAGGGAATTAATCGAATATCACCTATTCGAAGTAGAGTTATCGAATATAGTTTATTCGAGAAGAGTAATCGAATATAGTTCGTTCGAAGTGTGTTAAATCGAATATAGTTATTCGAAGGAGAGAATTATCGAATATGGTTTATTCGAAGTGAGATTTTTCGAATATTAGTTATTCGAAGAAAAGGATTACGAATATTAGTTATTCGAACAGGGGTTCGAAAGAGAATTATCGGATAGTGATTATTCGAGAGCGAATCATACATGGAAATTCGATTATATCGAATCAAGGGAAGTAATGTTTACTTTCCATTTCAAATCAAGTTTTAATTATCTGTTAATAAAGTAGTTGGTTGTTTATTTATCCAAATTAAGATATGGAAATATATTTAAGTTAACATATTTTGAATGCATGGAATTATAACATTCATAGTTATAATCAAATGATTCAGTAAAGGAAGTGGATTCATAAATAGAATCCGAGAGTTCGCAAGGAAGTTTCTTAAAGAGTGAAGTTTGAACTTTGTCTATTTCGAAGTTAGAAATGTTGTTCAGTTAAGGTCTGAGAGGTAATTATACCCCAACTTGATTGACTTCGTTTTAACTAAGAAGTGGATAAGGTTCGAGAGTGAAAGTGGTTAAGTGAATTTAGTTAATGAGCGAAATGGTTGGTGTTGGCATAGCGATGTTTATTCAAACATCAGTCTAAACCCAATGAAGGAGATTTGGAAATGTCTTCCAAATGAAAAATCAGAAATGTTTTCTGAATATAGAAAATGAGAAATGGAATTGTTTTCCATTGTTAATAAAGTATATTTTCTAAATATAGTAAATAAGAAATATAGGAAAACAAGAATAAGGAAAAGGGTAAATTTATGATAATTTGATGATGAATGATGATTGATCGATAGAATTTCCATCTGGAAATAATATCGTTGTTTGCACACAGACATGTTTTCATTTGATAGTTAAATCACCGACTATCAAAGTTTTTGACCGTTTTACGTTGTTAATATGGAGAGACCGGTTGGATTATTATCCAGAGAACCACTCCGTATTGGCATAAGCGTTGCGAATCAAGTATGCTGAATATATTGAAGAGGGAGTTATGCAAGGGCTATCCTATTTACAGGATAGTGCCTTCGGTTTGTCCAGTCCCAGGACAAACGTGAACGGACGAATGTCTGACAGAGTATATTCAAAGGATCGCGTAAGTTGATCTCTTCTAACGTACTTACGTTTGGTGGCGGAGGAATTCGTTTCTCTTAGCTGTATACCCGTGGTATTTTTGGTGAAATCAATTTGTGATTTGGTGGGTATGACGATGTGGCATTCAAAGTAATGGAGGTGTGATCCATCAAAAGATACGTTATGACCTCTAGCCTCATCAACCGGGAAATGACAAAAATCGGGCAGGCAGCATGGCTATGTGGGTCGCACCCATTAGGATGTATGATCACCTTTCTAGAAAAAATCCTTTTGTTCTTAAATCTATCGATGCTGTCCCTTATCGGGAGACGGTTGCTGATCCCAACCGTTGGTGATATACATTCGATACACTCAAGCGAAATGAGTGGTCGGTCATGTAAGGGCCGGGTTACAAGATGTTCTTGTTGAACCCAGTGTATTCGCCTCTAGAGATACACTATCGGCAGGTGGTCCCATACCTTGTCAAATTCGGAATCCAATCTCCAATAAGTGCCCGCGAGTTTGATTTGTATACTATATATGTAGAGCGTGAGATGCAAGCGTTCTACTAGATTTTAATTACTTATGATTAGACATTATTATAATATCAGATAATATATGATTTCCAAAGCGTTTTGGGTTATCGTAAGGTAAAAACCGTCCGTGTTTATGTGTGGATTGGTCTTACGATTATCTTTTCTTTCGAAAGGATTTTGAAAGTTAAACCAAATGATTTGAGTTTACTCACACCAGTCCCATGACTGACCCAGAGTTTATTTTGTTTTGTTTTCCCTAAACTCTTGGGTGCCCAAATTTGTACGGGCAGTCAAGTTGTCAGGATTTACAGGTATGCTTGAAGAGCTTGGAGCAGGAGGCTTCAAGATTTTTCTAGCTATTGATTATTCCGCTGTGATGAAAGTGTTGTACTCTGATAATGGTATGATATACATATACTACTTTGATTTCAAGATATGTTGTCTATTATATTTTATTTGTTCCGCTGTGAGATACGTGTTACTCTGATGTTGTTGTCTTCTTCTTCTTCTTCTGTTCTAATTTTCTATCTTATCTATCCTCACTCTCTAATTTCTTTCTTGGACTATCCGGTAATTTCGACTTTTGATTGTTCGATAGGTGTTATATATCGGATAACCAAGATCGCCTTTTTCCCGGGTCGTTACAATTAGTTGAACTCATATTCACACAACACAATCATCAATCAATTAGTTGATTAAATTTTCAAAAATATACAACTTTTATATATTCAAAATCATATTTTCTTAAAATCAAATTATATATACAATAACAAGTAGGTTAATTATAAATTTTCCACTCTGACTCGTTCTAGGGCATTGCTAACCCCATCTCTAATGAGTATTCTCATTCTAGGATACTGCTGATCCTATATCTAATGAGTATTCTTATTGGATATTACTAATCCAACCTCTGATAAGTCTTTTGTTTAATTCTAATGAGTTGTACCCCAAAGATTTGAGTTAACTTGGCTCTGATACCAGCTGTAACGACCCGGATTTCGCCCGACCCCAATCGATCGCAAGATCAATCAAGACCGTTCAAAACCCGCGTACGTTAACTTTGGGCATACAACACATCCGAACAACAACGCAGACTTTTATAACATTAATAATAAATGTTACATCAGAGTACAGAATATATCAGAGTACACTTTGTAAAGTACAGTAGAAGATAAATTACAATAAATTAATACATTGCAGCGGAACTAATCTCAGCGGAAGGCCATCAATATTCTGGACCCAGCTTCAGGCTTCAATCCAGGATCCTGCTTAACTATATCTACAAAAAGCTACTCGACTGCCCGTGTGGAAAGAGGGCACCCGAATTTGCAAAGTGAAACAAACTACAGGTCAGTCGTGAGACTGGTGTGAGAATTCTATACTTAACTTATCTAATAAGTAGGCTAATCACAGGACCACGCCGCTAACGCGGAACGGGTTTACTCCATTGGATTGCCAGTGCATAAGTAAAGTAAATCGTCAGATAATGCAATGCTTTTTAGAAAAATGAAACCATTATAAGACACAGGTCCCATCACACAATGCAACGCACACCAGAGGATATGGTTTTACCTTATAATGGTCAAAAGATGCTTGATACGTAAAAACGATATTATTATTAGTGTGTATATATACATAAAATATTTCAAATATAATATTAATCCTAGACGGCATAGCTACCATCTACTATGTCGCCATACTACTTATACAATCAAAACCGCAAGGGGCGTACTGGAAATTGGGTTTCCATCATGAGTCAAGGCTAGGGAGGAGCTCCTGACCGATTCGAGACACTCTAGCAATGCATCAGGATTCGGACGTTGGCGAACCCTTGGATACAGCAGGGCCGGTCCACAAATACTTTAGTGGATTAGTTATGCCTGAACACACGCTCCCCGATCCTATTGGATCTACAAATCAGCCGAGGGCGACCGATAAGAATAAACCGAGGCCTCGCAAAAATTCCATCAACCACATAAGCAAATGTCAGGCCGTGTTAAAGCCCAACACCACTTCTAGCTAGAAAGAAACGTGTGCACTCCCTGCGTTCCCTTCTCTCGTTTTAGACTCAACCGGTGTGTGAGGCTCGCGAAGTCACGATATACACAAAGCTATGCCTAAAGAGACTGTGCTTTGATCATCAACCACAAGGCCTGCTTTTCAACAAAGCCTTGATCATTTGCATCTTAGCATGTCACACTGTCAGACCCTACCATATTATTGATCATCTACCAATATATATATAACCTCTAAGCTCATACGTCTTAGAGAAGGGTGATAAGTAAAGAATAAATTCTTCACCACCAAACAGAAATATATAATCAGTGGCGTTCAACAAATACAGTAGAAAGGAATACAATGTCAGACACGCAATCCATTTACAAGTCCGCTCTGGGTCTGAGCGAAACAACGTGTCCGTCGATCTCCAAATGCATTTGGACGATCATTACTAAATACCTTGCCTTGGAAGGCCAATCCCAATTCAAGATACCAGTCATCATCATCCCAACGATGTGAAAACCTTCGGTCTTCAATCATCATCTTCATCTTCGACTCTTGATCGTCGTGATGATTATTCAGAATGGGTTAAAACTGGTCTTTCTGAATAACTCGCGTATTTTGTGATTAAAAAGTAAATATTGGAAAATCACACATTATGCCACATTCCAACTCCGAGTATTCTTTTAATAAGATATTCATATTAGAAGATTCTCATTAATTTTGTCAAAGATAAACTCTGAAAATAAAATCTTAAATCTTCCTTAAAAGATTTATTAAAACTCCAGTTTTGATTCGATATCAAAAATCATTATTACAAGATCATTTATTTTAAGGAATAAATCTTGTCTTAAACAGGTTAAAGAACTAGTGTCCTTCAAAACACAGTTCACGATAAACCAACAAATCAATTTCCAAAATATGGAATTCCACAGAAATCAAATCAATACATAATCGATATAAATTTCTGTATCAGACTAATAATATAAACGGGATAACGGCAAAGCCTCTTAAATTCCATATATAATATCGGTCTTCTTTTACAGAAGCACATTTCGATTATTACCAATCGAATTTCCACTTAATTCCAATTTAATATATTAAATTGGAAAACTTGATTTTTAGAAAATGCCCTTTTAAATCTATAAAATAGATTTATAAATTCCAATTAATAATTTCAATGTAAATTGGATTAAAGGACAAATGTCATTTAAAACATCGTCCACGATAAATCCACTTCACATCTCCATTTATTTCATATCACAAAATATAATTGCAAATCCTAATAATCTTTTAAAAAACATATTTTAAAATAATCATTAAAAATATTCTTTATATAAAGATTCTATATGGGAAGTATTCTTTATATTACAAATTCTTATCTTTTACAAATATTCTTTGTTTTAACATATACTTGATTAAAAATATATTTTTCTATTTTATGAAAATATATACTTTATATAAAATGAAAATTTCAAATGTAAAAATATTCTTATTTAAAAGAACACCTGAATCGAAATGCGACTTAATCATTTACCATATAATTTGGATTATATGGATTTCACACACATCATATATATGATAATAACAGTATAATCATCAAGTCATCAATCTACATTCAAAGTGTAATTTCCACTGTGTAAGCGTTAAAATTAAATAATAACGCTCATCATCGCAGCCTGTCGATCTAACGATCAACATACAACTGAATATTGGGATTAGTGTATGTAAATTTTCATCCTAACACCCGTATGGGGTTTCAACCAACAAATAAATAATAAAGTAATTTGTGCACTTGGGTGATGTGTGAAAATAATCGTCCCAATCACATAAACAAGTCAGGTAACTTGTGAATGGAAGTGTAATACACAATACATATAATGATGACAAGAAAATATCTCTATTGCAATGAATGGATAAGCATAATAACTTCGTCTCTATTGACAATTTCTATTTTTGCTATTTTAAACTCAAGCAAACATGGTTATATTGTTTTGGCAATTATAATGAGACAAAAATGATAATTTTGATTTAACTAACCTATCTTGACAAGTATATGCCTTGCCAAACATATGATATATATATATATATGTAACTATATATATAAAATTGCTTCAACTAATTCATTTTGATAAAATGAATATTTCTGACAAAATGTCTATTTTGGTTTAACTAGAATAAATTGACTAAAATAAATAATTGTTTTCAACAAATGTAAGTTGATAAAAGTGGATAGTTGGTTTTAACTAATATAAATTTACGTTAGAGATTAATTTGTATTTCAATTCTAATAAAATATTCCAATGCTATATTTTGTTTCATTCTTTTAATTTAGACAAAATAAGTGTTTTTTGTCTATTTTACCTTAATGATAAAAATATGAATGTTTAGTTATTCCTTCTTTACAAAAGCTTAAATAAACATTTTCAATTCATTCTTTTTGAAGTGACAAAAAGACTCATTTTATTACATATAAGACCTTTGACAAATTTGCTCTTTTCATTTCATATAGAATTGCAATGCATTTCTAAAAACTATTCTTTCTATCAATATTATATTCATATCAAAATTATAAATCAAAAATGTAACTTCCATTTTGATGTTTGGTTTGTATGTAGGATTGCAAACAAAAATGAAACTTTTATTTAATGTTTTATTTGCAACAAGGAAAGCAATTAACAAATGTAACTTTTTATTTAAAAGTATATTTGAGTGAATGTAAAAAGGAACTCATTCCCAATGTGTATTTACATTAGTGAATGTAAATAAAAGAAACAAAATTTATTTAAAAGAGTATTTGCATTTATGAATGCAAACAAAGAATAGTTTTGTTTACAAATTATATTTACATTAGTGAATGTAAATAAAAGAATAAAATTTATTTCAAAGTATATTTTTAACAAATTCTATTCAGTGTATAAAAATGTGTACATTTGTATTGGTAAATGTAGATAAAAAGATAGACTTTAGTTTCATTGAATATTTGCATTGATAAATGCAAATAAGAGAATAAACCTTAATTTCAATGCATATATGCATTGATAAATGCAAATAAAGGAATAAACTGTATTTCAATACATGTATTTGCATTGGTGAGTGCAAATGAAAGAATAATTTGTTTCAATATATATTTGCATTGGTAAATGCAAATAAAGAACAACTTCTATTTATTATATATATTTGCAATGGTGAATGCAAATAAAAGAATAAAATTTATTTTTAAAGTTTATTAGCATCAGTGAATTCAAATAAAAGAATGAATTATATTTTAAAATATATTTGCAAACAAAAATGTAACTTCTGAAAATAATTTCTTATTTACATATAAAATGTAAACAAAATTGTGATTTCCAAAATATGTATTTTTATTTACATAAAAATGTAAACAAAAAGGTGGTTTCCAAATATAACCTTTAATTTATAAATACAATGTAAATAAAGTTTTATTTTACTAATATGTTTTTAATATCAACAATAAAATTTAATATTTTATTGTTAATCCAATTCTAGAACATCTTACGTTAAATGTGACAGTAAAAAGAAGAATTTTTACTGTAATTCATAAATCGTGTTCTAAATGTAAACAAATAAAAATAGAATTTTATTGGTTAGCCAAATTCTGTTGTAATGGAAACAAATGAAAATATATCCTATTTGTTGTTCATATTCTATTGTAAATAAACAAATAAAAATAATATTTTATTTGTCGTTCAAATCCTGTTCTAAAATAAACAAACAACAATAAGGTTGATTTGTTGTTCAAATTCTATTGTAAGGTAAACAAATAAAAATAAAGTTTTATTTGTTGCTTATATTCTGTTGTAGCGTAAACAAATGAAAGTATATTTTAGTTGTTTACCAATTCTGCTGTTATATAAACAAATAAAAATAATATTTTAATAATTTAAAATAAATTAGAGCAACTGGATTACGATTTAAAATCTGAATAAAGTAAGATTTAGATCAAATTTTAGATCTAATTCTCTAACCACAAATAAATTCAACTGTATAAAATTCAATGCAGAACTAGCCTATCATGAACAACAAAACATACCACAACAACAATCAACAATTCGTCAATCACAGTACATTTCAGATATGAATTTACATCGCAATATAATTATTTTTAACGCGAGAAAAATAATTTATAATTATTTAAATAATAAAATTCAGAGTTCTCACATTGATATGGCTGAAAATTCAACTGTCTCGGATTCAGCTCTGGTCTGCGCCATTGCGAAGATCTCTGAAACACGAGTCCAATGCAACTTACGATTCATAAATCGGCCCTCGTATGAAAGAGATATTGATTTTTAAACATTGCATAAATAAAATAATATTAAAATAATCCACCTCCTTCTTCCTTTTTACACGTTCGGCCGAACCCAATCTTCCTCCTCCAATCCTCACGTCGCACGCACCATAGGGCCCCCCACTGCCGATCGGACATCACCACCTACGCCTTCGACCACCGTACCTGCGCCCCCCCCCCCCCACCATGGACAGCTCGCGGGTCTCTAGACTCCCGAAAACCACCACGAGCGGCGCCCTTTCCTGCTCAAAATTCGCGAAATCTGTGCACCAAAACCTGATCTTAACCGTATAGTTTCGAAGCTCTCTGAATTCTCTTCGATTTGATATATAATTTGTTGATTTTCACTGAACGGATTGAGAGAAATTAACGTTTGAAATTCGGATCTTTCTGGCCATCGAAAGGAATAGGCGGCGGCTGGCCATTAGGGTTAGGGTTTTCTTTTTATTTTTTATTATTAAATTCATTGAAAAACGTGTTATAAAGGTAAAAATGCGGGCTGACTCCGAATTGGGCTTGCTTACTGTCGATCTTAAGGTTTTGAGGCCTTCTGAACGCAACGGGACAGGTCTCGGGGTCCAATTCCGAAATCTGTAGAATATTTATTTAAAATCCCATTAAAAATTAATTAAGTGAATATTAGGCACACATCCCTAAAACGAAACTTAATTAGGCTCACCCCCGGTCATAAACTTATTGTAAATTTAGTCCCTATTTTTTGAAAATTCATCAAAAAAATACAAAAAAAATGTTAAAAAACCATGTAAATTCGTATTTAATTAAAACAATTAATCATGAAAAAAATCAGATCAAAAAACATTAAAAACAACGTCAAAATCATGAAATACAGAAAATCAACGAAATGCAGTAAATTGCATCAAAACATGCATATAAATCGATTAGTTGCATACATGTATGCATTTATTTCAAATCTGCGTCAAAACTGTAGTATAAATGCATACATGTATGCACATATTGTTAAAACATGCATCTGCTGATGCATTTATTTAAAAACTGCATACCTACGTGCAACTTATTCACGTTTGCATATATTTTGACATATATGCACACATGTATGTAGTTATATAGAAAAACTGCATACATGTATGCAATTTTTCAAACAGGCGTGCATAAATATATGCATGTGTATTCGAATAGTTGCATAAATGTATGCAACTATTCGTAAAAGTTGCATACATTTATGCAACTTTTTTTTTAATTTCTGTGGACTTCCGAGAATATTTATAGATTTTAGCATTTTTTTTTTTTAAGTGATAGCGGCTGAAAATTTGGACAGAAAACGAAAGAGGCGGAGGTATGGAAAGTGGCAGGCGGAAGATTCCAGGCGACAGCTAAAATAGGGGGCGGGTTTACAGAGAAAACATTACAGGGATGTGGTGTGAATTTAAAACTTGCAAATAGTTGCATACATGTATGCAACTTTTGCCAATAGTTGCATACATGTATGCAAGTATTTCTGAAGCTGTTTTAGTTGAAAATGTATGCAGAAACTTGCATACATGTGTGCAACTATTTGAAATACTTGCACACATGTATGCAAGTATTTACATGTGAAAATAAAATGTGTGCAGAAACTTGCATACATGTATGCAACTATTTTAAATACTTGCACACATGTATGCAAGTATTGCATGTAAAAATATAACAGAGAAATACTTGCACAGATGAATGCAAGTATTCCAAATATGTGCATGATTTGATGCAAATTACTGCATTTTTCGTTGTTTTCTGTATTTTTTTTGATTTTGATGCATGTTTTGATTTTATTATGATCTGAATTTTTGGGCGAGTACATGTTTAATTTAAATATGAATTATCGTGATTTTTTATATTCTTTTTATGAATTTTCGAAAAATAGGGACTAAATTTACAATAAGTTTATGACCGGATGTGAGCCTAATTTTGAAACTTAATAAGGACCTGTGCCAAAAGTACCCATTAATTAATTAAATATTAACCCTACATTTAAATATGCCAGGGCCACATATGACCTCAGAAAATTCCAGAAAAAATTATTTTTAGCTTTCTTATGACGATACGGTTCTAACAAGACTAATTTCGTCGAATTCTGAGACTGTATGAAAATGGTTATTTTCAAGTCGTTTAAATTTAACTGAAATAGTCAAAACACATTTTCTTTTGCCACGCTCACATATTAATTCGAAAAATTCTAAAAATTGAAACCTAGCTATAATTTGATATTCCGGTTCCAACTATTGTGGTTTCGTCGAAAACGGAGGTCTTTTGAAAAATGACTATTTTCAAGGCCAATATATTTAATATTATAAATACATTTTTAAACAAATAAATCCAGAAACTCAAAATATATAAGTGTTTATACTTTGTAAATGCAGAAACATCATTCCAGACTCAATGGAAGTGGTTTCGAGTCGAAATTCCTTCATATGTGAAAAGTAGCCATTTGGGCCATATATATTATATTAATTATATTATAACCTCAAAATTCATTAAAATTTTCTAAAATAAAAATTTTAAATTGGTTCGGAATTTGCGGGTTGTTACACATGGGACTGGTGTGAGTAAACTCCAACCATTTGTTTAACTTTAAAAATCCTTTCGAAAGAAAAGATAATAGTAAGACCAGCCCATACATAAACATGGACGGTTTTTACCTTACTATAACCCAAAACACTTTGATATGAAAATCCAGTGATATTATAATAATGTCTACATCAAATAAATAGAATCTAGCGGAACGCTTGCATCTCACGCTCCACATACATAATATAAAATCAAAAAAAAACGCATGGCGCTTATTGGAGATTGGATTTCCAACATGACAAGGTATGGAACCACCTTCCGCTAGTGTATCTCTAGAGAGGAATACACTGGGTTCAACAATAACATCTTGCAACCCAGCCCACACATGACCGACCACTCATTTCGCTTGAGTGTATCGAATGTATATCACCAACGGTTGGGATCAGCAACCGTCTCCCGATTGGGACAGCATCGAATAGAATAAGGAATTAAATGAAACTCTAGATAGGTGATTATACACCCTAATGGGAGCGACCCACATAGCCATGCTGCCTGCCCGATTTTTTTCATTTCCCAGTTGTTGAGGCCTGAGGCTACGCTTACTTGCCATTCATTTATAACCCAATTACTTTGAATGCCACATTGTCAAATCCGTTAATCACTAGTTGATTTGCACAAATATTCTGGATGTTATGCTAAGGGAATAAATCCGTTGCAACCATATATATTTATACAGACCAACCCATTAGATCATTGGAAATACTTTGTCAGACATTCGTCCATTTACGTTCGTTCTGGGATTGAACGAAACCGAAGGCACAATTTCTATTAATAGAAAAAGCCCTTGCATTTTACACCGTCTTCGATTATCTTCATATAATCTGATTCGCAACGCTACTGCCAATACAGAGTGGTTCACGGATAATAATCCAACTGGTCTCTCCATATTGACAATGATATTGGCAAACACTTCGATAGTCGGTTATTTAACTATCGAAGAATAACAAACATCCATTCAAACATCAAACAATCAATGGGCCATTTAATCAATATTTCATTAATTAAATCATTTCTCCATTTCCTTATCAATATTTGTTAAACAAATATTTTCAATTATCATCTCGGTCTCTTACATTCTTTGGAAAGCATTTCTATATCTCGCCTTCTTTTATTTTCTACTCTTAGAAAATATATTCTATTTGAAATTGAAACAATTTCAATCACTTATCTCTTTCCCGATTACTTTAATTATACTCAGGAAATATTTTCTTTTATATTTCCAAAATTCCACCACTTGGTTTAAAATGAATGTTGTGTAAAACATCGTTATGACAACCCAAAATATTTTATTCAACTAACTCTTATTCAAAACTTCTCTTCGAGACTGGATCTTGCTATTTATCCATTAAAATGAAATCAATCAAGTTGGGGTAAAATTACCTCTCAGACCTTGACTGAAAACATCCTCAACTTTAAAACGGCAAAACCACTTACCCCGAATAAAACACACCATAAAAACCAATTATTCATTTTAGAAAACATGTATATGGTTCGCTTTCTATTTCTATTTTATAGATTTCCCTTTTTGTTTACAATATTCTATTTTTGATTTCGTTTCCTTATCGAATTCTATGAATATCGATATATTGATTTCTAACTATCAAATTATCTTAAAAATATTCTAACTCCTTCAATTCCCGGAAAAATTCGCCATAACCTCCCTTGTACCGGGAGCTTCGGGATATTTCAAATAGCCTCCCATGGCCCTCACCAACCCAAAAGAAAAATAAAAAGCCAAGCGGCTTGCCGATATGGCGCATAAAATTTCATATATGAATTTAAACATGTACCTTTTTGTCGGGCACATAAATTAAAATCTTCATATACTCCATCCCATACCTGTCTAACACATGCTCACATGTTTTCAACTCAATTCATCTCAAACCAATCATTTGAATTCAGTATCGCTCATTTATTCTTTAATTAGCTATTTTGCCTATTTCATTTCTTTGTTTGACCAAATTGAATTTCAATTTCAATTCTAGTTTTCTTTTCGATTTCGAATATAAATTTTCAAATCGAATTCACTTAATCAAAGCCCAATATCAATTCAAAATCTCATTATCTAATTTTTCTTCAAAATTAGTTAAATCTATTTAATAACCAAAAAATCTGATTTTTGTTTCAAAAATCAACTCATTACTCCACTTGAGTTCAGATATATTTTATAACTCAAAAATCTGGATTTTTCTAAATAGAAATTTGGATTTTATTTGCTTACAATCCTTTAATTTATTTAAATAAACCGTTATGGTTTTATAATGGTTCTGGCGCTGCTTTGCTGAAAATTTGATTTTGACATAACTCAAAATCTATTCGACGAAATCCATATTTTTCTCCTCCATTAGAAAACTATTATCAAATCGGTCCTGACGTTTCTTGTTTCAAAGAATTCTGACTTCAATTGAGTTCTGTATATTCAATTGAAGTTCGAATCGCCAATTTACGAACTGCAGCGCTGCAGCGAGCTCGTTTTAATTATATTTATAAATATAAACATTTTAACTTCGTTAAAATGAATTCAACTCCATTCTGATATATTTTTAATATATATCAAATCCATTTCAACATAACATTTCTGATCTATTTCACTTCCATTTGAAATTCTATATTCGAATTCTATTTCACTTCTATTTGAATTCTATATTCAAATTTTCATTTCACTTCTGTTTGAATTCTATATTCAAACTCCTTTTCAATCTCCATTTGAATTTCTATTCAAATCTATTTTCCAACTTCATTTAAATTTCTATACTCAAATCTATTTTCAAACTTCAACTGAATTTCTATACTCAAATCTATTTTCAAACATCAATTGAATTTTATATTCAAATTCCCATTCCAACTCTATTGAGTTCTATATTCATTGTGAATTTCAAATTCTATTTTGAAATTCTATTTCGAGTTCTATTTTTAAATTTTAATTCCATTTTGAAATTCTATTTCAATTTCAATTTCTATTTCCAATTCTATTTGAATTTTCTATATTCAAATTCCCTATATTCAAATTCTATTTGAATCCTCTATATTCAAATTCTATTCAAATTCTATATTTGAATTTCCTTTATTTTTTCTATATTCAAATTTTATTTTTGAACTCCATTTGAATTATATATTCAAATTCCATAGTTTAAATTCCATTTGAATTCTCTATTCAAATTCCATATTTATTCTATTTGAATTTCAAATATTCAAACTCCAATTTAATTCTATTTGAAATTTCAAATATTCAAACTCCTTTTTATATTCAATTTCTATTTGAATTTTCTTTATTCATTCTTTATACAAGTCTCGATTTCAATTCCCTTTGAAATCGATATTTCTACTTTTCGAAAACAGATTTCCCTTTTCAATTTCACACTTGAATTTTTATTTCTGAATTTATCCAATGATAATTCTTTTTTACTTTATTTATAAACTTTGTTTATAAAAGAACTATTTATAAACTTTGTTTATAAAGGAACTACTTGTTTTATTTTTTTCAAAACAAGTTGATATCTCAAATCTATTTAAAAATTCAAATTCTATTTTCGAAAATAGAACTTCTCCTTTTAAATCTCAAATATCCTTTCCGTGATATTTTTAAATACCAATCTTTGGGCCCAGTGAAATTCAAACACCAAACAACCAATTATTTATTTTCTAACACATCATATATGACAGTATATATACAAACAAATAAACGAACAGATAATATATTTTTGAGGAATCCAGTTGGATTCCTCCAACCTATTTTCCTGCATCCACAGACGTTAGTCAACAGAAATAATACCCATCCTGCTTCGAGGCAGGATATCGCGGTAAAAAGGGAATCCACTTATATACGTGGGCGTAGGGTCATTCGCTAATGATACTGCGGGCATCCGCTAATGATACTGCGGGAATCAATCCAATCATTAAACCAATATATATATATATATATATATATATATATAATAGTCAACCCTAAATAACTAATATATTTAAATCAACTAGAAAGCATTCAAACAAGCATCAAACAATTATTTTTAACGAATAAAAATAATTCTAAATAACAGGTGAGTGAGATTTACTCACCAGGATTTTTAGCTGTCGAATATCCTGTTTATTTCTCAATCATCGACTATGAACCTTCTCGAATGAATTCGCACCTATGATAATTTAATTTAAATTTACTGATTAAACATTTATTTATTTTAAATAACTATTTAAACAAATAAATAAATTTCCTATATATATATATATATATATATATTCTCCTTTTACTATTTAATTTAATCATCACAAATCATTTTAAATTCAATATCTAACCATAATTATAACCTTGTATAAATCCAATATTGTATAAAAACGTGTATTTTATATAAGCTATATATTCTTTTCTGAACCCCAATGAATCAAACATTTCATTTATAGGATATATATATAAACTAATATACTTTGAATTGTATATAAACAAACTTCCATGCCCTTTTAAATTAAAGTTACTTTACACCAATATAAACACTTAAGTTAACTATGCATTTTAATTATCTAAACTTTGATTTTTACCTTACTAAAGCCCCTGCTTTTTCTCAGTTCATCACTGCTACTCCCTCCAGATTTGACCTCATACTACTGCAGACACTAACCAAGTCAGTTTGACCTCTAGAACCCCACTGCCCGGTCAAGCCGCCACCTCAACGCCTTTCTCCAATCAAAACGTCGGATCCACCAGACCTGATTCAGCAACCACCATTGTCTGCTTCGATTTCATATGAGCGTCAACCCAAAAACCCTGAACGTGTCACAATCGAATCGTCTCCCCCTTGCTTCACTCACGAGTGCTGCGTTGAGCCCAGGGGACCGAGGGTTTTGAATCACGATCCCCATTTCAACTCGCGAGACTCCCAAACGTCGATGTCGAGTGAGACGACCCGAATTCCCGTTCTCACGGAAACAAGGTTATCTTTTGGAATATAACACAGAAACAGATAATAGCAGAACAGAATTAAATAAATACACCAGAAAATGAACAATAGAATATACTGGATAAAGTAATCATCAGAGTTACACAGTATACAGGATCTTACTTAGAACAAATACAGTTCAGCTATACATAAATGTCTACAGCGGAAATAAATAAAATATGTACAATAGGAGCTGAACAGCATAAAAAGAAATAAATGATAGAATCCATCTTCAGCTCCAGCTATCCAGAAAGAACCAGCTAAACCTGAATACAAGGCTGCCCGTGGAAAAAGGGGCACCCGAGTTTGAGAGTGAAACAAACTACGAGTCAGTCATGGGACTGGTATGAGAAATCTACTCAACACATATATAATATGGCAAATCCCAGGACCACGCCACTTTCGTGGAACGGGTTTACTCCATTGGATTGCCAGTGCTTTAAAACAAATCTTTCTTTTAAACATCGCTATGCTTTTTATAAAAATGAAGCCGTTATAAGACTCAGTTCCCATCACACAATGCAACGCAAACCGGAGGATAGAGTTTTTACCTTATAACGGCCAAGATATGCTTGATACGAATAAAACAAAGGCATTTGATATTATTGCTAGTGTTTATATGTTTTGAAAACCATTTCAAATCATAACTATCAATCATAGACGGCATTAATGCCCCATACCACTATGTCGCCATATATAGGTATACAATCAAAACCGCACGATGTCGTACTTGGAAATTGGATTTCCGTCATGAACCAAGGCAAAAGATAGTCCTTACCGAATTCGAGACGCTCTAGCCCGCCCCTCAGGCAAGTACTCAGTCAAGCCTTTGGATCGTCAGGGCCGGTCCACCGATGTGGATTAAAATTCCTGAACACTGCGTTTCCCCACCCTTTGGGGTGTAAACGAGCCAACGAATGACTCCATCGGACCCGGATCGTCCGATCAAACCGAGGCGCCTCGCAACAGCAACAACCACATAGGTGAAAAGTATATAAATGTCAGGGCTGGTAGGTCACTGACACCACCCTAGCTAGAAAGAAACGCATGTCCTCCCTGAGGTCCTTTCTCCCGTTTTAGGTTCATACCGGGGTGTGAGGCTCGCGAATTCACGTTATACACAAAGCTACGCCACACAGGAGGTGCTTTGATCATCACCACAAGACTTTGCTTTTCAACAGAAGCCCTGATCACTGCATCTTAGCATGCCACACAGAATAAATCCTATGTCAGACACACAGTCCATTTACAAGTCCGTTCTGGGTCTGAACGAAACCGGAGGCACTAAATACCTCGCAAACCCATCGATCACCACGTACGTCTGGACGATCACCACTCATTATCCATATTTCAGGATGCCTCCCAATCAGGACCTCGGTTACCATCCAAACGAGGTGAAGATCTCCGGTCTTCGACCATCGTCTTCATCTTCGACTTTCAATCGTCGGTCAATTATTCGAAATGAGAATTAACTCGGCCTTTTCAAATAATTCACGTATATTTAGAATTTCAAATCAATTTATTTCAATGGTTAAATTATTCGACAACACCAATATTGTTCTTTAATGTAATTTTCACACCAAACACATTCAACCATCAAAAGCCACATAAATCAAGAAAATTCAGTTTATTTCCATTCCATATTGCTTATGATATTTTATAACTATTTATTGCTATTTTTATTTATTTTAAAATAGCTATTTTATTCAAAACGACGCTTCGGGCCATAAGGCGGCCGTGGCGCTGTTTTTCTTCGGATTTGATTTACTCATATCTGAAAATCTAACCGTTGGATCTTCTCAAAATTTACATCATTAGAAAGGTCTTTTCAAAACGAACCCAACGGTTCCAGTTTCGGGAAAATCCGACGGTCGGATCTCCCGGTACAATCGTTTGAAGTTTCGATTTCAAAATACGAACTGCAGCGTCGTTATTCGATTAAATATAATTCTATTTATATTTATATATAAATATAATCGATTCTGGCGCTGTTTTTCTTCAAATTTGAATTAAACATTCCAGACAATCCAACCGTTGGATTTTTACAAGGTTGGTGCCGTTGGAAAGATATTTCCAAGGCGAACCCGACGGTTGAGGTTTCGGAAAAATCCGATGGTCGGATTTCCCGCACTAGTTGTTTGAAAACACGGTTTCAAAACACGAACTGCACGGCTTCGTTTCGTTTTAATTTTATTTATATTTATATATTTATATAAATATAGTTCATTCAATGATTTCCATATCGTTTTAACTTCAAATATTTTTCTAACGCCTTAAATTTTGGAAAAATTTCGCCATAACCTCCCCTGCACCGGGAGCATCGGGAAATCGCAAATAGCGTCCCGGTCCTTCTAGTCTCAAAAAGAAAAAGAAAAAGCCAAGCGGCTAGCCAACAGGCTCAAAATCATCACCCAAACAAATCAGTAAATGTGTACCTATTTGTCGGGCACAAAATTTTATTCCTCTTCTCTAGCCCCTTTGCTATAACCTGTTCAATGAATATGCATGTACATATATATATACAGTTCATATCATTTTTCATTTTCTATTCAACTTCATATTTGATTTCTATTTGGTTTAAAAAACACCATTCATTCTAATGTTACATAAATAGGTGCAAATCATTTCATTAGCTAATTAATGAATATTTCAACTCATATATGTTTATTTTGAACAAGTGGTTATTTTTAACACTTCACATTTTAACGATTTATGCATACAATAAAAATGTGATTTTTATTGTAAAACAATTCATTTGAAAAACACTATTTTTCTATATCGTTCATATAGGTGATAAAAATAGGATTTTTATCATAAAACCATTTCTTTTAAAACCAGATTATTTTACACGTTTCATGTAGTCGATAAAAATGTGATTTTTATTATCAAACAATTTATTTCAAAATATGAATACCATTCAACACATGAATTTCTAAACAACGAATGAATATCAATTCAACACATGAATGTTTTCTATAGTTTCTGTATATAGATAAAAATGTGATTTTTATTATCGAACAATTTATTTCAAAATATGAATACCATTCAACACATGAATTTCTAAACAACGGATGAATATCAATTCAACACATGAATGTTTTCTATAGTTTCTGTATATAGATAAAAATGTGATTTTTATTATCGAACAATTTATTTCAAAATATGAATACCATTCAACACATGAATTTCTAAACAACGGATGAATATCAATTCAACACATGAATGTTTTCTATAGTTTCTGTATATAGATAAAAATGTGATTTTTATTATCGAACAATTTGTTTCAAAATATGAATACCATTCAACACATGAATTTCTGAACAACGGATGAATATCAATTCAACACATGAATGTTTTCTATAGTTTCTGTATATAGATAAAAATGTGATTTTTATTATCGAACAATTTGTTTCAAAATATGAATACCATTCAACACATGAATTTCTAAACAACGGATGAATATCAATTCAACACATGAATGTTTTCTATAGTTTCTGTATATAGATAAAAATGTGATTTTTATTATCGAACAATTTGTTTCAAAATATGAATACCATTCAACACATGAATTTCTGAACAACGGATGAATATCAATTCAACACATGAATGTTTTCTATAGTTTTTATATATAGATAAAAATGTGATTTTTATTATCGAACAATTTATTTCAAAATATGAATACCATTCAACACATGAATTTCTAAACAACGGATGAATATCAATTCAACACATGAATGTTTTCTATAGTTTCTATATATAGATAAAAATGTGATTTTTATTATCGAACAATTTGTTTCAAAATATGAATACCATTCAACACATGAATTTATAAACAACGGATGAATATCAATTCAACACATGAATGTTTTCTATAGTTTCTATATATAGATAAAAATGTGATTTTTATTATCGAACAATTTATTTCAAAATATGAATACCATTCAACACATGAATTTCTAAACAACGAATGAATATCAATTCAACACATGAATGTTTTCTATAGTTTAAGCATATGAAAATAATTCAAACACAAGAATATTATTCAAAATTTCGGCAGCATAACGGCAGGGTAGTTACACCGGCACCGTCCCTAGTACGGCTCCTCGCTCTACCTTAAAACCTCGCGGTTTTTGACAATGGGGATCATGCATCTAGTTCGCACGCAGGCGGCATGTATATATTTATTTCATTTCCACAAACTAATCCTATGTGGTTTCAACCAAATATTTCACAACCACAAATGGGTATTTTTCAACCTCAAACAACCAATATCAATCACAAACAATCCCAAACAACCATTCGTTATCAACCAATTA
The DNA here is from genome assembly GCA_030737875.1 of Allium sativum. Taxonomy (NCBI): domain Eukaryota; kingdom Viridiplantae; phylum Streptophyta; class Magnoliopsida; order Asparagales; family Amaryllidaceae; genus Allium; species Allium sativum. The sequence continues at coordinate 380,850,763 of CM060920.1, forward strand.
TCACAACCATTTCAATCAATAAATATCGTCCATGGTTTGTGGACGAGGGGCGTATATATATATATATATATATATATATATATATAGAGAGAGAGAGAGAGAGAGAGAGAGATATTTATATATAGCTATTCACTTTCATTTTCAACACATATATAATATTTTTAAATCAGAAATCTCACCAATAGCTATCCAACTTCACGACACTTCACTTATAGGGATCTTCGCCTTTTTCGTCTTCTTGTCGCTTTCGTTGCCCGTATTCTCTACATAGGTAAAAATCAAATTTTTACTATGTTATTCAATATATAAAGATCATATTCTAAAAACAAAGATTATATTTTTAATATTCCTATGATGTAAAATTTATATTTTTATTGCTTCAAAAATATAAGAATCACATTTTACTTCTTCTACTTAACAAAAATTCCGACTTTTCTCTTTTTAAAAATATGATCTTTATTTTTGCAAGTTCAAATCTTTTTCTTTTAAAAGATTCAACCTTTTTAATTTCAAAGTTTAAATTTTTTTCTATTTTAAACCTTAAAATAAAAATCAGTTCTTATTTCTTTAAAAATCAGTTTTTAAAACTCTTTTAAAAATCCAGTTTTTATTTTCTTAAAAAAAATTCTGTTTTTACATCTTTTAAAAATCCAGTTTTTATTTTCTTAAAAAAAATTCTGTTTTTACATCTTTTAAAAATCCAGTTTTTATTTTCTTTAAAAAAAATCTGTTTTTACATCTTTTAAAAATCCAGTTTTATTTTCTTAAAAAAAATCTGTTTTTATAACTAAAAAAAATCCAGTTTCAAAATTCTTTTCAAATCAGAAATTAGTTTTTAAATCGTTTTATAAATCAGTAATTAGTTTTTATAAAACAAAAACAAAAATAAAAATAAAATAACTTAAAAGCTCACCGTGGTATGCGAAGGGGAGGAGGGAAGAAGAGGCGTCTCTGAGGTGGCGTTCGGAGGTTCGCGGCAGGGTTCCAGGCTTCGACGGGGGGGCTGCTTCGTCGGCGACTTCGAGATGTGCGTCGTCTTCGCTGGAAGGAGGAGGTCGTGCGGTGGGGTGGGCGGCGATAGGCTCGTCGGCGGTTCGAGGTCTGGGGGGGGGGGGGGTGGCGCGATTTTGAATTAGGGAGGGCCAACGAAGAAGAATAGGAGGGAGGGAATTAAAAAAAATATTTTTTTTTTATTATTTAATTATTTAATTTTGCAAATAGGTTGACTTTTACGTACGACCTCGAAACGAGGCCCACCGCCTGTCGTCCATAGCGTTTTACCCCCATTCTGAACACAATGGGATATGTATCGCTAGCTGATTCGATTGTTACAATCAGTTTCCTTTTGAATTTTCCTTTAAATCACTATATTGAATTTTAAACGCACATTTCAAATTACCGGGGTCACATATTAACTAGAAAAATTCTAGAAAAATATTTTCTAGCTTCGTATTGACGATACGGTCCTAACAAAACTAGTTTCGTCGAATTCTGAGACCGTTTGAAAAATGGCCAATTTCCAGTCGATTAAAATCAACTGAAACTGGTCAAACGCGTTTTCCTTTGCCACACTCACATATTGATTCGAAAAATTATGAAATTTGAAACCTAGCAATAACTTGACACTGCGGATCTAACAAAAGTGGTTTCATCGAAATCCGAGGTCGTTTGCAAAATGTCCATTTTTAAGGGCCTGAATTCCATAGCGACTATTCAGAATTTTCAACTGGACATAGCTTTTGATTCCCGCTATCAAATTTCGATTGGTCGGATTCGTTAGAAAGATATTCACTAACATATTTAAATATTTTTGGTTTCACTAAAATCCGGATTGTTTTGCACCCGGTATATTCAATTGAAGTTTGAAATCGAATTATCGAACTACCGCGCCATTTTCAATTCTATATATAATTATAATTAATTATATTCGTTTTCAATTGTCGATTTCAACTCAGTTTTCATCGCCATTATTTAAAATATTTATTTTAAATATTTAAAATCCATTATTTTAGCCAATTTAAAAATTTTAAATTGGTTCAGATTTTCTGGGTCGTTACAATCTCCCCCACTTAAAACTTTTCGTCCCCGAAAAGGAATAAAGTCGAAAGTGGTTTGATAGATCTACAATCATACAACACAACAACCAATTTGTTTCTAACCTTTCAAAAATATTCTTATCAACTCCTATATTCTTTTATAAATCATTCAGAGTATCGAATAAATAGTGCACATCCATAGGAAGAAAATAGCAACAGAATAGAGGATTAAACGGTAATGCAAAGTAGGGTAAATGTACCTTGCACCGGAGTCATTCAGAGATATCTACTCGGCATCTAGGATAAGCTTTCTGAATGCTCTCCTCAGTTTCCCAAGTACAATCTCGCGGATCTCCACTCCATTGCACTTTGACTAAGTGAACCTTCTTGTTCCTTAGCTCTTTGGTTTCTTTGCCGATAATCTTTAGCGGCTCACGCCTCACAGCTAATTCTGGAGTAATTTCAATATCCTTCTGAGCTGCTTCTTCCACGATCAAGTCTGGATCATGAACGTGCTTTCGAAGTTGAGATATGTGAAATACATCATGCACTCCAGGCAACCAGTCTGGCAATTTAACTTTATATGCGAGAGTCCCAATCCGTTCCAGAATAGGAAACGGACCAATAAATTTGGGCGCTAACTTTCCAGTTTTACCGAACCGGATAACTCCTCTCATCGGCGATACTTTCAAATATACGTAGTCGCCAACTTTAAAGGATATATCTCTTCTTCTTTTATCGGCATAGCTCTTTTGTCGGCTTTGAGCGGCGAGTAATCGCTTCTTTATAAAATCGACTTTGTCGGCAGCTTCTCGAACATATCGAGACCCAACACAAGTCTATTTCCAGGCTCGACCCAACAAGCAGGAGATCGGCACGGTCTACCGTACAATGCTTCGAATGGCGACATTGTCAGACTCGCCTGGTAGCTGTTGTTATAAGAGAATTCAGCCAAATGCAGATGGTCTTCCCATGATCCACCGAAATCTAGAATACAAGCCCGCAATAGATCTTCTAAAATGCGATTCACCCTCTCAGTCTGACCGTCTGTCTGAGGATGATAAGCGGTGCTCATGTTTAACTTTGTTCCCAGTTCGACTTGAAATGCCTCCCAGAATTTACTAGTGAATATTGTATCTCTATCACTTACTATACTGAGCGGCACTCCATGTAGTCTAACTATTTCCCTGAAGTATATCTACGCCAGACTCTGAGCAGTTCTGTTTGATCTGACAGGTATGAAATGGGCGGTCTTCGTGAAACGATCTACGATCACCCAAATACTATCATTTCCTTTTCTGGTTCTGGGCGGACCATCAATGAAATCCATAGAAATATGTTCCCACTTCCAGCCAGGAACTTCTAGCGGTTGCAATGATCCAGCCAATTTCTGCTGGTCGCTTTTGACTAGCTGGCAAGTAGGGCATCGACTAACATATATTGAAACGTCTCTTTTCATAGCCTTCCACCAGAATGTTCTTTTGAGATCGTTATACATTTTGGCCACACCAGGATGGATACTCAGCTTGGACTTGTGACACTCGTCTAACACTTCCCTTTTGAGTTCGGGGATGTCAGGAACACAAATCCTTCCTTTCAATCTCAGGGTCTCGTCGCTATCTATTTGAAAACACGAGGGTTCGCCTTTCCGAATCCTTTTAATCATATCCTTAATAAAGTTATCCTCCTTCTGGAGAATAGATATTTTATCCATCAAGGAAGTCGTGATAATAAAGCTGGCGATCATTACATTCTTTCTGCTCAGCGCGTCGGCCACGACATTGGCTTTTCCTGGAGTATATATAATTTCAAAGTCATATGCTGCAAGAAACTCCAGCCAACGCTGCTGCCTCAAATTTAAATCCTTCTGAGTGAACAGATACTTTAACGACTGGTGATCCGTAAACAGTTCAAATCTCTCGCCCAGAAGATAGTGTCTCCAGATTTTCAAAGAGAATATGATAGCCAATAACTCAAGATCATGAGTTACATAGTTTTTCTCGTGTGGTTTCAGTTGGCGGCTAGCATAAGCAATCACTTGGCCTCTTTGCATTAACACTGCGCCAAGGCCTTCTCTAGAAGCATCAGTCCAGACTTTTAAATCCTGGTTGCCATCAATGATGGTTAACACCGGAGCAGTTGTTAACCTCAACTTTAGCTCTTCAAAAGCCTCCTCACTCTCTTCAGTCCATTTGAACTTAGAATGCTTCTTTGTAAGCTTCGTTAAGTGGCCAGATATTTTCGAAAAGTCTTTAACGAACTTCCGATAATAGCTAGCCAATCAAAGAAAACTGCGGACTTCAGTGGGAGTGCTAGGCTGTTTCCAGTTCTGAATAGCTGTGATTTTACTTGGATCCACAGCAATTCCTTCTTTCGATACGACGTGGCCCAGAAATTTTACTTCATCTTGCCAGAAGATACATTTGGAAAATTTGGCTTTTAATACATTCCTTCTGAGGATTTCTAGAACCTGTTCCAGATGCTTTTCATGTTCGGCCTTTGATTTAGAGAAGATTAGAATATCATCAATAAAAACCAGAACAAATTTATTCAATACTCCTCTGAATACTCTGTTCATTAGATCGACGAAATAAGCTGGAGCGTTACATAAGCCGAACGGCATTACTAACCACTCATAGAATAAGTCAGGGCCTCTGAACGCTGTCATTGGAACACACTCTTCGGCAATTCGAAGTTGATGGAATCCTGTAGCTAGGTCCATTCTTGAAAATACTTGCGCTCCATTTAATCGATCCAACAAATCATCAATCCGCGGCAATGGATATTTGTTCTTTATTGTCTGCTTGTTCAGATCACGATAATCCACACATAGACGTAGAGTATCGTCAGATTTTGGGACAAATACCACTGCTGCACCCCAATCAGAGAAACTAGGTCTGATTAGACCCTTCCATACCAGCTGTCGTGTTTGATTGTCTAATTCCTCCTTCTCTTTCAAGGACATTCTTCGAATAGCGTGAACTACCGGCCTTGCATTGGGAACTAAAGCAATCTTGAAATCTATTTCTCTCTGCGGAGGTAAGCGAACAACTTCCTCGAACACATCCGCATAATTCTTGACGACAGGAATATCTTTAATGAGGTCAGGAATATTCTCAGTGATTTCAGGGACATTTTCTATTTGGGATGGAGAAACATCCAAAGCTGCCCAGAAATCCTTTCTATTAGCATTCTAACCTTCACAGGGAATGGTTATATAATCACCTGATTTAATCTTCGCCTTTACGACTCTGTCGGCGCATTTAACTTCAGCTTCATATTTGGTCAACCAATCTAACCCTAAGATAAGATCAAACTCTTTAAAATTCATAACGACTGCGATGGTAGGAAACCGATAACGAGAGAAAGAAACCGGCACTCCACAAATCCAACTGAGATCAATGGAACCCCCAACTGGATTCTGGACAGTCATTGGTTCCTTGAGCTTCTTCAAATTCAAATCCAGTTTCTTAGCTGCATCTTTGGAAATGAAGCTTCGTGACGCGCCTGTGTCAAACAGTACTTTGACTGGAATGTTTTTGACAGTTAGTGTGCCTTCTAAAACATCGGTCCTTTCTTGACTAGCTGAGGGCTCGGAAGTTTCTGCTACTTCATTTATACATACGGTTTCAGGTTTCTTTGAGAGTTGGCACTCCCGTGCAATGTGACCTGCCTGGCGGCACTTATGGCATCTCCTTTCCCCATGTGGGTTCTTTTGTTTCTTAGTGGGCTTAGATCCACTTTTTCTTCGTTTGTTCCAAGATTTGCAACTTATCGCCAAATGCCCTTTTCTATTGCAGCTTGAGCACGTGGCGGTCATTATTCGTACGTTCCCAGATTCAGCCCTTTTTCTCTTGGCACTGGGCCTCTTATTGACTTCAGACCTCGTACTGGTTTCAGGAATATCAGTTTCTGACTCTGTTTTGTCACTAGAACAGACTTCTTCTTCGTCGCGCAACATTCCTTTCTTATGGAGATCTTCGTACTGATAAGCCATGTAAATCATTTCTGAGAAAGGAAGCTTCACATGCCCCAATACTTTATTCTGGTATTTCCTTTGAAGCCCATGAATAAATCTCAGATTTTTCCTCTTTGTATTCTGAATCAGATGGGGAGCAAAGTGAGCAAGTTCATTGAATTTCTTGTGATATTCTGGGATGGTCATGTCACCTTGAATTAGATAAGAAAATTCATCACATAATCTCTCGGTTGCTTCGGGAGGAGTAAATCTTTCTAGGAAAATTACTTTAAATCTGTCCCAGGTGATATCACCTTCTGGATTATCTTTGATGATCGTTTCCCACCAGATTAAAGCTTCTTCTTTGAGCGCCCAAGATGCTACTAACCGTTTCTGGTCATCTCTCAGCTGGATATGCTCAAAGATTCTTTCGACAGAACTCAACCAAGCTTGAGTTTGAATAATAGATTCATTGCCTGAGAATTGCGCTCCGTTCAGATTTCGATATTTCTTTAATAGAGCCTCTAGATCGGGTTCTGTATTCCTTCTGTTTCTGGCACTCATTTTTCTAGTACTTCTGCAATTAGCAGATCAAGTGTCAGGTCACAGAAAAGGTAATTTTCAAATATAGAAACACGTACTTCAAATGTAAATGTGTCTATCAAGGTGTAATTTCATTCTGCTTTACTCATACTAGGATATTACTGATCCTATCTGTATAGAGTTGCCCGTCCTAGAACACTACTGGTTCTATTTCTGACGAGTTCGTTCAAATGTTATATTCCAGAACTAAGCTTAACCAAAGCTCTGATACCACGTTGAGACGACCCGAATTCCCGTTCTCACGGAAACAAGGTTATCTTTTGGAATATAACACAGAAACAGATAATAGCAGAACAGAATTAAATAAATACACCAGAAAATGAACAATAGAATATACTGGATAAAGTAATCATCAGAGTTACACAGTATACAGGATCTTACTTAGAACAAATACAGTTCAGCTATACATAAATGTCTACAGCGGAAATAAACAAAATATGTACAATAGGAGCTGAACAGCATAAAAAGAAATAAATGATAGAATCCATCTTCAGCTCCAGCTATCCAGAAAGAACCAGCTAAACCTGAATACAAGGTTGCCCGTGGAAAAAGGGGCACCCGAGTTTGAGAGTGAAACAAACTACGAGTCAGTCATGGGACTGGTATGAGAAATCTACTCAACACATATATAATATGGCAAATCCCAGGACCACGCCACTTTCGTGGAACGGGTTTACTCCATTGGATTGCCAGTGCTTTAAAACAAATCTTTCTTTTAAACATCGCTATGCTTTTTATAAAAATGAAGCCGTTATAAGACTCAGTTCCCATCACACAATGCAACGCAAACCGGAGGATAGAGTTTTTACCTTATAACGGCCAAGATATGCTTGATACGAATAAAACAAAGGCATTTGATATTATTGCTAGTGTTTATATGTTTTGAAAACCATTTCAAATCATAACTATCAATCATAGACGGCATTAATGCCCCATACCACTATGTCGCCATATATAGGTATACAATCAAAACCGCACGATGTCGTACTTGGAAATTGGATTTCCGTCATGAACCAAGGCAAAAGATAGTCCTTACCGAATTCGAGACGCTCTAGCCCGCCCCCTCAGGCAAGTACTCAGTCAAGCCTTTGGATCGTCAGGGCCGGTCCACCGATGTGGATTAAAATTCCTGAACACTGCGTTTCCCCACCCTTTGGGGTGTAAACGAGCCAACGAATGACTCCATCGAACCCGGATCGTCCGATCAAACCGAGGCGCCTCGCAACAGCAACAACCACATAGGTGAAAAGTATATAAATGTCAGGGCTGGTAGGTCACTGACACCACCCTAGCTAGAAAGAAACGCATGTCCTCCCTGAGGTCCTTTCTCCCGTTTTAGGTTCATACCGGGGTGTGAGGCTCGCGAATTCACGTTATACACAAAGCTACGCCACACAGGCGGTGCTTTGATCATCACCACAAGACTTTGCTTTTCAACAGAAGCCCTGATCACTGCATCTTAGCATGCCACACAGAATAAATCCTATGTCAGACACACAGTCCATTTACAAGTCCGTTCTGGGTCTGAACGAAACCGGAGGCACTAAATACCTCGCAAACCCATCGATCACCACGTACGTCTGGACGATCACCACTCATTATCCATATTTCAGGATGCCTCCCAATCAGGACCTCGGTTACCATCCAAACGAGGTGAAGATCTCCGGTCTTCGACCATCGTCTTCATCTTCGACTTTCAATCGTCGGTCAATTATTCGAAATGAGAATTAACTCGGCCTTTTCAAATAATTCACGTATATTTAGAATTTCAAATCAATTTATTTCAATGGTTAAATTATTCGACAACACCAATATTGTTCTTTAATGTAATTTTCACACCAAACACATTCAACCATCAAAAGCCACATAAATCAAGCAAATTCAGTTTATTTCCATTCCATATTGCTTATGATATTTTATAACTATTTATTGCTATTTTTATTTATTTTAAAATAGCTATTTTATTCAAAACGACGCTTCGGGCCATAAGGCGGCCGTGGCGCTGTTTTTCTTCGGATTTGATTTACCCATATCTGAAAATCTAACCGTTGGATCTTCTCAAAATTTACATCATTAGAAAGGTCTTTTCAAAACGAACCCAACGGTTTCAGTTTCGGGAAAATCCGACGGTCGGATCTCCCGGTACAATCGTTTGAAGTTTCGATTTCAAAATACGAACTGCAGCGTCGTTATTCGATTAAATATAATTCTATTTATATTTATATATAAATATAATCGATTCTGGCGTTGTTTTTCTTCAAATTTGAATTAAACATTCCAGACAATCCAACCGTTGGATTTTTACAAGGTTGGTGCCGTTGGAAAGATATTTCCAAGGCGAACCCGACGGTTGAGGTTTCGGAAAAATCCGATGGTCGGATTTCCCGCACTAGTTGTTTGAAAACACGGTTTCAAAACACGAACTGCACGGCTTCGTTTCGTTTTAATTTTATTTATATTTATATATTTATATAAATATAGTTCATTCAATGATTTCCATATCGTTTTAACTTCAAATATTTTTCTAACGCCTTAAATTTTGGAAAAATTTCGCCATAACCTCCCCTGCACCGGGAGCATCGGGAAATCGCAAATAGCGTCCCGGTCCTTCTAGTCTCAAAAAGAAAAAGAAAAAGCCAAGCGGCTAGCCAACAGGCTCAAAATCATCACCCAAACAAATCAGTAAATGTGTACCTATTTGTCGGGCACAAAATTTTATTCCTCTTCTCTAGCCCCTTTGCTATAACCTGTTCAATGAATATGCATGTACATATATATATACAGTTCATATCATTTTTCATTTTCTATTCAACTTCATATTTGATTTCTATTTGGTTTAAAAAACACCATTCATTCTAATGTTACATAAATAGGTGCAAATCATTTCATTAGCTAATTAATGAATATTTCAACTCATATATGTTTATTTTGAACAAGTGGTTATTTTTAACACTTCACATTTTAACGATTTATGCATACAATAAAAATGTGATTTTTATTGTAAAACAATTCATTTGAAAAACACTATTTTTCTATATCGTTCATATAGGTGATAAAAATAGGATTTTTATCATAAAACCATTTCTTTTAAAACCAGATTATTTTACACGTTTCATGTAGTCGATAAAAATGTGATTTTTATTATCAAACAATTTATTTCAAAATATGAATACCATTCAACACATGAATTTCTAAACAACGAATGAATATCAATTCAACACATGAATGTTTTCTATAGTTTCTGTATATAGATAAAAATGTGATTTTTATTATCGAACAATTTATTTCAAAATATGAATACCATTCAACACATGAATTTCTAAACAACGGATGAATATCAATTCAACACATGAATGTTTTCTATAGTTTCTGTATATAGATAAAAATGTGATTTTTATTATCGAACAATTTATTTCAAAATATGAATACCATTCAACACATGAATTTCTAAACAACGGATGAATATCAATTCAACACATGAATGTTTTCTATAGTTTCTGTATATAGATAAAAATGTGATTTTTATTATCGAACAATTTGTTTCAAAATATGAATACCATTCAACACATGAATTTCTGAACAACGGATGAATATCAATTCAACACATGAATGTTTTCTATAGTTTCTGTATATAGATAAAAATGTGATTTTTATTATCGAACAATTTGTTTCAAAATATGAATACCATTCAACACATGAATTTCTAAACAACGGATGAATATCAATTCAACACATGAATGTTTTCTATAGTTTCTGTATATAGATAAAAATGTGATTTTTATTATCGAACAATTTGTTTCAAAATATGAATACCATTCAACACATGAATTTCTGAACAACGGATGAATATCAATTCAACACATGAATGTTTTCTATAGTTTTTATATATAGATAAAAATGTGATTTTTATTATCGAACAATTTATTTCAAAATATGAATACCATTCAACACATGAATTTCTAAACAACGGATGAATATCAATTCAACACATGAATGTTTTCTATAGTTTCTATATATAGATAAAAATGTGATTTTTATTATCGAACAATTTGTTTCAAAATATGAATACCATTCAACACATGAATTTATAAACAACGGATGAATATCAATTCAACACATGAATGTTTTCTATAGTTTCTATATATAGATAAAAATGTGATTTTTATTATCGAACAATTTATTTCAAAATATGAATACCATTCAACACATGAATTTCTAAACAACGAATGAATATCAATTCAACACATGAATGTTTTCTATAGTTTAAGCATATGAAAATAATTCAAACACAAGAATATTATTCAAGATTTCGGCAGCATAACGGCAGGGTAGTTACACCGGCACCGTCCCTAGTACGGCTCCTCGCTCTACCTTAAAACCTCGCGGTTTTTGACAATGGGGATCATGCATCTAGTTCGCACGCAGGCGGCATGTATATATTTATTTCATTTCCACAAACTAATCCTATGTGGTTTCAACCAAATATTTCACAACCACAAATGGGTATTTTTCAACCTCAAACAACCAATATCAATCACAAACAATCCCAAACAACCATTCGTTATCAACCAATTATCACAACCATTTCAATCAATAAATATCGTCCATGGTTTGTGGACGAGGGGCGTATATATATATATATATATAGATATTTATATATAGCTATTCACTTTCATTTTCAACACATATATAATATTTTTAAATCAGAAATCTCACCAATAGCTATCCAACTTCACGACACTTCACTTATAGGAATCTTCGCCTTTTTCGTCTTCTTGTCGCTTTCGTTGCCCGTATTCTCTACATAGGTAAAAATCAAATTTTTACTATGTTATTCAATATATAAAGATCATATTCTAAAAACAAAGATTATATTTTTAATATTCCTATGATGTAAAATTTATATTTTTATTGCTTCGAAAATATAAGAATCACATTTTACTTCTTCTACTTAACAAAAATTCCGACTTTTCTCTTTTTAAAAATATGATCTTTATTTTTGCAAGTTCAAATCTTTTTCTTTTAAGAGATTCAACCTTTTTAATTTCAAAGTTTAAATTTTTTTCTATTTTAAACCTTAAAATAAAAATCAGTTCTTATTTCTATAAAAATCAGTTTTTAAAACTCTTTTAAAAATCCAGTTTTTATTTTCTTAAAAAAAATTCTGTTTTTACATCTTTTAAAAATCCAGTTTTTATTTTCTTAAAAAAAATTCTGTTTTTACATCTTTTAAAAATCCAGTTTTTATTTTCTTAAAAAAAAATCTGTTTTTACATCTTTTAAAAATCCAGTTTTATTTTCTTAAAAAAAATCTGTTTTTATAACTAAAAAAAATCCAGTTTCAAAATTCTTTTCAAATCAGAAATTAGTTTTTAAATCGTTTTATAAATCAGTAATTAGTTTTTATAAAATAAAAATAAAAATAAAATAACTTAAAAGCTCACCGTGGTATGCGAAGGGGAGGAGGGAAGAAGAGGCGTCTCTGAGGTGGCGTTCGGAGGTTCGCGGCAGGGTTCCAGGCTTCGACGGGGGGGGCTGCTTCGTCGGCGACTTCGAGATGTGCGTCGTCTTCGCTGGAAGGAGGAGGTCGTGCGGTGGGGTAGGCGGCGATAGGCTCGTCGGCGGTTCGAGGTCTGGGGGGGGGGGGGGGCGGCGCGATTTTGAATTAGGGTTCTCTTTTTTTTTTCTGGTAAATGATCGGGGGGGGCCAACGAAGAAGAATAGGAGGGAGGGAATTAAAAAATATTTTTTTATTATTTAATTATTTAATTTTGCAAATAGGTTGACTTTTACGTACGACCTCGAAACGAGGCCCACCGCCTGTCGTCCATAGCGTTTTACCCCCATTCTGAACACAATGGGATATGTATCGCTAGCTTATTCGATTGTTACAATCAGTTTCCTTTTGAATTTTCCTTTAAATCACTATATTGAATTTTAAACGCACATTTCAAATTACCGGGGTCACATATTAACTAGAAAAATTCTAGAAAAATATTTTCTAGCTTCGTATTGACGATACGGTCCTAACAAAACTAGTTTCGTCGAATTCTGAGACCGTTTGAAAAATGGCCAATTTCCAGTCGATTAAAATCAACTGAAACTGGTCAAATGCGTTTTCCTTTGCCACGCTCACATATTGATTCGAAAAATTATGAAATTTGAAACCTAGCAATAACTTGACACTGCGGATCTAACAAAAGTGGTTTCATCGAAATCCGAGGTCGTTTGCAAAATGTCCATTTTTAAGGGCCTGAATTCCATAGCGACTATTCAGAATTTTCAACTGGACATAGCTTTTGATTCCCGCTATCAAATTTCGATTGGTCGGATTCGTTAGAAAGATATTCACTAACATATTTAAATATTTTTGGTTTCACTAAAATCCGGATTGTTTTGCACCCGGTATATTCAATTGAAGTTTGAAATCGAATTATCGAACTACCGCGCCATTTTCAATTCTATATATAATTATAATTAATTATATTCGTTTTCAATTGTCGATTTCAACTCAGTTTTCATCGCCATTATTTAAAATATTTATTTTAAATATTTAAAATCCATTATTTTAGCCAATTTAAAAAATTTAAATTGGTTCAGATTTTCTGGGTCGTTACATCGAGCTTCCAAGATCCCCGAGTTTCAAACGCGATTCGATTTTTGATTCGAATCCCCTTTTTATCATTCACGGAATTTGGAATCAAAGCACGCCATTTTTTCTCTTTTTCTGATTTCGACTGTGAGTTGATTTGGGGAAATGAGGAGTATCAGTTTTCTTTTGAGAGCTTGCGGTTTCCATTTGATTTTGAAGTGGAGATTCATTTGTTTTGGCTTATGTTCGATTTCCACAGAGGAGAAGGTGTGGTTTTATAGAAGGAGGAGGGAGACAGTAGTACACGGCAAAATCTTTTTAAAGAATTTAAAAAGATTACAATTTAGATTTTAAATATAATTTAATTTAATTTGATTTGGCTTAAAGAGATTTTTATTTCTTTTTAAATAGATATCGATTTGATTTTGATCCTATCCACTGATCAAATAAATCGGGGTTCACAATTAAAAATCGTGAACCGCTATTTTAGCGTACCGACCGTCGTTATAATGTTATAACGCTATTTTGAATCCAACAAAATAGATTATACAATTTAATTTGAACGTATATAAAATAACCATATTAAATCAATATAATATAATTTAAATTCAAAACAAATAAATTCTGGGATAATAGATTAATATTATTATTCTAATTCAAACAGAAGTTTGTATTGATCATCTGAACTGTTTTCAATTCAGATTTAAATTTTGAATTAAATTAAATTCATTTCGTATTTTGATAATTATATATATATATTTGAAATAAATCGTATTTGATTATTAAAACGATAAATTCCATTTATATTACAACTCAATATTTAAAACCATACTAAATATTTAAAATAAATGTTCAAAAATCTGGGTCGTTACATAGATGATCGCTGCCCTTGAATTACGCTATCAGTCAATATCAAATAAGTATAATTAATTTAATGTAACAACACCAAGTGAGATTCCGAAATGATCTCACTGAGTGAGATTCCGACATCATCCTACTGAGTAGAACCCTAATTTTTGATGGATCAACCGAGCATTATTCTAACGCGATCCTACCGTGTAGGATCGCGTTTCTGACTGATTGCACTTCCCATACCTTCTATTTCAAAACATATGATACTATATACAGTATTTTTCATCACATAATTTCGTATATATCATACTTATAAAAAATCCCGTTTACATAAGAATTTTCCTTCAAATAAATTCTTCAAATGAGTGGTTGAATTCACTACATCTTATATAATTTCCTTTTTACATAAGAATCAATTATTTTCAATATCAAATTTTCAAATTCAAAAAAAAATTAATAATTAGTAAATTCCAGAACTAATTCAGTTTCACACTTACATAAATATAAGATCATCAATTTCCAAATTCTAACATTTCAGAATTTAATAGCTTTTTTGGGTCCTTTTCATGTTTGAATAACATCCGTTCTTGTTATTTTCAAATATCTTTCAGAGATCATTTTTCATATTAATTCGACAATGATATATTCAAGATAACTCACACAAATTCCGTTTATATCAAGTCAATAACTTCAAATTAGATTACTTACAAAGTTTATTTGTAAGATCTCTCATTTCCAAAAAATAAATTCCATTTATAAATACTATTCACGTATTATTTTCAACATATTACGCATATATATACATGTATTTATGTTCAAATCAATATCTTTACTTTATTAACATTCAACTTGGTTAACATGGTTATTTCATGTTCAAAACAATATAATTCTCAAGCTAATGTTATCAACATTTCAAATTCGAGTTAACATTTACTTAAAAACATTTCAAAGTAAATTTTAAAATTAGTGAACTAAAGTTCCATAATTAAATATTATTTATTTATATCTTTCACAAACAATTTAAGAAATCGTCATACATTCAAGTTTAATAGCATTCATCATTAGTAGTAATCAAAGCAAATCATGTTAGTCCAGGTTTAAAAAAATTCACATCGCTCATGAATGTTAAATAAACTACTAAGCGTACCTCATGCTCAACAACCTTAGGTATTTGCTTGGTCACTTATTCATACTACAATGAACTAATTTGAAGTATCATTTCCTGAACTTCCATAAACCAACAACATATTATCCAAATATTTCTCAAGGTTGTACGGCGTGCAAATATCATCCAAATGTTATATCAAATTTGATCGTTAGTTCAACCGCATAATTTCTCTTCCGAACTAGTATTGATAACCCAATTTGTAATAACCCCGCTTTTTGCCTGGTTTTCACTGGTAATTAAACCAACTTAAATCGTTCACAAAGACGGATTGTTAGGGGTACGTACACATTTGCACAAAATAAAACGAACTTTTCCATCATCATTACAATAATATCACATCAGAGTTACGGGAGAAACATCAGAGTAAATAGATTATACAGCGGAAAAGATACTAAACTCAGCGGAAGAATATGCATGCTCCAAGATATAATAGCTCCAGATAAACCATCATCCTGCTCTAACCAACTCCAAGATTAAATCTGCGAACCAAACTACTAGGCTGCCCATGCAAAACTTATGGCACCCAGAGTTTAGGTGTGGGAACAATAAACTCCAGGTCAGTCATGGGACTGGTGTGAGAACTCAAAACAGTTGTTTTTAGGATTTATTTTAAAGTTAGGTAATTCACCGGACTGCGCCGCTAATGCGGAACGGGTTTACTTCATGTGAATACCAATGCATAGAAATTTGCAATGACTTTTTGAAAACTGAAACTAACATAAGGTCTCATGGCACACACACAATGCAAACGCACACATGGGCGAGGTTCCTCCTTATGCAATCAAAAATGCCTTTTATACGTAAAATCCTTATTCAATACTATAATATAGTGTGAAAAATCCTTTCGAAAGTAAATATATCAATCTTAGCCAGCATAGGTACCAGATATTATACTGACGTATGGTATACAATCAAAATCGTATGGGCACTTAGTGGAGATTAGGTTCCAATAATGAATAGGCAAAGGAACTTCCTTCCGAACCAAATTTCGAACACCGCTAGAGGGATGTCCGAGGATCAACTCATGTTTCTCATGCCAACACAAGGCCGGGTTACCTCTGTAACTAGGTAACTTAGAGTACGCCTGAGTATGTCATCTCCCAGTCGTTACCGACCTATTCGAGCATGCGCCAACACAACCACAAAAGTAGATGCTTTTACCATATAGGTTAATACCTGGGCTCCATACCATAGTACACCTTTTATCTAGAAGGATACAACACCCCATAACTTTGTCACATTTCTCCCTGCTTTGGCCATTTACCGGGGTGTGAGGCTTGTCGTGGTCATGATATACACAAAGCTGCGCTTAAATAAGCCATGCTTTGATCATCCATAGCTCATCACATAACTTAAGTATGCTGCATTGTCCATTCACAACGCATCACTAATTTCTATCAATATATAACCTCTAAGCTCATACGTCTTAGAGAAGGGTGTTAAGCAAGAGAATAAATTCTCCACCATTAAACAAATATATATTTAACAGAGATCAGTGCTACGCAGTCAATTACAATGTCATACACACAATCCATACAAGTCCGTTCTGGGTCTGAACGAAACCACAAATCTAGAACTCCTTTACATTCATTTGGGCTTCTAGCCACTTAGCTGATATAAAATCCATCTGCAAATGGGATTTATCCATTTGAGACATTCAGCAAGTCATCCCTTACAATATGAAGGGTCCCGATTTTCAATACTATCTTCAACGTCTTCAATTGCTCCACAACGTCGTATTATTACTTGGAATGGTTTTCGGACATACATTTGATCCCGGTCTTTCCAAATAATAAGCGCAATTTAAAAAACACAATTATATAACACGTAGGCTTTCAACCAAATCTCCTTACATCTTGGATTTTGTCAAATTAAACTTCTTTAAACCTATCCCCAAATTATTAGAAAATCCATATTTTAACTTTTCTCTTTTAAAACACATCCCTTAAATCAAAGATAATTTAGCCTCAAAGCCTTAATTAATTTTCCGTTTGATAACTCGTTATCAAAATCCATTTTCCTTTGAAAAACTTTAATCCCCATTTCAACCATAGTTTCCAATTAAATCGATTTTCCAACATTCAATTCTTTAATCTTAACTAAAAGATTATACTTTCTTCCCGATTTCATACTTATAATTTTCTCAAACTAAAGATTTAATTAAATCCCAAATTACGATATGAATTTCCATAGCTCAATCTCATTGGGTTTCAAGAATGATATTATTGAAGATACGACTCACGACAAAATCCAAATCAATCGATATTGAACATAAGTTACACAGAAATTGTATCTACTTATATTCTATATCAATTCTCATAATCAACGAATACTATAAGTGAAAAAATGATATAATAATAATATCTTCCAAATTCCTCAAATAGTATACGTTTATACACAGGGTTTCATATCAAGTGTCTAAAGATTATTTCTATTCAACTTATCTCAATCAAAATGGGAAACCTGTATCTTAATTAAAATATTTATCCAACTTTTTGACATTAGATCTGGATGGAAATATCATCAACTTATCCTCAATATTAATCTCCGTATCCAACTCACACTATAAGCGGAATAACGGTGAACTACCTTTTAAATTCCTCAAATAGTAAGAGTCATCATCTACTGAATTAATATCAAACATTCGAAGATTTATCTCTAATCATATCCAATTATTTAAAATTGGAAGCCCGTATTAATATCAATTAAATTCCATATAAAACATTTCGAATACTTTTAAACCTTTGAAAACATTCCAAAAATCATTACTTATAGTTCGAAAAATAATTTACGGGATAAAAACATCAAAATAGATTGTTTTCGAAGAAAGCGTTACAATAGCGCTTTAAAAGTGTTACAAAACAGTTATCTTAACTATTTTGATCAAAATGTCTTTTATCTTAGCCAAACTTAAACTTTACAATTCAAAACACCTTTTCATAATTTGTAATGATTTTACAAAAAAAAA
The DNA here is from genome assembly GCA_030737875.1 of Allium sativum. Lineage (NCBI taxonomy): Eukaryota > Viridiplantae > Streptophyta > Magnoliopsida > Asparagales > Amaryllidaceae > Allium > Allium sativum. Next base: position 380,868,940 of record CM060920.1, read on the forward strand.
CTTATTTTTAAAACATTTTAAATAGCTATTTGTTGTTATGGTCGACAACTGTTATTACAATTTTCCAAAATGGTTTTAACATAACTTGAAAACTATAAGTCGAAATTAAAATCTGCTTTCACTCGTTTGAAAGCTCTTGTAATGGAAAATAAACATTTTTCGTTTCATGGAAATCCAATTTAGATTGCAAAAGTTATAAGTGTTTAAAGTTTGTCTCTAAAATACACGAACTGGCACTGCGCGACAAACTCTATTTTGACCGTTATAACCATTATTCTGCGATACTTCAAAATACCTTAGAAAACCATTGTATACTTATATAACCCTTTTAAAATCATCTGAATTTACTTTCCAAATTATTTTGGATCTAAAATTCAACTTTTATTTTTCACTTGATATTTTATTAAAAATCCAATTTTATTTCTAAATTCAAATAACTTCAAATTAACCATCCCATCCGTCGGATCAGTTAAGGATAGCCAGGGAGAGCAGGAAACTACATTTCCAAACTCAAGCCTAGACACTATCCTCTCTGTCATCCTAGAACGTTTCGGTATTCATTTATTTTGAAAGAGACTTCATCAATATATATATATATATATATATATATTCATAGTGTCATTCCCAACCATTAACCTTCGATTTCAATAATAATATTGTTTCTAATTACGAAGGAGATTTGCCTATCACCAATGTGACACCATAAATGTTGTGTCATAATGTGTGCGAAACAACATCAACAACCATTATAAACATTCATAGCACCCATCATCAACATAATTAAATAAATCATAATTGTGCATAAGCGTTATAACACTAACGCTTAATAGTGTGTGTTCTAAACTACGCATCCATCATCCATCACAACAAACATCAACCATCATTAACCACTAATAATCCATCACTATATTTAAATTACTCTAACTACAAATTAAATGTATAAATTGTGGTTAAAGAGTTCAACCGAACAGCTTTTCAATCTTCATGGTAGGCGAGTCTAGTTGAGCGAACCATCAGATAGTATTTCGGCACACCGTCTTCTTCACCAAAATAAATATACTAATCTCTCACTCTCTCTATACTATAAGAGGAATATGAGGAGGAGGATGACGAACTTTGGCAGGGTGGTGGTGGAAAAAAGGAAGACTTATGCCATGGAAACCATGGCCACAAGCTTTAAGAAGAAGATGGAAAGGGAAAATGGAGTGGAATGGTAAAAAAAAAAGTGGAGAAAAGGCCTCCTTATATAGGAATGGAGGGTTAAGGAGGCGATGACACATCAGGGGGCAAGTGGAAGGCATTCATGAAAGGAGGCATGCAAAAATACAAGTGTCCTTACACTTGTCTTAAGGAGGGAAAGTGATCTTTTAGTAGCATTTAGCTTAAAATGCTATGAAAACTAAGGGCAACACTTAGTTCTAATGCTACCAATTCAAGTTATAGTTTGACCAATCCGATCGAACGACGAATAGTATTAATAAATCCAAACTTATTGATAATCATTCTCGTTCATTAAATTTATAATTCAAATAAAATCTATCATATAACTTATCAAAATTATTAAATATTCTTAACTATAGATATTTATGTCAAATTCAAATTTAAATTCAAATTGAGTAATAAAAATTCCAATTTTAAATTGGTTAAAAATTCTGGGTTGTTACATTCACCCCCCTTAAAACTTTTTGTCCTCGAAAAGGAAAAGGAATCGTAACTACTCATTCGACATCTTGTAGATTTTCAAACTTAAGATTAAAATTCTTTATACCAAACTTCCATCATCACAATGAAAATGCCACACCTAATTCCGGACAATCATATATACCATGTCCTCCAACGATAACTTCCAATTTCCCATTATATTCGATTCATCGTTTACTGGGTAATTACTTATGCTCAACCATTTACCGCTTTCAAGAAAATTCAGAGTTATAAATTATTCTCTTAGATCTTCTCTTGCAAATACAACGGTTATGAGACTTATTCCCTTTCAGTTCCCCAAAATTACTATTATTCTTTACACGTAAAACTCGATCCTCAAAACTCAACTTATCTAAACGTTTCAGTTGAGGTAGTTTCTTCTTACTATACCCGCTTGCCAAATATCCTTTAATCAAATTGTGAAACTTAATTCACAAGATATTCATGCTTACTTAAATAATTCCTCTTATTCCCACAATATACTTTATCTATTGTCCAAAATTGCCGATAATTCCAGATTTTTTTTAGGGTGCGTTTTTTAGAGGTCCCTATTAAGTTTCAAAATATAAAAAAAAACCCGGTCATAAACTTATTGTAAATTAGGTCCCTGTTTTCAAAACTTATAAAATAATAATTAAAAAAAATAAAAAAAAATCGTAAATTAGTAATAAAATATATTACGCATTATAAAAAAAAATTCAGTTCAAAAAACAACAAAAATAATGTTAGAAAGAAGAAAACAGCAAAAAAACAGAAAAAACTGCAGTTAAATGCATAATATTATGCACCTTTTTGATTTTATTGCATGCATATATGCAATTATTGCAGTTCTTCCAGCGGATAGATTTAACATAATTTTTCAGTTCATTTTTATTTGCATCCAAATGTGCAAATTTCTCAAAAAAATGCACACATGTGTGCAACATTTTTATAGGATAAAAAGTAGGGACCTAATTTACAAAAAAAAACAAAGTTCTGAAAATTTTTAAACCCGCCCCCTATTTTATTTTTTCCGCCTTTTTGTATTTTTTTAAAAAAATGTGCGTACGTTCATAAAAAAAAAAATCTAAAATATGGAAATAATGTCAGGAATCTACGGAAATCGAAAAAAAATAGTTGCATACATTTATGCAATTATTACTGATAATTGAATATATGTATGCAACATTTCTGTAAGCTGTTTTCAGATTAAAATCTGAAAATAAACCTGCACAAATGTATGAAAGTATTTGAAATTTTTGCGCACATGTATGCATTTATTTGCATGAATAAAAATCAACAAAGATGTATGTAGTGAAAAATATGCACGGATGTATGCAGGAAAGTGATATATGTGCATACTATTATGCATTTAATTGGAAATTTCGTTTTTTTTTTGTTTTTTTGATTTTTGACGCCTTCGTTGATGGTTTTTTGTTCTGAATTTTTTAGTGTTTACATGTTTTTTTTAAATACGAATTTACGTGATTTTTTTATATTTTTTTGATGACTTTTCAGAAAATAGGGACCTAATTTACAATAAGTTTATGACCGGATGTGAGCCTAATTAAGTTTCAAAATAGGGATGTGAGCCTAATACTCACTTTTTTTTATTCCTTATATTGTTTAAGTTTGGCTATCCTCATTAATTATTCTAAATTCAAGATTACAAAACTTATTTCCTTTAAACTTTAGAGAAACAGCTTTAACCAATGTAGTCCTTAACCAAAATATCATCAAACATCTTATCGTCATATTAATTCTCAAGATATTTGCATTTTAAATTAAATTAGTTGGGGAGGACTAACTATAATATATGCTGATTAATTAATTCCAAATTAGCCTTTAAATCATTTCCCAAACTACTTTTTCTATATTTGGATTGCTTATGTAAATTACAACTTTACGTAAACTTCTTTTAATCAATTGAGAAATTCCAATCACAAGATGTCCGTGCTTAAGTTTTTAATTTCCAATTATTTTTCAAAGGTCTTTTCCTCTATATTCAAAATATATTCTTTCAAAATCAATTCCAAAGTAACTACCAATTCTTACTCAAAATTTTGATTTGAGTTTTCAAATTATACATCTTTTCAAAACTTTTATATATATATCACAAAAGCACTTTCTCATATACTCTTTACTGGCTTATCCTTATTACAGGTTTACTTGATATAATTCTTACAACTTATCAAATTTTCAAGATCTCGCTTACTTATTCTAATTCACATCAATTTACCAAATATTTTCAAAAGTTTATCTAAATTGGTTCAAGTATATATTGATGTTTTAATCGGAATCATATAGTCATCCCACTTTCGAAACTCGAAAATACATACTGATGATGCAGCAGTCATCAAGAGAATCATCTTCAACCGACTAGAGTGTGATTCTATATCTATCTAGTATACTTAATACTTCGCATATACGTTGATAATGCGTATACAAAAAATCTTCTTATACTTGATAGTCCAACCTCAACATCGAATAAAATATTCAAACTCTCATTATAAATTTTGGTTCCTAACCATGTTGATTAATTTCTTTGGAGGAGAATTACCTTAACAAATTTGACCCAAGTTTATCACTTAACAACTGATATAATATAATTTTATCGATATTTCGAAATGTTCCCCAATAGTGAAATTGAATCCAAAACGCATTTGTACTCGAATCATTTTTCCGATCAGTGGAAGGGGATTAATTTCCATGCCATAAGAAGCATTTTATGTGTAATTATAATCACAAATGTAAACTTTACCTAATTTGTTTGATTAAGTATCCAGTTTATAGTTAAACACATACTTTCAGAATATGTTTCTTTCTTAAAATATAACTTTTCAAAATTCACTTCATATTTCAAATACGCTCTCTTAAATATAATACTCCAAAATCTCATTCTACGGCACTACTAACTCTACCTCTAATGAGCTATTATAACTCCGACGAGTCTTTCTTTTTTTTCAAATGAGTCGTACCCCGTTGCTTTGTATAAACCAAAGCCCTGATACCACAATGTAACAACTCGGCTTTTTGCCCGGTTTTCGTCGGTAATTAAACCAACTTAAACCGTTCACAAAGACGGATTGTTAGAGGTACTTACACATTAGCACAAAATAAAATAACTTTTCCATTATCATGACAATAATATTACATCAGAGTTATGGGAGAAACATGAGAGTACATCGATTATACGGCGGAAAAGATACTAAACTCAGCGGAAGAATATGCATGCTCCAAGATATAATAGCTCCAGCTAAACCAACATCTTGCTCTAACCAACTCCAAGATTAAATCTGCGAACCAAACTACTAGGTTGCCCGTGCAAAAATTATGGGCACCTAGAGTTGAGGTGTGGGAACAATAAACTCCAGGTCAGTCATGGGACTGGCGTGAGAACTCAAAACATTTGTTTTTAGGATTTATTTTAAAGTTAGGTAATTCACCGGACAACGCAACTAATGTGGAACGGGTTTACTCCATGTGAATACCAGTGCATAGAAATTCGCAATGACTTTTTGAAAAATGAAACTAACATAAGGTCTCGTGGCACACACACAATGCAAACGCACACATGGGCGAGGTTTCTCCTTATACAGTCAAAAATGCCTTTGATACGCAAAATCCTCTTTCAATACTATAATATAGTGTGAAAAATCCTTTCGAAAGTAAATGTTTCAATCTTAGCCAGCATAGGTACCATATACTATACTGACGTATAGTATACAATCAAAAGCGTGCGGGCTCTTAGTGGAGATTGGGTTTCCAACAATGAGCAGGCAAAGGAACTTCCTTCCAGACCGAATTTTGAACACCTCTAGAGGGATGTACGAGGATCAACTAATGCTCCTCATGCCAACACAAGGTCGGGTTACCTCTATAACTAGGTAACTTAGAGTATGCCTGAGTATGTCATCTCCCGGTCGTTACCGACCTTTCCGAGTGCGCACCAACAACAACCACAAAAGTAGATGCTTTTACCACATAGGTTAATACCTAAGCTCCATACCATAGTACACTTTTTATCTAGAAGGAGACAACACCCTATAACCTTGTCGCATTTCTTCCTGTTTTGGCCATTTACTGGGGTGTGAGGCTTGCCGAGGTCACGATATACACAAAGTTGAGCTTAAATAAGCCATGCTTTGATCATCCATAGCTCATCACATAACTTAAGTATGCCGCACTGTCTGTTCACAACGCATCACTGATTTCTATCAAAATATAACCTCTAAGATCATACGTCTTAGAGAAGGGTGTTAAGCAAGAGAATAAATTCTCCACTACCAAACAGATGTATATTTAACAAAGATCAGTGCTTCGCAGTCAATTACAATGTCAGACACACAATCCATACAAGTCCATTCTGGGTCTGAATGAAACCACAAATCCAGAATTCCTTCACATATGTTTGGGATTCTTGCCACTTAGCTGATATAAAATCCATCTGCAAATGGGAGCTACCCATTTGAGACATTCAACAGGTCGTCCTTACGATATGAAGGGTCCTGGCCTTCAGCGTCTTCAATTGCTCCACAATGTCGTATTATTACTTGGAATGGTTTTCGGACATATGTTCGATCTCGATCTTTCCAAATAATAAGCGCAATTTAAAAAAAAACAATTATAGAACACACAGGCTTTCAACCAAATTCCCTTCCATCTTGGATTTTTTCAAATTAAACTTCTTTAAACCCATCCCCAAATTATTAGAAAATCCATATTTTAACTTTTCTCTTTCAAAACACATCACTTAAATCAAAGATAATTGAGCCTCAAAGCCTTAATTAATTTTCCGTTTAATAACTCGTTATCAAAATCCATTTTCCTTTGAAAATCCTTAATCCACATTTCAACCATAGTTTCCAATTAAATCGATTTTCCAACATTCAATTCTTTAATCTTAACTAAAAGATTATACTTGCTTCCCAATTTCGTAATTTTAATTTTCTCAAACCAAAGATTTAATTAAATCCCAAATAACGATATGAATTTCCATAACTCAATCTCATGGGGTTTCAAGAATGATATTATTGAAGACACGGCTCACGACAAAACCCAAATCAATCGATATTGAACATAAGTTACATAGAAATTGTATCTACTTATATTCGATATCAATTCTCATAATCAATGAATACTATAAGTGGAATAACGATGTAATAATAATATCTTCCAAATTCCTCAAATAGTATACGTTTACATCTCAGAATTTCATATCAAATGTCTGAAGATTATTTCTATCCAACTTATCTCAATCAAATTGCGAAACCCGTATCTTAATTAAAAGATTTATCCAACTCTTTGACATTAGATCTAGATGAAAATATCATCAACTTATCCTCAATATTAATCTTCGTATCCAACTCACACTATAAGCAGAATAACCGTGAACTACCTTTTAAATTTGTAAAATAGTAAGAGTCATCATCTACCGAAATAATATCAAACATCCGAAGATTTATCTCTAATCATATCCAAATATTTAAAATTGAAAACCCGTATTAATATCAATTTAGATTCCACACAAATATTTCCAATACTTTTAAACCTTTGAAAACATTCCACAAATCATTTCTTAAAGTTCGGAAAATAGTTTGTGGGTTAAAAACATCAAAATAGATTGTTTTCGAAGACAGCGTTATAGTAGTGTTTCAAAAGTGTTACAAAAGCGTTATAAAACAGTTATCTTAACTATTTTGATCAAAATATCGTTTATCTTAGCCAAACTTAAACTTTACAATTCAAAACACCTTTTCATAATTTGTAATGATTTTACAATTTTTTCATATTTTTAAAATATTTAAAATAGCTATTTATAGTTATGGTAACAACTATTGTTACAACGATCTTTTCCAAAATGGTTTTAAACAAAACTTGAAAATTATAAGTCAAAATTAAAATCTTCTTTCACTCATTTGAAAACTCTTGGTAATGGAAATCAAACATTTTTAGTTTCATGGAAATCCATTTTAGATTGCAAAAGTTATAAGCGTTTAAAGTTTGCATCTAAAATACACGAACTGCCACTACGCGACAAACTCTATTTTTACCGTAATATCCATTACTCTGTGATACTTCAAAATACCTTAGTAAACCATTATATACTTATATAACCCTTTTAAAATCATTTAAATTTACTTTCCAAATTATTTTGGATCTATAATTCAACTTTTATTTTTCACTTAATATTATATTAAAAATCCAATTTTATTTCTAAATTCAATTAACTTCAAATTAACCGTCTCATCCGTTAGATTAGTTAGGGATAGCCAGCGAGAGCAGGAAACTACACTTCCAAACCCAAGCCCAGACACTATCCTCTCTTTCATCCTAGAACGTTCCAGTATTTATTTATTTTGAAAGAGACTTCATCAATATATATATATATACATATTCATAGTGTCATTCCCAACCATTAACCTTCGATTTCAATAATAACATTGTTTCCAATTACGAAGGAGGTTTGCCGATCACCAATGTGATACCATAATTGTTGTTTCATAGTGTGTGCGAAACAACATCAACAACCATTATAAACATCCATAACACCCATCATCAACATAATTAAATAAATCATAACTGTGCATAAGTGTTATAACACTAACGCTTAATAGTGTGTGTTCTAAACTACGCATCCATCATCCATCACAACAAACATCAACCATCATTAACCACTAATAATCCATCACTATATTTAAATTAGTCTAACTACAAATTAAATGTATAAATTGTGGTTAAAGAGTTCTCACCGAACAGCTTTCCAATCTTCATGGTAGGCGAGCCAAGTTGAGCGAACCATCAGACAGTATTTCGGCACACCGTCTTCTTCACCAAAATATATATACTAATCTCTCACTCTCTCTATATTACAAGATGAAGAGGAGGAGGAGGATGACGAACTTTGGCAAGGTGGTGGTAGAAAAAGGGAAGACTTATGCCATGTAAATCATGGCCATAAACTTTAAAAAGAAGATGGAAAGGAGAATGTAACGACCTGCATTCTACGCATCGAAGGATCGTAGAATATTTATTTCTTTCACATACGAAGTTGTATGGTCATGTAACTTTGGGAGACGACTATTGGGGTCATTTCCCATATTCATGATTTTTGCCGATTTTTAAATGACCGTTTTGCCCCTAGCTGATCTTGTTTCGGCCATAACTTTTGATTGAAAAGGAGTTTTGACCTGAAACTACTTCCATTAGATCCGGATGATGGTTTACCTTTCCGTAGAGTGGTCATATGTGAAAAACGGACTTACTGTTTGGGAGATATGGCCGAAACAAGGTTTAGAAGGTGAACAACTGCTTTACCGGGCCAAATGAGGTGATTAGTGAATGGGCCCATAACCCATTTCGGGATTAGGGTTATGGGGAGGCTGAAATGAGCTAGGTTTTCATTTCATTTTAGTTTTCTAGCCGCCATTTACCTCCTAGGAACCCTAACAATGGCCTCCAACATCTAGAATCATCTCTAATCACTTTCTAATCAAGTATTATCCTAACCTTCACCAAATCAAAGGGAAATAGCACCAAAGCAAGGTTAGAACCGCTGTATAGCCTTGGGAACAGCGCCAAACAGAGGATAATTTCAGATTTGTTATTTTGCTTGTGGCTAAGGTGAGTGATTTCCATAGTTCCTCACTAATTATGGTTAATTAAGGGTAATTAGTGTTAATTAACGAATTTAAACATGATTAAATTCTGGAAAAATATTTATAAATTTTGAAATATTGTTTTAGGCCTCTGTTAGAAAATTTGGTTAATTTGGTTAAGTTTTACTAATCCTATCATTAGTTTTTCTTAAACATGCTTAAGGGAAAATATGGGATTTTGGCTATGTTTGATTTGTTTCAACCTATCAAAATTGTCGTTTTGGTGCTAGTGGTCAATTCTATATGTTGCTATGACTGTATGGTATGTTTTTTGATTGATTAGAAAAGTTAGATTGGTCGAAAACGCCGTCGAATGGCGTAAACAGCTCGGTGGACAAAGTGCAAGAAATATGCAGGAGGACCGGATTGGATCCCCCCCCCCATGAACCCCGAACCGACCCGCTCACCTGGAGAGACACACGATCCAAACCGCTCGCATCTGAAAATCACCGACCCGACCCAGTCGTGGCCTACACGCCACGACCCGAACTGAAGTGCCAACCACGAACCAAAAGCTCCGACCCGGATGGCCTGGGAGGATGCACCCGACCCGATCCAGCTGGGGAACCACGACCCGATCCGATGGAGGGAGCACGAACCGACCCGATGTGGATGATCACGAACAGGACTACTTCAAGGAGCATGATATGAAGCAAAGTGAAGTGAAGAACCGAACTGATCCGGTGATGACCAGAAACCCGAGATGCAAAGGTAGTCCAAATGGGAAGTTGTACCCAGGATCCAGACGGGAACCAACGAGTTAACTTCATGAGTTGGGCTTTGCTACGGGACGTGTGCTAAGGGGTTATCAACGTCCATAACTTTGATTCAACTCCAAGACGGATGTTAGGCTACGTATCAGTGCAGTGGGGTAGTTATTACTCCATGAGGCAGAGTGATCGTAGCATGGCTATGAGCCAGTGCAGTGGAGTCATCATGAATTCATGGGGCAGAGTGGACCTAGCAAGGACTAGTGGCTATGGATCAGTGCAGTGGTGTCATTATGACTCCATGGGGCAGAGTGATCATAGCAAGGATTTGGGTGATCAAAGCAATGGATATCATATGCTTTACGCACTGAGTGAGAGATGTGAGGATGGTTGCTATGCTTGATTGTTTGCTATCACTATGTCATGCACACCCCTTCCCCTGTATCCTTATGCATTATGTTTAATGGCACCTTAGAGTATTGAGCGGTATGTTGTGCTAACTCTTTGGTTGCAGGTCCAGGTTCAGGTATGGTTTAGTATACCTGTTATTGTTCTGTCTTGATGCTTATCGCTCATACCAGACTTTTGTCTTACCCAGAGTTTTATGTCTCTGCTTATTACTCTGGGTGCTCTTAAACGGGCAGACTAGAGACAAGTTAGGTGGTATGCACGAGTAGCTGTACCGGAGACGAGCAGGAGGCTCCCACGAATGATATATGTAGATATTCTCCCTGTGTCGCTGCTGGTCACTACTTAGGGCATTAGTAGTGTACCTTCCTTATTTGCTTTAGAGACAGTTTTCAAAAGTTGTAATAATGATGATGTAGAACATAAGCTGTATTTGGATTTTCCGCTGCTATGATGTTTAGTTTTCAGCTTATGCACTGTCTCGTCTGTTTTATGTCAAAGTATGTTATTATATTTTATTCCATGCACTGTGAGACATTCTACAGTTTCCTTGTTATTTCAAATACACTTCCTTTCCTTTCTTTGGCGACCGTCCCGTGCTGGTTAGGCATTGGCACAGCGCACTTTCATTGAAATGTTAGCTGGTGCGGGGCGGGCCACCACATTTGGTATCAGAGCTCTAGGTTGCGTAGTTAACCTAGGGAAAGACACCAGGGAGAGATAATACGTATACGAGAGCACGTATTTGTGATTATTTTGGTTTTCAAAAGCTATATATATACTATTTGTGTAGCTAAGGATGAAGTCGCACTGCACTGACACCACAAAGAGGATGATTAATCAATTCTCTTTACAGATTGAACGATGAGCCGATATACGAGGGGTGTTGGTAGAGGAGCCAATAATGGGAATGCTCCTGACATGAGGACTATGTTCACTGACTTCATGAGTGAGATACTTAGAGATGTCCAAAGGGCAGTCCCCAATGCTGCTAATGGTGGTGGTGCAGAGGTGCAGGCGCCTAGGGCCGATTTCGCTAAGCTCTGTAAGGACTACACTAGTCTTGGTGGGAAACCGTCCCATGGAACGGAGTCGACTACGGATGTTCAGGATTGGTTGGATAGCTGTGAGCGTATCTTCGAAGACTTAGGTATTGAAGATACGATGAAGAGAAAGCTAGCATCCCGTAAAGCTGCAAGGACGGGCAATGAATTGGTGGAACGCTATTAAGGCAGCTACTCCAGAGGATCAAGTTACATGGGATCAGTTTAAGGCCCAATTCAGTGATAAGTTCATCCCAGCTGCCCAGAAGTCAGAGTTGTTTAGGAAATTTCTGGAGCTTAAACAGAATGGTAGGGCAGTCTGGGAGTATATTGCAGAGTTCGATACTCTATCAAAATATGGATTATCCCTTATTGATACTGCCGAGAAGAAAAATGAAAAGTTTATAACAGGCTAGATCAGTACTTAGGGGAAAGGCTTATAAACCATGTCGATGAGATGTTTGAATCGGTTATGGGGAAAGCTTTGAGATAAGAGAGTCTATACCCTAAGTCGAAGGCTGAGGTTGCATCTGCAGAAGAGCCAAAGCCGCTAGCAAGCGGTGGAGGCAAGAATGGTTCTCAGAATAAGAGAAAGCAGAATCATACCAAGGATGGCCAGAAGAAGAAGAGTAAGAAAGATGTTGAGTGCTTCAGCTGTGCTGAGAAGGGCCACTATGCCAAAGAATGTCGGGCCCAGCCAGCGGATAATAAGTGCTTCAACTGTGGCTAAGTGGGACATCACAAGGACAAGTGTCCTCAACCCCCTAAAGAAAAGCAGATTGTGAAAGCATATGCTATCAATGTTGTTCCTTCTTCGTCGAATGCCTCAACCACTGCGGAGAAAGGAAAGAATGTTGTTATTCAAGGTATGCTTTATGTTTATGATGTTCCTATTCGAGTATTGTTTGATACCGGGACTTCCCGTTCCTTCATATCTAGTGACCTGGTAGATAGGTTGGGATTGGAACCCGAGATAGTCGATAGACCTTTAGCGGTGACGAACCCGATTGGTGGTTCGACAAGGCTTAGCATTATTTGTCGAAATTTGGTTTTATCAAGTCATGGATGCATGTTTGTTTATGATTGCTTTGTTTTGGGCTTTACTGGGTTTGGCATTATTTTGGGAGTCGATTGGCTCCAAAGATACGGGGTGGTGGTAGACTGTAAGGGCTTTTTGGTGACAGTTAGAGCGGATGATGGGTGGAGGGTAGTGTTTGGTGGTCTACCTAGTGATGGGGTAATGGCTAGTTTTCTAAATTCCCTCGACATCCCGCATGATGTGTAACGACCCGTATTCTACACATCATAGGATTGTAGAATATTTATTTCCTTTCCATGTGAAGTCGTATGGTCACGTAACTTTGGGAAACATTTATTAGAGTCATTTCCCCTGTTCATGATTTTTGTCAATTTTTAAATGACCATTTTGCCCCTAGTCAGTACTGTTTTGGCCATAACTTTTGATAGGGAAGGAATTTTGACCTGAAACCACTTCCATTAGATTCGTTTGATGGTTTCTCTTTCCGTAGAGTGGTCATAATAGCCAAACGGACTTACCATTTGGGAGATATGGCTGAAACAAGGTTTGGAGGGTGAAAAACTGCTTAACCGGGCCAAATCGGGTGATTAGTGAGTAGGCCCATAACCCATTTCGGGATTAGGGTTATGGGAGGGCTGAGATGAGATGGAGAATCATTCCATTCAGTTTTCTAGCCTCCACTTAGTCCCCAAGAAACCTAATAATGGCCTCCACTCTCTAAAGTCTCCAAATCACCTCCAAACCACTCCAACTTGAAGAAAAAGAGATTAGCAAGACCAAATCAAAGAAGATCTTCACCTAATCAACCTTGGAGCTGCGGTTAACATTGGGATTCGCATCACATCAGAGAATTATTTCAGATCTTAGTTTGTTTTGTGGCTAAGGTGAGTGATTAGCTTGCTTTTTGCACTAATTATGGCTAAATTGGGGTGATTAGTGCTAATCAGCGTTTTTAAAGGAAAATAAATTTTGGAAAAATGTTTATAAAATCATAAACGACGTTTTAGACCTCTGATATGAGTTTGGGTTAATTTGGTTAAGTTTTGCTAATCATACCATTAGTTATGCTCACATATGCTTAAGGGAAAACATGGGGTTTTGGCTATGTTTGATCCATTTTATCATATCATGTTGTTGTTTTGGTGTTTGAGGTCACTTGTATGTATTGCTATGACACTATGACATGCTTTGTGATTGGTTTCAATAGTTAGAATGGTCGAAAACGCCGTCGAGAGGCGTATAAACACTTGCAGGAGTCGGTGCAGGAAATCGGATCGGATCGCCCCTACCCGATCCGAATCGCCTATTTCCTTCACCATGAACCGAATCCGGATCGTTATAGCGAAGCAAGCGGCGCCACGAGCTGAAGGATCCGAACCGATCCAAGAAGTCGCGATTCAAGGCTTGGTGATTGAAGACTCCGACCCGACCCGCCTGGAGTGATAACGACACGATCCGATCTGATCACCTTGAGGACAACGAACCGGAGACTTGGAGACTAGGAGGCGTGACCCGAGCCGTGGCGTGGTGGAGAACCCGATTCGATCCAGATGGAACTGGAAGCCACGAATCGATGGTGCACTCCGATCCGATCCAGATGGAACTGGAAGCCACGAATCGATGGTGCACTCCGATCCGATCCGAGGTAGCAGCCACGAACCGAGACGATGAAGACCACGATCCCAATGAAGATGAAAGGAATCCGAACCGATCCAATGGAGATCCATAACCCGAAATGCAAAGGTAGTTCAAGTGGAAGTTCGAGCTCAGGATCCAGACGGGAACCAATGAGTTCATTTTGTGATTGGGCTTTGCTGCGGGACGTGTGCTAAGGAGTTGTCGGTGTCTATGACTTTGGATCACTGTGTATTAAAAGTGTATGGACGGACTCGGGCTTTGGATATGGTGCGACTAGGGAGCTACCTACCAATGGAGTGGGATCATGGATACGTTGGGCGTGATCCCATAGGTTTGGCGTTGGTGGTAGTAGGAATGGACATAGTCGTACAAAGTCGAGTTCTGTCGTTTTCTTGAAGGGTTATGGTGATCAAAGAAGTAAATACCGTATGCTTTACGCACTGAGTGAGAGTTGTGAGGATGGTTGCTATGCTTGATTGTTTGACATACACATCCCCACCCCCGTATACTTATATTATGTGTTTGTGAAATCACAGAGTATTGTACCGTGTAGTACTAACTCTTTGGTTGCAGGTCCAGGTTCAGGTATGACTTAGTATACCTGTTATTATTCTGTTTATGCTTGCTACCACTCATACCAGACTGATGTCTGACCCAGAGTTTTATGTTTCTTCTTATTACTCTGGGTGCTCACACGAGCAGACTAGAGACAGGGATAGCTGGTAGTGCGCTTGGTAGATGGACTGAAGACGAGCAGGAGGCTCCACGTATGATATATAGTTATTCTCCCTGTGTCGTGATCGGTATCTACTTTGGGCATTAGTAGCATACCTATTTTGTTTATTTTAGAGACAGTATTTCGAAGTTGTAATAAGCTGTACTTTTGGATTTCCGCTACTCTGATGATGTTAGTTCAAGTTTTCAGCCTATGCACTGTCTCATCTGTTTTATGTCAAGTATATGTTGGTTATTATATTTTATCCCATGCGCTGTGAGACATATTACAGGTTCTTTATTTGGTTCATCTTCTTTCTTTCTCATTCTTTGGCGACCGTCCCATGCCAATTGGACATGTGTACAGCGCACAATTGGAGTAAATGTCGGTTGGTGTGGGGCGGGCCGTCACATTTGGTATCAGAGCTCTAGGTTGCGTAGTTAACCTAGGGAAAGACACTAGGGAGAGTTAGTACGTATATGAGAGCGCGTATTTGTGATTATTTTGGTTTTCAAAAGCTATGTATATATATACACTATTAGTAGTATGAGAATGAAGTTGCACTGCACTAGTACCACTATGGGGTCGTTAATCGTTCTCCTTTTTACAGATTGACGATGAGCCGATATATGAGAGGTACTGGTAGAGGGGCCAATAATGGAAATGCCGCTGACATGAGGGCGATGTTTACCGACCTCATGAGAGACATGCTTAGAGAAGTGCAAGGGGCAGTTCCAAATCCCGGAGTTGGTGGTGGCCCAGTAGTGCAAGCGCCTAGGGTCGATTTCGCCAAGTTGAGTAAGGATTACACTAATCTTGGTGGAAAGCCGTTTCATGGAACAGAGTCGGCCACGGATGTTCAGGATTGGTTGGATAGCTGTGATCGGATCTTCGATGACTTGGGTATCGAGGATGCGATGAAGAGAAGGCTAGCGTCTCGTCAGCTGCAAGGACGAGCGATGAATTGGTGGAATGCTATTAGGGCAGCCACACCAGAAGATCAAGTTACTTGGGATCAGTTTAAAGCTCGCTTTAGCGACAAGTATATCCCAGCTGCCCAGAAGTCGGAATTGTTTAGGAAGTTCTTGGAGCTTAAGCAGAATGGAAGGGCAGTGTCGGATTATGTTGCTGAGTTCGACACTTTGTCGAAGTATGGGTTATCTCTAATCGATACTCCCGAAAAGAAAAATGAGAAGTTCATCACTGGCTTGGATGAATACTTAGGGGAGAGGCTGATTAATCACATCGATGAGACGTTTGAGTCGATCGTGGGAAAAGCTTTGAGGTCAGAAAGTCTTTACCCTAAGCCGAAGACTGGTGTAGCTGCTGCATCTGCTGAAGAGCCAAAGCCGCAAGCAAGCGGTGGAGGCAAGAATAACTCTCAGAATAAGAGGAAGCAGAACCAAGCTAAGGATGGCCAGAAGAAAAGCAGGAAAGAAGTCGAGTGCTTCAAATGTGGAAAGAAGGGCCATTATGCAAGGGAATGTAGGGCCAAGACAGTGGGAAAGAAGTGCTTTAACTGTGGCCAGGAGGGACATTTTAAGGATAAGTGCCCGCAACCTCTGAAGGAGAATCAGATTGTGAAAGCATATGCCATCAATGCTGTTCCTTCTTCGTCGAATGCCCCAACTGCGGCGGAGAAAGGAAAGGGAGTCTTCATTCAAGGTATGCTTTCCATTTATGATCTTCCTGTTAGAGTTTTGTTCGATACCGGGGCTTCCCATTCCTTCATATCTAGTGTCCTGGTAGATAGGTTGGGATTGGAACCCGAGTTAGTCGATAGACCATTAGCTGTGACGAACCCGATTGGTGGTTCAACAAACCTCAGTATGATCTGTCGTAATGTGGTCTTATCGAGTCATGGATGTATGTTTGTTTGTGATTGCTTTGTTTTGGGCTTTACTGGGTATGGCATTATTTTGGGAGTCGATTGGCTCCAAAGATACGGGGTGGTGGTAGACTGTGAGGGCTTTTTGGTGACAGTTAGGGCGGATGATGGGCGGAGGGTAGTGTTTGGTAATCTACCCTGTGATGGGGTAATGGTTAGTTTTGTAAATTCCCTCGACATCCCGCATGATGAGTTATCAGGTTTGCCCGTGGTTGGCCAGTACCCGGACATCTTCGAGGAAGTGACCGGACTTCCACCACACCGAGAGATTGAGTTTCGTATAGATTTAGTGAAAGATGTCAGACCTATAGTGATGCCACTTCGTCGTATGGCACCACGAGAACAGCGAGAGCTCGAGGTGCAAGTTAGCGATCTTTTGAAGAAGGGATTTATTAGAAGAAGTGTTTCCGAGTGGGGAGCACCAGTTGTGTTTGCTACTAAGGCAGATGGTTCCCTTCGATTGTGTGTGGACTATCGCGAGTTAAATAAGGTGACGAGGAAGAATAAGTATCCTCTACCACGGATAGATGATTTGTTTGATCAACTGGAAGGAGCTAGAGTGTTCTCCCAGTTGGACCTCGCGACAGGATTTCATCAGCTCCGTGTAGCAGCTGATAGTATAGCTAAAACGGCATTTAGGACGCCGTCTGGGTTTTATGAGTGGTTGGTCATGCCATTCGGGTTGACCAATGCACCAGCATACTTCGTGGATCTTATGAATAGAGTATTCAGAGACCAATTGAATAAGTTTGTTCTTGTGTTCGTAGACGATATCCTTGTTTACTCGAGGACAGAAGAGGAACACAAGGAACATCTGAGAATTGTGTTGGAGGTGTTGAGAAGACACCAATTGAAAGCGAAGTTTTCTAAGTGTCACTTCTGGAGAAGAGAAGTGAGATTCTTGGGCCATGTTGTTTCAGAGAATGGTATTGTCGTGGACCCTGCAAAGGTGGCTACGGTACAAGATTGGTCTACGCCCAAGAATGCAAAAGACGTAAGAAGTTTCTTGGGGTTAGCTGGATATTATCGTAAGTTTATCAAAGACTTCTCCAAGACAGCGGCACCGTTGACTCAGTTGACTAAGAAGAATCAAGCCTTTGTTTGGGACGGAGGGTGTGAAAAAGCATTCAAGAGTCTAAAGGAAAAGTTGACGCGTGCGCCAGTGTTGGTCATTCCTAAGGGAAATGAAGAGATGACGGTATACACGGATGCTTGTGGTACCGGACTGGGTGCGGTATTGATGCAAGGAGGTAGGGTTGTAGCTTATGCTAGTCGACAGCTAAAGCCACATGAGAAGAAGTATCCTACCCATGATTTGGAATTGGCAGCGATTGTATTTGCGCTGAAGATGTGGAGACATTACCTCTTGGGAGAAAGATTTGAGCTGTTTACCGATCATAAATCGTTAAAGTATCTCTTCTCTCAGAAAGATCTGAATCTCCGTCAGCAGAGATGGTTAGAGTTCTTGGCTTCGTATGATTTTGATATCACGTATACACCTGGGAAGGGTAATGCGGTAGCCGATGCCTTGAGTAGGAGACATGCCAGCTTAGGGGCAATATTTCTTGAATGGAAGCAGCTGGAGTATATCGCGGGGTTTGATTTCAGACCAAGGTGCGAATTGGATCCAGTTATGCTAGCTAGCTTGACGATCAGACCCACTTTGATAGAGCGGATTGGTTCTAACCAGAGGAACGATCCTAACCTATTAGAAATCATCTCCAAGTTAGAGATGGGTATCGAAGAGGAGATGAATGTGTATGGGCTTGATCGAGATGGATGGCTTCGGAAGAATGGAAGACTAGTTGTGCCCAACGTGAATGGTTTGAGAGATGAAGTGCTTAGAGAATGTCATCACTCAAAACTGACTATACATCCCGGTGGTAATAAGATGTATAGAGACATGAGACAGACTTACTACTGGGAAGGGATGAAAAGAGACGTTGGGAAGTTTATATCCAAATGCATAAATTGTCAGCTAGTTAAAGCCGAGCAAAAGAAGCCTAGTGGGTTGTTGCAACCATTAGAAATTCCCGAATGGAAATGGGAACAAGTTTCGATGGATTTCATCGATGGTTTACCAAGGACTAGATCGGGATATGATAGCATTTGGGTAGTTGTGGATCGACTGACCAAGAGTGCAAGATTTATACCAGTTAAGTCGAACAGAACTGCAGCTAAGTTAGCAGAACTATATATGAAGTGGGTAGTGAGATTTCATGGAGTACCCAAAGGCATTGTGAGTGACCGAGATCCGTTGTTTACTAGTGGATTTTGGAAGAGCTTACAAGAGGCTTTAGGATCAGAATTACATCTCAGTACCGCATATCATCCTCAAACCGATGGTCAGACGGAGAGGGTGAATCGTATATTGGAAGATCTCTTGAGGGCTTGTATATTGGATTTCGGTGGAGCATGGGATGACCATTTGCATCTAGTGGAGTTTGCATATAACAATAGCTACCAATCCAGTATTGGTATGGCTCCATATGAAGCTTTGTACGGAAGACCGTGCAACTCACCATCATGTTGGATAGAGACTGGCGAGAAGTTTGTGCTTGGACCAGATATGGTGAGAGAAACTTCCGATAAGATTAAGATCATTCAGCAACGAATGAAAGCTGCTCAGGATAGGCAGAAAAGCTATGCTGATAAGAGGAGAAGAGACTTGAAATTCTCCGTTGGTGACTTGGTGTTTGTCAAGATCTCCCCGTTGAAAAGCGTGATACGATTTGGCAAGAGAGGCAAGTTGGCACCAAGATTTGTGGGTCCTTTCCAAGTTCTCGAGGAAGTTGGGAATTTGGCGTATAGAGTTGGCTTACCAGAGAAAATGGCAGGAGTCCACGATGTGTTTCATGTTTCCCAACTAGGGAAGTTCGTTCACGACTCAAATGTGACTATTTCACCTGATCAGTTAGAGGACTTCGAAGTAGAACCTGAGGCGGTTGAGAACCGCAAGCCGATTTGTATTGTGGAGCATGATACGAAGCAACTTCGAAGAAAGTCGGTGAAGCTAGTCAAAGTTCAGTGGGGCGAGGACGAAAATGATTGTGCTTGGGAGACAGAGGAGAGCATTAGAAAGGCTTATCCAGAACTCTTTGCCTGGTAAGATTTACTTTGCAATTTAGTTATTCCGCATGCTAGGATAGACTTGCTTTGCTTGTTTAGCATGTTTGATGGTTGTTTTATGATTGATAGGCATGCGGGACTCTTGTGTGTGTTTTGGTTAAGGAATTTCGGGGGCGAAATTTCTTAAGGGGGGGAGAGTGTAACGACCCGTATTCTACACATCATAGGATTGTAGAATATTTATTTCCTTTCCATGTGAAGTCGTATGGTCACGTAACTTTGGGAAACATTTATTAGAGTCATTTCCCCTGTTCATGATTTTTGTCAATTTTTAAATGACCATTTTGCCCCTAGTCAGTACTGTTTTGGCCATAACTTTTGATAGGGAAGGAATTTTGACCTGAAACCACTTCCATTAGATTCGTTTGATGGTTTCTCTTTCCGTAGAGTGGTCATAATAGCCAAACGGACTTACCGTTTGGGAGATATGGCTGAAACAAGGTTTGGAGGGTGAAAAACTACTTAACCGGGCCAAATCGGGTGATTAGTGAGTAGGCCCATAACCCATTTCGGGATTAGGGTTATGGGAGGGCTGAGATGAGATGGAGAATCATTCCATTTCAGTTTTCTAGCCTCCACTTAGTCCCCAAGAAACCTAATAATGGCCTCCACTCTCTAAAGTCTCCAAATCACCTCCAAACCACTCCAACTTGAAGAAAAAGAGATTAGCAAGACCAAATCAAAGAAGATCTTCACCTAATCAACCTTGGAGCTGCGGTTAACATTGGGATTCGCATCAAATCAGAGAATTATTTCAGATCTTAGTTTGTTTTGTGGCTAAGGTGAGTGATTAGCTTGCTTTTTGCACTAATTATGGCTAAATTGGGGTGATTAGTGCTAATCAGCGTTTTTAAAGGAAAATAAATTCTAGAAAAATGTTTATAAAATCATAAACGACGTTTTAGACCTCTGATATGAGTTTGGGTTAATTTGGTTAAGTTTTGTTAATCATACCATTAGTTATGCTCACATATGCTTAAGGGAAAACATGGGGTTTTAGCTATGTTTGATCCATTTTATCATATCATGTTGTTGTTTTGGTGTTTGAGGTCACTTGTATGTATTGCTATGACACTATGACATGCTTTGTGATTGGTTTCAATAGTTAGAATGGTCGAAAACGCCGTCGAGAGGCGTATAAACACTTGCAGGAGTCGGTGCAGGAAATCGGATCGGATCGCCCCTACCCGATCCGAATCGCCTATTTCCTTCACCACGAACCGAATCCGGATCGTTATAGCGAAGCAAGCGGCGCCACGAGCTGAAGGATCCGAACCGATCCAAGAAGTCGCGAATCAAGGCTTGGTGATTGAAGACTCCGACCCGACCCGCCTGGAGTGATAACGACACGATCCGATCTGATCACCTTGAGGACAACGAACCGGAGACTTGGAGACCAGGAGGCGTGACCCGAGCCGTGGCGTGGTGGAGAACCCGATCCGATCCAGATGGAACTGGAAGCCATGAATCGATGGTGCACTCCGATCCGATCCAGATGGAACTGGAAGCCACGAATCGATGGTGCACTCCGATCCGATCCGAGGTAGCAGCCACGAACCGAGACGATGAAGACCACGATCCCAATGAAGATGAAAGGAATCCGAACCGATCCAATGGAGATCCATAACCCGAAATGCAAAGGTAGTTCAAGTGGAAGTTCAAGCTCAGGATCCAGACGGGAACCAATGAGTTCATTTCGTGATTGGGCTTTGCTGCGGGACGTGTGCTAAGGAGTTGTCGGTGTCTATGACTTTGGATCACTGTGTATTAAAAGTGTATGGACGGACTCGGGCTTTGGATATGGTGCGACTAGGGAGCTACCTACCAATGGAGTGGGATCATGGATACGTTGGGCGTGATCCCATAGGTTTGGCGTTGGTGGTAGTAGGAATGGACATAGTCGTACAAAGTCGAGTTCTGTCGTTTTCTTGAAGGGTTATGGTGATCAAAGAAGTAAATACCGTATGCTTTACGCACTGAGTGAGAGTTGTGAGGATGGTTGCTATGCTTGATTGTTTGACATACACATCCCCACCCCCGTATACTTATATTATGTGTTTGTGAAATCACAGAGTATTGTACCGTGTAGTACTAACTCTTTGGTTGCAGGTCCAGGTACAGGTATGACTTAGTATACCTGTTATTATTCTGTTTATGCTTGCTACCACTCATACCAGACTGATGTCTGACCCAGAGTTTTATGTTTCTTCTTATTACTCTGGGTGCTCACACGAGCAGACTAGAGACAGGGATAGCTGGTAGTGCGCTTGGTAGATGGACTGAAGACGAGCAGGAGGCTCCACGTATGATATATAGTTATTCTCCCTGTGTCGTGATCGGTATCTACTTTGGGCATTAGTAGCATACCTATTTTGTTTATTTTAGAGACAGTATTTCGAAGTTGTAATAAGCTGTACTTTTGGATTTCCGCTACTCTGATGATGTTAGTTCAAGTTTTCAGCCTATGCACTGTCTCATCTGTTTTATGTCAAGTATATGTTGGTTATTATATTTTATCCCCTGCGCTGTGAGACATATTACAGGTTCTTTATTTGGTTCATCTTCTTTCTTTCTCATTCTTTGGCGACCGTCCCATGCCAATTGGACATGTGTATAGCGCACAATTGGAGTAAATGTCGGTTGGTGTGGGGCGGGCCATCACATGATGAGTTGTCAGATGTGCCTGTCGCTGGCCAGTATCCGGACGTCTTCGAGGAAGTGACCGGACTTCCACCACACCGAGAGATTGAGTTCCGTATTGATTTAGTGAAAGATGCCAGACCTATAGTGATGTCACTTCGTCGTATGGCACCAAGGGAGCAGTGAGAGCTCGGGGTGCAAGTAAGCGATCTGTTGAAAAAGGGGTTTATCAGAAGAAGTGTTTCTGAGTAGGGAGCACTAGTTTTGTTTGCTACCAAGGCAGATGGTTCCCTTCTATTGTGTGTGGACTACTGCGAATTGAATAAGGAGACGAGGAAGAATAAGTATCCTCTGTCGCGGATAGATGATTTGTTTGATCAGTTGAGTGGCGCGAGAGTGTTCTCCCAGTTAGATCTCGCGATAGGTTTTCATCAGCTTAGATTGGAAGCTAAGAGTATAGCTAAAACGGCCTTTCGGACGCCGTCTGGATTTTATGAGTGGTTGGTCATGCCATTCGGGTTGACCAATGCACCAGCATATTTTGTGGATCTTATTAATAGGGTATTCAGAGATCAGTTGTATAAGTTTGTTCTTGTGTTTGTGGACGATATACTTGTTTATTCGAGGACAGAGGAAGAACACAAGGAACATTTAAGGATAGTTAGGGAGGTGTTGAGAAAACACCAATTGAAAGCAAAGTTTTCTAAATGTTACTTCTGGAGGGGGAAGTGAGATTCTTGGGCCATGTTGTTTCAGAGATTGGTATTGCTGTGGATCCTGCGAAGGTGGCTATGGTACAAGATTGGTCTACGCCCAAGAATGCAACAGACGTAAGAAGTTTATTGGGATTGGCTGGATATTATCATAAGTTTATCCAAAACTTCTCCAAGATAGCAGCACCGTTGACTCAGTTGACCAAGAAGAATCAAGCTTTCGTTTGGGACGAAAAGTGCGAGAATGCATTCAAGAGTCTAAAGGAAAAGTTGACATGTGCACCAGTGTTAGTCATTCCTAAGGGGAATGAAGAGATGACAGTATATATAGATGCATGTGGTACCGGACTAGGTGTTGTATTGATACAAGGAGGTAGGGTTGTAGCTTATGTAAGTCGGCAATTGAAACCGCACGAGAGAAGATACCCTATCCATGATTTGAAATTAGCAGCGATCGTATTCGCGTTGAAGATGTGGAGACATTATCTCTTGGGAGAAAGATTTGAGTTGTTTACTGATCATAGGTCACTAAAGTATCTTTTCTCTCAAAAGGATCTAAATCTCCGACAACAAAGATGGTTAGAATTCTTGGCTTCCTACGATTTCGATATCGCATATACACCAGGAAAGGGCAATGCGGTAGCTGACGCCTTGAGTAGGAGACATGCCAGTTTAGGGGCTATGTTTCTAGAATGGAAGCAACTGGAGTACATCGTTGGGTATGATTTCAGACCAAAGTGCGAATTAGATCCAAAAATGTTAGCAGGTTTGACGATCAGAACCACTTTGATTGAGCGGATTGGTTCCAGTCAGAAGAACGATCCTAACTTATTGGAAGTCATCTCCAAGTTAGAGATGGGTATCGATGAGGACATGGACAAGCATGGGCTTGATCGAGACGGATGGCTTAGAAAAAATGGAAGACTAGTTGTACCCAGTGTCAATGGATTGAGGGATGAAGTACTTAGAGAATGTCATCACTCAAAACTGACTATACTCCCCGGTGGTAACAAGATGTATCGAGACATGAAGCAGACCTACTACTGGGAAGGGATGAAAAGAGACGTTGGGAAGTTTATATCCAAATGCATGAATTGCCAGCTAGTTAAAGCTGAGCAAAAGAAGCCTAGTGGTTTGCTACAACCATTAGAAATTCCAGAATGGAAATGGGAAAAAGTCTCAATGGATTTCATTGATGGGTTACCAAGGACTAGATCAGGTCATGATAGCATTTGGGTGATTGTGGATCGATTGACTAAGAGTGCAAGGTTTATACCCGTCAAGTCAAACAGGACGGCAACTAAGTTAGCGGAATTGTATATAAAGCGGGTAGTGAGATTTCATGGAATACCCAAAGGCATCATGAGCGACCGAGATCCATTGTTTACTAGTGGATTTTGGAAGAGCTTACAAGAGGCGTTAGGATCATAATTACATATCAGTACCGCGTATCACCCTCAAACCGACAGTCAGACAGAGAGGGTGAATCGAGTATTAGAAGATCTCTTGAGAGCTTGCATATTAGACTTTGGTGGATCATGGGATGACCATTTGCATCTAATAGAGTTTGCATATAATAATAGTTATCAATCCAATATTGGTATGGCTCCATTTGAAGCTTTGTACGGAAGACCGTGCAACTCACCGTCATGTTGGTTAGAAACCGGTGAGAAGTTTGTGCTTGGACAAGATGTGATAAGAGAAACTTCAGACAAGATCAAGATTATTCAACAAAGAATGAAGGCTGCTGTTGACACATTTTTTGGTAAAACTGTCACACATGGAATTCCTGAATGATAACATGCTCAAGCGATGGAAACAACATCAGAAGACAGACAGCGATTTGGTCAAAGTCGCATCACGAACAAAGAAAGGCCCGAAACTCCTATCAAACGACCTTTTTTGGGCCCGAACCACTGTAAAAACTTTGTGTGTCTCCTCTTTATTAATTGTTTTCTGCATTCTGTGATCTGTGATCTGCATTTGGGTGTTAGGCCCAGATTTTGGTCTAACATTTTGGCGCGCCAGGAAGGGGGGCACACAAAAACTTCAACTTCTAGCTTGAAAGGAAACTCAATGGCAATCAAAAGGAAGAAGACTGGAACTTCCGCTCATGCTGATGATGCTGATTCTGAAGGCACAAGGAACGAAGCAAGCCAGGAAGCTTCCTCTCATGGAGATCCTTCTGCATACTTGACCAGAGACGAGATGGAGTTCTCGCTAAAATGAGAGATTAGATGGCACGGCAAGATGATCTCCTCCAGAAACAATAGGAAATGATCAAACAATTCTTCGCTCGGATGGTTGGAAGGTCGGGCAACGCTCAAGCCATTGGAGACGGAGCCACTGAAGCGGATCGCACAGGCCACCACGATCAGATCGGGTCGGGCCCAGCAACCCGCGACCCCCCAGCACCAGTGCTCAGGGGCAACCCACTCCCTATTGCAAATGCACAGCAACCTACTTCAGCTCAGGTTCATATAGACATCGGATTGCGAGCTCCTGCTCCTCAACAGCATCAAACGGTTCGCGATCTACCTCCAGGACCCAGTCGGATCGCCCCTCTGCTTCACGATCCGGCCTCACGAGCAGGACTTTATGAACCTACCTCACGAACTATCCCCCTCGAACCGGGTCGGGTCGCCCCCCTCGATCCACGATCTGCGAGCCGCGATCCCCAGGCGACAGCTCACCAGCTTCCGTTTTCTCCTGCACTCAACGCTGGGGGCACCAGCTCTGATCTTGGCAATTTGCAATAGCTTTTTGAAGGCAATCGGCTCGCTAATCTGATTCAACGCCTCCCGAGAGGCCGCACTTTCCAGAACGACGTGGATGACGTCAATCACAACCCGTTCACTCAGGAAATCAGGAATTCCCGCAATCCCCCGGATTTCAAACTTCCACAACTGGAGCCTTACAACGGCAGGACAGATCCTACCGTGCATCTCATGCGTTACAAACGACATATGGAAGTTCAAATGGCATCGGAAAATGTCATGGTTAAATGTTTTCCCCTCTTTCTGACTGATATAGCAGCCATGTGGATTCGGCAGCTGGAAACAGAATCGATCAGCAGTTGGAACATGTTGGTCGCACGCTTCATTGAACAATTTCGTGTCCACATCGCACGACCCAAGAACGTCATGTCGCTCACCACAATCAAGCAGAGGCCCAGAGAAACTCTGCGTTCCTTTCTGGAAAGATTCAACGTTGCAGCAGCATCAGTTGATCGCCCTGAACCGTCGATGGTACTGATGGCAGTAGTATCCAGCGTTCTAGATAACTCGGAGTTCAAAAAGTCTTTGTACAGAGATCCACCGCGAAACCTCAGCGAATTCTACCTTGAAGCAGATAGGTTCCTGCGGGAAGAAGATGCAACTTCTAAGAAACGCACTCTCGACGTCAACATGCTCGGAGATGGAGAACCGCCCAATCCTGGAAAAGGCAATGGCAAGGATAAAGGAAAGACCTCTGCTACAAATGATCGTAATGCTCCACCCCGGAGAGGGTCCAGATACGACAAATACATTGAACTGAATGACACTCTGAGCAACATATACGTGGATACAGAGGGTGCCTCCTCATATCCAAGGCCTCCCAAGAGGGAGCCAACGCTAGCACAACGCAATTCCGGAAGACATTGCATATTTCATGACATGGACGGTCATAACACCGATGACTACAGACATTTGTGAGACCTTATCGAGGATCGGGTCAGGCGAGGAGAACTACCTGAGTACGTCATTCATTCAACAGTGCCCACACCTGCTTTACCACCACCGACTCCCCGGAGAGGGAACGATCCCGGATTGAGTAATCGTGGGCTTATCATTAATTGATCCCACTCAGCGGATCTCTTCAGTTTGACGAACTCCGGTTCGTAGTTCAAGTTTTTAGGCGACTTCTCGCCCCTCTTTGTTTTCCCTGCATGTAATAAGAGTCGTCACATCAGCCCACACGCACGGAACTGGCTTGTGGTCTCCAGTCGTGTCCGGCAAACGACTGCTGCATTTTCATGAATAAGCAATAACCATGAGCTCCGGCTCCCAACTGGATCCGTCCAGTATAAACAAATCCTCATGTGCTTTTCCTTGGTCGTCTTACTCCGGTAAGGCCGTCTTGGAACCTCATGTGCTTTTCCTTGGTCGTCTTACTCCGGTAAGGCCGTCTTGGAACTTTCATGGCATTTCCTTGGTCTTCTTACTCCGGTAAGGCCATCTTGGAACTTTCATGGCATTTCCTTGGTCTTCTTACACCGGTAAGGCCGTCTTGGAACCTTCATCGCTTTTCCTTGGTCGTCTTACTCCGGTAAGGCCGTCTTGGAACCCCTCTAACATATCCTTGGATGGTTTACTCCGGTAAGTCCATCTAGGAAATATTCTTGCATTGTTTGTTTTATCTTATTGCAGGTACAAATTCCTGGTCTTCTTGAATTTCTCTGGCCTTAATACGATCCCGTGTGATTGTCGGTTTTCTGGCCTTAATACGATTCGGCGTGATCGTCGCATTCTAGACTCGGATTTCTCAGATTATCCAGAACACATCTTCCTTCAACCAGCAAGATATGTTCTGGGGGGGCAAACGTGTTGACATATTTTTTGGTAAAAGATGTCACACATGGAATTCCTGAATGATAACTTGCTCAAGCGATGGAAACAACATCAGAAAACAGACAGCGATTTGGTCAAAGTCACATCACGAACAAAGAATGGCCCGAAACTCCTATCAAACGACCTTTTTTGGGCCCGAAAAGAGCGATTAGAGAGCTAAGCTCTATAGCTTTTGTAGATCTCTGAGTTAGCTTCAGTTTGAGCTTCGGTTTGGCTCAATCGGACTTACGGTTTGAAAGTTATGTCCATTTCCGTGAATGGGTGTAATCTAGCATCGAAGACTCAGAACCATCGCACCGGATCGCTCCCATCAGCTCGCCCACGATTGGATCGCCCCCTCGGATCGCACTCCTGTATCACGATCCGATCCGTACTGCGTCACCTTCAGCACTTGAGTACCACGACCGGATCGGCTCGCCCTGTCTCCTCACAATCTGATCCCATGAACACGAACCGACCTTCAGACCTGCTGATACGCGCACTGTTTTGACCTGTTCTCAAGGCTATTTATGCTCCTACTTTCTTGGATCGCCTGCCACGTGCCCAATCACGAACCGGTCCTCCTAGAAGCTCTCCTACAGCTATGAAAACACCATTTGAGTACATTTTCAAGGGACTTTTGGTCATTCTTCTTCAATGCTTCCACCATTACTGAAGTGCAAGGAATTTGCACTTTCCTACAGTCAAATTCTTCTTTTTTCTACACAATTAACACGTGGATTACGTGTATAAACCCTTGTAACCTCAATTAACACACGGATTGTGTGCTTGCATGTAACTGATTCTTGTAATCTGTCAGTATAACAATAAGATTATAAAGTGGACGTAGGCTACATCTACACCCGAACCACTATAAAAACTTTGTGTGTCTCCTCTTTATTAACTGTTTTCTGCATTATGTGATCTGTGATCTGCATTTGGGTGTTAGGCCCAGATTTTGGTCTAACATTTTGGCACGCCAGGAAGGGGGGCACACAAAAACTTCAACTTCTAGCTTGAAAGGAAACTCAATGGTAATCAAAAGGAACAAGACTGGAACTTCCGCACATGCTGATGATGCTGATGTTGAAGGCACAAGGAACGAAGCAAGCCAGGAAGCTTCCTCTCATGGAGATCCTTCTGCATACTTGACCAGAGACGAGATGGAGTTCTAGCTGAACTGAGAGATCAGATGGCACGGAAAGATGATCTCCTCCAGAAACAACAGGAAATGATCAACCAATTCTTCGCTCGGATGGTTGGAAGGCCGGGCAACGCTCAAGCCATTGGAGACGGAGGCACTTAAGCGGATCGCACAGGCCACCACGATCAGATCGGGTCGGGCCCAGCAACCCGCGACCCCCCAGCACCAGTGCTCAGGGGCAACCCACTCCCTATTGCAAATGCACAGCAACCTACTTCAGCTCAGGTTCATATAGACACCGGATTGCGAGCTCCTGCTCCTCAACAGCATCAAACGGTTCGTGATCTACCTCCAGGACCCAGTCGGATCGCCCCCCTGCTTCACGATCCAGCCTCACGAGCTGGACTTCACGAACCTACCTCACGAACTGTCCCCCTCGAACCGGGTCGGGTCGCCCCCCTCGATCCACGATCCGCGAGCCGCGATCCCCAGGCGATAGCTCACCAGCTTCCGTTTTCTCCTGCACTCAACGTTGGGGGCACCAGCTCTGATCTTGGCAGTTTGCAATAGCTTTTTGAAGGCAATCGACTCGCTGATCTGATTCAACGCCTCACGAGAGGCCACACTTACCAGAACGACGTGGATGACGTCAATCACAACCCGTTCACTCAGGAAATCGGGAATTCCCGCAATCCCCCGGATTTCAAACTTCCACAACTGGAGCCTTATAACGGCAGGACAAATCCTACCGTGCATCTCATGCGTTACAAACGGCATATGGAAGTTCAAATGGTATCGGAAAACATCATGGCTAAATATTTTACCCTCTTTCTGACTGATATAGCAGCCATGTGGATTCGGCAGCTGGAAACAGAATCGATCAGCAGTTGGAACATGTTGGTCGCACGCTTCATTGAACAATTTCGTGTCCACATCGCATGACCCAAGAACGTCATGTCACTCACTACAATCAAGCAGAGGCCCAGAGAAACTTTGCGTTCCTTTCTGGAAAGATTCAACGTTGCAGCAGCATCAGTTGATCGCCCTGAACCGTCGATGGTACTGATGGCAGCAGTATCCGGCATTCTAGATAACTCGGAGATCAAAAAGTCTTTGTACAGAGATCCACCGCAAAACCTCAGCGAATTCTACCTTGAAGCAGATAGGTTCCTGCAGGAAGAAGATGCAACTTCTGAGAAACGCACTCTCTACGTCAACATGCTCGGAGATGGAGAACCGCCCAATCCTGGAAAAGGCAATGACAAGGGTAAAGGAAAGACCCCTGCTACAAATGATCGTAATGCTCCGCCCCGGAGAGGGTCCAGATACGACAAATACACTGAACTGAATGACACTCTGAGCAACATATACGTGGATACAGGGGGTGCCGCCTCATATCCAAGGCCTCCCAAGAGGGAGCCAACGCTAGCACAACGCAATTCCGGAAGACATTGCATATTTCATGACATGGACAGTCATAACACCGATGACTGCAGACATTTGCGAGACCTTATCGAGGATCGGGTCAGGCGAGGAGAACTACCTGAGTACGTCATTTAATCAACAACGCCCACACCTGCTTTACCATCATCGACTCCCCGGAGAGGGAACGATCCCGGATCGAGCAATCGCGGGCTTATCATTAATTGATCCCACTCAGCGGATCTCTTCAGTTTGACGAACTCCAGTTCGTAGTTCATGTTTTTAGGCTTTTAGGCGACTTCTCGCCCCTCTTTGTTTTCCCTGCATGTAATAAGAGTCGTCACATCAGCCCACACGCACGGAACTGGCTTGTGGTCTCCAGTCGTGTCCGGCAAACGACTGCTGCATTTTCATGAATTAGCAACTAGCATGAGCTCTGCCTCCCAACTGGATCGGTCCAGTATAAACAAATCCTCATGTGCTTTTCCTTGGTCGTCTTAATCCGGTAAGGCCGTCTTGGAACCTCATGTGCTTTTCCTTGGTCGTCTTACTCCGGTAAGGCCGTCTTGGAACTTTCATGGCATTTCCTTGGTCGTATTACTCCGGTAAGGCCGTCTTGGAACCTTCATCGCTTTTCCTTGGTCGTCTTACTCTGGTTAGGCCGTCTTGGAACCCCTCTATCATCTCCTTGGATGGTTTACTCCGGTAAGGCCATCTAGGAAATATTCTTACATTGTTTGTTTTATCTTATTGCAGGTACAAATTCCTGGTATTCTTGGATTTCTCTGGCCTTAATACGATCCCGTGTGATCATCGGTTTTCTGGCCTTAATACGATTCGGCGTGATCGTCGCATTCTGGACTCGGATTTCTCAGATTATCCAGAACACATCTTCCTTCAACCAGCAAGATATGTTCTGGGGGGTAAACGTGTTGATACATTTTTTGGTAAAAGCTGTCACACATGGAATTCCTGAATGATAACATGCTCAAGCGATGGAAACAACATCCAAAGACAGGCAGCGATTTGGTCAAAGTCACATCACGAACAAAGAAAGGCCCAAAACTCCTATCAAACAACCTATTTTGGGCCCGAAAACAGCGATTATGGAGCTGGGCTCTGTAACTTTTGTAGATCTCTGAGTTAGCTTCAGTTTGAGCTTCGTTTTGGCTCAATCGGACTTATGGTTGAAAGTTATGTCCATTTCCGTGAATGGGTGTAATCTAGCATCGAATACTCAGAACCATCGCACCGGATCGCTCCCATCAGCTCTCCCACGATTGGATCGCCCCCTCGGATCGCACTCCTGCATCACGATCCGATCCGTACTGCGTCACCTTCAGCACTCGAGTACCACGACCGGATCGGCTCGCCCTGTCTCCTCACGATCCGATCCCATGAACACGAACCGACCTTCAGACCTGCTGATACGCGCACTGTTTTGACCTGTTCTCAAGGCTATTTATGCTCCTACTTTCTTGGATCGCCTGCCACGTGCCCAATCACGAACCGGTCCTCCTAGAAGCTCTCCTACAGCTATAAAAACACCATTTGAGGACATTTTCAAGGGACTTTTGGCCATTCTTCTTCACTGCTTCCACCATTACTGAAGTGCAAGGACTTTGCACTTTCCTACAGTCAAATTCTTCTCTTTTCTACACAATTAACACGTGGATTACGTGTATAAACCCTTGTAACATCAATTAACACACGGATTGTGTGCTTGCATGTAACTGATTCTTGTAATCTGTCAGTATAACAATAAAATTATAAAGTGGACGTTGGCTACATCAACAGCCGAACCACTATGAAAACTTTGTGTGTCTCCTCTTTGTTAACTGTTTTCTGCATTATGTGATCTGTGATCTGCATTTGGGTGTTAGGCCCAGATTTTGGTCTAACATTTTGGCGCGCCAGGAAGGGGAGCACACAAAAACTTCAACTTCTAGCTTGAAAGGAAACTCAATGGCAATCAAAAGGAAGAAGACTGGAACTTCCGCTCATGCTGATGATGCAGATGCTGAAGGCACAAGGAACGAAGCAAGCCAGGAAGCTTCCTCTCATGAAGATCCTTCTGCATACTTGACCAGAGACGAGATGGATGGAGTTCTCGCTGAACTGAGAGATCAGATGGCACGGCAAGATGATCTCCTCTAGAAACAACAGGAAATGATCAACCAATTCTTCGCTTGGATGGATGGAAGGTCGGGCAACGCTCAAGCCATTGGAGACGGAGCCACTGAAGCGGCTCGCACAGGCCACCACGATCAGATCGGGTCGGGCCCAGCGACCCGCGACCCCCCAGCACCAGTGCTCGGGTGCAACCCACTCCCTATTGCAAATGCACAGCAACCTACTTCAGCTCAGGTTCATATAGACACCGGATTGCGAGCTCCTACTCCTCAACAGCATCAAACGGTTCGTGATCTACCTCCAG
Source organism: Allium sativum (assembly GCA_030737875.1). NCBI lineage: Eukaryota > Viridiplantae > Streptophyta > Magnoliopsida > Asparagales > Amaryllidaceae > Allium > Allium sativum. The sequence continues at coordinate 380,901,793 of CM060920.1, forward strand.
GACCCAGTCGGATCGCCCCTCTGCTTCACGATCCGGCCTCACGAGCTGGACTTCACGAACCTACCTCACGAACCATCCCCCTCGAAACGGGTCGAGTCGCACCCCTCGATCCACGATCCGCGAGCCGCGATCCCCACGCGACAGCTCACCAGCTTCCGTTTTCTCCTATACTCAACGTTGGGGGCATAAGCTTTGATCTTGGCAGTTTGCAATAGCTTTTTGAAGGCAATCGACTCGCTGATCTGATTCAACGCCTCACGAGAGGCCGCACTTACCAGAACGACGTGAATAACGTCAATCACAACCCGTTCACTCAGGAAATCAGGAATTCCCGCAATCCCCCGGATTTCAAACTTCCATAACTGGAGCCTTACAACGGTAGGACAGATCCTACCGTGCATCTCATTCGTTACAAACAGCATATGGAAGTTCAAATGGCATCGGAAAACGTCATGGCTAAATGTTTTCCCCTCTTTCTGACTGATATAGCAGCCATGTGGATTCGGCAGCTGGAAACAGAATCGATCAGCAGTTGGAACATGTTGGTCGCACGCTTCATTGAACAATTTCGTGTCCACATCGCACGACCCAAGAACATAATGTCACTCACCACAATCAAGCAGAGGCCCAGAGAAACTCTGTGTTCCTTTCTGGAAAGATTCAACGTTGCAGCAGCATCAGTTGATCGCCCTGAACCGTCGATGGTACTGATGGCAGCAGTATCCGGCGTTCTAGATAACTCGGAGTTCAAAAAGTCCTTGTACAGAGATCCACCGCGAAACCTCAGCGAATTCTACCTTGAAGCAGATTGGTTCCTGCGGGAAGAAGATGCAACTTCTGAGAAACGCACTCTCGATGTCAACATGCTCGGAGATGGCGAACCGCCAAATCCTGGAAAAGGCAATGACAAGGGTAAAGGAAAGACCCCTGCTACAAATGATCGTAATGCTCCACCCCGGAGAGGGTCCAGATACGACAAATACACTGGACTGAATGACACTCTGAGCAACATATACGTGGATACAGGGGGTGCCGCCTCATATCCAAGGCCTCCCAAGAGGGAGCCAACGCTAGCACAACGCAATTCCGGAAGACATTGCATATTTCATGACATGAACGGTTATAACACCGATGACTGTAGACATTTGCGAGACCTTATCGAGGATCGGGTCAGGCGAGGAGAACTACCTGAGTACGTCATTCAATCAACAGCGCCCACACCTGCTTTACCACCACCGACTCCCCGGAGAGGGAACGATCCCGGATCGAGCAATCGCGGGCTTATCATTAATTGATCCCACTCAGCGGATCTCTTCAGTTTGACGAACTCCGGTTCGTAGTTCATGTTTTTAGGCTTTTAGGCGACTTATCGCCCCTCTTTGTTTTCCCTGCATGTAATAAGAGTCGTCACATCAGCCCACACGCACGGAACTGGCTTGTGGTCTCCAGTCGTGTCCGGCAAATGACTGCTGCATTTTCATGAATTAGCAATAAGCATGAGCTCCGGCTCCCAACTGGATCCGTCCAGTATAAACAAATCCTCATGTGCTTTTCCTTGGTCGTCTTACTCCGGTAAGGCCGTCTTGGAACCTCATGTGCTTTTCCTTGGTCGTCTTATTCCGGTAAGGCCGTCTTGGAACTTTCATGGCATTTCCTTGGTCGTCTTACTCCGGTAAGGCCGTCTTGGAACTTTCAAGGCATTTCCTTGGTCGTCTTACTCCGGTAAGGTCGTCTTGGAACCTTCATCGCTTTTCCTTGGTCATCTTACTCCAGTAAGGCCATCTTGGAACCCCTCTAACATCTCCTTGGATGGTTTACTCCGGTAAGGCCATCTAGGAAATATTCTTGCATTGTTTGTTTTATCTTATTGCAGGTACAAATTCCTGGTCTTATTGGATTTCTCTGGCCTTAATACGATCCCGTGTGATCGTCGGTTTTCTGGCCTTAATACGATTTGGCGTGATCGTCACATTCTGGACTCGGATTTCTCAGATTATCCAGAACACATCTTCCTTCAACCAGCAAGATATGTTCTAGGGGGCAAACGTGTTGACACATTTTTTGGTAAAAGCTATCACACATGGAATTCCTGAATGATAACATGCTCAAGCGATGGAAACAACATCAGAAGACAGGCAGCGATTTGGTCAAAGTCGCATCATGAACAAAGAAAGGCCCAAAACTCCTATCAAACGACCTTTTTTGGGCCCAAAAACAGTGATTATTAAGCTGAGCTCTATAATTTTTGTAAATCTCTGAGTTAGCTTCAGTTTGGGCTTCGGTTTGGCTCAATCGGACTTACGGTTTGAAAGTTATGTCCATTTCCGTGAATGGGTGTAATCTAGCATCGAAGACTCAGAACCATCGCACCAGATCGCTCCCATCAGCTCGCCCACGATTGGATCACCCCCTCGGATCGCACTCCTGCATCACGATCCGATCTGTACTGTGCCACCTTCAGCACTCGAGTACCACGACCGGATCGGCTCGCCCTGTCTCCTCACGATCCGATCCCATGAACACGAACCGACCTTCAGACCTGCTGATACGGTCACTGTTTTGACCTGTTCTCAAGGCTATTTATGCTCCTACTTTCTTGGATCGCCTGCCACGTGCTCAGTCACGAACCGGTCCTCCTAGAAGCCTCTCCTACATCTATAAAAACACCATTTGAGGGCATTTTCAAGGGACTTTTGGCTATTCTTCTTCACTGCTTCCACCATTACTGAAGTGTAAGGACTTTGCACTTTCCTACAGTCAAATTCTTCTCTTTTCTACACAATTAACACGTGGATTACGTGTATAAACCCTTGTAACCTCAATTAACACACGGATTGTGTGCTTGCATGTAACTGATTCTTGTAATCTGTCAGTATAACAATAAGATTATAAAGTGGACGTAGGCTACATCTACAGCCGAACCACTATAAAAACTTTGTGTGTCTCCTCTTTATTAACTGTTTTCTGCATTCTGTGATCTGTGATCTACATTTGGGTGTTAGGCCCAGATTTTGGTCTAACAGCTGCCCAAGATAGACAGAAGAGTTATGCTGATAAGAGGAGAAGAGATTTAAAGTTCTCCATTGGCAACTTGGTGTTTGTCAATATTTCTCCATTAAAGAGCGTGATTCGATTTGGCAGGAGAGGCAAGTTAACACCGAGATTTATTGGTCCATTCCCAGTTCTCGAGCAAGTTGGTAATTTGGCATATAAAGTTGAATTACCAGACAGGATGGCAGGAGTTCACAACGTATTTCATGTTTCCCAGTTAAGGAAGTTTGTGCACGACCCTAGTGTGACTATTACACCGGATCAGTTAGATGATATCGAGGTTGAACCCGAGGCGATTGGGAACCGCAGACCTATGCGTATTGTTGGGAACGATATGAAGCAGCTTTGAAGGAAGGCGGTGAAACTAGTCAAAGTTCAGTGGGGTGATGATGAGGAAGATTGTACTTGGGAAACAGAGGAGGACATAAGGAGGAAGTATCCAGAACTCTTTGCCTGGTAAGGTTTTTATATTGGTATAGTACTCCCTTGTTAGTAAACCACATGCTAGGGTCGGCTTGTTGTGTTGTTTTGTATGCTTTATTGTTTTGTTAATGATTGGTAGGCATGCGGGATCCTTTGTATGTTTTGGGTTAAGAAATTTCGGAGACGAAATTTCTTAAGGGGAGGAGAATATAACGACCCGCATTCTACACATCAAAGGATTGTAGAATATTTATTTCTTTCACATACAAAGTCATATGGTCATGTAACTTTGGGAGACGACTATTGGGGTCATTTCCCATGTTCATGATTTTTACGGATTTTTAAATGACCGTTTTACCCCTAGCTGGTCTTGTTTCGGCCATAACTTTTGATTGGAAAGGAGTTTTGACCTGAAACCACTTCTATTAGATCTGGATGATGGTTTACCTTTCCGTAGAGTGGTCATATGTGAAAAACGGACTTACCGTTTGGGAGATATAGCTGAAACAAAGTTTAGAAGGTGAAAAACTGCTTAACTGGGCCAATTGAGGTGATTAGTGAATGGGCCCATATCCCATTTCGGGATTAGGATTATAGGGAGGCTGAAATGAGCTAGGTTTTCATTTCAGTTCAGTTTTCTAGCCACCATTTACCTCCTAGGAACCCTAACAATGGCCTCCAACATCTAGAATCGTCTCTAATCACTTTCTAATCAAGTATTAGCCTAACCTTCACCAAATCAAAGGGAAATAGCACCAAAGCAAGGTTAGAACTGCTGTATAGCCTTGGGAACAGCGCCAAACAAAGGATAATTTTAGAATCGGTATTTTGTTTATGGCTAAGGTGAGTGATTTGCAAAGTTCATCACTAATTATGGTTAATTAAGGGTAATTAGTGTTAATTAGCGAATTTAAACATGATTAAATTCTGGAAAAATATTTATAAATTTCGAAATATTGTTTTAGGTCTCTGTTAGAAAATTTGGTTAATTTGGTTAAGTTTTACTAATCCTATCATTAGTTTTGCTTAAACATGCTTAAGGGAAAATATGGGATTTTGGCTATGTTTAATCCGTTTTAACCTATCAAATTGTCGTTTTGGTGTTAGTGGTCAATTCTATATGTTGTTATGACTGTATGGTATGTTTTGTGATTGATTAGAAAAGTTAGATTGATCGAAAATGCCGTCGAATGGCGTAAACAGCTCACTGGACAAAGTGTAGGAAATATGCAGGAGGACCGGACCGGATCCCCCCCCCCCCCGAACCCCGAACCAACCCGCTCACCTGGAGAGCCACTCGATCCGAATCGCTAGCATCTGAAAATCTCCGACCCGACCCACTCGCGGCCTACACGCCACGACCCGAACCGAAGTTCCAACCACGAACTAGAAGCTCCGACCCGGATGGCCTGGGAGGATGCACCCGACCCGACCAGCTGGGGAACCACGACCCGATCCGACGGAGGGAGCACGAACCGACCCGATGTGGATGATCACAAACAGGACTACTTCAAGGAGCACGATCTGAAGCAAAGTGAAGTGAAGAACCGAACCGATCTGGTGATGACCAAAAACCCGAGATGCAAAGGTAGTCCAAATGGGAAGTTGTACCCAGGATCCAGACGGGAACCAACGAGTTAACTTCATGAGTTGGGCTTTGCTGCGGGACGTGTGCTAAGGGGTTATCGACGTCCATAACTTTGATTCACCACCAAGACGGATGTTACGATACGTATCAGTGCAGTGGGGTAGTTATTACTCCATGGGGCGGAGTGATCGTAGCATGGCTATGAGCCTGTGCAGTGGAGTCATCACGACTTCATGGGACAGAGTGGACATAGCAAGGACTAGTGGTTATGGATCAGTGCAGTGGTGTCATTATGACTCCATGGGGCAGAGTGATCATAGCAAGGATTTGGGTGATCAAAGCGGTGGATATCGTATGCTTTACGCACTGAGTGAGAGATGTTAGGATGGTTGTTATGCTTGATTGTTTGCTATCACTATGTCCTGCACACCCCCTCCACCGTATCCTTATGCCTTATGTTTAATGGCACCTTAGAGTATTGAGCGATATGTTGTGCTAACTCTTTGATTACAGGTCCAGGTTCTGGTATGGTTTAGTATACCTGCTATTGTTCTGTCTTGATGCTTATCGCTCATACCAGACTTTTGTCTGACCCAGAGTTTTATGTCTCTTCTTATTACTCTAGGTGCTCTTAAACGGGCAGACTAGAGACAAGTTAGGTTGTATGCACGAGTAGCTGTACCGGAAACGAGCAGGAGGCTCCCACGTATGATATATGTAGATATTCTCCCGGTGTCGCTGCTAGTCACTACTTAGGGCATTAATAGCGTACCTTCCTTATTTGCTTTAGAGACAGTTTTCAAAAGTTGTAATAATGATGATGTGGAACATAAGTTGTATTTGGATTTTCCGCTGCTATGATGTTTAGTTTTCAACTTATGCACTGTCTCGTCTGTTTTATGTCAAAGTATGTTATTATTATATTTTATTCCATGCGCTGTGAGACATTCTACAGTTTCCTTGTTAGTTCAAATACCCTTCCTTTCCTTTCTTTGGCGACCGTCCCGTGCTGGTTAGGCATTGGAACAGCGCACCTTCATTGAAATGTCGGCTGGTGCGGGGCGGGCCATCACGGAGAAAATGGAGTGGAATGGTAAAAAAAGTGGAGAAAAGGCCTCTTTATATAGGAATGGAGGCTTAAGGAGGTGATGACATATCAGGGGGCAAGTGGAAGGCATGCATGAAAGGAGGCATGCAAAAATACAAGTGTCTTTACACTTGTCTTAAGAGGGAAAGTGATCTTTTGGCATTTCCCTTAAAATGCTATGAAAACTAAGGGCAACACTTAGTTGTAATGCTACCAATTCATGTTATAGTTTGACCAATCCGATTGAACGAAATATAGTATTAATAAATCCAAACTTATTGATAATCATCCTCATTCATTAAATTTATAATTCAAATAAAATCTATCATATAACTTATCAAAATTATTAAATATTCTTAACCATATATATTTATGTCAAATTCAAATTTAAATTCAAATTGAGTAATATAAATTCCAATTTTAAATTGGTTAAAAATTCTAGATCGTTACACGATTACTCTAATATAGATTTTTGATTAAAATTATCTTCCTCGCATAGCGTACACTATAAGGGAAAACATCAAAATCATATAAAAAAATCTATATCAGATGTTCTTCGTCAAGGATCAAGGGTAAAATCCTTATTTGGAATGATGTGAATTACCTCAAAACTATATACTCAAACCTTTGAATCAAAACCACCATGCAAATAATGACACACATGATACATGTTACTTACATATTTTATTGCAGTGGTTTCTCAAAACATATTCTTTTTTATATTTCCACTTACCATTTACAAAGGTTATTAATATATGTTCATTTATTTGCATAACATTCCATTTAAAAGTTATTATGGAATCATTTATTCAAACATTACTTATGTTTATAAATATTATGTAAATACTTGTAACAAAAGCCATAATTTTAAACAATTCACCATTTTAAGGTCATACACCTTTACCAAGTTTCACTATTTAAATATTCATTAAAAATTACCAAATTATAAGTACTTTCAGAACATTAAATTTTAGTTATATTGAAAACATATGAAATTTAAGTTCATTTTCTTTTTCTTTACAAAATATACATAGAATTTTAAAACATTTTATAAACTTCATTCAAGAGTTTCAAGCCTCACGTTTCAAATTAATTTCATCTTTTTATTAACTTAAACCTTTATAGCCTATATCTTTACTTAAATTATTATAAAACCAAACATATTTTTTTAATCACTCACATAAGGAACATCATTTTATAATTCAATTTATTTACAAAACTAGTTTGGCTCAGGTTCGGTTTAAATTTCAAAATACAAAAAAACTCCCTATCTTAAAACTTTATAAATTAGGTCCATGTTTTTCAAAAGAAAAACAAACAACGTAAAAATTTATCAAACTTAAAAATTTGATTCAACACATAATCATCATCATGTTCTTGCAAGAAAACTACAAAAAATGATTGAAAAATAAAAAATAAGCACGTTTCAGCGAATTTCAGCATTCTTCTGAAAAATTGCTGATATTGCAGCAATTATATTAAAAATGCAGAATTTCATGCAACTTTTGCTGATTTACGTGAAAAATTCAAACTTAAATCCTAAACTTATTCAAAAGTTCATGTATTATAGGAAAATCATTTAAAAAATGATAAAAATTGCATATTAATGACAAATAATTCATTTCTAGCAAGATTACATAAAAAGAAGCCATTATCTGCAAAAATTGTAGATATTTCTGCAATTTTTCATACAGTACACATATATATACAATACACTGCAAAATAATTGCAGATTTGTCTACGATTATTCAGAATAATTGCAGATATTACTACAATTATTTGTTTCATTTTTAGCACCAGCAATACACTGTGTGAATAATTGTAGAAACGTCTGCATAAAAAGTGCTGATATTTCAGTAATTTGTGCAGAATCATTCATTGAATATTTATAATTTTTTATACAGCAACACAAAAAAACATGAAAGTATGATGCTACAGTAAAACAGGGACCCAAATTAAATGTAAAGTTACATAGGGAGACGCTTTGAACGATCTTTGGAAATTGGGATGCCTCCCTAATTTCCACTTATTTAAAACTGTTTAACTTTTAAAAATATTTTATATAAAAGTTACAAATACGCCTTCATATAAATAATAGTCTCAACTCATTCTAGGAACTATGTCTCTAACAAGTTTTTACCCCCAATAGGCTTTGGCCAAAGTTCTAATACCAACCGTAACGATTCGCTTTTTTGGGATGATTCAAGTTGAAAATAGACCACACACGTCCAAATCAAATCATTCCAAAATTATGAATTATTATTGAGATTTAATACAATACAGTAAATAATTAATATGAGAACGAATTGAACAATACACAGAATTTCACAGCGAAACGATAAAATATAATAAACATTTCAAAAGCTGTTAAATGACATACATTTGATTTTAATTACAATAATATCAAAGTTATACAATCGTTATGTAACAACCTGGATTTTTGATAGTTCAAGTCAACAATGATCCTCACATGTCGACTTAAACAAATCTAAGATACAGATAGTTATTAGGATTAATATAAAAAAAAGAAAAACAATCATAGAATCTCACAGTGGAAGGATAAAATATAATAAATAAATAACAGTTCATGAAGCTGTTAAAACATACATTTGTTATATTTTACAACAATTATCAGAGTTAACTATCATAAACATACCAATATTTGCAGTGAAATAAATAATAATAAATATGTCTGTTGAGCTCCATCTTTATCTTCATCATCATAACGTATCTTCAATAGTTGAAAAACTTAGGTTGACCCGAGCACAAATGAAAAGACAAAAACAGTCGGATCAGAACTAAAATATTCTCATATCAGTTAAACTGAATTCATGTGACAATATGAGTGTAATAACTTGAGGGATGTTACGGGACTTTTTGTTAAACTATATACTATAAAATACAATATGCTATTATAATAGTGTCTATGGTTAAATATAAAATATTAAAATAGCGTAAGAGGGATTACCATTATTGCCCTTACACCATTTATACCGTTACTGTACAATTTTCATATAACACACCAGTACGTCGGCGGATAGGGATGCGCTGGGATACAACAACATTAAATCAAAATTGTAGGGGGATCGATCATGATAATATGACAAGGCACATGAGGAATACCCACAGTAGGATTCTACCAATGCACACCCAAACCGGTGGTAACGCATAGTGTAACGACCCGGGGAATTTGCGACCTCGGATATCGGCATACAACACCATGTCGAACATCCAAGAACTGAAAACACCGGATAGTCCATGAAAGAAAATAGAGGGTGAGAATAGATAAGATAGAAAATTAGAATAGAAGAAGGAAAAGAACATACAACATCAGAGTAAACACGAATCTCACAACGGAATGAATAAATATATTTCATAACATAACTTTGAAATAAAACAGTAACTGTATACAATACCATTATTGGAGTATAACACTTACAACACAGCGGAAATAACAATAGCTATATAATCCAGAAGCCTCCTGCTCCTGCTCTTTAAGTATCTGTAAATCCCGACTACTTGACTACCCGTAAAAAATTGGGCACCCAAGAGTTTAGGGAAAACGAAACAAAATAAACTCTGGGTCAGTCATGTGATTGGTGTGAGTAAACTCCAAACATTTGTTTAACTTTTAAAATCCCTTTAAAAGAAAGGAAAATAGTAAGACCGATCCACACATAAACACGGATGGTTTTTACCTTACGACTACTCAAATTATTCTTTATATCACAACTCTTCTGATATTATAATAATGTCTAAATAAAGTAAATAATAATCTAGTAGAACGCTTTCATCTCATGTTCTACATATATAATGTACAATCAAAAACCGCGAACTCTTATTGGGTGATGGATTTCCAACTATGCAAGGTATTGAACCACCTTCCGATCAGTGTACTCTAGAAGCGATACACTGGAGTTCAACAAGAAAATCTTGTAACTCGGTCACACATGACCGGCCATTCATTTCGCTTGAATGTTCCGAATATATTATCACCTTATGGTTGGTATACCAACAAAAATGTTCCCGGGAGATACAAAAGCGAAAGAAGTAACAAATATGAATATTCTCTAGATGGTGACAATATACCCTAATTGGGTGCAACCCACTTAGCCATGTTGCGTGCCCGATTTCGGTCATTTCCAAGTTGATGAGGCTTGAGGTCATAACGTATCTTTTAACAGATCACTCTTTTAATTACTTTGAATGCCACATCGTCATATCAGTCAAATCACAAATTGATTTTCCCAAAAATACCACGGGTATAAGCTAAGAGAAACGAATTCCTCCACCACCAACATAAATATCAACTTACGTGATCCACCAGATATACTCTGTCAGACACTAGTCCATTCAAGTTGTCCTGGGACTGGATAACCTGAAGGCTCTATTCTGTAAATCCATCTTAGGCAGTTTCTACCTAGGATTTTCAGAACAGCCCTTGCATAACTCCGTCTTCAATTATCTTCATCATATTTGATTTGCAACGCTAATGCCATACGGAATGGTTGTTAGATAATATATCTGATCCCGATCTCTCCGTATTGACAACGGAAATGGTCAAAATCTTTGATAGTCGGTGATTTAACTATCAAAGGAAAACACGTGTACAAACAACAGTCGTATTTCCAAATGGAAATCTTACCGAGCAAATCATCCATTAACACTGATCCCTTTTAAATTAATTTATCATTAATTTATTTCATTTCCCATTTCCATATATTCGTAAATTCTTATTTTTTAAATTTAGAAAATATACGTTATTAATCATTGGAAAACATTTCCATATTTACTTTCATTTCTATTTTCTACATTAGAAAATATTTATGATTCTTATTTGGAAAACATTTCCAAAACTCCTTCATTGGATTTAAACAGATGTTTAAATAAAACATCGTTATGCCAACTCGAACCATTAACACTTATTAACTAAATTCGATTAACTAACATTCACTATCAAACCTTAACCATTCCTTAGTTAAAAACGAAGTCAATCAAGTTAGGGGTATAACTACCTCTCAGACCTTAACTGAACAACATTTCTAACTACGAAATAGACAAAGTTCACCTTCTAAATCTTTAACAAACTTCCTTATGTAACTCTCGGATTCTATGAATGAATCCACTTCTTTTACAGAAATCATTCGATTATAACAATAGTGTTATAATCCCATGCTTCCAAAATATAATAACTTAAATATAACCTTTATTTTATTTATTTGAATAAATAAATAAACAACTAATATATACATAAATAAATCTTGATTTAAAAACCGGAAAGTATAAGTACTTTCTTGAATTCGATATAATCGAATTCGACGATTAACTCTCTTCAAATAACTAATATTCGATTATCTCACTTCGAATAACTAATATTCGATTAACTCACTTAGAATAACTCATATTCGATTAACTCACTTCGAATAACTTATATTCGATTACTCTCTTCGAATAACTAATATTCGATTAACTCACTTCGAATAACTTATATTTGATTATCTCTCTTCGAATAACTTATATTCGATTAACTCACTTCGAATAACTTATATTCGATTAACACTCTTCGAATAACTCTATTCGGATAACTCTATTTGGTAACTCTATTTCAAATAACTATATTCGAATAACTTATATTCGATTAACTCCTTTTGATTAACTCTTATTCGAATAACTAATATTCAATTAACTCTAATTCGATTAACTCCTTTTGATTAACTCTTATTCGAATAACTAAAATTATTTTAACCCTATTTCATATCTTATTCAAATTCCCATTTGAATTCCTATTTCAAAACCAAATCTTCCTTATAAATGTTTTAATTTATGAAATATCCATTTTAATCCATCTTTCACATCGAATGTGAAAAATATTCCTTTTATATAATCCATTAAGTTTGATTTCGTATTTTAAAATAATATCCCATTTCCAAATTCTATACATACTTCTATTTATAGAATTATTAATAACAAATCTCCTTTTTAATTCGAACACTTAAATCTCATTTAAATTCCCTTTATAAATGTTGAGTTCACATCCTATTTCAAATATCAGTGTTGAAACCGATTCTACTTCTCTATATAAGTTCTGACATATATATACTATTCATCAAATGATAAATATTTTATTTAATTTATAAAACATTATTTATAAATTAATCTTCCCCGTTTATCTATTAAAACAGATTCTATTTAAAATCTACTTTGAATAAATCTTCTCCACTTATCTTTTAAAACAGATTTCTATTTAATATCCAATTTAAATACATCTTCTCGTAATTCTTTTATATATCGTCAATTTCTTTTATAATTCTATTTATTTTCTAAATATTCCTTTTTTGATTCTATGGACTTTCAAGATAAATATTCCTTTTATATTCGTTTTATTTTCTAAATAAATATTTCCTTTATGATTCTATTTACTTTCAAAATAAATATTCCTTTTATAATTTTATTTATTTTCTAAATAAATATTTCTTTTATAAAATCCTTTGATTTTATAAATATTTCCTTTTATAAAATCCTTTGATTTTATAAATAATTTCTTTTATAAAATCCTTTGATTTTACACTTTAAAAATCACCTTTTAACATTCCAATATTTCTTATGGTATTTCAAATACCAAATAACTAGACATGTGTTATCATAGTCAATCACAGATTATATATCACATTACATATCGCCATATATGAAAACAAACAGTATTATAAATATTAAGGAATCCTGTTGGATCCCTTCAACCTATTTCCCTGCATCCACAGACGTTAAACACATAAATAACATCGATTTCATTTCAATCTGAAATATTCTAATCAACAGAATCAATATTTAATTAACGATATATATATTTGTATATATGTCACTAGATCTATAATTTCAACCAATCAATTAACAAATCATCCAAACCATCAACACACAATAATCAACCATCATCTATCAGTTCTAAAAATACATTATAAAAATATAACTGTTCAAAGTTAGTGAGTTTTACTCACATTGGACGGTCATTGTTAAATAACGATAAATGTCAGTTGATTCAGAAAGTCAATTTATTTCACTATAAATTGTAACGAGCTCCAATTCACTTCCATTCTGTTCGATTGTGTAGTCCTCGTCCATACGATCCCAACGGATCAAACCGTTCGTGATTCTGACAACGTATGAGCAAGATACGATTATTAAAAGTTTACACTATAATATATATTTAATTTAAACTTTATTTAAATTTAAGATTGGGTTTTACCAGTTAAGTCGGTCCGTCCCATCTTCTTACTTACTTCTCCGACATGCCCTAAACATTCGAACCAAATCAGAACAATTCTTCTTCTCCCTTGTAGACCCGTAAGCTTCCTCATTTTTCTTTTTTTTTTTTTTTCTTTTTTTGTTATTACACAAAAATCGGGCTCCTCCTTTTAAAATATCGGCCCACTACATTTTAACTCAGCCCATGTGAAAAGAATTTCGTCTTCTCCCTTGAAACTTGTGGCCACCTGCTCCTGTTATTAATCCACCCATTGCCGCATCCTAACTCCCCATTTTCTTCATGAATTTGAAAATAAAAACCATCAACTTTCTTCTTCCCTTTTCACTAAACCACAAACTAATTCAACCATTCTCTTTTCACATGCACTCCACCTTTTTAAAACTCATGCTTCCAGTATTGTTTCAGCCGCAACTTGCGTTGGAACTACCCAACTCTTCACAAAACGCTATCCCCAAAACTTTGGTCACCATCCTCCTAACTACTTTCAAATGCGAGCTCCTCCACTTCCCCATTGTATGCAGACATACCCTGTCCCCGTTAAACGCAATCCTAGACAAAAAGCTCGACAAAAAGAAATGCCTGCTAATTTCATATTCACATGCAACCGCATGTTCCCATCTTCATGCATGCTCACCGCTCAGCCTTCCCCATCTTCTACCTTTTCTCTTGCTCCAACGACGCTCTTCTTCGCCGTACACAGTAACAGGTGTGTAACACCTCAATGTGCATCATGCTTCTCTCGAAGCTATCCGCCTTCATCCTTAAGCTTGCTGATGTGCAATCTGTTTTGGCTATAAACCCACCAATATTCTTGCTCGAACCAAAAGAGCACGTATAGGATTAGAGAGCACTTCTATGTAAACCCATATGTATTCGTTATAAATTTATTGAGGAGTATTTGCTTTATGATTTTAGAGGTGCTTTACTTTGATTTTAAGAAGTGTGTCGGCCTTGGTTTGAAGCCATGAAAACGTTTTAACTGTGGAGTTGCTGAAACAAGAGGAGAGAAAATGGGTGCTTACAGATGTATTTATAAGATTTAGAAGCTTAGCCTTTAAGTAATAGTTGCTGCAAAAATATAGGGTAGGTATACTTTAGTTGCATAGTAGGTTGTCTTGTAAAATCAATTAATGGTAGATTTCGGGTTTCACAGTGTCTTTGAAAGGGACAGGAACGAATTATTTAGTAGCTAAGGCATTAATTTGTCTGCTATTAAGGTCTCTAAGTCCTTGTTTTATTTACTTCCGAATGAAGTAATATGTTGATAACATATTATAGCATATGTACGAAATGCTTTAGCTGTTGTCCAGGTTATTACTTCCCATTTATATTCTATTTGAAATGTCCTTCCTTTGCTCCTGCGATTCCAGGGTCTTTATTCAGATTTGTTGGGTTTTTTAAAACTATCGTTATGCCGTTTAAGTTTAAATGACTTCGGCATCCGCTACTTAAAATTTTGTTAATGTACGGATCGCTGTCGACAAAACTAAAAATGTCGTTGTGACGAACAAGGTGTTATGATCCCAAAAATAAAATAATATAGACAAGATAGCTTATTCTGCGGAACCCCAAAATGCTGGTTTAGGGTGTAAAATACTTCAAAATAAAAAGTGCTTATTTTCCAAAATAAAAATTACAGAAAAATTCTAAAAATTAAATTATAACTACGTCTCAAAGATTATGTCTAAATTTGAAGCCTATATTTAATTAAAATTAAATATATCGTTATGGTTTAAACGATTCCATAACGACTATTTGAAAATTTGATTTGAACATAACTTACAATCTATACTATGAAATCTCTATTTTTCTCTTCCACTAGAAAAATATATCTCAACAGATTCCAACATTTCTTGTTTCGAAGAAATCTGACTTATAACGGATCCTGTATACTCAGTTGAAGTTCAAATCAAAATATTACGAACTACCGCGACATTTCGAGCTCGATTATAATTATATTATAATTAATACATTCAATTGTCGTATATAAATATATTCGCTATTTTCACTCGAATATAAATTCAATTAAATATCTTATATTGCCTCATATCATGTAATATTTCCAATTTACAAATTCCGACTATTTCGGACTTAAATATATTATCATTCCAATATTTATATTTATTTAAATATTCAAAATATTTGATTCTAGCAATTTATTGCTATTTCACTATTCAAATAATTAAATAAATTAATTATTCAATTGATTAAAATACGGGACGTTACATTCTTTCCCCCTTAAAAGAATTTCGTCCCCGAAATTAATAAGCCAGAAAAATGCTATCACCCTATTAACTAGATTTAAAATCTTTTATTTTACTCATTAACTTCAGTTTCAACCGAACGAAATTAATTTAATTAAAATATTAATTTGTTCCTTACTAATGGAAATTTTCAAAAATCCTGAAAATTTCTAACACCTTAAATTTCCAGAAAATTTCGCCAGCGTCTCCTTTGCATGGCTCCATCGGTACAACTACAACTCGCCTCTCTAGGCCTTCTCCAATCCCAAAAGAAAATCAAATAGCCAAGCGGCTTGCCAAACAGGCTCATAAAAATCTCATACTCATATAAAATATAAACTAGTACCTTTTTGTCGAGCATTCAACTCTATCTCTTCCATATGCTATCAGTTCGGCATATTTCCAAGCATTCCCGATTGTTCTTAACTCAATTCATCCTTGAACTAGATCATTTGCTTATACCTAAGACAAATTCCATTTCAAACTCCTGTACTAATCTCAATTCCAAACTTTTAACTTATCAACTTAATTCCAAATTCTTACTCAACAAACTGATCCATTCTAGATTATCTCTAATCCATTCAAATTTTATTTATCTTAGTTTAAGTTAAATTCCAATTTATTTATCCACTCTTACCATATCAATTTATTTAACTTCATAAATTTAATTTAAAATCTCAGAATTCCAATCCCTGGGTTTTTATTTCAAATAAGTTTGAAATCATATATAATAATAATACTAATTCAAAACATTTGAATTTCTAAACAACTTATTTTCTCAAAATAGTTCAAAACCAAATCCTTGGTAGTAATCCATCACTTAGAAACTCGAAAATGAACACCGATGATGGTCGACTTCATCGTCGAAATTATTTTCCAGCAACCGAGGTGAGTTCAATACTATATCATTTTCAAAATACATTTTCGAACACTTCTATTTTGAAATTACTTCAAAATACCCTTTTCAAATATTGAAAACATTTTCAAATCACCTAGGATCTTAAAATTTCCTTATATTTAATACAAATTCATTTTCAAACACTTTCCCAAGTTCCTGGAATTTTAATCCCAAATTCTGACTTAATTACAAATTTAGTTCAATTCGTAACACTTATACGAATTTCTGATTGATTATTTACATAACCATTTCACTTTTTATAATCTTATTTGATTATAATAACAACCAATATATCCAATATATTATAATAATTCCAATATAATCCTTTATATGTCAAAATATAATTTAGGTGAAAATATTTTGTTTACCCTCTTTTCAAAACATACCATATCGGTTCATCGTAGTCGAGTGTTTAAAAACCCCTACCGATACAGTGGATCAAACTGATCGACCAGAATCCATAAACAACTCAACCAATAAATCTCCACAATATAAAACAATTTTATATTGAAATCTACAAATACGTTCTCTCGTATATATACTCTCAAAGTCAATCTAGGGTATTGCTACCCCTATCTCTATCGAGTCACGCCACAGAGCCAAGGTACTTACTTAACCTTCAACTCTGATACCACTGTAACGACCCGAGGAATTTGCGACCTTGGATATCGGCATACAACACCATGTCGAACATCCGAGAACCAAAAACACCGGATAGTCCATGAAAGAAAATAGAGGTTGAGAATAGATAAGATAGAAAATTTAAGAAGGAGAAGAACATACAACATCAGAGTAAACACGAATCTCACAGCAGAAAGAATAAATATATTTCATAACATAACTTCGAAATAAAACATTATCTGTATACAATACCATTATTAGAGTATAACACTTACAACACAGTGGAAATAACAACAGCTATATAATCCTGAAGCCTCCTGCTCCAGCACTTCATGTATCTGTAAATCCCGAATACTTGACTGCCCGTACAAAATTGGGCACCCAAGAGTTTAGGGAAAACGAAACAAAATAAACTCTGGGTCAGTCATGTGAGTAAACTCCAAACATTTGTTTAACTTTTAAAATCCTTTTAAAAGAAAGGAAAATCGTAAGACCGATCCACACATAAATATGGATGGTTTTTACCTTACGACCACTCAAAATATTCTTTATATCACAACTCTTCTGATATTATAATAATGTCTAAATAAAGTAAATAACAATCTAGTAGAACGCTTTCATCTCACGTTCTACATATATAATGTACATTCAAAAACCACGAACTCTTATTGGGTAATGGATTTCCAACTATGACAAGGTATGGAACCACCTTTCGATCAGTGTACTCTAGAAGCGATACACTGGAGTTCAACAAGAACATCTTATAACTCGGCCACACATAACGGGCCATTCATTTCGCTTGAATGTTCCGAATATATTATCACCTTATGGTTGGTATACCAACATAACCGTTCCCGGGAGATACAGAAGCGAAAGAAGTAACAAATATGAATATTCTCTAGATGGTGACAATATACCCTAATTGGGTGCAGCCCACTTAGCCATGCTGCATGCCCGATTTTGGTCATTTCCCAGTTGATGAGGCTTGAGTTCATAACGTATCTTTTAACAGATCACTCTTTTAATTACTTTGAATGCCACATCGTCATACCCGTCAAATCACAAATTGATTTTCCCAAAAATACCACGGGTATAAGCTAAGAGAAACGAATTCCTCCACCACCAACGTAAATACGTTTGAAATGATCAACTTATGCGATCCACCAAATATCTCTGTCAGACACTCGTCCATTCAAGTTGTCCTGGGACTGGACAACCTGAATGCTCTATTATGTAAATCCATTAGGCAATTTCTACCTAGGATTTTCAGAACAGCCCTTGCATAACTCTGTCTTCAATTATCTTCATCATATTTAATTCGCAACGCTAATGCCATACGGAGTGGTTGTTAGATAATATATCTGATCCTGATCTCTCCGTATTGACAACGGAAATGATCAAAATCTTTGATAGTCGGTGATTTAACTATCAAAAGAAAACATGTGTACAAAGAACGGTCGTATTTCTAAATGGAAATCTTACCGAGCAAATCATCCATCAACACTGATCCCTTTTAAATTAATTTATCATTAATTTATTTCATTTCCCTATTTCCCATTTCCATATTCGTAAATTCTTATTTTCTAAATTTAGAAAATATAAGTTATTAATCATTGTAAAACATTTCCATATTTACTTTCATTTCTATTTTCTATATTAGAAAACATTTTTGATTCTTATTTGGAAAACATTTCCAAAACTCCTTCATTGGATTTAAACAGATGTTTAAATAAAACATCGCCATGCCAACTCGAACCATTAACACTTATTAACTAAATTCAATTAACTAACATTCACTATCAAACCCTAACCATTCCTTAGTTAAAAATGAAGTCAATCAAGTTAGGGTATAACTACCTCTCAGACCTTAACTGAACAACATTTCTAACTCCAAAATAGACAAAGTTCACATTCTAAATCTTTAACAAACTTCCTTACGTAACTCTCGGATTCTATGAACGAATCCACTTCTTTTACAGAAATCATTCGATTATAACAATAGTGTTATAATCCCATGCTTCCAAAATATAATAACTTAAATATAACCTTTATTTTATTTATTTGAATAAATAAATAAACAACTAATATATACATAAATAAATCTTGATTTAAAAACCGGAAATATAAGTACTTTCCTGAATTCGATATAATCGAATTCGACGATTAACTCTCTTCAAATAACTAATATTCGATTATCTCACTTCGAATAACTAATATTCGATTAACTCACTTAGAATAACTCATATTCGATTAACTCACTTCGAATAACTTATATTCTATTACTCTCTTCGAATAACTAATATTCGATTAACTCACTTCGAATAACTTATATTTGATTATCTCTCTTTGAATAACTTATATTCGATTAACTCACTTCGAATAACTTATATTCGATTAACACTCTTCGAATAACTCTATTCAGATAACTCTATTTGGTAACTCTATTTCGAATAACTATATTCGAATAACTTATATTCGATTAACTCTAATTCGATTAACTCCTTTTGATTAACTCTTATTCGAATAACTAATATTCGATTAACTCTAATTCGGTTAACTCCTTTTGATTAACTCTTATTCGAATAACTAATATTATTTTAACCCTATTTCATATCTTATTCAAATTCCCATTTGAATTCCTGTTTCAAAACCAAATCTTCCTTATAAATGTTTTAATTTATGAAATATCCATTTTAATCCATCTTTCACATCGAATGTGAAAAATATTCCTTTTATATAATCCATTAAGTTTGATTTTGTATTTTAAAATAATATCTCATTTCCAAATTCTATACATACTTCTATTTATAGAATTATTCATACAAATTCTCCTTTTTAATTCGAACACTTAAATCTCATTTACAATTCCCTTTATAAATGTTGAGTTCACATTCTATTTCAAATATCGGTGTGGAAACCGATTCTACTTCTCTATATAAGTTCTGACTTATATATTCTATTTATCAAATGATAAATATTTTGTTTAATTTATAAAACATTATTTATAAATTAATCTTCTCCGTTTATCTATTAAAATAGATTCTATTTAAAATCTACTTTGAATAAATCTTTTCCACTTATCTGTTAAAACAGATTTCTATTTAATATCCACTTTAAATACATCTTCTCGTAATTCTTTTATATCTCGTCAATTTCTTTTTATAATTCTATTTATTTTCTAAATATTCCTTTTATGATTCTATTTACTTTCAAGATAAATATTCCTTTTATAATTCTATTTATTTTCTAATAAATGTTTCCTTTATGATTTTATTTACTTTCAAAATAAATATTCCTTTTATAATTCTATTTATTTTCTTAATAAATATTTCTTTTATAAAATCCTTTGATTTTATAAATATTTCCTTTTATAAAATCCTTTGATTTTATAAACAATTTCTTTTATAAAATCCTTTGATTTTATAAATATTTTATTTTCAATATACACTTTGAAAATTACCTTTTTACATTCCAATATTTCTTATGGTATTTCAAATACCAAATAACTAGACCACTGTTATCATAGTCAATCACAGATTATATATCACATCACATATCACCATATATGAAAACAAACAATATTATAAATATTGAGGAATCCTGTTGGATTCCTCCAACCTGTTTCCCTGCATCCACAGATGTTAAACACATAAATAACATCGATTTCATTTCAATATGAAATATTCTTATCGACAGAATCAATATTTGATTAACGATATATATATATATATATATATATATATATTTGTATATATGTCACTAGATTTATAATTTCAACCGATCAATTAACAAATCATCCAAACCATCAACACACAGTAATCAACCATCATTTATCAGTTCTAAAAATACGTTATAAAAGTATAACTGTTCAGAGTTAGTGAGTTTTACTCACATTGGACGATCATTGTTAAATAACGATAACTGTCGGTTGATTCAGAAAGTCAATTTATTTCACTATAAATTGAAACGAGCTCCAATTCACTTCCATTCTGTTCCATTGTGTAATCCTCGTCCATACTATCCCAACGGATCAAACCGTTCGTGATTCTGACAATGTATGAGCAAGATACGATTATTTAAAGTTTACACTATTATATATATTTAATTTAACTTTATTTAAATTTAAGATTGGGTTTAACCAGTTAAGTCGGTCCGGCCCATCCTCTTACTTCTCCAACATGCCCTAAACATTCGAACTAAATCAGAACAATTCTTCTTCTCCCTTGAAGACTCGTAAGCTTCCTCATTTTTCTTTTTTTTCCTTTTTTCTTTTTTGTTATTACACAAAAATCGGGCTCCTCCTTTTAAAATATCGGCCCACTACATTTTAACTCAGCCCATGTGAAAAGAATTTCGTCTTCTCCCTTGAAACTTGTGGCCACCTGCTCCTGTTATTAATCCACCCTTTGCTGCATCCTAACTCCCCATTTTCTTCATGAATTTGAAAATAAAAACCATCAACTTTCTTCTTCCCTTTTCACTAAACCACAAACTAATTCAACCATTCTCTTTTCACATGCACTCCACCTTTTTAAAACTCATGCTTCCGGTATTGTTTCAGCCGCAACTTGCGTTGGAACTACCCAACTCTTCACAAAACGCTATACCCAAAACTTTGGTCACCATCCTCCTAACTACTTTCGAACGCGAGCTCCTCCACTTCCCCATTGTATGTAGACATACCCTGTCCCCGTTAAACGCAAGCCTAGACAAAAAGCTCGACAAAAAGAAATGCTTGCTCATTTCATATTCACTTGCAACGCATGTTCCCATCTTCATGCATGCTCACCGCTCAGCCTTCCCCATCTTATACCTTTTCTCTTGCTCCAATGGCGCTCTTCTTTGCCGTACACAGTAACAGGTGTGCAACACCTCAATGTGCATCATGCTTCTCTCGAAGCTTTCCGCCTTCATCCTTAAGCTTGCTGATGTGCAATCTGTTTTGGCTATAAACCCACCAGTATTCTTGCTCGAACCAAAAGAGCACGTACAGGATTAGAGAGCACTTCTATGTAAACCCATATGTATTCGTTATAAATTTTATTGAGGAGTATTTGCTTTATGATTTTAGAGGTGCTTTACTTTGATTTTAAGAAGTGTGTCGGCCTTGGTTTGAAGCCATGAAAACGTTTTAACCGTGGAGTTGCTGAAACAAGAGGAGAGAAAATGGGTGCTTACAGATGTATTTATAAGATTTAGAAGCTTAGCCTTTAAGTAATAGTTGCTGCAAAAATATAGGGTAGGTATACTTTAGTTGCATAGTAGGTTGTCTTGTAAAATCAATTAATGGTAGATTTCGGGTTTCACAGTGTCTTTGAAAGGGACAGGAACGAAATATTTAGTAGCTAAGGCATTAATTTGTCTGCTATTAAGGTCTCTAAGTCCTTGTTTTATTTACTTCCGAATGAAGTAATATGTTGATAACATATTATAGCATATGTACGAAATGCTTTAGCTGTTGTCCAGGTTATTACTTCCCATTTATATTCTATTTGAAATGTCCTTCCTTTGCTCCTGCGATTCCAGGGTCTTTATTCAGATTTGTTGGGTTTTTTAAAACTATCGTTATGCCGTTTAAGTTTAAATAACTTCGGCATCCACTACTTAAAATTTTGTTAATGTACGGATCGCTGTCGAAAAAACTAAAACTGTCGTTGTGACGAACAAGGTGTTATGATCCCAAAAATAAAATAATATAGACAAGATAGCTTATTCTATGGAACCCTAAAATGCTGGTTTAGGGTGTAAAATACTTCAAAATAAAAAGTGCTTATTTTCCAAAATAAAAATTACAGAAAAATTCTAAAAATTAAATTATAACTACGTCTCAAAGGTTATGTCTAAATTTGAAGCCTATATTTAATTAAAATTAAATATATCGTTATGGTTTAAACGATTCCATAACGACTATTTGAAAATTTGATTTGAACATAACTTACAATCTATACTATGAAATCTCTATTTTTCTCTTCCACTAGAAAAATATAGCTCAACAGATTCCAACGTTTCTTGTTTCGAAGAAATCTGACTTATAACGGATCCTGTATACTCAGCTGAAGTTCAAATCAAAATATTACGAACTACCGCGACATTTCGAGCTCGATTATAATTATATTATAATTAATACATTCAACTGTCGTATATAAATATATTCGCTATTTTCACTCGAATATAAATTCAATTAAATATCTTCTATTGCCCCATATCATGTAATATTTCCAATTTACAAATTCCGACTATTTCGGACTTAAATATATTATCATTCCAATATTTATATTTATTTAAATATTCAAAATATTTGATTCTAGCAATTTATTGCTATTTCACTATTCAAATAATTAAATAAATTAATTATTCAATTGATAAAAATACGGGACGTTACATTCTTTCCCCCTTAAAAGAATTTCGTCCCCGAAATTAATAAGCCAGAAAAATGCTATCACCCTATTAACTAGATTTAAAATCTTTTATTTTACTCATTAACTTCAGTTTCAACCGAACGAAATTAATTTAATTAAAATATTAATTTGTTCCTTACTAATGGAAATTTTCAAAAATCCTGAAAATTTCTAACACCTTAAATTTCCAGAAAATTTCGACAGCGTCTCCATTGCATGGCTCCATCGGTACAACTAGAACTCGCATCTCTAGGCCTTCTCCAATCCCAAAAGAAAATCAAATAGCCAAGCGGCTTGCCAAACAGGCTCATAAAAATCTCATACTCATATAAAATATAAACTAGTACCTTTTTGTCGAGCATTCAACTCTATCTCTTCCATATGCTATCAGTTCGGCATATTTCCAAGCATTCCCAATTGGTCTTAACTCAATTCATCCTTGAACTAGATCATTTGCTTATACCCAAGCCAAATTCCATTTCAAACTCCTGTACTAATCTCAATTCCAAACTTTTAACTTATCAACTTAGTTCCAAATTCTTACTCAACAAACCGGTCCATTCTAGATTATCTCTAATCCATTCAAATTTTATTTATCTTAGTTTAAGTTAAATTCCAATTTATTTATCCACTCTTACCATATCAATTTATTTAACTTCATAAATTTAATTTAAAATTTCAGAATTCCAATCCCTGGGTTTTTATTTCAAATAAGTTTGAAATCATATATAATAATAATAATACTGATTCAAAACATTTGAATTTCTAAACAACTTATTTTCTCAAAACTGTTCAAAACCAAATCCTTGGTAGTAATCCGTCACTTAGAAACTCGAAAATGAACACCGATGATGGTCGACTTCATCGTCGGAATTATTTTCCAGCAACCGAGGTGAGTTCAATACTATATCATTTTCAAAACACATTTTCGAACACTTCTATTTTGAAATTACTTCAAAATACCCTTTTCAAATATTGAAAACATTTTCAAATCACCTAGGATCTTAAAATTTCCTTATATTTAATACAAATTCATTTTCAAACACTTTCCCAAGTTCCTGGATTTTTAATCCCAAATTCTGACTTAATTACAAATTTAGTTCAATTCATAACACTTATACGAATTTCTGATTGATTATTTACATAACCATTTCACTTTTTATAATCTTATTTGATTATAATAACAACCAATATATCCAATATATTATAATAATTCCAATATAATCCTTTATATGTCAAAATATAATTTGGGTAAAAATATTTTGTTTACCCTCTTTTCAAAACATACCATGTCGGTTCATCGTAGTCGAGTGTTTTAAAAACCCCTACCGATACAGTGGATCAAACTGATCGACCAGAATCCATAAACAACTCAACCAATAAATCTCCACAATATAAAACAATTTTATATTGAAATCTACAAATACGTTCTCTCGTATATATACACTCAAAGTCAATCTAGGGTATTGCTAACCCTATCTCTATCGAGTCACGCCACAGAGCCAAGGTAATTACTTAACCTTCAGCTCTGATACCACTGTAACGACCTGAGGAATTTGCGACCTTGGATATCGGCATACAACACCATGTCGAACATCCGAGAACCAAAAACACCGGATAGTCCATGAAAGAAAATAGAGGTTAAGAATAGATAAGATAGAAAATTTAAGAAGGAGAAGAACATACAACATCAGAGTAAACACGAATCTCACAGCAGAAAGAATAAATATATTTCATAACATAACTTTGAAATAAAACAGTATCTGTATACAATACCATTATTAGAGTATAACACTTACAACACAGCGGAAATAACAATAGCTATATAATCCTGAAGCCTCCTGCTCCAGCTCTTCAAGTATCTGTAAATCCCGACTACTTGACTGCCCGTACAAAATTGGGCACCCAAGAGTTTAGGGAAAACGAAACAAAATAAACTCTGGGTCAGTCATGTGAATGATGTGAGTAAACTCCAAACATTTGCTTAACTTTTATAATCCTTTTAAAAGAAAGGAAAATCGTAACACCGATCCACACATAAATACGGATGGTTTTTACCTTACGACCACTCAAAATATTCTTTATATCACAACTCTTCTGATATTATAATAATGTCTAAATAAAGTAAATAACAATCTAGTAGAACGCTTTCATCTCACATTTTACATATATAATGTACAATCAAAAACCACGAACTCTTATTGGGTAATGGATTTCCAACTATGACAAGGTATGGAACCACCTTCCGATCAGTGTACTCTAGAAGCGATACACTGGAGTTCAACAAGAACATCTTATAACTCGGCCACACATAACCGGCCATTCATTTCGCTTGAATATTCTGAATATATTATCACCTTATGGTTGGTATACAAACATAACCGTTCCCGGGAGATACAGAAGCGAAAGAAGTAACAAATATGAATATTCTCTAGATGGTGATAATATACCCTAATTGGGTGCAGCCCACTTAGCCATGCTGCCTGCCCGATTTTGATCATTTCCCAGTTGATGAGGCTTAAGTTCATAACGTATCTTTAAACAGATCACTCTTTTAATTACTTTGAATGCCACATCGTCATACCCGTCAAATCACAATTTGATTTTCCCAAAAATACCACGGGTATAAGCCAAGAGAAACGAATTCCTCCACCACCAACGTAAATACGTTTGAAACGATCAACTTATGCGATCCACCGGATATCTCTGTCAGACACTCGTCCATTCAAGTTGTCCTGGGACTGGACAACCTGAATGCTCTATTATGTAAATCCATTAGGCAATTTCTACCTAGGATTTTCAGAACAGCCCTTGCATAACTCCGTCTTCAATTATCTTCATCATATTTAATTCGCAATCCTAATGCCATACGGAGTGGTTGTTAGATAATATATCTGATCCCGATCTCTCCGTATTGACAACGGAAATGATCAAAATCTTTGATAGTCGGTGATTTAACTATCAAAAGAAAACATGTGTACAAACAACGGTCGTATTTCCAAATGGAAATCTTACCGAGCAAATCATCCATCAACACTGATCCCTTTTAAATTAATTTATCATTAATTTATTTCATTTCCCTATTTCAAATTTCCATATTCGTAAATTTTTATTTTCTAAATTTAGAAAATATACGTTATTAATCATTGGAAAACATTTCCATATTTACTTTCATTTCTATTTTCTATATTAGAAAACATTTCTGATTCTTATTTGGAAAACATTTCCAAAACTCCTTCATTGGATTTAAACAGATGTTTAAATAAAACATCGCTGTGCCAACTCGAACCATTAACACTTATTAACTAAATTCAATTAACTAACATTCACTATCAAACCCTAACCATTCCTTAGTTAAAAACGAAGTCAATCAGGTTAGGGTATAACTACCTCTCAGACCTTAACTGAACAACATTTCTAACTCCAAAATAGACAAAGTTCACCTTCTAAATCTTTAACAAACTTCCTTACGTAACTCTCGGATTCTATGAACGAATCCACTTCTTTTACAGAAATCATTCGATTATAACAATAGTGTTATAATCCCATGCTTCCGAAATATAATAACTTAAATATAACTTTTATTTTATTTATTTAAATAAATAAATAAACAACTAATATATACATAAATAAATCTTGATTTAAAAACCGGAAAGTATAAGTACTTTCTTGAATTCGATATAATCGAATTCGACGATTAACTCTCTTCGAATAACTAATATTCGATTATCTCACTTCGAATAACTAATATTCGATTAACTCACTTCGAATAACTCATATTCGATTAACTCACTTCGAATAACTTATATTCGAATATCTCTCTTCGAATAACTAATATTCGATTAACTCACTTCGAATAACTTATATTCGATTATCTCTCTTCGAATAACTTATATTCGATTAACTCATTTCGAATAACTTATATTCGATTAACTCTATTCGAATAACTCTATTTGATAACTCTATTTCGAATAACTATATTCGAATAACTTATATTCGATTAACTCTAATTCGATTAACTCCTTTTGATTAACTCTTATTCGAATAACTAATATTCGATTAACTCTAATTCGGTTAACTCCTTTTGATTTACTCTTATTCAAATAACTAATATTATTTTAACCCTATTTCATATCTTATTCAAATTCCCATTTGAATTCCTATTTCAAAACCAAATTTTCCTTATAAATGTTTTAATTTATGAAATATCCATTTTAATCCATCTTTCACATCGAATGTGAAAAATATTCCTTTTATATAATCCATTAAGTTTGATTTCGTATTTTAAAATAATATCTCATTTCCAAATTCTATACATACTTCTATTTATAGAATTATTCATACAAAATCTCCTTTTTGATTCGAACACTTAAATCTCATTTAAAATTCCCTTTATAAATGCTGAGTTCACATTCTATTTCAAATATCGGTGTTGAAACTGATTCTACTTCTCTATATAAGTTCTGACTTATATATTCTATTTATCAAATGATAAATATTTTGTTTAATTTATAAAACATTATTTATAAATTAATCTTCTCCGTTTATCTATTAAAACAGATTCTATTTAAAATCTACTTTGAATAAATCTTTTCCACTTATCTGTTAAAATGGATTTCTATTTAATATCCACTTTAAATACATCTTCTCGTAATTCTTTTATATCTCGTCAAATTCTTTTTATAATTCTATTTATTTTCAAAATATTCCTTTTATGATTCTATTTACTTTCAAGATAAATATTCCTTTTATAATTCTATTTATTTTCTAATAAATATTTCCTTTATGATTCTATTTACTTTCAAAATAAATATTCCTTTTATAATTCTATTTATTTTCTAAATAAATATTTCTTTTATAAAATCCTTTGATTTTATAAATATTTCCTTTTATAAAATCCTTTGATTTTATAAATAATTTCTTTTATAAAATCCTTTGATTTTATAAATATTTTATTTTCAATATACACTTTGAAAATTACCTTTTTACATTCCAATATTACTTATGGTATTTCAAATACCAAATAACTAGACCAGTGTTGTCATAGTCAATCACATATTATATATCACATCATATATCACCATATATGAAAACAAACAGTATTATAAATATTGAGGAATCCTGTTGGATTCCTCCAACCTGTTTCCCTGCATCCACAGATGTTAAACACACAAATAACATCGATTTCATTTCAATACGAAATATTCTTATCGACAGAATCAATATTTGATTAACGATATCTATATATATTTGTATATATGTCACTAGATCTATAATTTCAACCAATCAATTAACAAATCATCCAAACCTTCAACACACAGTAATCAACCCATCATTTATCAGTTCTAAAAATACGTTATAAAAATATAATTGTTCAGAGTTAGTGAGTTTTACTCACGTTGGACGATCACCGTTAAATAACGATAATTGTTGGTTGATTCAGATAATCAATTTATTTCGCTATAAATTGTAACGAGCTCCAATTCTGTGACAGCCTGCCCCGCACCAGCCTGCATTTCCTCCGAAAGTGCGCTGTACACATGCCCGACTAGCACGGGACGGTCGTCAGAAGAAAGGAAAAAAAAGAAACGAACTAATCAAGAACCTGTAGAATGTCTCACAGCGCATGGAGTAAAATATAATAATAATAACATACTTGACATAAAACAGGTGAGACAGTGCATAAGCTGATAACTAAAATCATCATCAACATCAGAGCAGCGGAAATCCAAATACAGCTTATTACAACTTTTCAAATTTACTGTCTCTAAACAAAAGAAAACTAAAGTAGAAGATGCACCACTAATGCCCAAGCAGTGATCTTCAACAACACAGGGAGTATACTATATATATATTACGTGGAAGCCTCCTGCTCATCTCCGGATCATCTACCCGTGCATCACCAGCTAACATGTCTCTAGTCTGCTCGTGTGAGCACCCAGAGTAATAAGAGGAGACATAAAACTCTAGGTCAGACATAAAGCCTGGTATGAGCGATAAGCATCTAAACAAAACAATAACAGGTATACTAAACCATACCTGAACCTGGACCTGCAACCAAAGAGTTAGTACCACATACCATACAATACTCTAAGGTGCCACAATAAATAATGATAGCAAACAAATCAACCATAGCAACCATCCTCACATCTCTCACTCAGTGCGTAAAGCATACGATGTCCACCAATGTCAATCACTAGACCCATTGAAGTAGTGACGGAGTTCAACTTGTACAACTACTGCTACTACCAAGCTTACCACATGGAGTCATGACCGAATCTTTACAAATGACCCCACTTCATTGGTTTATAGCCCTTTAGTTGTACCCAGGCCATTGCAGCCCTGAATCCGTTCACGTACTTCCCATACATAGTGATCCAAAGTCATAAACATCGACTGCCCCTTGGCACACGTCCCGCAGCAAAGCCCAATCATGAAGTGAACTCATCGGTTCCCAACTGGATCCTGAGCTCTAACTTCCCATATTGGACTACCTTTGCATCTCGGGTTATTGGTCAATACTGGGTCGGGTCGGGTTCTCCCTCTAGCCATCGGTTCGGGTCGGGTCCTCTACTTTGGGTCGGTTCTTAGTCTTCTCCTGTAGCGGTTCGGTTCGGGTCCACAGCGTCGCATCGGTTCGGGTCGGGTATTCCACTTCGGGTCGGGTCGGGTGTCCTCCTCCGGGTCGGGTCGGGTGCCATCTCCCTTCCAGTTCGTGCTTCCGCTCCGATCCGCTCCCTCGTTCCTTCATTTGCTCCGATCCGATTCCTTCGCCTTACTTCAGTCCGAGCCCTTCATCCTTCAGTCGATCCGATCCGAGCCCTTTGTCCTTAAGTCGATCCGATCTCTCCTCCTTTATCCGATCCGATCCCAGTTCAATTAGCGTGGCCTTCCTTTTTGCCAGTTGTCTCAAGTGCCAAGTTCTGATCCGATCATATCCCTTGCCCAGTTCAACTCATCCGATCCGAGCCTCCATATCCGATCCAATCCGGTCCAGAACCTGCACTTTTCTGTAACTCTTCCAGAAAGTATTTTATGCCATTCGACGACGTTTTTGACAAATCTAACACTTCTAATCAATCATAAAACACACCATAGAGTCATAGCAACATGTAATAGCAACCACAAACAGCAAAACAACAATTCAAATGAATCAAATTGGATCAAAAGTGACTAAAACCTCACATTTTCCTATAATCCCACTTAATCATGTTTAAGCACATACTTAGTAAAACTTAATCAAATCGTCCAAATTTTCTAATAGAGGCATAAGATATTATTTTCAAATTTCTAAACATTTTTCCAGAATTTATTAGTGTATAAATTCGCTAATCTTCACTAATTACCCTTAATTACCGTAATTAGTGCAAAAACTATGCAAATCACTCACCTTTGCCACAAAATAAAACACCAAATCTGAAATACTCTCTGTTTGGGTCGAATTCCTATGTATAGCAGCAGCTCCAACCTTGCTCTGTTGCTATTTGGCCTTGTTTTGATGTAGTTTAGGCTTAATCTTCACTAAAAATGTGTTTTGGAGTGGTTTTAGAGGATGGAAGCCATTACTAAGGTCTCAAGAAGGTTTGTGGCGGCTCAAAACTAAAATGAAAGTGATTCCCTAACCCTAATCAGCCCTCCTATGCCTCTAAACCCGAAATTCCCCTCTGGGCCTAGCTGCTAATCACCCGGTTAAGCCCAATTAAGCTGTTTTTCACCATCTGAAACTTGTTTCAGCCATATCTCCCAAACGGTGAGTCCGTTTGGCTAATGTGACCACTCTACGGAATTGTAAACCATCATCCGGAGCCAATGGAAGTAATTTCAAGTCAAAATTCCTTTTCAGTCAAAAGTTATGGCCAAAACAGTGCCAACTAGGGGGTAAAATGGTCATTTAAAAATTGGAAAAAATCATGAACATGGGAAATAACCCCAATAGTCGTATCGCAAAGTTACATGACCATACGACTTCGTATGTGAAAGGAATAAATATTCTACGATCCTATGATACGTAGAATGCGGGTCGTTACACTCTCCCCCCCCCCCCCCTTAAGAAATTTCGTCCCCGAAATTCCTCAACCCAAAACATACAAAAGATCCTGCATGCCTAACAACCACATACAACAGTCAAACATGCAAAACAAGCAAACAAGCCTATCCTAGCATGCGGAAAACTAAATCGAAGTCAAAATCTTACCAGGCAAAGAGTTCTGGGTATGTCTTCCTAATGTTCTCCTCTGTCTCCCAAGTACAATCATTCTCGTCCTCGCTCCACTGAACCTTGACTATTTTCACCGTCTTCCTTCGAAGTTGCTTCATGTCGTGCTCGACAATACGGGCCGGCTTGCGGTTCCCAACCGCCTCGGGTTCTACTTCGAAGTCCTTTAACTGATCAGGTGAAATAGCCATATCTGAGTCGTGAACGAACTTCCTTAGTTGGGAAACATGAAATACGTTGTGAACTCCCGCCATCTTCTCTGGTAAGTCAATTCTATATGCCAAATTCCCGACTGGTTCAAGAACAGGGAATGGGCCAACAAATCTTGGTGCTAACTTGCCTCTCCTGCCAAATCGTATTACGCTCTTCAACGGAGAAATCTTGACAAACACCAAGTCGCCAACGGAGAATTTTAGGTCTCTTCTCCTCTTATCAGCATAACTCTTCTGCCTATCTTGGGCAGCCTTCATTCGTTGTTGAATGATCTTGATCTTATCTGAAGTTTCCCTCACCACATCTGGTCCAAGCATAAACTTCTCGCCAGTCTCTATCCAACATGATGGTGAGTTGCACGGTCTTCCGTACAAAGCTTCAAACGGAGCCATGCCGATACTGGATTGGTAGTTATTATTATATGCAAACTCTACTAGATGCAAATGGTCATCCCATGATCCACCAAAATCCAATATACATGCTCTCAAGAGATCTTCCAATATACGATTCACCCTCTCCGTCTGACCGTCGGTCTGAGGATGATATGCGGTATTGAGATGTAACTCTGACCCTAGAGCCTCTTGTAAGCTCTTCCAAAACCCACTAGTGAACAACGGGTCTCGGCCACTCACAATGCTTTTAGGTACTCCATGAAATCTCACTACCCACTTCATATACAATTCTGCTAACTTAGCTGCCGTTCTGGTCGATTTGACTGGTATAAATCTTGCACTTTTAGTCAGTCGATCCGCAATTACCCAAATGATATCATGTCCCGATCTAGTCCTTGGTAAACCATCGATTAAATCCATCGAGACTTGCTCCCATTTCCATTCGGGAATTTCTAATGGCTGTAACAACCCACTAGGCTTCTTTTGCTCAGCTTTAACTAGCTGGCAATTCATACATTTGGATATAAACCTCCCAATGTCTCTTTTCATCCCTTCCCAGTAGTAGATCTGCTTCATGTCCCGATACATCTTGTTACCACCGGGGTGTATAGTCAGTTTTGAGTGATGACATTCTCTAAGCACTTCATCTCTCAATCCATTGACATTAGGTACAACAAGCTTTCCATTCTTTCTAAGCCATCCTTCTCGATCAAGCCCATACTTGTTCATCTCCTCATCGATACCCATCTCTAACTTAGAGGTGATTTCCAATAGGTTAGGATCGTCCCTCTGACTAGAGCCGATCCGCTCAATCAAAGTGGGTCTGATCGTCAAACTTGCTAACATTTCTGGATCCAACTCGCACTTTGGTCTGAAATCAAACCCCGCGGTATACTCCAGTTGCTTCCATTCTAGAAACATAGCCCCTAAGCTGGCATGTCTCCTACTCAGTGCATCAGCCACCGCATTGCCCTTTCCCGGTGTATATGCGATGTCAAAATCATAGGAAGCCAAGAACTCTAACCACCTTTGTTGCCGGAGATTTAGATCCTTCTGGGAGAAGAGATACTTAAATGACTTATGGTCTGTAAACAGCTCAAATCTTTCCCCCAAGAGATAATGTCTCCACATCTTTAACGCGAACACGATCGCTGCCAATTCCAAATCATGGGTAGGGTATCTTCTCTCGTGCGGTTTTAATTGCCGACTTGCATAAGCTACAACCCTACCGCCTTGCATCAATACAGCACCCAGTCCGGTACCACAGGCATCCGTGTATACCGTCATCTCTTCATTCCCCTTAGGAATGACTAACACTGGTGCGCATGTCAACTTGTCCTTTAGACTCTTGAATGCATTCTCGCACTTTTCATCCCAAACAAAAGCTTGATTCTTCTTGGTCAACTGGGTCAATGGTGCTGCTATCTTGGAGAAACCTTGGATAAACTTACGATAATATCCAGCTAACCCCAAGAAACTTCTTACATCTGTTGCATTCTTGGGCGTAGGCCAATCCTGTACCGTAGCCACCTTCGCCGGGTCCACGGCAATACCATTCTCTGAAACAACATGGCCCAAGAACCTCACTTCCCTCTTCCAGAAGTGACACTTAGAAAACTTTGCTTTCAATTGGTGTTTTCTCAACACCTCCATCACTATTCTTAAATGTTCCTTGTGTTCTTCCTCTGTCCTCGAGTAGACCAAAATATCATCAACGAACACAAGGACAAACTTATTCAACTGATCTCTGAATACCCTATTCATAAGATCCACAAAATATGCTGGGGCATTGGTCAGCCCGAATGGCATGACCAACCACTCATAAAATCCAGACGGCGTCCGAAATGCCGTTTTAGCTATACTCTCAGCTTCCACTCTAAGCTGATGAAAACCTGTCGCAAGATCCAACTGAGAAAATACTCTCGTGCCACTCAACTGATCGAACAAATCATCTATTCCGCGGTAGAGGAAACTTGTTCTTCCTCGTCACTTTATTCAACTCGCGGTAGTCTACACACAAACGAAGGGAACCATCCGCCTTGGTAGCAAACACAACTGGTGCTCCCCATTCAGAAACACTCCTTCTGATAAATCCCTTCTTCAAAAGATCGTTGACTTGCACCTTGAGCTCTCGCTGCTCTCTTGGTGCCATACGACGAAGTGGCATCACTATAGGTCTGGCATCTTTTACCAAATCAATATGGAACTCAATCTCTCGGTGTGGTGGAAGCCCGGTCACTTCTTCGAAAACATCCGGATACTGGCCAACCACGGGCAAACCTGACAACTCACTATGCGGAATGTCGAGGGAGTTTAGAAAACTAGCCAATACCCCCTCACTGGGTAGACCACCAAACACTATCCTCCGCCCATCATCCGCTCTAGCTGTCACCAAAAAGCCCTCACAGTCCACCACCACCCCGTATCTTCGGAGCCAATCTACTCCCAAAATAATGCCAAACCCAGTAAAGCCCAAAACAAAGCAATCACAAACAAACATGCATCCATGACTCGATAAGACCACATTACGACAAATCATGCTAAGGCTAGTCGAACCACCAATCGGGTTCGTCACTACTAAAGGTCTATCGACAATCTCGGGCTCCAATCCCAACCTATCTACCAGGTCACTAGATATGAAAGAACTGGAAGCTCCGGTATCAAACAAAACTCTAACAGGAACATCGTAAACAGAAAGCATACCTTGAATGACGACATTCTTTCCTTTCTCCGCCGCAGTTGGGGCATTCGACGAAGAAGGAATAGCATTAAGAGCATATGCTTTCACCATTTGCTTTTCTTTAGGAGGTTGTGGACACTTGTCCTTGTGATGTCCCATCTGGCCACAGTTGAAGCACTTCCTATCCGCTGGCTTGGCCCGACAATTACTAGCATAATGGCCCTTCTTACCACAGCTGAAGCACTCAACATCTTGCTTATTCTTTTTCTTCTGGCCATCCTTAGTCTGATTCTGCTTTCTCTTATTCTGGGAACCACCCTTGCCTCCACCACTTGCTTGTGGCTTTGGCTCCTCTGTGGATGCAACCTCAGTCTTTGGCTTAGGGTAGAGGCTTTCTGACCTCAATGCTTTCCCTACAATCGACTCAAACATCTCATCGATGTGGTTAATAAGCCTTTCCCCCAAGTACTGATCCAAACCAGTTATGAATTTCTCATTCTTCTTCTCGGAAGTATCAATAAGAGATAACCCATATTTTGACAAAGTGTCGAATTCAGAAATATACTCCGAGACAGCTCTGCCATTCTGCTTGATTGTAACAACCCGAAAATCTGGGCCAGTTTAAAATTTTTATTTTGGCCATTTTAGCGAATTTTGATTATTTAAAATGAATTATTTTAAATAATATCGACGTGAAATTTATTTTGAATAGAATTCGACGTATATATTATATACGTCGTCGTTAGAATATATATATATTTATATATAATTATAAATAGAATTGAAAATGGCGCGGTAGTTCGATAATTCGATTTCAAACTTCAATTGAATGTACCGGGTGCAAAACAATCCGGATTTTAGTGAAACCAAAAATCTTAGGATCTAATTGATAATATCTTTCTATCGAATCCGAAGAATCAAGATTTCATCTTAGAAATGATAGGATATGTCCAGTTTAAAATTAGAAATAGTCGCTGTGGAATTTATATATATATTTTTTTATATATAAGGCCCTTAAAAATAGCAATTTTGCAAACGACCTCGGATTTCGACGAAACCAGTTTTGTTGGGTCCGTGATGTAAAGTTATTGCTAGGTTTCAGATTTCATAATTTTTCGAATCAATATGTGAGCGTGGCAAAGGAAAACGCGTTTGACCATTTTCAGTTGATTTTAATCGACTGGAAATTGGCCATTTTTCTAACGGTCTCGGAATTCGACGAAACTAGTTTTGTTAGGACCGTATCGTCAATACGAAGCTAGAAAATATTTTTCGAGAATTTTTAGAGTTAGTATGTAACCCCAGTAATTCAAAATCTACGTTTAAAATTCAATATAAAGATTTATATTTTAAATTTAACGGAAACTGACTGTAACAGTCGAAATGGCTTGCGAAACCTATTCCATTGTGTCAGGGATGGGGGTAGTTAGCTAGGGGCGACACTGGTTCGGTTTGATTTGGAGTTTAAATGAAAATTCCCTTTTTAAAAGAAAAATAGAATTAAATAATAATTAAAATAATTATATTTATATATACTCTCCCCCCCCCCCCCCCTCGTTTCTTTAAAAATCAGAAAACCTAATTCAGAAAAAAAAAAAAAAAAAAATCGCTGCGCCTACGATGGAGGCCGCCGCCCTCGTTGATCTCCTCCGCCACCTCGCCTGCCGCCTCCACCTTCTTCTTCTCCACTCCTCCTGTCGCGTTTCCCTTCCTCCTCCCCCCCTTCTAAATCGATCGCCAAGCTCCTCCCTGCCCCAGCGTAACCGCCACCGCCGCACCCTCCTACCGCACCCTCCCTTCCATCGCATACCCCTCCACCACTGCCTGACCCCGACCTCTCCCACCACCAGCGAGCACGTCTCCTCCCACCTGGCTTGATGAAGCCGCCGTAACCCCCACCTCCTCCAACCTAGAACGCAGTAAGTTTTTTTTTATTTTATTTATTTATTTATTTTATTTTTATTTTATATAAGTAGTAAAAACCGATTTTTAATTAAGTAGTAAAAACTGATTATAAGATTTAAAAACTGGATTTTTATATGATATAAAAAAAACGATTTAAAAAGAATTTTTAAAAACTGATTTTTTTAAAAAAGATTATAAATCTGATTTTTTTTTAGGGAGAATTCTGATTTTATTTTGAAAAGAAAAGGTTTAAACTTTAAAAAGAAAAAGATTTGAACTTCATAGTAAAAATTCGATTTTTATATATTGAATAGCGAACAGAAAATTCGATTTTTATATATTGAACTTTGAATTAAAAATATGATTTTTATATATTGAACTTTGAACTAAAAATATGATTTTTATATATTGAACTTTGAACTAAAAATTCGATTTTTATATATTGAATAGCGAACTAAAAATATGATTTTTATATATTGAACTTCATAGGAAAAATTCGATTTTTATATATTGAATAGCGAACTAAAAATATGATTTTTATATATTGAACTTCATAGGAAAAATTCGATTTTTATATATTGAATAGCGAAGTCAAAATTCGATTTTTACATATGTAGTGGCTACGGGCAACGAAGAAGACGAAGATGCGATAGCGATGAAGATTTCTATCAATGAAGTGCCGTGGAGCTAGGATAGCTATATGTGAGAATTTCTCACCTTTCAATTTATTTTCTAGTTATATATATATATACTAGGATGCAGACGGTGCTTAGTAGCACCCGACACCCGTCCACAGACCATGGACTTGTTTAATTTGTTGTGTAGTTGGTTAGATTAGTTTGATTATGTGATTGAATGGAATTGTTTGAGTGAAATTGAATGATTTGATTGATGTGTGAATGGCGTGGGCCTTCACTAGACCGGGGATAAGGCTAGGCCTCGTCCTGTTTCTAGTATCGTGCCGTTATGCCGCCGAAATTTTCTAAAATATGTTAGAAAAATAAAATATCATTTTATTGAAGAAATGAACTGAATAGAAATTCATAAGTTAGAATAAAATGTTTTATCGTTAAAAATATAATTTTTAACGTGAATGTGAATAAATAAAATATTCATTTACAAACCGGACGGTTTGTTTATGTACACCTATTTGAAAGACATTGATTGGGACGATAAATTTTACACATCGCCCAACTGCACAAATAAAATCTTTGTTTGATTGTTTGAAACCCCACACGGGTGTTAGGATGAAATTTGAAGTTCACTCATCCTGATTGATTAAATATGTCGATCGATTGATTGACAGGCTGTTTTAAGCGTTAGATATCTATATTTGATGCTTATACAGTGTAGTGCACTTTGGT
This sequence comes from Allium sativum, assembly GCA_030737875.1. NCBI lineage: Eukaryota > Viridiplantae > Streptophyta > Magnoliopsida > Asparagales > Amaryllidaceae > Allium > Allium sativum. The sequence goes on from CM060920.1 coordinate 380,940,132, forward strand.
TGATGGTTGATTATTTTTCCATGCTATTATATACATGTGTTGTATGAAAATCCATATAATTAACGTTATATGGTAATTGATTGGGCCTCATTCCAATTTGAAAATTAAAGAATATTATAAAATAAACGTTCATGTGTTGACAGTTTCATCCAGTGAGATTGGTCATGTGTTGAACGAAATATTTTAGTAGTAATTTACATCTTTATCAATATAAAATAAACGTTCATGTGTTGACAGTTTTGTAACAACCCGGAAAATCAGGGCCAATTTAAAATTTTTATTTTAAAGAATTTTGTAGAAAATGTGCCAGAATTTAAAATTTTCAATTTTTAATAATATTAAAGCCACTGAAAATAGACAATTTTCAAACGACCTCTGTTTTCGACGAAACCACTTTTGTTGGAACCGGAATGTCAAATTATTGCTAGGTTTCAATTTTTAGAATTTTCCGAGTTAATTTGTGAGCGTGGCAAAAGAAACTGTGTTTTGTCAGTTTTGGTCAATTTTAATCGACGGGAAAATAGCCATTTTTCAAACATTCTCAGAATTCGACGAAATTAGTCTCGTTAGAACCGTATCGTCAAAACATAGCCAAATATAATTTTTCTGTAATTTTTAGAGTCCGTATGTGGCCTCGGTAAATTTATTTGTACGACAAAATTAATTTAATAAAGGAATTAAATATTAAAATAAATAATTCAGGCCACAGACAGCCGTTTGGGCTGACGAGGCCTAGCCCGTTGAATCCGAAATAGGGGCTATTGGGTAGGGTAGACTTCAGTTGGACAGAAATTGGTTTAGTTTGAAATATAGGGATTTAATTACAAAAATTACATTAAAACATTATAAAAAGAATTAGAAAATCATTTAAACCCTAGCTACTATTCACTTCCTCCTACAGCCGCCACCCTCCCATCAATGGCCGAAACTTCCCCTGCTAATTCCTCTCTCCTCTTCCCAAATTAAACCCCATACTTCACACCACTCCGAAGCCCCTTTCTTCCTCTTCACATCCATATGGGTTTTGACCCGAACCAACGCCCGTAGCTGGAGGACCAAGCCACCAAAGTCGAGCCGCCCCGACCGCCGTAGCACCCACCAGCCTCCACCGAGTGGGCCCCCCTCTACACCGCAGGTGCGCCTCGGGTATAGCTCCGACGCGCAACTTCCCGATCGAGCTCTGGTGCTTTGGATTGGATGCAAGTTCGAATCAAAGAATTGAACAAAAAAGAAAAACCCACGGCCGATAATTGTAAAGGAAGAAGAGAGGTTATTTTCCAATTAATTTATTAATTAATTAATATAAATATCATTAATCTTGTTTAGACTATAACTAACACATACGTCAACGAAATTTAACGATTTCAGAAGCGTTGGATTCGCAACGAAAAATACTACATGTCAGAACTGATCGGGACAGAAAAGGAGCAGTTCAGATTTTGGCCAAATTTCAGTTCTGATTTATTCAGAACCAAAATGCAATGTGAGATTTCTATTTTCTTTTAAAATTTAAAATTTATTTATTTTAATGTTTAATTTATATATTCGTTCAGTATGAGATTCATGATTGTATGTATATATTTATTTCCCCTGTTGATTGTTCTGTGATTATGATGTATGTTTGATTGTGTTTGTTGAAATTGTGTGTATCATGTTTGTTGTAAAATTTTGAAATGTCATTCTTGTGAATTAAAACAATGAGTTAGAAATGTTATTTTTGAATTGGATTCAACAAAAATAAATATTGCTATTTCATTTAATGAAAATTTACAAAATAGAATATCATGTTCGTTAAACGAGATTAAAAGTTGTCATTTTAGGTGAAATGTGATGTTAACATAAAATTGTCATTTTGTGAAAAATGTTTATTTAGAATTGTCGTGTCAAAATAACATATTTTGTTAGTAGCGTCGCCTTAGAATTATAACATGTTAGTCAAAATGTTTCATTAGAAGAATCATAACATTTTAGTCAAAATGTTGCATTAGAAATAAAATACCATTTTTGTTAAAATGTCACTTTTGATTAAAATAAAAAAAAAAGTATATAGAATTAAAATGTCACTTTTGATTAGAAAAGTTATGTTAGGATAAAGATGTCAATTTTGTTAAACATGTTTGATTAGGAATAAAAAGTCAATTTTGTTAAAAATGTTTATTTAGAATAAACATGTAAATTTTGTTAAACATTGTTAAATAGAATAAAAAGAGTTGAAATAAAGGGACATATTTTCATTGCTATTTTGTCACAATTAAAGACCATATTTTTATCGTCACTTTGTTTCATTAAATTAGAATAGGAAGATATCATTTTTAGTCATATGGAATGTTAACATAGAAAAATATCATTTTTAGTCATATGAAATCTTAACGATGTCTATTTAGAATGAAAATATCATTTTATTTGCAACGTTTACTTACAACAAAATCTCACTTTTGTTGGTAACGTAACATTAGAATGAAAACACCGTTTTGTTAGGAAATGTTGATTTAGAATAAAACATCACTTTTGTCAAATTTAGACATTTCATATAAAAGTGTCACTTTTGTCAAATTTAGAATTGACATATAAATTTGTCGCTTTGTCAAATTCTAAATCAACATATTTTGTTAATGAAGTTATAAAAGGACGAAATCAACATATTTTGTTAATAAAGTTATATAGGACAGAATCAACATATTTTGTTAGTGAGGTTATAAAGAACAAAATTCATATTTTGTTAAAAAGAAAAAAATTAACAAAACCTTCATATTTTGTAAAAAGAAAAGATTAACAAAACTTTCATATTTTGTTAATGTTATAAAGATTATGCAAGAACTCATATTTTGTTACTTAAGAATGGTTGACAGAACTCATATTTTGTTACTTAAGAATGGTTAATAAAGCTCATATTTTGTTATCGAATATGAATGAAACAAAATCTCATATTTTTTTTGTTATTGAACATATATGAAACAAAATTGCATATTTTGTTATTGAATAAAAATGTAACAAAAGGCTCATATTTTGTTATTGAATAAAAATGAAACAAAGTTCACATTTTTGTTATTGAATAGAATTGAAACAAAAACTAACACTTTGTTTATTGGATTATAAAGAAAAACATTAACATCTTTGTTAATTGGATCATAAAGGAACAAGATCAACACTTTTGTTTTTAATGTATGAATGATACAAGAATCAACACTTTTGTTTTCAAGGTATGAATTATACAAGATTAACAATTTTTGTCATACTTTGTTAAATAGAAAAGATTAACATTTTTGTCATATTTTGTTAAATAAGAAAAGAATCAACTTTTATATCTTATTTTGTTAAATAAGAAGAGAATTAACATTTATATCATATTATGCTGCATTAGAAATTATGAACTAATCATATTATGTTGAAAGAGAAAACAAAACAATTTTCTTATGTAAAAGAAAAGAAAACACTTTTTATGTAAAAGTAAAAGAAACCAATTTTCTTATGTAAAAGAAAATAAAATGTTAATATGAATAAAAAGGGACATTTTGTCTATTTAATGTTAATATGAATAAAAAGGGACATTTTGTCTATTTAATGTTAATATGATTAAAAAGGATATCTTGTTTAGAAATGTTAAATACGATAAGAATAACATTTTGTGGTAAACTTGATTAATGAATAAAATTAACATAATTATCAATTAGGCCATGTTAAACAAAATTTACATTTTGTTTAATATAAAGAATGAAAGCAAAATAAAAATTTTATTTAAAAGAAAAAGTAGTAAAGATAAAATATATTTTGTTAAGATAAAAGATAAAATATACATTTGGTTAAATAAGAAAGGTTAGAAAAGAATTAACATAAGATATTCTTTTTATGTTAAAAAGGAATATTAGGAAAGAATTAAAGAAATACAATTATATACATTTACTATGTAAATAAGATTTGCAAAGGAAAATGAAACTATTTATTTACAAATAGGGTAAATAAATATGAATAAGAAATTAGATACATTTGTTTACAATTAATGTAAATAAATATAGCAAAAGTAAAAATAAAACATTTATTTACATTTAGGTAAATAAATAAGAAAAGGATAAGAATATATTTATTTAACTAAATAGAATAAGAAAGGAATATTATTTATTTACATTCAGTAAATAAGACAAATGATAGATAAAGCATAATTTACATTTAGGGTAAATAAAACAAATGATATTTTTATCGTCATTTTAGATGCGATAAAAAGAATAGACTTTTGAAATTGGAATAGTCAAACGATTTATATTTATATATATAAATATAAATTATAAATTAAACGGAACGCGCGTGACAGTTCGCGTATCGGCAATCGTAACTTTAAACGGTTATACCGAAAGATCCGACCATCGGATTTTCCCAAAGCTGGAACCGTTAGGACCGCTTTGGGAAAATCTTTCCCATGATATAAATTTCATCAAAATCCAACGGTTAGATATGCATAAGTCAAATTTGGCTGAAAACAGCGCCAGGGTCGGCCCATTGACCCGAAGCGTCGTTAAATTTATTCGAGTTATTTTTTTTATATATATAAATAAAAATAGCGATAGGTCGTTATCAAATATTAATAACGATGGGAAATGTTTTCAAATTATTATATATTTATATGCGAGAATCATTTGAGAAGACCGAGTTCAATCTCATTTCAAATGATTATACGACGTTTTAAATCTAAGAGTTGAAGACGGCGATTGAAGACCGACGATCTTCACATCGAATGGGTAACTAACGCTGAGGTCCTGGATTGATTTGCTCCCAAGACGGGGCTAAGATGGTAGTTATCCGGACGTAGTGTTGATTTGTACGGATTTGACTTTCGCTCAGACCCAGAGCATAAGTTTATAAATGGAATGTATGTCTGACGTTGTAGTCCTTTATACTACATTCGTTGATCTCTGTTAATACATATCTGCTTGGTGATTAACACCCTTCTCTGAGACATATGAGCTTAGAGGTTATATATTGGCAGAAATCAATGGTATAGTATGGACTGACAATGTGGCATACTAAGATGCATTGATCAAGGCTTTTGTTGAAAAGCAGGGCCTTGTGGTTGATGATCAAAGCACGGCCTGTTTAGGCATAGCTTTGTGTATAGCGTGACTTCGCGAGCCTCACACCCCGGTATGAGTCAAAAACGGGATATGGACCGTAGGGAGTGCACACGTTTCTTTCTAGCAAGAGTGGTGTCAGCGACCTGCCAGCCCTGACATTTTACTTATGTGGATGATGGATTTTGAGGCGCCTCGTTATTTTTATAGGCCGTTGGTGGTCATACTATAGGTCCAAAGGGACCGGGAAACGTGTGTTCAGGCATAACCAATCCACTGCCCATAGGCGGGGACCGGCCCTACCGCTTCCAAGGGTTCACTGCGGGGAATCCTGAGGCATTTGCTAGAGTGTCTCGAATCGGAGAGGATCTTGCCCCTAGCCTCGACTCATGATGGAATCCAAATTTCCAATACGCCCTTGCGGTTTTGATTGTAGAACTAGTATTGGCGACATGCTATATGGTAACCATGCCGTCTAGGATTGATACTTATGATTCAAATATTTTTATTAAAACATATATACACTAATAATAATATCAAATCCGTTTTATACGTATCAAGCATCTTTTGACCATTATAAGGTAAAACCCTATCCTCTGGTGTGCGTTGCATTGTGTGATGGGACCTGGGTCTTATAATGGTTTCATTTTTCCAAAAAGACATTGCGTTATTTCTCGATTTACTTTGGTTTATGCACCGACATTCCATTGGAATAAAGCCCGTTCCGCATTAGCGGCGTGGTCCTTGGATTTGTCTTATTAGTTAAATTAGTTTAGAATTCTCACACCAGTCCCATGACTGACTCGTAGTTTGTTTCACTTTGCAAACTCGGGTGCCCTCTTTTCCACACGGGCAGTCGAGTAGCTTTTTTGCAGATATCTCTCTCTTTAGCAGGATCCTGGATCGAAGCCTAAAGCTGTGTCCAGAGCTTAGAAGTCTTCCGCTGTTTAATGTATTAAATCTGTTGTAGTTTATCTTCCGCTGTAGTTTACTTTATTTGTACTCTGATATATTCTGTACTCTGATGTAACATTATTATAATGTAATAAAAGTCTGCTGTTATTGTTCTGATGTTTTGTATTCCCAAAGTTAACGTATGCGAGTTTTGAACGGTCTTGGTCGATTTTGCGATCGATTAAGGTCGGGCAAAATCCGTGTCGTTACAAGTTTCATCCATTGAGATTGGTCATGTGTTGAACGAAATATTTTAGTAGTAATTTACATCTTTATCAATATAAAATAAACGTTCATGTGTTGACAGTACTCATCCATTGAGATTGGTCATGTGTTGAACGAAATATTTTGATAATAACAACTATTTTGAAAAAGAAATATTTAAAATAAAATATTTGAAAATAGAAATTTATGAAGCCGTGTTGATTAGATTGACGCCATTTTGACGTAAACGATTTATATCGATTTTATTCATATTGAAAACGATTTTGAATTGAATTGAATTGAAAACGATTTCGAAATGAATTGAATATATAACGATTTCGAAATGAATTGAATATATAACGATTTCGGAATGAATTGAATATAAAACGATTTCGAAATGAATTGAATATAAAACGATTTCGAAATGAATTGAATATAAAACGATTTCGAAATGAATTGAATATATAACGATTTCGAAATGAATTGAATATATAACGATTTCGAAATGAATTGAATTGAAAACGATTCCAAAATGAATTGAATTGAAAACGATTTCGAAATGATTTGAATTGAAATGGAAGTTGAAATTGCTTATGAAACGATTTTAAAACTATTCATATAATTCGTTTTAAATAGAAATCGACGAAATATATTATATATATATTATATATATAATATAATGGCCTGAATAGAACGCGCCGCGCCGCGGCAGTTCGCGAATTTCGACCATTTATTTCAAACGGGCATTACGGGAGATCCGACCGTCGGATTCTCCTAAAACCGGAACCGTTGGGTTCGTATCGAAAAGAGCTTTCTAACGAATATTTGAAATTCAAAATCTAACGGTTGGATTTGGAATTATGTCCAAATCAAATTTGAAAAAGGTCGCTGTAAGTGCAGTTCGATGGCCGTTGATGGAAATCGACTGTACGGGCCTTGATAAAATTATTAAAAATAGTAATAATTTGTGTAAAATCATAAGAAATGATTTGGGAAGAATTGGGATGAAAAACTCCACATTTGAAAAGATAAAAATAGATTTTTATCGAAATGAACTAGTTTTGAACTAGAAATATAATTCTATTTATTTTCAAATAAATAAATTGAATTCGAAAAGGGTTTTGAAAATAACCAAAATATCCAATGATTGCATTGGAGTGGATTTGAATCGAAATTGTCTTCGGAATATTTCGATGTTGGAATTCGTGATTATACAGATGTTGTTATGAAAATTTGAAAGATATATATTTATATCGTTATTTCCAATACGACATTTGTTAATCGTAGAATTTGATATTGAATATAAGCCGGGATATTTTCTATTCAGAGCCTTGTAATTAATATCAAATGTGATTTGGGTTTGTCGTGAATGGTGTCTTCACTAACACTATTCTTGAGCCCAGTTGAGAAAAGATTAAATCTTTTTATTTAGATTTAATGAAGTGTACCAATTAAATAATATTTAATTGGAATTGAATCGATATTGATTTTTGGGTTTATCGTGGACAGTGTTTTAAATAACACTCGTTCTTTAACCCGATCATTAATGAAATGTGATTTTGGGTTGTCGTGAACGGTATCTTCAATAATACAGTTCTTAGACCTAAAGGAGTTAAGAAAATTAGAAACTAACTGGAGATTAGTTAAGTTGAATAGTTTCCGAGGTATTGATCTGATGTTGGTTTCGGCCTTCGGGATTCATACTTAGGGAATTGCTCACATGCTAATTTACAATTAGGGACTGATTGAAATGTGATGTGATTTTGGGTTTATCGTGAACCGTGTTTTAAATGACACTGATTCTTTATCCCAGTCACAGATTAAAACTAAGTGGAGTTTTAATGAATCTTTAATTAGATTGAAAAGATCGAAAATGGAGTACCACCAGTTTTGCTCCAGGCGATAGTTAAATCTTTAATTAGATTTGAACGTGAAATGGTAATTGAATTTACCGATAACACCGTGGTGTTAGATATGAAGTATAACCAGTTTTACTTCATGGGATGAATAGGTTGGGATTGGGAAATTAAAACCAATGATTACTTCGGTAAGGTTCGTTAATCTCGACTAGTTGAATCGAAATTCAAAAGATAGAATAAAGAATAAATTCAAGAAATTTATCTTGGATAAAATTAATGGGAACCTTTCCCTATGAACGTGAAATTTAGAAACTAACTGTCGGTTGGCCAAGCAGAATGGTTTTCTGGATATTGATCTGATGTTGGTTTCGGCCTTCGGGATTAATGTTTGGGGAATTATTCTCTTGATTAATTTACGGTTAGTGACTAATGAATTGGAATGAGGCGTATGTTGTGTTTGTGTAACACTTATTTAAATATACGCGAGTTATTCGGAAAGGCCGGGTTTATCCCATTCTGAATAACTGATACGACGATAAGTCGAAGATGAAGACGATGGTCGAAGACCGGAGGTCTTCACGTCGTTTGGGTGATAACTGATGATCTTGATTGGGTTGTACACCCAAGAAGATGGAAACAGTTAGTGATCGTCCAAACGTACTTGGAGATCGATGGATATGCGGGGTACTAGGTGCCTCCGGTTTCGTTCAGACCCAGGACGGACTTGTAAATGGACTGTGTGTCTGACATCGGATTTCATTCTGTGTGACTGATATCGGTTGCATAGGATGGTTTGCCGGTGTGGCATGCTAAGATGCAAATGATCAAGGCTTCTGTTGAAAAGTAAGGTCTTGTGGTGATGATCAAAGCACGGCCTTTGTGGCGTAGCTTTGTGTAACGTTTACCTCGCGTGTTTCACACCCGGTATGAACCAAAAACGGGAGACAGACATCAGGGAGGACTTGCGTTTCTTTCTAGCTAAAAAGTGGCGTCAGTGGTTTTACACGCCCTGACGAGTTTGACTTATGTGGTTGTTGCTGTTGCGAGGCGCCTCGGATTGATCGGTCGTTCTCGAACCGATGGAGTCATTTAGTTGGCTCGTTTACGCCCCAAAGGGCGGAGAGACGTATTGTTCAGGCATAATAATCCACTCCGTGTGGACCGGCCCTGACGATCCAAGGCCCACCTGAGTCTGGGACCCGAGACATGGGCTAGATTGTCTCGAATCGGTTGAGGACTATCTTTTGCCTCGGTTCATAGATGGAAATCCAATTTCCAAATACGTGACCTTGCGGTTTTAGTTGTAATCCTATATATGGCGACATAGTGGGATGGGGCATTCATGCCGCCTATGATTGATATTTATGATTTGAAGTGTTTTATACACTATGCACTTATTATAATATCAAATGATTTGTTTTAAAACGTATCAAGCATTCTTTGGCTGTTATAAGGGAAAACCCTATCCTCGACTGCGTTGCATTGTGTGATGGGACCTGGGTCTTATAACAGCTTCATTTTTCTTTATTTAGCATTGCGCTGTTGTTTTATGCACTGGTATTCTTGGGAGGAAACCCGTTCCGTGTTATACGGCGTGGTCCCTTGATTTACCTAGCTTAAAAAAAAATAAAGATTAACTGTTTTAGTTCTCACACCAGTCCCATGACTGACCTGGAGTTTATTGTTTTAACCTAAACTCTGGGTGCCCTTATTTTGACATGGGCAGCTAGTAGTTTTGGTTTTGCAGATTTATATTCACAGGATCCTGGTTTACAGCTGGAATGATATCCGGAAAGCTTTGTATCCGTATATCTCTTCTAGTTGTGTATTGTATTATTTTCCGCTGCTATGTATTTAAATGTAATTTAAATCTCTGATATTTCTGTGTAATATTCATTTGTACTCTGTATATTCTTGTAATCTGATGCATTGTTGTAATATACAATGAAATGTTCTTCTGTATGCGTTCTGTTGTGGTTTGTTCTCGAACTATCCGACGCTTTCCTTTACGGGGAAGTTACGGGTTTTTACATTGAGCTCCAAGAATTTCTTAAACAGCACTGACTTCTGAGCAGCCGAAATGAACTTCTCGCTAAAGTGAGCCTTAAACTGCTCCCAAGTAATCTGATCTTCGGGAGTAGCTGCCTTTATAGCATTCCATCAATTCATTGCCCGCCCTTACAGCTGACGGGACGCTAGCTTTCTCTTCATCGCATCCTCGATACCCAAATCCTCGAAGATACGTTCTCAACTATCCAACCAATCCTGAACATCCGTAGTCGACTCCGTTCCGTGGAACGGCTTCCCACCAAGGCTAGTATAATCCTTATTCAGCTTGGCGAAGTCGACTCTCGGTGCCTGCACTATTGGACCACCACCATTTCCACCATTGGGAGCTGCCCTCTGTACATCCCTAAGAATCTCTCCCATGAGGTCAGTAAACATCGCCCTCATGTCAGCTGCATTCCCATTATTGGCCCCTCTACCGGTACCTCTAACATATCGGCTCATCGTCAATCTGTAAAGAGAAACGATTAACGACCCCATAGTGGTGCTAGTGCAGTACGACTTCATTCTTATACTACTAATAGTATATATATATATATAGCTTTTAAAAACCAAAATAATCACAAATACGCTCTCTCGTATACGTATATTATCTCTCCCTGATAACTTCCCTAGGTTAACTACGCAACCTAGAGCTCTGATACCAAGTGTGACAGCCCGCCCCGCACCAGCCTGCATTTCCTCCGAAAGTGCGCTGTACACATGCCCGACTAGCACGGGACGGTCGTCAGAAGAAAGGAAAAAAAAAAGAAACGAACTAATCAAGAACCTGTAGAATGTCTCACAACGCATGGAGTAAAATATAATAATAATAATAATAACATACTTGACATAAAACAGGTGAGACAGTGCATAAGCTGATAACTAAAATCATCATCAACATCAGAGCAGCGGAAATCCAAATACAGCTTATTACAACTTTTCAAATTTATTGTCTCTAAACAAATGAAAGCTAAAGTAGAAGATGCACCACTAATGCCCAAGCAGTGATCTTCAACAACACAGGGAGTATACTATATATATATATATATATTACGTGGAAGCATCATGCTCGTCTCCGGATCATCTACCCGTGCATCACCAGCTAACTTGTCTCTAGTCTGCTCGTGTGAGTACCCAGAGTAATAAGAGGAGACATAAAACTCTGGGTCAGACATAAAGAATGGTATGAGCGATAAGCATCTAAACAAAACAATAACAGGTATACTAAACCATACCTGGACCTGGACCTGCAACCAAAGTGTTAGTACCACATACTGTAACACCCCCACCTCCGCCAATGCCACTCTTGCAAGCGCACTAGCATTGGAGGGGCGTTAAACGAGGTAAACATGCATGCAGATATCACAAGACATAACATATAAGTAAAACAGAGTAAGTAAAGCAGCGGATAAAACTACTATTTCAAAACCATAGTCAAGTTACATCAAAGTACTTGGTCATTATTTTCCCACAAAACAAAGTCTAGAAACATAAATTGAAAACTGGAAAAAAACATAAAGTAACTATCCCCAAAGTAGAATAAAGCCATAGCATGCTCAAGTCCAAACCGTACATGAGCTATCCAGAAAAGCAGCTAAAGATCCAAGCTAGGTACCAGTGTTCCCACCCTGTAAACCTGGGGGGGGGGGGGGGAACGGAAGAAAAGAGGCAAAAGAAAACGGGTCAGTCAAAAAGACTGGTAAGTCCTACCTACTATTAGTATAAAAACTAATAAAGTTAACTGGACATGTAAAGCAGAGATGAAACATAGGGTGATAACTGGCATGGTGAAAACTTAACAAGATAGATCAAGTGTGGCATCGCATATACAAGGTTAAGTTGCACCAGGTGTGTACTAGTATTCCAATCCATGTCAAGTATAAACAAGAAATAATCCCTTGGCCTAAAGTTGGCCCAACATCATGAGGTGACCTAAATCAAGGTCCAACTACTCGGTCTAGTCGATCGGCTCCCTATAAGCCTAACTCGTCGTGTATCGGTGTCATACGGCTTAATCGTGGAATGTAGTTAACTGTGCAAGGTCCACCCCAGGGTGTATCCAGCCCTAAGGTGTAAACCACCGACACAATTCAAGCACGCATAGTCTAAACCTACTGGTGCCCATGTTCAACTCCGGACTTAATGTGCACGACCATGGTCCGCCTGAACAACCGGTGCACCCTTCAGGCGTCTCTTTTGGTCTCTTACAATCAGTCCAGTAATCGTGCCCCACCCTAGCCTAGTCCAGGGTACCCATGATACTCCCAAGTGGGTTACTACTGAAAAGGACCACGTAACTAGGATTTCAAGCGGGTTAAGTTTGGTTAACCCTATCCTAACCATGTATTGAGTTGGTCAAGTGTATTCAAGCAGTTCGTGACTTAACCCTATCAATACATCGGGTTTAATTGGTTAAGTATTCAAGTAGTCCATGTCTTAACCCTACCAATCCATCGTGTTTAATTGGTTAAGTATATTCAAGTAGTCCATGACTTAACCCTACCAATCCATCGTGTTCAATTGGTTAAGTATTCAAGTAGTCCATGTCTTAACCCTACCAATCCATCGTGTTTAATTGGTTAAGTATATTCAAGTAGTCCATGAGTTAACCTTACCATGTGGCATTAATTAGCTTAATGCACCCCAACCTCTCACATTAGACTTTGTTGTGGTTACTAGTTAAGCCGGGCGGGTCCAGGTAGCTTTACACCACAACCTAGTCTAACCTCGGGTTTTAAGTGCGATATGACCAACTACTCACATTGGGTCCTATTGTTTGTAGCCACTAGTTAAGCCGGTCGGTTCCGGGTAGATTTATGCTACAAACTCAACCCAACCTTGAGTTGGCCACTTTCATGTTTTCTACATGTCATGTCCACGTTCATGTTTTCAAGCATAAACACATGTCAAACTTTCATGTCATATTTTCAAGTCATGTTTTCATGTTATTTAAGTTTGCCAAACTACCCATAACGTATTCCCATCGCACGTAAACTCGCATCAACGCAAATAGATCAAAGAGGGAACATAACAATATGACAAGGTGGGCATAAGATGGCAAAGTCTATCACAAGTTAAACATGGTGATACTTGAGGCCAAAAGGGATTCAACATACTAGCATATGGCCTCAACATGTATGATAGTATAAAAGGTGACTTGGCCTCAAACATATCAAATAGCATAAGAGTGATTTGGCCACAAGCATGCATAATAGCATAAGGGTGATTTGGCCACAAGTTAAACATGGTGGCATATGAGGCAAATGTGTTCATAAACTTGCATATTACATTATAAGCCTCAAAACATGCATGATATCAAACTTTAGCAAATAGGTGAAACATGATTATAAATGACATAGGATGATAGCTAGTGATTCGCATATAACATTATATGCAAGACAACATAAGGTTTATGAGAGTTTCTATGTTGCTTTATGCAGCATTTCCAATCAAAGCTCATAGCTTTCTATGCATAAGGTCAAGGTGATAGCTTTACAAACATGCATAGAATAAATCTATGCATAACATGATAGAATCAAAGCACAAATCATACTTAGGCCCAAACTCAAACTTGCAACATGTCATATTTAACTTCATAGTTAGAATCTAAGAGTAGTATAGTGCTTACAATGCTATGAAGACCTATGAAATAAAATAAGATTGAGACGAAGCCACTAGCAACTCTAAAAAAACCCAATCGAATATAAGCTCCAAGTTGTTTTGAGAAACAATAAGCTCCTTTGATTTGTATGAAGAAAGATCCTTGTTTTAATGAAGAAAGGTGGCTCTTTTACTAGCTTAGGACACTCAAATTTTCATGAAGAGGATGGAGGCCACGTTATGAAGATGGAGGCCTTGATCAAGAAACATTTTGGCATGGTTTAGTTGTAGGAATGATTAATGAGGGTTTAGGCTAGGTCTTAGGGTCTTTTTATAGAAGATTATGTTAGTTTAGGCCATAGGATTAACCCTAGTTCAGATCTGAGCCATTAAAATCCGTCACCAGCCCTAAAGCATGTCTTGAGAAACAAGTCAGGTGCACCCAGGCCAGACTGGCCGACCACCCAAGTCGACAGGGGTGTCGACTGGGCAGTCGACACCACCTGGGGTGTGTCGACTCCCAAGTTGACTCCCCAGTCGACTTGGGGGTGGCGGGAATTTTTCCCGCCTCTTCTGCTTGGCTGAATTTGAATTCAAATTTGAACTGTTTTTGAACTTGAAATTTTCTGAAAACTTTGACGGGCCATAACTTGGTCATACGGACTCCGATTTTCGAAAACTCGGACTCTATTTCGCGTATTTTTCCGAGACGAACGCAATGGCACAGCCCGTTTCCCTTGATTCAGATTTTTATCATTTAATTCTGCCTTGATTTATGTTATAACTTGTTATTCAAAATACGGGTTGTTACATCCTCCCCACCTTAAAGGATTTCGTCCCCGAAATTTCTAAGTTAGGAAGAACGTATCCTACCATCCATCATCCATCTACTCAAAACATCATCCACGAGCAGTTATTGTCCTTAAAAGATTCTAAATACTGTATGATCATATGCGAAAGGTGTGTGTATATGTACTTATCTAATGTGAAAATCAGGCGGTTACTGATTCAGTAAACCTCCTTAATGCAAAGTATGTTAGTGAAATGAGTCCATATGTATGCAGATTCCTAACATAATTTATAATCTCTATATGAGTGCACATAACATTCATCCATATGCAACATCCACGTGATAGCATAACAAGTTTCATCCATGAATAAGTATAAGCACTCATGCCTATGCAATATGAAAGTGTGTGAGCCGATCTTAGTGCCTAATGTGTATCATGCATCCACGAGTATCCACTTGCAACCACTTGCAAACATTAAGCATAACATGTTTCAAATACATGTTTCATCCAAAGGGTTTCTACCTAAGGTTCTCATGACAAGATTGACGAAATAACAAGATAAACATGGATAGCAAAAGAAAGATATGTTAACTAGGAAAAGAGATTTAGAATGTACCCTCAAAAAGGAATGGATAAAGCCCACGCATCTTCTCCTCGGTTTCCCAAGTTGCATCTTCATCGGCTTCGCTCCACTGAACCTTTACTAACTTGACTTCTTGATTCCTCAGCTTTTTGATCTCCGTTCCCAAGATGCGAATCGGAGCTCGCCTCAAGGTTGCCTCTTTCTCTGCCTCCATGTCGTCAAGAATGCTAGGCTCAACTACCTCGGCTGACTCATGTGGGCACTTTCGGAGATGCGAGTCATGAAAAACATTATGCACTCCGGCCAGCTTCTCGGGCAATTCCACCTTATAGTCCATCTTCCCAATTCTCTCTATGATAGGGAAGGGTCCTACGAACCTTGGTGCTATCTTTCCAACTGCTCCAAAACGAACCACGTTTCGCAAAGGAGAAACCTTCACGAAAACCATATCTCCGACTTCGAATTCCAAATCTGCCCTTCGCTTGTCAACATAGGATTTCTGTCTGTCTTGGGCCGTCTTCATCTGCCTTCGAATCAACTCAACCTTCTCGGATGTGTCCCTTATCATGTCGGGCCCAAGTATAAGCTTATCCATCGTTTCCCACCAACATGTTGGTGACTTGCACGGCCTCCCATATAAAGCTTTGAATGGTGCCATCCCTATGCTTGCTTGATAGCTGTTATTATAAGCAAACTCTACGAGAGGAAGATGATCTTCCCAAGTACCAAAGTCAAGAATGCATAGCCTCAATAGATCTTCTAGTACCCTATTCACCCTTTCGGTCTGACCATCTGTCTGTGGGTGATAGGCTGTACTTAGATTCAATCGCGTACCCATCGCTTCTTGCAAACTATTCCAGAACTGGCTAGTGAAGATTGGGTCATGATCGCTAACTATGCTAGAAGGAACTCCATACAATCGCACTATCTCTCGAAGATAAACAGATGCTAGCCATGATGCGGTCCTCTTGCTCTTCAACGGAACAAAGTGAGTACTCTATGTAAGTCTATCAACTATGACCCATATCCCATAAAGCCCAAATTGTTTGGTCAACTTAATGGACATCTTCACCCCAACTATATATATCACAAACAGGCGAGTCATACTCCTTATGGGGTTTGCGACAGAACTAAAATTGAGAATAGGACCGAGGGGATATACTTAAAAGATAGCATGCAAGTAAGCTCTACAGAATATTAAGGATCAAGGATATACTCTTAGAAAGAGATATAATGCGCGTATCTGGTCTTCAATCTTCTAGGTCGCATTTTCTTGAGCTTAATCCTATCGTGCCTTGATCGTCTTTTAACTTCACAATTTCGTAGCTCTTAATTCTTATTTCCAAAATTTGAGTTAGAACTCATTTCACCATTGCCTCTCGTTCCACTTCCACTTATTCTTTTCCTAAATACTTGGCTACAACTGCGTGCTCATGGTTTCATGCAAGCTTTACAAAATTCGTTAGTGAATCCTGGATCTCGTTTACATACCATATGGTATTCCACGCAGAAAAACTATCCCTTGAAAACAAATGTCAATCCATGTTGCCCAATGTACTTACTAGGGTGATTTCTGTAACCCCTGCTTAAGTGAAATGGACTATCCACCTTAGTGGCGAACACTACTCGATTGGATTACAAATTTCGAATAAAAGTGCCAAGGGATTCTAGATAACTAATCATGACGGAACCCTAAAGGTCACACGAGATTTCGAGGGTATTACCGAGGCGAGTCATGAGCCTCGCAACCCTATGTTCCAAAATCAAGAATGGCTTCATAATTGGACAACCAATCTATGCCCAAAATCAACCTGTATCCCATAAACCCGAGAACATAAGCATTACACATGAATTCTACGCTCAAGATAGAGATTTTCAAATCCATACAAATTGCAGATAGATGGCCGGAACCCCCCCCCCCAATCGGATTTGAAATACTAACGGGATTTTCAACTAGACTAGTACTTAGGTGCAAACTTTCAACAAGATCAGAAATAAAACTATGCGATGCGCCAAAATCAAACAAGGTACGAACAGGGAAATCAGAAATGTAAACATGAATTTCTATAGAAACGCTACCTCGATCAAAAGCTGGAAGAGCGAGGAGAGCCTGCAACTGCCCTCCAGAGGGTCCTGCTCGCTGAGCTTGCCTTTGCCCTTGTCCTCGCTTTTTCGGGCAATCCTTGCTATAGTGTCCAGACTCTCCACAATGAAAGCATTTGTCCAACTTCCTCTTCTTCTTCCTACAGTCTTTGGCTATGTGCCCAGTGATCCCACAGAAGTTGCACTTTCTTGTGTCCTTTGCCTTGTTGTTGTTGGCCTTGTTTCCCTTCTTGTTGTTCTTGTCTCCTTTCTCGGAATCTTCCTTCTTGCCTTGAGACTCATTTGCCTTGACCTCCTTCTTGCCACTCTTATCTTCTTCTTGAAGCAGGGCCATATTCACCAAACTCTCGAATGTCGCCCCCATGGGTATATGAGACATGGCCAAACCGCACAATGGCTCATTCAATCCTAGAGCAAAGTGTAGGGCCTTCTTCTGAGCTGTGTTAATAAAGTCTAGACCGAACCGAGCAAGTTGATTAAACGTATCCACGTATTCCCTAACTGTCATGTCCCCTTGCCTTAGAGATAGGAACCTCTCCATCAGAAGGTTCTCTTCTGTCGATGATAGAAACCTCAGTCTAAACCTTCTCCTAAAGTCATCCCAAGTCTGAATTGGCCTAGTAGTGGTGGTGACTACCCACCAATATGCAGCTTCCCCTTTCAACAGCCATACCGCTAACAGAACTTTCCTACGGTCTTCTATATCAAAGATAGCAAAGAGGTCTTCAGTTTCCTTCAACCAGTTTCTTGCCTCAACAAAAGTCTCCGTCCCAACAAAATTCTTGCCACCCATTGCCTTAAAGTCCTTGCAAATCTTCGCGAAATCCGCTTTCGGATGCTGAGGAGGAGGAATGTTAGCCACGGGGAAGGAGGAGGAATGTTCGCGGGGCTGGCTTCATTCGCCCTTGCCTCCATGTACCTTCTAAACCAAATAGGTACTGGTACGCCATCCAGAATGGCAAAATTATCGGCCATACTGAAACGAAGAAAAAGATAGATTGAGAATGAGGAAACAAAGGATAGTGCTAATGGCTTTTGGGGAATAGCCTTTTAAAATAAACTAGACTTTTCTTGGAAATTACTTAATTGGTTTTGAAAATAGTTTTTCAAAAGGTAAGTTTAAAAAACCTTTTGTTCAATCTCGTAAACCTTATGCTCTGATACCAAATGTAACACCCCACCTCCGCCAATGCCACTCTTGCAAGCGCACTAGCATTGGAGGGGCGTTAAACGAGGTAAACATGCATGCAGATATCACAAGATAGAACATATAAGTAAAACAGAGTAAGAAAAGCAGCGGATAAAACTACTATTTCAAAACCATAGTCAAGTTACATCAAAGTACTTGGTCATTATTTTCCCACAAAACAAAGTCTAGAAACATAAACTGAAAACTGAAAAAAAACATAAAGTAACTATCCCCAAAGTAGAATAAAGCCATAGCATGCTCAAGTCCAAACCGTACATGAGCTATCCAGAAAAGCAGCTAAAGATCCAAGCTAGGTACCAGTGTTCCCACCCTGTAAACCTGGGGGGAGGGGGACGGAAGAAAAGAGGCGAAAGAAAACGGGTCAGTCAAAAAGACTGGTAAGTCCTACCTACTATTAGTATAAAAACTAATAAAGTTAACTGGACATGTAAAGCAGAGATGAAACATAGGGTGATAACTGGCATGGTGAAAAGTTAACAAGATAGATCAAGTGTGGCATCGCATATACAAGGTTAAGTTGCACCAGGTGTGTACTAGTATTACAATCCATGTCAAGTATAAACAAGAAATGATCCCTTAGCCCAAAGTTGGCCCAACATCATGAGGTGACCTAAATCAAGGTCCAACTACTCGGTCTAGTCGATCGGCTCCCTATAAGCCTAACTCGTCGTGTATCGGTGTCATACGGCTTAATCGTGGAATGTAGTTAACTGTGCAAGGTCCACCCCAGGGTGTATCCAGCCCTAGGGTGTAAACCACCGACACAATTCAAGCACGCACAGTCTAAACCTACTGGTGCCCATGTTCAACTCCGGACTTAATGTGCACGACCATGGTCCGCCTGAACAACCGGTGCACCTTTCAGCCGTCTCTTTTGGTCTCTTACAATCAGTCCAGTAATCGTGCCCCACCCTAGCCTAGTCCAGGGTACCCATGATACTCCCAAGTGGGTTACTGCTGAAAAGGACCACGTAACTAGGATTTCAAGCGGGTTAAGTGTGGTTAACCCTATCCTAACCATGTATTGAGTTGGTCAAGTGTATTCAAGCAGTTCGTGACTTAACCCTATCAATACATCGGGTTTAATTGGTTAAGTATTCAAGTAGTCCATGTCTTAACCCTACCAATCCATCGTGTTTAATTGGTTAAGTATATTCAAGTAGTCCATGACTTAACCCTACCAATCCATCGTGTTTAATTGGTTAAGTATTCAAGTAGTCCATGTCTTAACCCTACCAATCCATCGTGTTTAATTGGTTAAGTATATTCAAGTAATCCATGACTTAACCCCACCATGTGGCATTAATTAGCTTAATGCACCACAACCTCTCACATTAGACTTTGTTGTGGTTACTAGTTAAGCCGGGCGGGTCCGGGTAGCTTTACACCACAACCTAGTCTAACCTCGGGTTTTAAGTGCGATATGACCAACTACTCACATTGGGTCCTATTGTTTGTTGCCACTAGTTAAGCCGGTCGGTTCCGGGTAGATTTATGCTACAAACTCAACCCAACCTCGAGTTGGCCACTTTCATGTTTTCTACATGTCATGTCCACGTTCATGTTTTCAAGCATAAACACATGTCAAACTTTCATGTCATATTTTCAAGTCATGTTTTCATGTTATTTAAGTTTGCCCAACTACCCATAACGTATTCCCATCGCACGTAAACTCGCATCAACGCAAATAGATCAAAGAGGGAACATAACAATATGACAAGGTGGGCATAAGATGGCAAAGTCTATCACAAGTTAAACATGGTGATACTTGAGGCCAAAAGGGATTCAACATACTAGCATATGGCCTCAACATGTATGATAGTATAAAAGGTGACTTGGCCTCAAACATATCAAATAGCATAAGGGTGATTTGGCCACAAGCATGCATAATAGCATAAGGGTGATTTGGCCACAAGCATGCATAATAGCATAAGGGTGATTTGGTCACAAGTTAAACATGGTGGCATATGAGGCAAATGTGTTCATAAACTTGCATATTACATTATAAGCCTCAAAACATGCATGATATCAAACTTTAGCAAATAGGTGAAACATGATTATAAATGACATAGGATGATAGCTAGTGATTCGCATATAACATTATATGCAAGACAACATAAGGTTTATGAGAGTTTCTATGTTGCTTTATGCAACATTTCCAATCAAAGCTCATAGCTTTCTATGCATAAGGTCAAGGTGATAGCTTTACAAACATGCATAGAATAAATCTTTGCATAACATGATAGAATCAAAGCACAAATCATACTTAGGCCCAAACTCAAACTTGCAACATGTCATATTTAACTTCATAGTTAGAATCTAAGAGTAGTATAGGGCTTACAATGCTATGAAGGCCTATGAAATAAAATAAGATTGAGACGAAGCCACTAGCAACTCTAAAAACCCCCAATCGAATATAAGCTCCAAGTTGTTTTGAGAAACAATAAGCTCCTTTGATTTGTATGAAGAAAGATCCTTGTTTTGATGAAGAAAGGTGGCTCTTTTACTAGCTTAGGACACTCAAATTTTCATGAAGAGGATGGAGGCCATGTTATGAAGATGGAGGCCTTGATCAAGAAACATTTTGGCATAGTTTAGTTGTAGGAATGATTAATGAGGGTTTAGGCTAGGTCTTAGGGTCTTTTTATAGAAGATTAGGTTAGTTTAGGCCATAGGATTAACCCTAGTTCAGATCTGAGCCATTAAAATCCGTCACCAGCCCTAAAGCATGTCTTGAGGAACAAGTCAGGTGCACCCAGGCCAGACTGGCCGACCACCCAAGTCGACAGGGGTGTCGACTGGGCAGTCGACACCACCTGGGGTGTGTCGACTCCCAAGTCGACTCCCCAGTCGACTTGGGGGTGGCGGGAATTTTTCCCGCCTCTTCTGCTTGGCTGAATTTGAATTCTGAATTCAAATTTGAACTGTTTTTGAACTTGAAATTTTCTGAAAACTTTGACGGGCCATAACTTGGTCATACGGACTCCGATTTTCGAAAACTCGGACTCTATTTCGCGTATTTTTCCGAGACGAACGCAATGGCACAGCCCGTTTCCCTTGATTCAGATTTTTATCATTTAATTCTGCCTTGATTTATGTTATAACTTGTTATTCAAAATATGGGTTGTTACACATACCATACAATACTCTAAGGTGCCACAATAAATAGTGTAAGAATACGGGGGCGGGGCGTGCATGTCATAATGATAGCAAACAAATCAACCATAACAACCATCCTCACATCTCTCACTCAGTGCGTAAAGCATACGATGTCCACCACTGTCAATCACTAGACCCATTGAAGTAGTGACGGAGTTCAACTTGTACAACTACTGCTACTACCAAGCTTACCACATGGAGTCATGACCGAATCTTTACAAATGACCCCACTTCATTGGTCTATAGCCCTTTAGTTGTACCTAGGCCATTGCAGCCCTGAATCCGTTCACGTACTTCCCATACATAGTGATCCAAAGTCATAAACATCGACTGCCCCTTGGCACACGTCCCGCAGCAAAGCCCAATCATGAAGTGAACTCATCGGTTCCCAACTGGATCCTGAGCTCTAACTTCCCATATTGGACTACCTTTGCATCTCGGGTTATTGGTCAATACTGGGTCGGGTCGGGTTCTCCCTCTAGCCATCGGTTCGGGTCGGGTCCTCTACTTCGGGTCGGTTTGTAGTCTTCTCCTGTAGCGGTTCGGTTCGGGTCCACAGCGTCGCATCGGTTCGGATCGGGTATTCCACTTCGGGTCGGGTCGGGTGTCCTCCTCCGGGTCGGGTCGGGTGCCATCTCCCTTCCAGTTCGTGCTTCCGCTCCGATCCGCTCCCTCGTTCCTTCATTTGCTCTGATTCGATTCCTTTGCCTTACTTCAGTCCGAGCCCTTCATCCTTCAGTCGATCCGAGCCCTTCGTCCTTAAGTCGATCCGATCTCTCCTCCTTTATCCGATCCGATCCCAGTTCAATTAGCGTGGCCTTCCTTTTTGCCAGTTGTCTCAAGTGCCAAGTTCCGATCCGATCAGATCCCTTGCCCAGTTCAACTCATCCGATCCGAGCCTCCATATCCGATCCGATCTGGTCCAGAACCTGCACTTTTCTGCAACTCTTCCAACAAGTATTTTACGCCATTCAACGACGTTTTTGACAAATCTAACACTTCTAATCAATTATAAAACACACCATAGAGTCATAGCAACATGTAATAGCAACCACAAACAGCAAAACAACAATTCAAATGAATCAAATTGGATCAAAAGTGACTAAAACCTCACATTTTCCTATAATCCCACTTAATCATGTTTAAGCACATACTTAGTAAAACTTAATCAAATCGTCCAAATTTTCTAACAGAGGCATAAGATATTATTTTCAAATTTCTAAACATTTTTCCAGAATTTATTAGTGTATAAATTCGCTAATCTTCACTAATTACCCTTAATTACCGTAATTAGTGCAAAAACTATGCAAATCACTCACCTTTGCCACAAAATAAAACACCAAATCTGAAATACTCTCTGTTTGGGTCGAATTCCTATGTATAGCAGCAGCTCCAACCTTGCTCTGTTGCTATTTGGCCTTGTTTTGATGTAGTTTAGGCTTAATCTTCACTAAAAATGTGTTTTGGAGTGGTTTTAGAGGATGGAAGCCATTACTAAGGTCTCAAGAAGGTTTGTGGCGGCTCAAAACTGAAATGAAAGTGATTCCCTAACCCTAATCAGCCCTCCTATGCCTCCAAACCCGAAATTCCCCTCCGGGTCTAGCTGCTAATCACCCGGTTAAGCCCAATTAAGCTGTTTTTCACCATCTGAAACTTGTTTCAGCCATATCTCCCAAACGGTGAGTCCGTTTGGCTAATGTGACCACTCTACGGAATTGTAAACCATCATCCGGAGCCAATGGATGTAGTTTCAGATCAAAATTCCTTTCCAGTCAAAAGTTATGGCCAAAACAGTGCCAACTAGGGGTAAAATGGTCATTTAAAAATTGGGAAAAATCATGAACATGGGAAATGACCCCAATAGTCGTCTCGCAAAGTTACATGACCGTACGACTTCGTATGTGAAAGGAATAAATATTCTACGATCCTACGATACGTAGAATGCGGGTCGTTACAAATTCACTTCCATTTTTTTCCATTGTGTAGTCCTCGTCCATAAGATCCCAACAAATCAAACCTTCGTGATTTTGATAACGTATGAGCAAGATACGATTATTTAAAGTTTACACTATTATATATATTTAATTTAAACTTTATTTAAATTTAAGATTAAGTTTTACCAGTTAAGTCGGTCTGGCCCATCCTCTTACTTACTTCTCCAACATGCCCTAAACATTCGAACCAAATCGGAACAATTCTTCTTCTCCCTTGAAGACCCGCAAGCTTCCTCATTTTTCTTTTCTTTATTTTTTCTTTTTTTGTTATTACACAAAAACCGGGCTCCTCTTTTTAAAATATCGGCCCACTACATTTTAACTCAGCCCATGTGAAAAGAATTTCGTCTTCTCCCTTGAAACTTGTGGCTACATGCTCCTGTTATTAATCCACCCTTTGCCGCATCCTAACTCCCCATTTTCTTCATGAATTTGAAAATAAAAACCAACAACTTCCTTCTTCCCTTTTCACTAAACCGCAAACTAATTCAACCATTCTCTTTTCATACGCACTCCACCTTTTTAAAACTCATGCTTCCAGTATTGTTTCAGCCGCAACTTGCTTTGGAACTACCCAACTCTTCACAAAACGCTATCCCCAAAATTTTGGTCAACATCCTCCTAACTACTTTCAAACGCGAGCTCCTCCACTTCCCTATTGTATGCAGACATACCCTGTCCCCGTTAAACGCAAGCCTAGACAAAAAGCTCGACAAAAAGAAATGCCTGCTTATTTCATATTCACATGCAACCGCATGTTCCTATCTTCATGCATGCTCACCGCTCAGCCTTCCCTATCTTCTACTTTTTCTCTTGCTCCAATGGCGCTCCTCTTTGCCGTACACAGTAACAGGTGTGCAGCACCTCAATGTGCATCATGCTTCTCTCGAAGCTTTCCACCTTCAGCCTTAAGCTTGCTAATGTGCAACCCGTTTTGGCTATAAACCCACCAGTATTCTTGCTCGAACCAAAAGAGCACATACAGGATTAGAGAGCACTTATATGTATACCCATATGTATTCGTTATAAATTTTATTGAGGAGTATTTGCTTTATGATTTTAGAGGTGCTTTACTTTGATTTTAAGAAGTGTGTCGGCCTTGGTTTGAAGCCATGAAAACGTTTTAACCATGGAGTTGCTGAAACAAGAGGAGAGAAAATGGGTGCTTACAGATGTATTTATAAGATTTAGAAGCTTAGCTTTTAAGTAATAGTTGCTGCAAAAATATAGGGTAGGTATACTTTAGTTGCATAGTAGGATGTCTTGTAAAATCAATTAATGGTAGAATTCGGGTTTCACAGTGTCTTTGAAAGGGACAGGACACGAAAAACTTACTAGCTAAGGCATTAATTTGTTTGCTATTTAGTTCTCTAAGTCCTTGTTTTATTTACTTCCGAATGAAGTAATATGTTGATAACATATTATAGCATATGTACGAAATGCTTAAGTTGTTGTCTAGGTTATTACTTCCCGTTTATATTCTATTTGAAATGTCCTTCCTTTGCTCCTGCGATTCCAGGGTCTTTATTCAGATTTGTTGGGATTTTTAAAACTATCGTTATGTCGTTTAAGTTTAAATGACTTCGGCATCCACTACTTAAAATTTTGTAAATGTATGGATCGCTGTCGACAAAACTAAAAATGTCGTTGTGACGGACAAGGTGTTATGATCCCAAAAATAAAATAATATAGACAAGATAGCTTATTCTGTGGAACCCCAAAATGCTGGTTTAGGGTGTAAAATACTTTAAAATAAAAAATGCTTATTTTCCAAAATAAAAATTACAGAAAAATTCTAAAAATTAAATTATAACTACGTCTCAAAGATTTTGTCTAAATTTGAAGCCTATATTTAATTAAAATTAAATATATCGTTATAGTTTATAAACGATTCCATAGCGACTATTTGAAAATTTGATTTGAACATAACTTACAATCTATACTATGAAATCTCCATTTTTCTCTTCCATTAGAAAAATATAGCTTAACAGATTCCAACGTTTCTTGTTTCGAAGAAATCTGACTTATAACGGATCATGTATACTCAGTTGAAGTTCAAATCGAAATATTACGAACTGCCTCAACATTTCGAGCTCGATTATAATTATATTATAATTAATACGTTCAACTGTCGTATATAAATATATTCGTTATTTTCACTCGAATATAAATTCAATTAAACTTATATTGCCCCATATCATGTAATATTGCCAATTTACAAATTCCGACTATTTCGGACTTAAATATATTATCATTCCATTATTTATATATATTTTAATATTCAAAATATTTAATTCTAGCAATTTATTGCTATTTCACTATTCAAATAAATAAATAAATAAATTATTCAATTGATAAAAATACGGGACGTTACACATAGCCGTGACTACCGCCCACCTCAGAACACACTCCAAAATCAAAGGTGCGCACCAATCAAATCATAGAGTAATAGATATGGGTTAGAAGAAGTGTGTCCGATAGGAGGTGCGACCTCACTTAATCACAGTATAACACCTATTTAGTCATTTTAATTATGACCCGAAGGTCAAGGACATCCATCGTCGTTCTCTTACTTCGTTCCAGTAGCGTTCGCCAAATCAACCTACTTCATTCTGGATTCTCCACCACGTACACAATTGCTAAAGTGGTTTTCGGTATTGGTAGAGAGTATGACAATATCCGATCCCGGTCTCTTTAATAACCAAACGCTTACATTTTTCACACCGATCAATTCTTTTCATTTCAAAGATGTTCATACTTCATATCAAAATATCATATTTTCTTAAAATAAATTCATTATTCAAGCTAGAATATTATTCATATTAAAATCTCCAATTAAAACACAAATTTAGAATCTTGAAATAGTTCCAATTCCAAATAATTTGAATATTTAAAATAGTAGAAAAGTATGTCAAAATAATTTAGATATATACTAGGTTGGAACTCGTGCTACGCACACGGAGGGAGTTGGGCTTTGATGGGTTAACAATTAGCAAGGAAAGAATGATTGTGGGTGCAGGAGTGATGTAACGGTATGTAGGAAAAAGTTGGAGTTGAATTTCAACATATGTTCTAGGAAAATAATTGGGCCTTGTTTTGTCAAACATGATTTGAATTATAAAAGTAACTAAAGGCAGGATTGATGGTAGGTCATTGTTTTGTCAATCATGATTTGAATTATAAAAGTAACTAAAGGGAGGATTGACAATAACCAATGGAGCACATCAACATAAAATTTGCCCTGCATTTGAACGTCGGAACTTACACTCAACAAACGGAAACAGAGTAAAAAAATGCAAAAGGATATACTTACACTGCTATAAAGTAGGTTCGAAGGGCATTAAAACATTCTGGTAGATTATCTTAGATGATGCTTGAGAAGTTTAAAAAAAATGAAAATAAAATTCATAGCAAGAAAGTGATATTATGCTACTAATGTTCAATGGACTAAGACCGACATGGTTATGCCTAGAAATGGAAAAAATAGTGAAACCCAACTTCATTTTAACCCATTCATAACTCCATCCACTGTACTCTTGAATCAAAAATATAATATATCATGTTGAATCAAATCAAAAATAGTTCGAATTAGCAGTAGAAATATTTCAACTACATTAACTCCTCTATATTTTTTTCGTCACACTAACACGGGGGAATAAGAGATCAAAAAGATTATTTGTTGAAGTGCCAAAAGATGAGGTCATTATGTCTAGATAGCTTTATCTATCTAGAAAATAACATGTCATTAGTATAATCCTTTGAATGATAAAAAATGAGATAACATAAAATCTGTAGACACAGAACAACCACGATTATGGGCGGAAAAAATGCATAAAAAAGTTACAGCGGTGCATAGCAGAAAGCAACTTGCATGCATTTTAATCTATTTTATTAAGAATGATACAAATACCAATAGGACAACATATTAGATTGGAAATACAAATTTGTTATTTACAGTTATACATAATTCTTAGATATTATAGGTCAGCAAACATATAGCCAAAGATGGGTTAAAAATAGCATGCAATGGATGATGCAAGTTATGGGGTTTTAATAAACCATCATTTTGAAAATGACTCACATAATACTGGTGAGCTTACCTTGAAATATTTGGGCTACGACGATGGGCAGCAAAATTGAAGCAGGACAACGGGAGAAAGAGGCACAAAGCTAGCAGGACACCGAATTAGTGGAGGCGAATAGCTCTAGCCTGTGGGGTTGTGCCATGCTATAGTTTGCTGAACACCGGAGCAGTGCAGCTATGTCTAACGATCGACATTGAAGCATTTTGGTGTTGTCACGATTTGATTAAGCATTTTATTTTTTATTTTTCTCGCATTGTCCAAAAAAGGGAACTTGTTGCCCTAGTTAGACGGTTTCCCTATTGCATTGTCTATTGGGCCTTGCTTCCAAACCGTCTCTAACAACATTCATGTTCATTCATCATTGGTAGATACAATAGTCTTTGCCTTTGCTAGTATTTGCACCATCAACAACTAAAACAATGCCAGACATTTTAGTATTTGTTAAACCATCAATTACCACAGTATTTTACAACAGCTGAGCTCAAAA
The DNA here is from genome assembly GCA_030737875.1 of Allium sativum. Classification (NCBI taxonomy): domain Eukaryota; kingdom Viridiplantae; phylum Streptophyta; class Magnoliopsida; order Asparagales; family Amaryllidaceae; genus Allium; species Allium sativum. Next base: position 380,968,270 of record CM060920.1, read on the forward strand.
CAATTCATGCGTTGAAAATGGTAAAGAATAAAGAAATATAAGTTGGCTCGTGTACATTTATATTTTAAGAAAAATATGAATGCATACATAGACGGAAATATTTTTTTTAAATGGGTACTTTTGAAGTAGTGTTATTTAACATTTGCATATGTTTCGTGGTATGTGGAATCCAGTCGATTCCACTTGTTTAAATGAAACTATGTAAGAAAAAATGCTGGCAAATTAATCTCCTATTTTCTTTTTAGGTGAACGCTGCAGTACCTTCTTTAGAGGAGGGCAGCTGAATTTTGCATCACTCTTTTAGAAATTGGGATTCAATGTGTAAAATCCAGTTTTCTTGTTTGTAGATTGATGCTTTTCTGCTTTATAAAAGTTGGAGAATTGTGAAATTGGTTAAGATGGAATGGAAATTAGTCTTTTTTTATTTTTGTCTATAAACAGTTGATGAGTTGATGTGATGATAATCTGCTTCAGAAACGCTTTGGGTATAGAATGGAAAGATTTAAATCTATAATTGAATGCCTGCAACGCAAAAGAATGTCAAATTCTTTTATTAGTTCTTACGATTTATTTTTTCTTTCTTAATTTTCCACATGTATTTTATTTTTCATCTAATAGTTATCAGTAAAATAATTATCACAAAGTTATATTTATTCTATTCATTATCATTTACGTTTTAATATCACCATTTAATAAATGGAAGATGCTAGACGACCGAAAGATTTACGGTGAATTTCACCGCATCCTGAAATGTGCGGCAGAGAATCACCGCGATCAAAAAAAAAAAATCAAACGGCTTTCCCTCTTTCCATGTTTTCGAATCTAAGAATTCCCGGTTGAATAAGCTTTGTCATTAATAAATTACAATTAATCTAATATGTCCTTAAAATTGGCAGTTTAAAGTATTATATACCAAGCCTATATTGACAGAAGTTATAAATTATCCTCTACACCTTTCAAGTATTATCTACCAGGCATAAATTGACAAAAGTCCAACAAATGGCAATATAATATATTATATACCAAGCATTTAATGTATTACAAACGCATGTACAGTTCATTACATAAATATACACTGCTACTTTCAAGTCACTATCCCATTATCCTCTTCTTGACCACCGAATCCAACCCATAAACAATGATAAAATTAAAATATGACATGGACCCCCAACAGGTTCACCAGAAGCCAGGTTTGAAGTGAACCATCATGCGTGTGCTGCCATATCCATGCTGGCATACCGTATCTTATGTTAAACCCTGACATAAAAAAGCCCAATTAGAAAAAAGTTGCTGCCATATCTGCGTGTGCTCGAACCCATTCAAGCTATCATCCGTCAGCAATACATACACACATATATGCATATATAGAGTCTAAAGCAACTTTTTTCTAATTGGGCTTTCTAATTGGGCTACTTGCTCGAACCCATTCTAGCTGCTTAAAAATGTATTACTGAGCTACTTGTTCGTCTTTTAGAAGGAGCATATATGTGTGTTTGTGTGTGTACATATATGTGTGTATGTGTGTCCAGTGAATCAATACTGATCCACATGCAATGTTTTATCAGTCCAAGTTGGTGGATAATTATGTATAGATAAACAACCAAACTTGGATCAGTGTCACATCTTTCAAAAATACCAGCAAATTTAAACGATAATTAGTTATTCACCACCAATTAAACATGTATAAATGCAATTGGTACCAAATTGCACAAATTATAATTATGCTCAGGTTAAAACAGTATAAATACAACCACCAGCATGATTAATTAGTGCTTTCCACCCATTAAATAGTGCAAATTTTTTTATTTCTAAGCAGCTAGAACAAAATGAATATAGAGTCTAAAGCACTGTTAATGGCATAAAGCTTTAGCAAAACATGTCATTTTAATGAATAGTTGTATGTACTTTATTTAGAAAATGTGTTCATCTTCATCCTAAAGCCAAACCAAACCCGTGGCAGTCAAATAAAACTGCAGGGGGGGAGTTTAATAGACGGTGTAAAAAGTAATCAAATCCAAATATTCACATATTTGTCAATATTATTAAGACATATAAATAATATAAGACAGCTAAGGCTTCAACGTCTCTTACGCAGGAATTATAGATAGAATACTTACACTACATATTTCATATTTATAATGGCTTATTCTGTCACTCATTCAAACTCAAATCACATAAAGGTTTGATTCGAAAAAGTTGCTTTCTATTTTTAAAAGCAACGATTTTTTAAAAAAAAAGTCTGTTCTTGCTTAGTCTTTTGCACTATAATTTCAGGATGTTCTCTCCAAAAATACTGTCATCAAGATATTCAATCATCTGCAGTGCTCTGAGTAAAAAGTGTACTGGTACAAAAGATTTACACATAAACTTCTTTGACTATCAATTATCTTCTAATCAATGTGTCACTGAAACAAACAAGTTGACATTCACACCAACATCTCCTATCATAATTTTGTCAAATACAGCATCCATTGAATTCCAACAGCAGTCAGAAACATATGCAGTCAAAATAAATGAAGAGGTTTTAATATTGAAGTGTAATAGTATACTGAAAATATGCAATGTATTTTTTTGTAGTAATTTTTGTTACATGAATCGCAAAGCAGGTAGAAAATTATATCCTAAATAGTAGATTTGGAAATCATAACAAACGAAGAAAAAATAATGAGTAAGGATGACAGGAAATGTATGGATTTGTTACAAAATATGTTTGTAGAGTCATATATCAGAGTACAAAAAGTGTTGCTAACATTCACGAAATAGAATAATCAGAGAGACGATAATCGAAAGACCTTCCCAATCAAAATACATACAGCTTGTAGAATCATATGTTATAGAAGGAAAAGATGGCGAGACGCATAAGCTACCTATTGTAGTTCATCCAAACATCCATCGTGGATGTTGTAGATGCTTCTATGGTTGATTCGGACAGACAAAGTTGAATTATGGGAAGGTAGCCTAACAAATATCAAGATGTATTTTTATAGGACATGCATGACTTGATATGTAGCCTGACAAAATTTAGTAGAATTATTTAGCCTATAACTTCATTTTAACCATTTATAATTAAAAGGTAGCAACGTATCTGTATTAGCAGCCTAATAGAATAGGAGGTGCGGTGATCAATTTACAGAGTAAGGTTCATGTAAAGCAATTTACAAACAAAAGTCTATATTTTTTTTTTTTACAAAATGTTAAGCTACTGATTTATATGCATTCACAAATTTATTTGATTACATTTCAAAAAATTTAAGTTTTACATCTGTTGAAATAAAATTATTTGAGTTTTAAAATAACACTGATTGTGGTTTTATTTTATAGGTTTAAACATTCAATTTGTATGCAAACTTTTAAACTTTAAATAAATGTTAGGAGCAACGAAATGCATGCTATATTGATTTAAAAAATTTAATTTATGCAAAAAATTGAACTTTCAACTTGATTTTTTTTTTTTTAAATTTACGCTACCATTGAAAAAGGTAAATTTAAAATCACAAAATACCGAAGTTAAGATATGATGTTTTAATTTAGCGTATGTTGTAATTTTGGAACTCGCTTTTTACATGTTAATGCCTTTGAATGCATTGGTTAGGTTATTGAAAAATCAAACGACCAAAACAAAAAGGACGTATAAGAGAACTAAAAATTTTAAAGCTCTGCTACCTAATGAAACACAAACTGGCACTTTGCATAGCTTATTTCCTAGTTTTGAGTTTTTTACTTAATATTTTAGTGTTTCAGTCTCATTGAAGCTGTTTGTTTCTTGTGTTTTTATGATATACAGTGATGTGAGTTAATAAAAATTTCCTGAGCATTGCACAAACAAAACTAAAAACACTAATTTAAAGTACATGTATGCACCTTTATAAGAACTTAATTCCACAAATGGTAAAACTAATGTAGCTAATGGTGTTTAGTTATTATGATAGCTAATTTTTACCAGTGAACAAACTTAGCTCTGATTGGTATGAATATAATTGCATAAACACCACAATAAACTAAAGAAAATAATATAATGATACGAATTGACACTTATTAACGTACAATGGAATAGACTCCCCTAATTAAAGTAGGATTAATACGTTATATAGAGATGATTCTTTTACGAAATATGCCATGGTGATGAATCTATCAAAAGCAGTAGTCTTCTTTCTTTATCTGTATAGGGGAATACTTGAATGCTTTGCATCAAAGAGCTACATCAAAATATCAACACAATCAACTTTAAATATAAAAGATCAGCCCTATATGCATAATGTAGTACAGTTGACTGAAGACTAAGAAAGCAATACATGCAAGATGAAAGAGTGTGGGAAGCTTTTTTTCATATAAGGAGCAGCATTTCGAGATAGTTTTTTTGGTAATTCTTTCTCAACACAAAAGGTATTAATTTCAAAAGCTGCACCAAACGATAAGTGCCTGAAAGTAGTTATATTGTTTTAAATATCTACTTTGAGCAACTAACTAGATGGAGAAATTATAACATGAGGAATGTGAGGGTAGTACTAAACAAATAGATTACGTTTTTTTGAACCTTATATTTTTCGCTTAACCAAAAGTTAAGCCTAGCGAAGTGTGATCATTTGTAACAATTTAGAGAACAGTTGTAGCAAAACATGAATCCGTACTTTTGTGTCGATGGTCATATTTATCATAAGAGAAGAAAATGAGAATATCAATCTACCAAAGTGATGTGATCAACATATTTCAAATTCTTTACTGGTCTTTTTTTCCTTTAGAAAAAATAGTAAATGGTTTCTGAATTAGTCCGCTTTCACCAATCTCGTTTACGTTTGAAGCATACAAAAAGATTTCACTATCTAATGTGAATGGAAAAAATAATCATGTATAATAAGGTAGATATTATGTTGGATTATTAGCTATTAGCCTCGTACAAAGAGCCCTTAAGATCAATATATTAAATTTGATAAATTTTATTTGGACAATCTCCAGGAAGCTCCATTTTGGCCAGGATTCTGAGAGTATTGGATGCAGACTTTGACAGCGGACATCCTATATTTTTGGGTGTTGGGAGTAAAAAATATTCAATGAAATGAAAGAAAAGAAAAGAATATGTTTCCTCTTTAGTCTTAAAGTAATTAGGAGATAAACGCTAACATCATAATGAAGTTTTATTGGATTCAATTTTATTCATTATCATTATGTTCGTTATAGACATGCAATCGTTTTTGGAGTTTTCCAGAAAGAAAACCTTACTGATCTCACTCACATTTGTATTCACAGATCTTGCATGAAGAATGAGATCTTAAACTCGTAAATGATTATGTCAGGAAAGAATAGGACACTACGGAAATATTTCGATATTCTGCATTTCTCTTGAAATATATGTTGAAAATACAATGTGGACCCATAAGGTAGCTTATGAAGTTGGATTATCAGTCTTGGATCCATAGTTTTTGATACATGGGAAATGTCATCGCTTCTTTGTTGAATGGGTAATCAGAATTATAAAAGAAACTATATTTAAAAATATCAGTCCAAAGATTTGTAAATCCTCTTATACTCGGTAGTTGGTTTTACAATACCAGAATCAGTCAAAGTGGCAAGATAGTAACGAATCTACCATACCTTGTACTGTCAAACAGAGGTCATAATCCAAATTATCTGTTGAAAGTGCTCGGTATACCAACATGAAATTCTAAAACTCACATTAAAAATGAAATCCAAGGCAAAGTGACAGGAACAAATGCATATGTTGGCATTAATTGCCTATCAAGCAGGTAGAAAGTGAGCAAACTTACAGTATTTCAACAAAATTTGTACTCAAAAATAACCATATCAAAGAAGATTAAAAAAACTCAAGAATTATAAGAGTCACACAGCTTATGGGAAACAAAAATTCAAAGGTAAATAATTTCACTAATATAAATACCAAACTGAACGAAATGATAACCATCAGAACATGTGTCTCAATTGAATATGTTGAATACAGTGAAGTTAAATAGCCAAAGAAAAGAAAATTACCTATGTTGAAGAGAGTTTATGTTGATAACGCATAGTTTAACATAATAAACTCGATTTCAATATTAAAAACCACTGCATAGGGCGAAAATGGCCAATGCCTTAAAAAGAAACCTAAGAGAAATATGTGGATAGATCTGGCTTTAAACATCCAAAAAAGCGACATATATTTTTATCTGATCAAGTCCAACCTATTAAATCATGTTAGGTAGAAGACAGTCCGTTAAGGTAAAGTTACAGTATTAAAAAGATAGGAGGCGTTCGAAGATAATTTTTGTAATGTAATAGGATAGACAAAACCATAGAAATCATGGAATCAAGATTTAAATAGCAGTGAATAACATCAGAAAAAAGACGTGCAAGAAGTATTTAAAGCAATATATATATGCATAGTAAATTAAGGAAACTATTTTGTGTGATAAATTGAGGTAGTAATTTGTTTATTATATATGTAGTAAATTTGGGAAACTATTATGTGTGACAAATTAAGGAAGTTGACACAGTAAAGTAAGGAAATTATTAGTCAATAACTTGAAAGCAATGTACATGTGCTAGGTAGTCAAAATGCACAGTGGCGTAAGTGTTTTAAGTTAATATAAATAAAGCATGTTTGCAGTGATATTGTTGGAGAAGTTTATATATAATTCTTTAACCCAATTCATCATCAATTTGTATTCCCCATAAGATGGAAAACAGAAGAAAATACAGACAGTAAAACCATGTTGCTTCAAAACATTTGTAGTCTACTTTTACAATGGCCATTTTCATGGTTTTCAAAAGAAAACCAGAATGGATGTGTTCAGACCAAGGTTCTAAATTCCGTCCGGAACGCCGGAAATCCGGCCATTCCGGTCCGGTTCCGGCGGTGACCGGGCCGGAAAACACCCAAATTTCCGTTCCGTTCACATGGTGGAAAAAAAAAAACGTTGCTGTAAATTCGTAAAAGAAGAATCATATGAAATTGAATCAAAACTGTGTTACAAAACGGTAGAAACCAAAGAATTTATCATCAGAAAAAAAAAAAACTAATATGAATTATTCTGTTTTTGCTTCTCTTCGATCTTTTCTTCGTATTCTTCTTCGAAGCTCCGCCTTCGTTAATCTAGAATAGCATCTGCTAGTGCTTTTTTATTTTGCTTCAATCGTCGAGTTAGCTGTTTTCGCGTTTTAATCTCGAACGAGAGTTCGGTGATTGCGTGAGGAAGAAAGCAAATTAGGTTTCTGGATGGGTGCGTTACTAATTGGGCTGAGGCAAATTTCCACTTTGACGGGTAAAAGGTATGTTTATTAATTAAGCCCAGCTTATATTGCACCTGATTATTATGTGAGACCAGGCTTATATTGCAGTTTGCACCATGTAATCTAAACAATGTTATTGTTTCAAGTACTGAAATTGTGTTATGTTGTATATTGTTTCATCGAATCTACCTTGTACGTAAAAGTAAGAATGTAACATAAATTTGTGTTAATATTGAATATTTTTTAATGTATTTACATAAAAATAAATACCGGAGTTTGCAAACCGGAATTAAAACGGAATTTCCGGGATTTCCGAAACGGAACCAAAATTCCAAAAATCACGAGTAACCGGAACGGAAACGGAAAACGGAATTTCGAACCTTAGTTCAGACTTTGTTAAAAAGGAAAACAGAGGAAGGACGAAAAGCACAGCAGCAAAAAATGGAGTAGAAAATGGATCATAGTACGGCTGTAGAACGGAGTGAAGTGAGACGAAGGTTGACACATCGAACAGCTGTAAACCAAAGGAGGCAGTAGTTAACAGAGTGGTAAACTTGTAGGAGCAATTTTTTGATATGCACAGAGTAAAATGCTCAGGATGCGTACATTATTTGTCTATATTGTATGTACTGTGGCCCTATAGAGGCATCATAATGTGGAAAACGGTATATACCATCCACCAAAACATAGGTAAGCAGAGGTAATGAAAATGCTGTGGTAAACTCGTAAAAAAAGACAAATAGTAATAAGTGTACAGGAAAATACCAAGTTGTCAAAGTACAGATCATACAACAGTGGAAAAGCCGGAGTTTAACGTCAACTGATACGAAAAAAAAGAAACTGAAATAAACTGGTACCGAAGGATAGTGGCAGAATGAGGTTTGAAATGATCAAGCATTTTGTTCCTTTTATCTTGAGTTTTAAGATCTGGTGCAGCTGAATTGGTCCTGCCTGCTCGTCCTCCTGCAATAGATAGGTTAGTTTAGTTTAAAGTTTTAGACCACGTATCGGACATTAAAAAGGTAACATTAAGTAAAATTTGAGCAATGGGAAGATGAGGAGGGAAATGGAAACGACAATTTGTATGCAACGCATGTTCTCAAAATCTTAATTAAATAAAATTATTTATCATATCAAGCAACAATGGCAATACAACAAAGAAAGTAGAGATAAGTTTAAACGTAAATGGAAACATGTTCAAAACACGTTTTATCATACTTTTCAGAGTCAAGATCCGTAGATATGTGAGTAAAACATGCTAGCAACACATACACATGTAAATAAAATATCAAAAGGGAATACGTATGCATGATGTATAGTATAGAGGAATTAAAATCTGTAGATAACATGAAACTACATATTTTTTTTAGATTTACAACTACCAAAATCTATGAAAGGAGTAACTACTTGAAATCATTAGTTAAAATTTGCATTCATATATTTAATTTATGGAATTATGAAGAAATGTTTATGACTAACAAAATTTTTGTATTTGTAAATAAGCATAACAAACGCCAGATAACAAATTAGTAAATCAGATAGCTGTGTTGAAAACTTCTGTTAAAGAAGTGCTGATGGGTTAAAAAAATTAGTTGTATAATATGTTGATAGCAGAATACCATGTATGACATAAGAAGCGGAGATGCAAGAGCTTGTTAAATTTCATTATGGTTAAGCAAACAATAAAAATGGTCAAGTACTTACCGACTGTGATATCTAAACTAATAATAATTCCAACCATATGGCTATTAAACAACAGTATTTGGTAGACAACGGCACACATTTTCTACTAACAGAAAATTTTACATCCAAGCTTATATGGAACTTGCTGATATATTAGTAAAACCATACTTAAGATAATTTCTTGCAAATTAAAATTCAAAGTCATGTGTGATACAAAACAATTAACACGATATTTTGATTTACATGTACTAAATTTGGTCATTGTACAGATCTGTTAGTCCAAATAAGCGAGTAAATATTAAATCAATGTATTCATTTGGCATAAATTCTAAAGCCTAAAACTACACTGCTGCTTATGTTAGATCATAACATTGTGTTTGTGAACCAAAGAAGTAGGTTCTGAGGAAAAAAATAGAAAAACAATTATAGCATATAGAAATGTATTTCTTAATTTATCACCGGCTATAAAGTGCATACAGAAGATGAAGGACTCCACTGTCTAACATTAATTCCGAGGTGAACAGCGAAATAGTGAACAACAAATACATCACATACTTTGATTTTCGTACCGATATAATTCATAGTTATCTGCAAATATGTAAGCAGAAATACAAAATCGTAAATAATGTGTCAGCTTAGCATTTTATATTACCAGTTTAAATTGAAGTCGCGAAAGGGATGAATGCAGCAATCTACCGATCGGAAGATATTCACAGGAAAATCTTATAATTTAACAACAGTATAACAGTCCAGGTACATGAATAATGAGATATTTAAATAAAAGCTTGTTATGCTTGATTCAATAAAAAACACCTTATTTGCTCTCATAAACTATACCTAAAATAACGAAATTCGATGAAAAATGTATTGCTATATCAGTCACAGGGTATTTGAAAGATGCAGGCAACCTTATTTAGTACAAAATGGCATCAAAAAAAGCAGGTTATAGAAGGATGCCAATTTTGGAATAGTAACATGGGATTGTAATTCATAAAAAGTAAGTATAATCCAAGCAGGGCATTTGAAATTGACAATTAATTTTACATACCAACTTGTAATTACAGGGCAGAAACAATTTTCTATGAGTACTAAGTCAAAAAATGTAAGATCATACATTTGAAAACTCGATTTGGGACAAATCGTCGCCATCATGGTCTATTTGTACCAAATAACAAACAGAACGACAGGAATATAGAGAATGAAAAAGAAAAATCAGTCATTGTCCAATACCTAATTTCGACGTCTTAGTACAACGAAGAATCAACAGCGCAGGGAGATTCGTAGGTAGAAATCAAGTGGGGGTCGACTGTAGGAGACCAATCGTTCACGAAGATGAGGATAGCATAATCGACTTCCGATTTTACGGTTTCAATTCCTTTGTGGAGAGGGCATGTGATGCAATGCCCATCGGACTGCTGTCTATGGGTGTTGATATTCAATTAAACGGATGTTGAAAGAGGTCGACAGGGAATTGAAAAGGAAGAAGTAAGCAGTCGGTTTTTTTTCTTTGACGTGGTTTGGGAGCACGTTTGGGAGCATGTTGGAAGGGAGGAAAAAAAATTAAAGGAGAAGAGCGGAGGCCGCGACTTTAAAATGAGAGGAGCAGTTAATTCGAACTCAATTTGGAGAACCGTCCGCTCCTTTTTCGCTGCCACGTTGGATCTAAAGTAAAGAAAGGTATGACACATCATTATTTCATCTGTTCATAATAGATAGATATAATAGTTAGAAAATAAATAGTTATATAACTAGTATTACCGCACAAAGATGGAAAAACCGACCGTTGTGTTCAATATAAAATATAAAATTATTTATTAAAACGTGTTTCAAATTAGATTTTATTTAAAAAATTATATGGTACTTTAAGAGAAAATAAAAATAACTAATGAAGTATAAATCCAATTAAATTGAATTTCGCTTGTCAAGCTTTAAATGTAATCTCAATCAAACGTTTATGTAAATCAAGTGCTTTTCTAATGTGTTAGTTGGTCAGTGCTTTTCTGGAATATCCATGTTAAATTTATATGTTTGTTATAAAAAAAAGAAAATGTTGCTTGGAATTAAACTGTTTTTGTTTTAGTCAGGGGCGTAGCCAGAAATTCTACGATGGGGGTGCCAAATTTTTTTTTGTCATCTGGGCAGTATTTATGTTAGCATCTGAAGAAAACAACATGAGATACTGAATCTCTGAAAATGACATCTGAAGAAAGGAAAAAAACAAATTGATGTTAGCATTTGAAGAAACAGACCCAGTTAATCTACTTAATCTCTGAAAATGGCATGAGAAGTTGATGTTAGCACCAATGTTTTTTTCCTTTCAGAGATTCAGAAAATGACAATGCTATCACTTCTGCAATGATCCATGTATTTGTGGTCCATGAAGCCCCTAAAAACATGAATTCCCTCTGCAAACAAAGGACTAAATCTATAACAGCTGGTCCCCAATGGTCCATGTATTTGTATTTGAAAATGAATTCTTGGGGGGGCCATGGCCCCGACTGGCCATAAGGAAGCTACGCCCCTGGTTTTAGTACATGTTGGTGGCAGCCGCATAATTTCAAGTAAGTTAGAATTACTCAATATTTTACTACGAATAAGTTATTTGATCAAATAATTAGTGTGAAATTATTTGAAACTGTAAATTATTGTGCAAGTCTTAGATTATACCGGATACATTCGTGTTGAATTGAACTCCAAAAAGCTTTATAGGATAATTAATGTTATAAGATAGGATAAAAATAATTAGATATATTTGATTATATCATACTACCATTTATTATCGTTGAACTCCAAATAGTTGTCTTGTGCTTATCATCATGGAAAAATGATACAGAATTGCAATTTAACAACGCAAAATCTAATACTTTCCACCTAATAAACAACAACAAAAAAATCAGAAATAAGCTCTACAAATTTACCAACTGCACAATGGAAGCTATCTGCATTTTTGTTGATATATAAATATATGATTACGTACCAAAGTTCTTCGACCACTACTGCACAATCCGCTAAATTTCTTCTTGTCTGGTAACTCTTGTACATTTTTTGCAGCTTAACAGCAGCAACATCAAGTTCACTCTTTGGCTTTGGTGAAATGCATATTGAATCTCTTTCATGTTGTATATTCCCATCTTCTGGTTTATTGAATTCTTTTTAGGCAGTATTGATGGAAGTACTTGATCTCTTATTATAGTCTGAAAAACTTCTATTGAATCTAGTTGTTTTAGAACTAACAACAATTTCTTGATTATAACCATTTATTTTCACTGCATCTTTAATTTCTTCCAGGAAACCATTGAACTTGTCTGTAATAACTTCAACCCATGCCAAGGTGAACAAAGAAATAGACAAACCCATAAATTGTTGAAACTTTATAGATTACCTATAAAATAAAGTGAAAATGAATAATCAGAGTTAATCATGACAAGTGCTGAATTTACAAATTTACACAAGCATTATAGTTAATGCACTGTGCATGATAAAGTTTCTATCTTTTTTAAAGACTGAAATATAATTAAAATAAAATGTATACTAAGGTTGAAGTATGAATGTACCGAAACTATTCTTGGATTCAACCAACTTTCATATTCATCATCAAGAACTGGAGGTGTGTCAAAGTGCGACAGAGTAACATGAGGCCCGATTCCTGGAAACAAGCATATAAGCATGAAAAATCAATTCTGTTCATGTTCATGAAAAATCAATTCCAGGAAACATGCACATAACTTCTACATGTAAGTGTTATAATTCAATGGTTTCTGTTATACATTGTGACTAGACTATGATATCATGATACTATGATTTAGAAACGTTTCTAAGACTGAATTAGTAAATAAGACAAAAATATGATACTATCGTATTTAAACCATCCTGTAACAGTTGTTCCACCACTGAACATAGCAAAGTAAAAGTAAAAAATCATTTGTTTAGGAAGGAAATATGATCAATTGACAGGTAAGTTCAAAAAATGAATGCGGTACCGAACGGAAATCTAGTTTCACAGAGTAAGAACTAAAAATTTGCACATTCTAATGCATACTAAAATACCATAAAACATACAATGTTAATTTTGAGGCATGTCCTTTCATCCCATGTATATGTGATGTGCATTTCTCTATTTATATGTTGATGTGCACACGCTGCCCATAAAACCTTAGTGTCATCTTATCCACTTAAAGATCCAAAACAAATATATTAGAATAAATGTATGCCACATTCAATGTTTAAATATGCATCCAAGAATTTGACCAAACAATGATGCATAGCATAGTTGCTTGACAGCAGACGAAGCCGATTTCAGTTTTACGATGTTAGCTTTATACAATCGTATTCAGTTACATAGCTAGACAAATCTTGATATAAAACATTTATCACATAGATAGACACAACATTTTATTTTATTTCCATCATCTCATACGACACGTCCATAATTAAAAGTAAAATAATAACCGATTTTCAAAACATAAAAAAAAAACAATATAACAATGGACAACTTCTCAGCAAAAGTAAAACCATAGTAGCTATAAAATATTCAAGAATTACTCCAATATTTATTAAATGAACGTAGGTATACTGTTTCGTGAAATTCAGCCACCAAATTCAATATAATAAGCGTAACAAAAGCATAGTGTGATGCTTCGATAATTTTATTTAAGTCAAGAGTTCCATTGTTAGGTTAAAATAGTGAAAGCAGGGAACGAACCAGATGAAGCGAGGTCTCTGCATTGGAAGCGGAATCGGTGCATGACGAAATCAATGCTCTTTTTGAATTGCAAGCCATTTCCGACAGGCGGATTTAATCAGGGAGAGGAAGACGCTCTAAAAACTACTATGTGAACGAAATTGGGAGATCTATCCAGTCATTTGCCTCAGTTCCAATTTTGGGATGTTTCGCAAAATTTGGAGTTTGAACGTCTTCATCTTTAATTCTGTAAAATTCAGCTTGAATCATAGTTAGAATTTTAGCAAATTAGATTCGGATGTGAGAATTTTCAAATAGGAACTGACAAATCGATGAGCTGCGTTGTAACAGAGGCGGTTGATGTTTAGAGAGAACAGAAAAGTGAATGAGAATTTCGGGGAAGATGGGATTCAGTAAAGGCTAAAGAATAGAGAAAAGATCACAAGAGATTCATGATTTTGGGAGAAATCTGATTTATTAGAACAGCGAACATAAGGAACTATTCACAGGCAGGGAAACATGGAAGGGAAGCAGCGAAGAGAAGAAAGCGGCTTATTATTTGGCTTCAGAGAAATTGATTTTGGGCAACTCACGGTAAGCAAACCTCCCTAATGGTCGGTTTGATAAAAGTTTAAAAATAAAATAGCGTTTATCAAAATTTTGTAAAATACATATATACGTAGTAAAATATAAAGTAGTTGTAAAATAGATAATCGGTTATTAAAATAGTTTATTTAAATAGTAGATATATATAAGAAAAAAGTATTTTATAAAGATAGTACAATAAATATATGTCAAATAGTATAGTTTGTAAAATAAATATATATTTAGTAAAATAGCTTATAAAATGGTTTAAAATATTATAATTGAAATTGGTATTGTTCCTTCTGAATAACTTGAAATCATGCTTCAATTTCAAATCAATGCAGCTCAATTTCAGTATTTCGGTTCGATTCATCCCTTTTTTTTCAAATCAATTCAATTTAGATAATCTGATTTAAAATTTTGAAGTTTAACATAGAATTCTCATTTGGAATCATTTCAGTTTCTAGCAAATCTAGAGTTAACAAATCAAATATTACTTTAAATAAGGTTAATTTAAAGTAAATTTTAAAGATGGACGATTGTTTATATTTTAAACAATTCAATTTCAATAGGTTCAATTGATGCTAAATTACAAAAATTTAGCTTTGATTTACAACAAAATAATAATAATTTAACTTTAAATTCCAAAATTTTAAAGTTCAATTTCAAAGGAAATCAATTCATAAAATCTCATTTATAAAGATTTTAAAAAAATATTTCAAATTTCAAAGTTTAAACAAAATTATTTAACTAATCGGTGTCTGTATATAATTTTCTATCCTATAGCCAAATAGTACTTAAACTTTAATTTTAGTATTTTGGAAAAGGATATATATCATTTCAATCCAAATCAGGGTCATAGGTATTTATCATTTCAACCTAATTTCTTAATTCATTGCAATGATTAATCCCGGGTTTATTTGATTCCCGTAACATCTAGAGTAATGGTTGGGATTAATCAACAAAAATCAATAAGCATATATAAACAATTTGATGATAAGATGAATTACATATCAATACATTAAATATATAAATCCAAGGCATCCATCAATATCAATACATCTAAACAGTTCGATGTAATATCAATTTACTAATCATCTGGTATGAGGTTTTTTAAACTAGTAATTAAATTCGAACTGTACAATTTATATTAACAGTTAAATTAAATTACACAGTCTATGCATATTAACACAAATAAGCAATTTAAACAATCAGACAACAAATAATACAATCATATCATAACATGAATTTAATTTAACTAATAATCAAATATTTATTTAGGTTTGAGTGGGTTTAATCACTCACCTTTGGTTTCAATCACTTTTGAAATTCAAATCTTTGCCTAAAAACCAACAGCCTCGGAATTAGTCCACGAAAGCATCATGTTGTCCGGAATTTCGAGACGATCCCAACAAATCTAACCGCGCGTCTGAGGTTGTATGAAGAAGTTATATACAATTTATCATTTCAATTCCAAATTCTATAAAATAAATAAATAACTCTCACCACCTATTAATCACGCCACGTCAGCACCTTGTATCTCGCTCCTTTTCTCCTTCTTGTGTGCTTCAGCACAGAACCCACAGTCGCCCTCCTTCCTCACCAACGCGCCCCAATCCAAACCACTAGCACCCGATCGGGACCCACCATCGCATGCGCCTTCATCAACTCCACTATCACCCGTGATTTAGACGAACTCGATGGCCATAACATCATGCATTCGACCAAAAACTACGCCTTGTTCTAGCCAAAAATCTGGCGAATCAAGATCAAAACCCAAACCATCATCCATATATATATTTGAACTCCACACTTAGATCTACGATTTTCCTTTTGGAAGTTTTCTATTTCATTGCGCGGAATTGTAGAAATCAGCGATTATAGAATCAAACACGTATGGCCACTGAAAACTAGACGGCAGCTAGGGTTCGGTAGGGTTTTAGAGATTATTTTAATATTTTAATTCCCGATTTGCGTGTATTTAAGCCAAAATTGGGACTGATTCCAAATCATACCTGCTTACAGCCTACCTAGAGGTTTTAAGGCCTGCTAAACGCAATGGGATAAGTTTCAAAGCCCAATTCCAAAGTCTCTATCAGTTTCTTCTAAAACTCGATTATTTAATTAAACTATACACACAAATTTCTAATGTTTTATATTCTTACGATCAAACGATAACTCTGATGGCTACGAAATTTTAGTTCATGCAATAATTTTCAAATCTGGATCTAATAAAACTTATTTCATCGAATTCCGAGATCGTTTGCAAAATGAGTATTTAACTAGTTCACTAATATATTAAAATATTCATTTCATTAATTCATCTTTGAATTAAATTCAAAGGTTTATAAATTCTATTCAAATCAAAATAAAATTCAAATAACTCATAAATCAGCAATCGTTTATCGTGAATCCAATTTTCATTAGTTACAAATTCAAATTTTATTCAATTATTGATTACACCAATCAATTTCACTAAAATATATTAATATTAAATTCCAACTTTCAGTGTTAACCAATATAAACAAAATCACAAATTTATCTACAACCAATACATGTTACAATTATCAAAATAAGTTAAACTGGATTATTTAAACAATATATTTAAGTTTCCACCATACATTTATGCAATTTCGATAATTAAAGTTTAACTATAATTCATTGACTCAATTAAATTCAAATAATTCAATATTAGATTTCAATTCTCAAAATTAAAAATACAAACCAATTTATAATTTATATTTTCAATCCATGTAGATAACTACATTTATTACTGGTTGACATTCATTGTACAAACAACGAATGTATATTGTTACCATATTCAATAAATTTAAAATTATCAATATATATATGAAATATCAAATTTTTTAATCCATTATATACTGTAAATTCAACATTTACTTCCAATTCCAACATAAGTTAATTATCGAATACAAGTCATTATCACATATAACTAATACAATTCATTATTTAATAAGTCAATCTTAGTTCATACCTTAACAATATACAAATAAATCATTAATTTTATTATTTAAACCAAAATTGTTCAAAATCAAATTAAATTTTATATTTCAAATTGTCGAAAAATCTTGGGATGTTACACTCTCCCCCACTTAAAACTTTTCGTCCTCGAAAAGAGAATGTAAGGAAGTTTCATTTAATATATTAACAATATATATATATATATTCAGCTTAACTTAGAAACTTCAACTTATATAAATAATTAATATTGAAAAATCCAAATTTCAAAAAAAATTAAGTATAGAATTTACGGAAAATTTCGGCAGAGTCTCCTTTGTACGGTTGAGGCCGGAAAATACCAATATATATAAAATAACAATTATACATGTCAATTCAGTGATGAGGCATCCCAAAATATGGGAACAATTTACAAATATAATAAATAAACCAACATACGTACCCCTCGTTTGCTTTATTTTATTTATTTTTAGCAACTTACCATACTATGTAGCAAGCGAAAACAGAGTAAAAGTGCAAGCGTTCTTCAAAAGCAAGTGATTTCATTTGCACCTACTAAACATCCCAAGAACCAAATACGAATCATATAATAATAATAATAATAAACAACAAATCGATGTGTATACAATAGTCACACATGAAATAGCAAATGCAACAAGGCAAAATAAAACATCCAAACTAACATTCATCTAGATAAACATACATTACAAGTATAACACCCGTAATTTTAACAAAACTTAATATGATAAATTAAAGAATAATTAAATAAATATTCAGAATTAAGTGAAACAGACTGCGCCATTACGTTCATGTAGGAATTCTGGCCAAAATAGACACCTGGCTTGCATAAAACGGACACCATAAGAAGGAGTTATTAAGGTTTGAAGTTTGTATACGCATAAGAAGAATATATATAAATAAAATAAGCCCAGAATTCAAAACAGTTCAAAATTCGAGCGGAAGGGGGGAAGCGGGAAAATTCCTGCCTAGGGGTGTCGACCCCATAAGGGGGGCGTCGACCCATAGGTCGACCCCATAAGGAGGGGGTCAACCCCCTTGCCAGATCCGAGGCAGAATTCATTTTTCTAAATGTGGACTCCTTTCTTGACCAAATTCGTTGATTCTAGGCTATAAATAAAACCCTATACCCATTGTTTCACTCATTCTAAATCAATGGAGAACTAGATGTTGCCTTTACCGGGATTAAATCAAGTCTTTTCTTCTTCAACAATCAACTAGAGTTATTGAAGTTTAGAGATTTGTAATTCAACATCTGCAATCCCTCTTCTATTTCTTAGATCCAATCACAGTGAGTCTATGTTAATTTTAGATCGAAATACTTAAAAGTTAATCTTGACATGACTATAACTTGGATCTAAGTCTGTGACTATTTGAATCATATAAGATCTACTATAACCGGTGTATTTAAGTTATTCTGACATGACTATGAACTAGGTCTAAGCCTATGCCTATTTATCATGTCAGATCTACCATTGTAAGTAGATCTAATTCATTGCTTCGATCTCATCATGCCTGTTTATGATGTCCCTATTATGTTAGAATCAGTTCTACTATCATATGTTCATCAGATCTGTTCCTATATGCATATCTTGTCATTATGCCCAACTTTGTCACTGTATGTTCATTAGTTACTATGCCTATTTCTGCCATTATATGTCAATCTTGTTATTATGATCATTCTATCCTTTTCCCTTCTTCTTTTCCCTTTTATTTTTATATAGCCAGACTACTTTCGAGTCTAGGCATGCCACTGAAATATGCGAACATGAAAAATTGGGAACGAGGGGAAAACGTTAAAATTAGGGCATAACTTGTATTGGGAAATTTGGGCATAAATTAAATGTAATACATGAATGTGGATTTGGGGCATAAACCTCAACTATGATTAAAGACCTTAATTTGGGGCATATAGTTCATTATGAACATGACTTGGGAAAAGGGGCATGAAAACCTATAATGACATAGGAATAATTGGTTAATTATTGAAATACCTAGAATGACAGTAATTAGAAATTGTAACCGTGGCTTAGACACGAGGTTAGATTACACTTGTGGTGGAATTCTTCCCGGAACCAACCGGCATATCCAGCAACCACAAGTGGTGAATCTAATGTGACGGGTCTAAATGCATAAACACGTGACGTCCTAAGACACGAGGTTAGGCCCGACTTATGGAAGAAGTCTGTCCGAAACCGCCCGGCATATCCAGCATCCACAAGTTGTAGGCTAAATGTGGGAGGTCTAGTATATTATAACCATAAATGAATATGGTAATAAACTTGAATACTTAACCTAGTTGAATCCATAAGGATTGAATATGTTAACTGGAGTAGGGTTAAGAAAAATTGTATTAAACAGTGGGAGGGTTAAGTATATCTTAGGTTGGTGGGTAATATTTATATATAGGCCCACAAACTTAACCTGTGGAGTTATGTAATCTTTACTCTAGTATGGCATAACCTGTGGAAAACCTAGTAGGGATACAAGCGTAGGGGGAAGCTTGTATCATCTTGTGTGTGGGACCCGTTTCAGTCAGTAACCCATATATAGGTATTAAACGAGTATTCTGAACTAGGTCGGAGTCGGGGCATGATTACTAAGCTGGTTTTAAGAGAACCAAACGAAGTGGTGGTGTGGGCGGCACGTTCCGACGGGGTCATGTGCGTGCATGGGTCCGACAGAGGAGGTTCAGATGCCTTGACATCAATAGATATGCCTGTGCACATCCTGAAAACGAAGGGTTGCCACTTTAGGAAGTGATACATCCTACTGTGGGGCCAGCGCAGGGTATCTACGGAGTAGGGAGCAGATCGATTGGGGTAGTAATTAGGGTACATCTAGAATCTGGTATGTTTAGGAGCCCGTTATTATCCTTAGGGGTAACTCTGGTATGTTGGGCTACCTATTGATTGTATGGGGTTAAACCTCTCACCAGAAGTACACCTAAGTCTGCCATCTTATAGTTGTTGGGATCATCTCATTCTGGTTATACTAGTATTGGTGCAGAGAGAAAGAGAAAGTACTAGAGAAGCTCAATATACTCTATCATGTTTACCTTGTCATACCTGCCTTTTATGATATTATCTCTCTTATCCACTTTATATGTCTATCATGACACTTTTACTTATTTATATGCTAAAAGTAACTGGACTCGCCAGATTTTATGTCTGACCTATTTTGTTTCCTCTTCTTTCTCTTCTGTTCCCTCCCCCCCTTCAGGTTCTTAGGGTGGGAATACTCTAGCTTGATTAGGACTCTGCTTTCATCTTGCTTGGAGCTGTTTTAGATGTACGGCTTGATTTCATATCTCTCTACTATGGCTATGTTTTGGGGATTATGCTTCTTTTATTTTACTCCGATGTTTTAAGTACAAGACAGAAATTTTAATGATATATTGGGTTTTATGCATTTCAGACTAATGATGTAACCATGTTTTGAACTACGATATTTTCTGCTTAATAAAATTTTAAATTCCACTTCTATTTATTATCTATCTTGTAATGTTTTTGTTTCTGTTTACCTATAACGCTTCACGAAACTTAATGCATTCCCTTAATGAGTGACATTAACAGACATAGGGTGTCACACTTGGTATCAGAGCTGAAGGTTACCAGATCAGATAGAAGACTTTGAAAATTGTTTTCAAAAAGGTTTTAAAAGGAAGCATTTCAAAAGAAAAGTCTGTTTTGAAAAACATATTCCCCAAAACCATATGTAATATCTTTCGATTCTCTGTCTGAATCCCTTTTCTTTTCAGCATGTCTGGGGAACCTAATATTCTTGAGGGCATTACGATACAAGGTTGGTTCCGTAGGTATCTAGAGGTCACGGCGCCTTCCGGTGGTCCAGCAAACATTCATCCCCCAGCTAACCTGTTGTTCATCATCCTCCTCCTCTGCGAGCAGATAATTTCTCAAAGATCTGGAAAGATTTCTGTGCTATGGGTGGAAAGCCATTCCAAGGAACCAAAACTTTCGTAGAGACAAGGAATTGGCCTAAATAGACAGAGGACTTGTTTGGAATTTTTGAAGTTGATGATTGAAGGAAGATTCAATTAGCCGCTTGGCTACTGAAAGATGAGGCTTCATTCTGGTGGAAAGTGACGCAAGCAGGGCGTCCAGTGGAGACTTAGGATGATTTTCGATAGAGGTTTGAAATGAAGTATCTTTCTTAAGCTGAGAAAAGTATGCAAATGGAAAGGTTTCTGGCGCTCAAGCAAGGAGGCATGACTGTCAAAGAGTATGTTAACAAATTCAATCAACTGGCGATGTTTTGGTTGGAGCTAGGAGATACTATGCATAAGAAATGTTTGCGGTTTGCTAGAGGATTAAATGAACCCCTTCATGGGTTAGCTATGTCTCATATTCCGATGGGAGAAACTTTTGAAAGGCTCGTTGATATGACAATGATGCATGAGGAAGATACAGGCGACAAGAAAGAAACTAAGGTGGAGGAAACACAAAATAAGAAAGTGTGGCCAAAGAAGGGACAATAATAATAACAACAACAACAACAACAACAAGAGAAGGGAGGAAAGAACGACAAGGCTAAGGATAATAGGAAGTACCATAATTGCGGACGCGAGAGTCATTTAATCAAGGACTGCAAAAGAAGGAAGAATGTTTGTTTCAGTTGTGGAGAGGTCGGACACTTCTCTAAGGAGTGCTCGAAGAAGCAAGGACAAGGTCAAAGGGCAAGAGCTTCTCGAGGGCATGTGCATGCTCTCATGACCAGTGCTCCCGATAGAGGTAGGAAAGTTTCTGTGGAAGGTTTGATTTCTCTTTTCAATCATCCAGTTAGAACTCTTTTTGATTCAGGCACTTCACATTGTTTTATATCTGATTATGTGGTTGAGTCTTTGCACCTTTGTACTAGTATGGTAGTGGATCTCGTTGTTGTCTCAAACCCCATTGGTGGTATGGCTCATTTATCTATGACTTGTCGAGGTTTGAGAATATCTGTGTTAGGCGTCGAGTTTGAATGTGATGCATATGTGCTTGGTTTCGTGGGCTATGGATTGATTCTAGGAATGGATTGGCTAGCCAGGTATGGTGCCATTCTGGATTGTAAGAGGAGAGTCGTTAGACTTTTGACTTGCCATGGGAGGACCCTCGAGATTTCTTGTGACCCAAAGGGGTTTGTCATGCTTAGTTACCTAGAGTCACTTGATGCATCTATCGATGATCTACAATCTGTACCAATAGTTTGTGAGTATCCTAGTGTTTTTGATGAGGTTCGGGGATTACCTCCGAGGCGCGAGATCGATTTTCGTATATGCTTGGTGGACAATCCAATGCCAGTTGCATTTCTCGTGTGCCATATAGCGCCAAGGGAAAGGAGGGAGCTTAGCAAGAAAGTAGGGGAGCTACTTGAGAAAGGGTTTATTAGGCGAAGCATATCTAAATGGGGTGCTCCATTGGTATTCGCAACCAAGGCAGATGGTTCGCTTCGCTTATGTGTAGACTATAGGGAGTCGAATAAACTCACCAAGAAGAACAGGCACTCACTCCCGAGGATAGATGAACTGTTTGACCAGCTTGTTGATGCATCAGTTTTCTCTCAGTTAGACTTGGCTATGGGGTTCCATTATTTGAGGGTGGCCAAGGACAGTATAGACAAGACCGCTTTTAGGACTCCAGATGGTTTCTTTGAATGACTCATGATGCCTTTTGGGTTGACGAATGCACCCGCCTATTTTGTTGATCTGATGAGTAGAGTATTTCGAGAGTTCCTAAATAAAGTTATTGTGGTCTTTATTGACGATATCTTTATTTTCTCGAAGAGCGAGGAAGAGCATGCCTTACATATAAGGGAGGTGTTGAAAACTCTGTATGCGCATCAGCTTAAGACGAAATTCTCCAAATGTCATTTTTGGAGAAAAGAGGTGAGGTTTAGGGAACATGGTCTCTAAAGATGGGATAGCAGTAGATCCCGCAAAGGTAGCTGCAGTTCAATATTGGAAAATCCCAAAGAATGCAACGGAGGTGAGAAGTTTTCTTGGATTGGCAGGCTATTATAGGAAGTTCATTAAGGACTTCGCAAAGATATCAGCCCCACTCACCAGGATGACTAAGAAGAATCTGACGTTTTCGTGAGATATAGATTGTGATATTGCTTTCCAATGATTGAAGAGGGCTCTGACAACAGCCCCCATCTTGACCTTGCCCGATGGGAACAAAGTGTTTAAAGTATACACTGATGCATGTGGTACAAGGCTTGGTGTAACACCCCACATTCTTTAGTGTCACTCACAAAGGGAATGCACTAAGTTCTGTGGAGCATTTAGGGTAAAAGATGTAGATAAATTACAAGACAGACAGAAATTAAACAGCGGAAAATAGAACTTTGCTTTATTGATAAAATAGTTTGTACAATGATTTCTTTACAATATCAGAGTATCATCTGTCTTACAAAATAAAGAAGCATAAAACAACATTTATATTCCCCAATTTTTAGCAAGAGCCAGCCATAGCATCTGATAAGAGAATCCAAGCAAACTTCGACAAATCTTCAAGCTGGGAAAGAGTGACAGTCCAATTTAACCTGAGCTATACTACTCCCTCCTCTACTACCTGGGGGGAACAGAAGAAAAGAAGACGAAAGAAAAACAAAGTCAGACATAAAGCCTGAGTAAGTTCAGTAACCTCTAGCATGTGAACATGGAAAAACAAACGACATGAATTAACTGAATCCAAGATTACACCATGACCATAGGGTCAGCAAGATTAGACAAGATAATCACAAGATATGCTAAGATAAGATATATTGGATATGCTCTAATACTTTCGCCGCTTCGCTATTTTTTTGTTATACTGGTTTCTATATCTCTGCACCACCTAACTAGTGTTCCAACTAGTAACGATAACGTGATCCCAATCCCTGTATTTTCCATTGCCTTCCGGCATACATTCGTTATTTATTACCTAGATCAAATCTAGGGTTTTCTATCAAGTGCTTTCTAGATTTAACTAGAGTTTACGCTATCTGCTGAACGCTTCTCGAGTTCAGGGTTTATGCCTCCTAGTCCAACTAGGGATTACGCTACCTGTCGAACGATGCCCCCAAGTCTAGGACACACTACCTAGAGTGTTATATGTTCCTATACTTCCCCACGCATGTATCACGAATCGTTATCGCTTGTCTAGATGCACATGTCATGTAATATGCGGTCTGTGTCCTGTGACAGGGCAAATCAAGGAATACAGAACTCGGTCGGGAGCTTTCAGATATCTGCCGATGTAGATGCTAAGGTCTGTTTTTATTCCAGTGGCTATGGTCCCACTTGACCCCTCCCTCAACTAATGAAAGGCACACCTTGTAAAATGAGAACTATACGCCGGCCCTCGGTGCCCCACTATCCTATGACCATCCGCAACCATAACTAGATAGCAAGTATATGGTCTTTTGGAGTTCTCCGCCTTTCCGCTTCACGTATCTCGATTGACTCAAGATGGATGGTAGACGACGAGTCGCTATCACAGGGCTACCGTTTGCTCGCCGAATCACGCCGGTCCATCCTGGTCTTTAGGTTGCCATGTATTGCAACCAAGGCATACCCCTGGTTCTTCTACGCAGACCTTAACCTCTGTGGGCCCAGGCGGATCATCTGCAGCCTCACAGAGGGGTACCAAGAGTACCCTCACGTCCCCTCGAAGCCTCGGGCTTCGTAACCCAGTTCGTTGGAGCCTTCTTTTTAATCAGACGGACGTTCACTCCTCCTCGTGTTATACTAAGAATTACTACTTAGTTTTGTCAACTAAGGTTTACCACTTAGTTTCCAAAATCGTTGTTTTCTTAACTAAGGTTTACTACTTAGCTCCTTTTAACTAAGGTTTACTACTTAGTTCTCTTTCCCATCAATTTGGATTGGTTAAGTGTCATTAGTTAATTCAAGCTAACTTAACCCTCTTCATTTATCCTGTTAAGCTGGTTAAGTGTCATTAGCAATTCACGTTGACTTCACCCTACCACAAACCAAGTTATATTGGTTAAATATTTCTTATTACTTAACCCTACCCCTTCATCTTGTATGGGTTAAGTGTTCCTTTTTAACTTAACCTTGCCCGTCTGTCTTAACTAACATGTTATTAATAGTTAAGTATTATCCCTTCATGTTTAAGACTTAACCTAATTCCTTTATCACAACCTGATGGTTAAGTGTTCAGGTTTTCTTAACCCTACGGTCTAGCCCAGCTAACATATCAAAATTGGCTAAGTGTATTAGATTTTACTTAACCCCAACCTCTAGTCTAGTTAACATATTAATTTGGCTAAGTGTATTAACTTTACTTAACCCCTACAAGTCTCGTTTTGCTACCTTGAGTTTGGTTATGTGTCTCTATGGACTTAGCCCTCCCATTCTAGTTTAACTGTGTTAAGTTGGTTAAGTGTTCCTATGGACTTAACCCTCCCATTCTAGCTTAACTGTGTTAAGTGTCAGTCTGAACCTAACCCCACCCATCAGTCTAGTTATAATGTTGAACTGGTTAAGTGTCTTAGTTAACTTAACCCTACCATTATTGTTCTAGCTTTAACTAAATAGATTAAAGCCGCGACCACTCACATTAGACAGATATTGTTGCGAATACTGGATGTGCCGGTTGGTTCCGGGCAGGTTTACATCGCAACTCAGTCTAACCTCGGGTTAGGCATATTCGTGTTTTCTAAGTTCAAAGGGTTTTGATTAATTTTCAAATCAGGTTTTGAAAGTAACCATCCCGTCCGTCAGATCAGTTAGGGATAGCCAGGGAGAGCAGGAAACTTGTATTTTCCAAACCCAAGCCTAGACACTATCCTCTCTGTCACCCTAGAACTTTCTGGTGTGTCATTAAAAGAGGTGTCGTTAATAAACCTTTAATTTGTCTAAATTTACATTTCCTCATTCAAGCCAAATTCTATAAGTAAATTATTCCTAATTTACTTATTTCCTAATTACTCTTTTAATGTGAATTGTCAACGTTTCTTCTTATGGCCCATTCTCCCCTCTATATCATATTTATGCCCTTTTAGTATGTAAACTATACCAAATTAAGTGTCACTAACTATGATTTTGCTAAACCTGACAGTTATTCCCAATTATGGCCAATTTCACATTTATGCCAATATACTCACCGTTCCAAATTAGCTAATCCAATTCCGATTCAACATTCTAATTCACGTCAAACTAAACTTATTACTCTAGCTCACTATTCATGTAAATGCTAGATTTACGCGTCAATACTAGATTCAAATTACACATCTTATAATTCATGTCAAATTTATCCAATTTGCATTTCTATGAACATGCCATAATACATGTTCCCAATTTATGCCAATTTCCAAGTTAAACTACGTTTTTAGTAAATTTCGTGTTTTGCCCAAACCGCATTCCCACCGTTCGTATAATCGTGATTCCGTCTAGATTAAAGCTAGGTTCGTAGAAAATAGGGAATGAACCAAAGATGCTATGCAAAAGATAGACATACTAACTGGCATAAAAAGGGTTGAATAACGACTTCGGTTCAAGAACATGGGTAGACCTAACTAAATAGGTAAATTCCCAAGGTCTAAAACCAAGAATAGACAGAATAGAGACATAGGTTCAAGAACATGGGTAGACCTAACTTAATAGGTAAATTCCCAAGGTCTAAAACCAAAGATAACCAAGAATAGACAGAATAGATGATCGGTTTTATACCCAATTTCATAGTCACAAAACTTAAGCAACACTTTCCTAGTCATGAATCACAGGTGTTTAATCACAGATGTCCTTGTTATGTCATAGGCAATAGTTTATATTTCCTAATCAAAGGCATAGGCTTAGTCAAGGAAATAATCCTCATAGTCATAGTCATAGTCATAGGCAATGTTCATAGTCATAGGCAATGTCCATAGTCATAGGCAATGTTCATAGTCATAGGCAAATGTTCATAGTCATAGGCAAATGGTTTTAAGGTCCATAGTTTCATAGTCATGATCTTGTTTGTCCTCGAATCATAACAGTTCTTAATTAGGTTCAAGAGTATAGGCACTGATTCGAATAGAGAGAGAGAGATTTGGCATATTCTTTTATTCCTTTAATTTCATGTCACGAACAGAGAAAAACGTTCAAATCTAGAAATAACTGACTTACAGAGATCGGTTCTAAAAAGGTGGTTTGCTATGATTCGTGTGACGTTGCTTGAAACCGTTGAATTAGCTTTTGATTCCCTTCTTGAAGCTTTAATCTTGATTTGAATCTCCAATTAGAAGAACTATAACTTGTTTTAGTGGAGAATTAGATTTATTTTAATGGTGGAGGCTAGAGTAGAGAGAAGCAGCATGTAGATGCCTTAGAGAATTTGTGTGGAGGAACCCTTAGGTCTAGGCATTCTTTTATAGGTGTAGAGAGTGTTTTATGGCCCTTAGATCATCATAGAAGCCATCAGAATCGCACAGGTCGAATACACATCATCCAACCGCTCAAAAGGAGACACGTCGACATAGAACACTCCAGAATTCGGTGCTGGATTAGTATAGGCGCACTTGACAGGTGCGCCAGTGCATTTTTGTACGGGGGCACTTCACAAGTGCGCCAGTGCATTCTGGTACGTTTCTGATTTCTCTGCCTAACTTCGTTCGTTCATATCTTCTTCATACGGAGTCCGATTAATGCAAACTCGGACTCTATCTCAAGCAGAATTTCGAGACGAACGCAATGGTGCAAACCGTTTCCCTTAATTCTTTTTTTAAAAATTAATTATACCCTGATTTGTGAATCTTAGTGTTACAGAATCACGGGGTGTTACATTCTCCCCCACTTAAAAGGATTTCGTCCCCGAAATCTTCAAGTTAGGAAGAATGTGTCCTACCATCCAATCACCCATCTACTCAACCATTCAATCACAGGCATTCATTGTCCTTAAAAGATTTCTAATGCTTTCATGTTCATATGCATAGTGTGTGTATATGTCTTTATCTACTGTAAAATCATGCGGTCTACTAATTCAGTCGACCTCCTTAATGCGAGTCATGTCAGTGCCATGCGTCCAACCATGTATGCAAGCATCCCTAGTTATGTAAATACTATATGCGTGCACGGCCATTCATCCATATGCAACACCCATATGATAACATATCAAGTTCAAGTTACAAACAAATACATATCTGTAAATGCAATATGAAAGCGTCTGAACTGGTCTAGTGCTTAATACGTATGTATATGCATCCACGAGCAACCATTAGCAACCACTCGCAACCATCAATCATAACATGTTTCAAATACATGTTTACACCCAAAAGAGTTTCTACCTAAAGATCGAAGATACGACCTAGAGGATATATTATGGAAAGAGAGAAACAATTATGTGTAAAGCTCCTACAAAAAGGAATCAAGGATGCACCCTTAAGGAAAAAGGGTTTGATGCTAGTATCTAGCCTTCTTGAGCTTTACTTCACTGTATCCTAACAAATTTTACTTCACGATTGTGAAGTTTCCGATCTCCATTTCCAAAATAAACAAATGTCAACCATTATACTGAGTGTATATACTAGAATGATCAGGGGTCTCTCCTCTTAGCTTATCCATCATGCCATAACTATAAGGGTCGAAAGGTCACTACGTGCTTTTTGGAGTGCCTGCCACAACTATTCCTCTCTCACGTAAACCATCCTAGTCGAACTTGACATTCCTCAAGTACAAGCCCCAAAGGCCTAAACCAATATCAGACAAGCACCCAAGGAATATCTCCTTTCAATTTAAACGATCTACGTGAGATGATATAAGCAAACTCGATAGCTATTCTCAAATCCCTACTAACAAAAAATAAACTGGTCGGACCACTAATTGGATTTGAGACTCTAGTGGGACCTTTCTACTATACAAGTACTATGGTGCAGAGACTCAACTATGGAAGTGGATATGAACAAATGCGAAGAGATAAAACCAAAGGAAATTGTACGAATAGCAAAACTAAACTCTTCCAAGAGAACTTTTACTACCTTTCTCCTAGGTACGCTTGGTGGCGAAAGTAGGTTCTTGCCCTTATGAAAATCTTGTTCCTCGTTCTTGCTCTTGTCCTTAATTATATGCCCTATTATATCATAGAAAAGCTACTTCCTCTTGTCTTACGCTTTATAATTCCTTCCTCCTTGGTGAGCCAAGTCCCTATCCATGAATTCCTTATCCTTGGGTTGTGCTCCTTAGCCAAACTCCTCATCCCCTTCCGTGTGTAGTCATGTTGACAAATCTCTCGAAAACTGCCTCCATCGTCCGGAAAACCCTATAAGCTTCGAAAGAAAACTGCCCGTAGATGAAACAACTACGGCTATGGATGGAAGCCGGGCACTACTTTGCCCTTCGATGAGGTTACCTCCCAGAAAGCCAGGAGCCCCAGAGACTCAAGAAAGAAGGAGACAAGAATTTAAACAGAGGAAGAGAAGATAGTGCGTATGGCTTCGGGGAATATGTCTTTAAAACAAATCTTTTCTCTTGAAAATGCTTCTTTAAAAACCGTTTTGAAAATATATTTTTTTTCAAATCCTTTATCTGATCTGGTAACCTTCAGCTCTGATACCACGTGTAACACCCCACATTCGTTAGTGTCACTCACAAAGGGAATGCACTAAGTTCTGTGGAGCATTTAGGGTAAAAGATGCAGATAAATTACAAGACAGATAGAAATTAAACAGCGGAAAATAAAACTTTGCTTTATTGATAAAATAGTTTGTACAATGATTTCTTTACAATATCAGAGTATCATTTGTCTTACAAAATAAAGAAGCATAAAACAACATTTATATTCCCCAATTTTTAGCAAGAGCCAGCCATAGCATATGATAAGAGAATCCAAGCAAACTTCGACAAATCTTCAAGCTGGGAAAGAGTGACAGTCCAATTTAACCTGAGCTATACTACTCCCTCCTCTACTACCGGGGGGGGGGGGGAACGGAAGAAAAGAAGACGAAAGAAAAACAGAGTCAGACATAAAGCCTGAGTAAGTTCAGTAACCTCAAGCATGTGAACATGGAAAAACAAACGACATGAATTAACTGAATCCAAGATTACACCATGACCATAGGGTCAGCAAGATTAGACAAGATAATCACAAGATATGCTAAGATAAGATAAACTGGATATGCTCTAATACTTTCGCCGCTTCGCTATTTTCTTGTTATACTGGTTTCTATATCTCTGCACCACCTAACTAGTGTTCCAACTAGTAACGATAACGTGATCCCAATCCCTGTATTTTCCATTGCCTTCCGGCATACATTCGTTATTTATTACCTAGATCAAATCTAGGGTTTTCTATCAAGTGCTTTCTAGATTTAACTAGAGTTTACGCTATCTGCTGAACGCTTCTCGAGTTCAGGGTTTATGCCTCCTAGTCCAACTAGGGATTACGCTACCTGTCGAACGATGCCCCCAAGTCTAGGACACACTACCTAGAGTGTTATATGTTCCTATACTTCCCCACGCATGTATCACGAATCGTTATCGCTTGTCTAGATGCACATGTCATGTAATGTGCGGTCCGTGTCCTGTGACAGGGCAAATCAAGGAATACAGAACTCGATCGGGAGCTTTCAGATATCTGCCGATGCAGATGCTAAGGTCTGTTTTTATTCCAGTGGCTATGGTCCCACTTGACCCCTCCCTCAACTAATGAAAGGCACACCTTGTAAAATGAGAACTATACGCCGGCCCCGGTGCCCCACTATCCTATGGCCATCCGCAACCATAACTAGATAGCAAGTATATGGTCTTTTGGAGTTCTCCGCCTTTCCGCTTCACGTATCTCGATTGACTCAAGATGGATGGTAGACGACGAGTCGCTATCACAGGGCTACCGTTTGCTCGCCGAATCACGCCGGTCCATCATGGTCTTTAGGTTGCCATGTATTGCAACCAAGGCATACCCCTGGTTCTTCTACGCAGACCTTAACCTCTGTAGGCCCAGGAGGATCATCTGCAGCCTCACAGAGGGATACTAAGAGTACCCTCACGTCCCCTCGAAGCCTCGGGCTTCGTAACCCAGTTCGTTGGAGCCTTCTTTTTAATCAGACGGACGTTCACTCCTCCTCGTGTTATACTAAGAATTACTACTTAGTTTTGTCAACTAAGGTTTACCACTTAGTTTCCAAAATCGTTGTTTTCTTAACTAAGGTTTACTACTTAGCTCCTTTTAACTAAGGTTTACTACTTAGTTATCTTTCCCATCAATTTGGATTGGTTAAGTGTCATTAGTTAATTCAAGCTAACTTAACCCTCTTCATTTATCCTGTTAAGCTGGTTAAGTGTCATTAGCAATTCACGTTGACTTAACCCTACCACAAACCAAGTTATATTGGTTAAATATTTCTTATTACTTAACCCTACCCCTTCATCCTGTATGGGTTAAGTGTTCCTTTTTAACTTAACCTTGCCCGTCTGTCTTAACTAACATGTTATTAATGGTTAAGTATTATCCCTTCATGTTTAAAACTTAACCTCATTCCTTTATCACAACCTGATGGTTAAGTGTTCAGGTTTTCTTAACCCTACGGTCTAGCCCAGCTAACATATCAAAATTGGCTAAGTGTATTAGATTGTACTTAACCCCAACCTCTAGTCTAGTTAACATATTAATTTGGCTAAGTGTATTAACTTTACTTAACCCCTACAAGTCTCGTTTTGCTACCTTGAGTTTGGTTAAGTGTCTCTATGGACTTATCCCTCCCATTCTAGCTTAACTGTGTTAAGTTGGTTAAGTGTTCCTATGGACTTAACCCTCCCATTCTAGCTTAACTGTGTTAAGTGTCAGTCTGAACCTAACCCCACCCATCAGTCTAGTTATCATGTTAAACTGGTTAAGTGTCTTAGTTAACTTAACCCTACCATTCTTGTTCTAGCTTTAACTAAATAGATTAAAGCCGCGACCACTCACATTAGACAGATATTTTTGCGAATACTGGATGTGCCGGTTGGTTCCGGGCAGGTTTACATCGCAACTCAGTCTAACCTCGGGTTAGACATATTCGTATTTTCTAAGTTCAAAGGGTTTTGATTAATTTTCAAATCAGGTTTTGAAAGTAACCATCCCGTCCGTCGGATCAGTTAGGGATAGCCAGGGAGAGCAGGAAACTTGTATTTTCCAAACCCAAGCCTAGACACTATCCTCTCTGTCACCCTAGAACTTTCTAGTGTGTCATTAAAAGAGGTGTCATTAATAAACCTTTAATTTGTCTAAATTTACATTTCCTCATTCAATCCAAATTCTATAAGTAAATTATTCCTAATTTACTTATTTCCTATTTACTCTTTTAATGTGAATTGTCAACGTTTCTTCTTATGGCCCATTCTCCCCTCTATATCATATTTATGCCCTTTTGGTATGTAAACTATACCAAATTAAGTGTCACTAACTATGATTTTGCTAAACCTGACAGTTATTCCCAATTATGGCCAATTTCACATTTATGTCAATATACTTACCGTGCCAAATTAACTAATCCAATTCCGATTCAACATTCTAATTCACGTCAAACTAAACTTATTACTCTAGCTCACTATTCATGTAAATGCTAGATTTATACGTCAATACTAGATTCAGATTACACATCTTATAATTCATGTCAAATTTATCCAATTTGCATTTCTATGAACATGCCATAATACATGTTCCCAATTTATGCCAATTTCCAAGTTAAACTACGTTTTTAGTAAATTTCGTGTTTTGCCCAAACCGCATTCCCACCATTCGTATAATCGTGATTCAGTCTAGATTAAAGCTAGGTTCGTAGAAAATAGGGAATGAACCAAAGATGCTATGCAAAAGATAGACATACTAACTGGCATAAAAAGGATTGAATAACGACGTCGGTTCAAGAACATGGGTAGACCTAACTAAATAGGTAAATTCCCAAGGTCTAAAACCAAGAATAGATAGAATAGAGACATATGTTCAAGAACATGGGTAGACCTAACTTAATAGGTAAATTCCCAAGGTCTAAAACCAAATATAACCAAGAATAGACAGAATAGATGATCGGTTTTATACCCAATTTCATAGTCACCAAACTTAAGCAACACTTTCCTAGTCATGAATCACAGGTGTTTAATCACAGATGTCCTTGTTATGTCATAGGCAATAGTTTATATTTCCTAATCAAAGGCATAGGCTTAGTCAAGGAAATAATCCTCATAGTCATAGTCATAGTCATAGGCAATGTTCATAGTCATAGGCAATGTCCATAGTCATAGGCAATGTTCATAGTCATAGGCAAATGTTCATAGTGATTGGCATATGGTTTTAAGGTCCATAGTTTCATAGTCACGGTCTTGTTTGTCCTCGAATCATAACAGTTCTTAATTAGGTTCAAGAGTATAGGCATTGATTCGAATAGAGAGAGAGAGAGATTTGGCATATTCTTTTATTCCTTTAATTTCATGTCACGAACAGAGAAAAACGTTCAAATCTAGAAATAACTGACTTACAGAGATCGGTTCCAAAAAGGTGGTTTGCTATGATTCGTGTGACGTTGCTTGAAACCGTTGAATTAGCTTTTGATTCCCTTCTTGAAGCTTTAATCTTGATTTGAATCTCCAATTAGAAGAACTATAACTTGTTTTAGTGGAGAATTAGATTTATTTTAATGGTGGAGGCTAGAGTAG
The DNA here is from genome assembly GCA_030737875.1 of Allium sativum. Classification (NCBI taxonomy): domain Eukaryota; kingdom Viridiplantae; phylum Streptophyta; class Magnoliopsida; order Asparagales; family Amaryllidaceae; genus Allium; species Allium sativum. The sequence continues at coordinate 381,002,052 of CM060920.1, forward strand.
AGAGAAGCAGCATGTAGATGCCTTAGAGAATTTGTGTGGAGGAACCCTTAGGTCTAGGCATTCTTTTATAGGTGTAGAGAGTGTTTTATGGCCCTTAGATCATCATAGAAGCCATCATAATCGCACAGGTCGAATACACATCATCCAACCACTCAAAAGGAGACACGTCAGCACAGAACACTCCAGAATTCGGTGCTGGATTAGTATGGGCGCACTTGACAGGTGCGCCAGTGCATTTTTGTACGGGCGCACGTCACAAGTGTGCCAGTGCATTCTGGTCTGTTTCCGGTTTCTCTGCCTAACTTCGCTCGTCCATATCTCCTTCATACGGAGTCCGATTTATGCAAACTCGGACTCTATCTCAAGAAGAATTTCGAGACGAACGCAATGGCGCAACCCGTTTCCCTTAATTCTTTTTTTAAAAATTAATTATACCCTGATTTGTGAATCTTAGTGTTATATAATTACGGGGTGTTACACTTGGTGCAATTCTGATGCAAGAGAGATGGGTAGTATGTTATGGGGGTAGACAGTTAAGGGTTCATGAGAAGAACTACCCTACCCATGACTTAGAGCTAGCTGCCATAGTATTCGCACTTAAGACTTGGCGCCATTATTTGCTCGGAGATAAGTTTGAGTTGTACACCGATCATAAATCTCTCAGTTACTTGTTCTCGTAGAAGGATCTTAATTTAAGGCAACAAAGGTGGATGGAGATCCTAGCATCTTATGACTTTGAGATTGCTTATACCCCTGGCAAGGGTAATGTGGTGGCAGACGCACTGAGTAGGCAGAGGATGGCCTTAAATCCTCTGTTTGTGGAGAGGAAAAGCTCGGAGTTTATATCAACTTTTGACTTTAGACCCACCACCGAGCTTTTGCGTGGCCTATTTGCATCCCTGGAGGTGTGGCCTACTCTTATGGATCAGATGGAGCTTCGCAGCGAGAGGATCTACAAATTTTAGACATCTTGGATTGGCTCAGTAAAGGGGAGACTTCTAGTCACCTCAATAGATATTCATGCAGACGATAGAGGGTGGTCGCGACGAGATGGAAGGCTTTGTGTTCCCCAAGTTGGGAGTTTGTTGAAGACAGTCCTAGAGGAAGCCCATCATTCTAAGATGACTATTCATCCAGGCGGTGATAAGATGTATAGAGATATGAAGAGGGTTTTCTTTTGGGCTGGGATGAAGAAAGATGTGGTAGAGTTTGTTTCTCAATGTTTGATTTGCCAGCAAGTAAAAGCTGAGCAAAAGAAGCCTGGTGGTTTACTTCATCCTTTGGAGGTCCACAGTGGAAGTGGGAGAGCATCTCTATGGATTTCATAGATGGTTTGCATATATCAAAGAAAGGCAACACCAATATTTGGGTTGTAGTAGACAGACTACTAAGAGCACTCATTTCATTCCAGTTAAGAGTAAGAGGATGGTAGCATGGTTGGCAGCAATTTACATTCTTGAGATAGTCCGTCTTCATGGAGTACCTTCCATTATCGTAAGCGATCGTAACCCCATTTTCACCAGTGAATTTTGGAGGAGCTTGCAAGAATCGTTAGGTACACAGCTATGTTTGAGCACCGCTTATCACCCTCAGACCGATGGACAGACGGAAAGGGTGAATAAAGTTCTTGAGGATCTTTTAAGGCTGTGTATCCTAGACTTCAGAGGGAATTAGAAAGAGCATCTTCCTTTAGTAGAGTTCGCCTACAACGACAGTTATCAAGCTAGTATTGGCATGACACCCTTTGAAGCATTATACAGGCGTCCCTGTAGATCACCGAGTTGTTGGTGGGAGTCTACAGAAAGATTTCTACTTGGACCAGATATGGTTAGAGAAACTTCCGAAAAGGTTTATCTTATTAGACGGCGAATGAAGACAGCTCAGGACAAGCAGAAATCCTACGTAAATAGGAGAAGGACCGACATTGAATTTGAGGTGGGAGACATGGTTTTCATTAAGGTATCACCATTAAGAAATGTGGTTCGCTTTGGATCTGTAGGGAAATTGGCACCAAGATTTGTAGGGTCATTTCCCATAACAGAAAGGATCAGTCAAATGGCCTATAGAGTAAAGCTACCAGAAAGACTATCTGGTGTTCATGATGTTTTCCACGTTTCTCATTTGCGGAAGTGCTTGCATAATACTGCAGAAGTAGTTGAGCCCAGTATATTAGAGGAAGTAGAGGTGGAATGGGAGGCGACAGATAGACAAGTTCCTACTCGTATTCTTGGATCAGAAGTTAAGAAACTACGCAACAGAGAAGTCAAGTTGATGAAAGTTCACTGGAGAGACAACCAAGAGGATGCACTTGGGGGACCGAAGATAAGATTCGCGTTTCGTACCCTTTTCTTTTCAAGGGTATGTTCTTAACGTCCTTTCCAAAGCTTTTATTCATGCTTGTTTCTATCATTTAAGTATATCCTATCGATCGAATCTTCGACCTTTAGGTAGGAATCCCATGGATGTAAACATGTGTTTGAGACATGTTATAATTGATGGATGCAAGTGTTTGTTGCTGGTTGCTCGTGGATGCATATACACACACATTAGGCACTAGATCGGCTCAATCACTCTCATACTGCACATGGATGTGTGTGCATTTTTTACCCTTTATGGATGGAAATGGATGTATTATCATATGAATGTTGCATTTGGACGAATGATCGTACACACATATAGAACTTACATGTTATAATAGGATTATCTGCATACATATTGGATTCACGGCACGAACATACATTGCATTAAGGAGGTCAACTGAATCAGTAGACTACCTGATCTTTCACATTAGTATAGGGACATATACACACACCTTTGCATATGTTCATATAAGCATTATAAATATTTTAAGGACAATGGATGCCTGTGATTGGTGGATGAGTAGATGGATGTGGATGTTAGGACATACATTCTTCTTAACTTGGAGATTTCAGGGACGAAATCCTTTGAGTAGGGGAGAATGTAACACCTTGTAATTTTAACAACACTAAAGATGATAAATAAAATAATAATTAAATAAATATTCAGAATTAAGTGAAACGGACTATGCCATTGCGTTCCTCTTGAAATTCTGGTCAAAATAGACACCTGGTTTGCGTAAAACAGACACCTTATGAAGAAGTTATTAAGGTTTGAACTTTGTATACACATAAGAAGAAAAAATATATATATAAAAATAAAATAAGCCCGGAATTCAAAACTGTTCAAAATTCGAGCAGAAGGGGGAAGCGGGAAAAATCCCGCCTACGGGTGTCGACCCCTGGGTCGACCCCAAAAGGGGGGTGTCGACCCATGGATCGACCCCATAAGGAGGGGGGTCGACCCCCCAATGCCAGTTCCGAGGCAGAATTCATTTATCTGAATGTGGTCTCCTTTCTTGACCAAATTCATTGATTTTAGGCTATAAATAAGACCCTGTACCCATTGTTTTACTCATTCTAAATCAATGGAGAACTAGATGTTGCCTCTGTCTGGATTAAATCAAGTCTTTTCTTTTCCAACAATCAACTGGAGTTATTCAAGTTTAGAGATCTGTGATTCAACATCTGCAATCCCTCTTCTATTTCTTAGATCCAATCATAGTGAGTCTATGTTAATTTTAGATCTAAATACTCAAAAGTTAATCTTGACTTGACTATAACTTGGATCTAAGCCTGTGACTATTTGAATCATATCAGATCTTCTATAACCTGTGTATTTAAGTTATTTTAACATGACTATGAACTAGATCTAAGCCTATGCCTATTTATCATGTCAGATCTGCCATTGTTAGTTGATCTAATTCATTGCTTAGATCTCATCATGCTTGTTTATGATGTCCCTATTATGTTAGAATCGGTTCTACTATCACATGTTCATCAGATCTATTCCTATACGCATATCTTGTCATTATGCCCAACTTTGTTACTGTATGTTTATTAGTTACTATGCCAATTTCTTCCATTATATGTCAATCTTGTTATTATGATCATTCTGTCCTCTTCCCTTCTTCTATTCCCTTTTATTTTTATATAGTCAGGCTACCTTCGAGCCTAGGCATGCCGCTGAAATATGCAAATACGGAAAATTGGGAATGAGGGGAAAACGTAAAAATTAGGGCATAACTTGTATTGGGAAATTTGGGAATAAATTGAATGTAATACATGAATGTGGAATTGGGGCATAAACCTCAATTGTGATTAAAGACCTTAATTTGGGGCATATAGTTCATTATGAACACGACTCGGGAAAAGCAGCATGGAAACCTATAATGACATAGGAATAATTGGTTATTTACTGAAATGCCTAAAATTACAGTAATTAGAAACTGTAACCGTCGCTTAGACACGAGGTTAGATTAAACTTGTGGTGGAAGTCTTCCCGGAACCAACAGAATATCCAACAACCACAAGTGGTGAATCTAATGTGAGGGGTCTAAATGCATAAACACGTGACATGCAAAGACATGAGGTTAGGCCCGACTTGTGGAAGAAGTCTGCTCGGAACCGCATGACATATCCATCATCCGCAAGTTGTACGCTTAATGTGGGAGGTCTAGTACATTATAACCATAAATGAATATGATAATAAACTTGAATACTTAACCTAGTTGAATCCATAAGGATTGAATATGTTAACTGGAGTAGGGGTCAAGTAAAATTGTATGAAACAATTGGAGGGTTAAGTATATCTTGGGTTGATGGGTAATATATATATATATATATATAGGCCTGCAAACTTAACATGTGGGGTTGTGCAATCTTTTACTATGGTATGGCATAACCTGTGGAAAATCTAATGGGGATATAAGTGTAGGGGGAAGCTTTTATCATCTTGTGTATGTGACCTGTTTCAGTCAGTAACCCATATATAGGTATCAAACGAGCACTTCGAACTAGGTCGGAGTCGGGGCATGCTTACTGAGATGATTGTAAGAGATCCAAACGAAGGGGTTATGTGGGCGGCGCGTTCCGACGGGGTCATGTGCTTGCATGGGTCCAGCAGAGGTGGTTAGACACTGTGATACCAGTAGATATGGTTGTGCACATCCTGAAAACGAAGGGTTGCCACTTTAGGAAGTGACACATCCTATTGTGGGACCAGCACAGGGTATCTACGGAGTAGGGAGCCGATCGATTGGGGTAGTAACTAGGGTACTTCTAGACTCTGGTATGTTTAGGAGCACGTTATTATCCTTCGGGTAACTCTGGTATGTTGGGCTGCCTGTTAATTGTATGGGGTTAAACCTCTCACTAGAAGTACGCCTAAGTCTACCATCTCATAGTTGTTGAAATCATCTCATTCTGATTATACTAGTATTGGTGCAGAGAGAAAGAGAAAGTACTAGAGAAGCCCAATATACTCTATCATGTTTATCCTGTTTACCTTGTCATACCTGGTTTTTATGATGTTATCTCTCTTATCCACTTTATATGCCTGTCATGACACTTTTATTTACTTATATGCAAAAAGTAACTGGACTGGCCAGACTTTATGTCTGACCTATTTTGTTTCCTCTTCTTTCTCTTCCATCCCCCCCCCCCCCCAGGTTCTCAAGGTGGGAATACTCAAGCTTGATCAGGACTCTGCTTTCATCTTGCTTGGAGCTGTTTTAGATGTATGGCTTGATTTCATATCTCTCTACTATGACTATGTTTTGGGGATTATGCTTATTTATTGTACTCTAATGTTTTAAGTACAAGACAGAAATTTTAATGACGTATTGGGTTTTATGCATTTCATACATATGATGTAACCATCTTTTGAACTACGATGTTTTCTGCTTAATAAAATTTTAAATTTCGCTGCTATTTATTATCTATCTTGTGATGTTTCTATTTCTGTTTACCTATAACGCTTCACGAAACTTAATGCATTCTCTTAATGAGTGATATTAACGGACGTGGGGTGTTACAATAAGGTTTGCATTATTAATATATAATGTGTACAACATTATTTTGTATATTTCATTCGTTACAATTCAAATTTTCCCAAATGTCCTTATTTCGCTTAAATTTATCATCACTATTCAATGTATTTGTGTTTTTTTTCTTTCTCAAGTTCATCCGTTGATTCAATTCGGTCAATTCTACTTAGTTGAATTAAATTTCACTACACTAACTAAGTTTATATATATTATTATTATTGGGACAACTTAAGCTTCAATTCATATTTGCAACTATTGTATACTCATACAACACCTATATAATAAAAATATTCATTATGCAATTTCTATTCATCTTATCTACCAATTTTCTTTAAATATGTTACTTAAGTCTCATTTACAACTTCTTTGTAAGTTATCCTATATAAAAAATCTCTATTAATACCAAGTTAGTTTATCCCCTTTTTGCTAATTAACATTGATTTATTTTATTTATTTTGCAGACTCATTTTCATTATGGTTCACTTGGTTTAGTTTTAATTTATATCAATTCTATATTGTTTGATTCATGTTGTTACATCTCTCTTTTCCACTTGCATTTATGTATTATGCAATTCATTTTTATGTTAATGTCTATATATTTCATTTACACTTATCTCACAAAATTTTTAACTCTATAATTTAATGTAAATTTGTCGGTGAACTCTTTGTAAATCAAGTCAATGTCTATATTAATTTTATGTTTGTTTATTTACTATTATTACAACTTTATACTGATTATCAATTATCATAAAATTTGCAATCCATCTTTAAACAATCTTTATTAGCTTATTTTATATTTCAAATCAACTACAGCATACAATCTGATTAAATTAATTTGTTCGAGTTCACACAAATTGATACGGTAATTTCTCTTTCTCTCTCTCTTTCTCTATATATATATATATAATTTCCATCAATATAGATTTCAGATTATTACTATTTATTATTTATCGAACTTGAGAATTTTAATATTGGGCCTTATTCGAAATAATTGAAAATAAATGCGTCTACTTACATAAATTTGATTTTCAAAAATTATTTGTAATATAGCTATTAAGTGGTGTCCCCCACTTAGGACTCGAAAATGGATTTCAATAATGCGTGCACTCATTACTGAAATTATTTTCCAGTGACTATATAGGGGAGCACAAAACAACTTAGAAAACCTTTAAATAATACTCATCTAGTTTTTTAACCTTTGAAAGAAATTGGTGGCACCAAGATTTAAATTCTCAAATTCGATTCAATTCATTATATTTGCAGTTCATTTCAATTAATATAATCTTGGTTTCAAATTGTTTTACTTATAAAACAGTTAAAGAAAATCAACCACTCAAGTAACAAATGACGATAATCAATTATAGTCATCTTAAATGCCAAGTTCAACCATATAAACTTCAAAATAATAATTTATTATATTAAAATATAATCAAAACGATATTGTGCTAGTTTGTCCTTTCAAGTGTTTAGAAGCCCCTATCGATGCCGTAGCATCCCGTGTACCGACCAAAACTCATAAATCTCAACTGGACAAATTAAAAAAATATAAAATCATTTACATCAAATTATAAGTACGCTCTCTCATATATACACTCAAATCCTGATAGAGCCAAGGTTTATCGCTAAACCACGACTTTGATACCAATAGTAACAACCTGGATTTTTGGTCGTTTAAATCAACAATGATCCTCACATGTCGACTTAAACAAATCTAAAATACATATAGTTATTGGGATTAATATAAGAAAAGGAAGAAAGAAGAAAGAAGAAAGAAGAAAAACAATCACAGAATCTCACAGCGGAATGACAACATATAATAAATAAATAACAGTTCATGAAGTTGTAAAAACATACATTTGATTATATTTGACAACAGTTATCAGAGTTAACTATCATAAACATACCAATATTTGCAGCGGAATAAATAATAATAAATAAGTCTGTTGAGCTTCATCTTCATAATGATATCTTCAATAACTGAAAAAATCAGGTTGACCCGAGCACAAATCAAAAGACAAAAACACTCAGATCAGAACTAAAATATTTGCATATCAGTTAAATCAAATTCATGTGATAGTATGAGTGTAATAACTTGAGAGATGTTACGGGAATTTCCATCTCTTAAGGATCCGTTAAACTAGATAATATATAATACAATACACTATTATAATAGTGTCTGTGGTTAAATATAAAATATTAAAATATCGTAAGCGAGATTACCATTATTACCCTTACACCGTTTATATCGATACCGTACAGTTCGCTTATAACACACCAGTACGTCGGCGGATAGGGATGTGCCGTGATATGACAACGTAAATCAAAATCGTAGGGGGCTCGATTAGGATAATATGACAAGGCACACGAGGAATACCCACCGAAGGATTCTACCGATGCACGCTCTGACCGGTGGTAACACATAGCCGCGACTACCACCCTGAAACGACCCGAAATCCACATAAATGAGAGCACGGATTGATTTGTGAACACGAATCATCAAAACACAAACAGTAGAACATTTCATTGCTATTACAACGATTATATCAGAGTACAAGAATATATCAGAGTTCAAATAATTTACAGCAGAAGAATATCAGAGATTTAATTACATAACAGCGAAAAATTTATACATAAATATAAAGCTTAGCGAAAAATAACAACTGACATAACTGAAAGAAATACACGGATACAAAGATTTTCGAATATAGCTCCAGCTGTAATCCAGGATCCTGTGAAAAGAAGTATTTGCGGAAACCAAAACTACTAGCTGCCCGTGTGGAAATATGGGAACTCAGAGTTTTGGTAGAGACAATAAACTCCGAGTCAGTCATAAGCTGGTGTGAGAATTAAAACAGTTATTAGCTTTTATTTTAAAGTTAGATAAATCACGGGACCACGCCGTATAACACAGAACGGGCTTATCACCTATGAATACCAGTGCATAAATTAAACAGCGCAATGCTAAACAGATAAATGAAGCTATTATAAGACTCAGGTCCCGTCACGCAATGAACACAGTTGAGGATAGAGTTTTCCCTTATAATAGCCAAATATGCTTAATATGCGAAATTTCATCTTTTATTATTACTATAAGTGAAGAAATCAACCTGAAATATAAATGTATCAATCATAGGCGGCGTAGGTACCATTATATTACATCGCCATATAGGTTTACAACTAAATCGTAAAATCGCGTATTGGAAATTGGATTTCGTCCTTTGGACCAAGGCAAGGGATCATCCTTCCGATTTCGAGACATTCTAGCAAATGCCTCAGGATCACACCTACGGGAAACCCTTGGAAGCGGTAGGGCCGATCATCCATCGATGATTGGCAATACCATAAACTATATGTTAGTCGGTTCTATCGAACCACCAAAATGGGTCAGTATGTCGACCACTCAAGAGCCACTAGGGACTCAAATTACCGAGCCTTTCAATTGGCCCGATATCCGAGGTACCTCACTTTCCATCAGTAAAGTTTTCCAACATCCACATGAGTAAACAGTATGGGCTCCATACCATGACGTTACTCGTAGCTAGAACTAACATATGTCCATTTCCATGCGGTCCTAATCCCGTTTTAGGTTTACACCGGGGAGTGAAGCTCACGAATTAAGGCTACACAAAGCTATGCTATTTAAAGCCATGCTTTGATCATCAGTCACAAGACTCTTCTTTTCAACAAAAGCCTTGATCCATGCATCTCAACATGCCACACTGTCAATCCATACCATACTATTGATTTCCACCAATATAAAACCTCAAAGCTCGTACGTCTCAAAGAAGGGTGTTAAGCAAGAGAATAAATTCTCCGCCACCAAATAGATATATATTTAGTAGATATCAACGAATACAGTACAAAGGAATACAATGTCAGACATACCATCCATTTGCAAGTCCCTTCTGGGTCTGAACAAAACCGGAGGCACCTTATTCCTCGTCCCATATGTCCAATACAGGAGAGAGGCCCACGCATATCCGGTCGATCTCCAAGTACGTCTCGACGATCACCACTTATTACCTTGTCTTGTGTGTACATCTCAGTCAAGACATCAGTAATCATCCAAACGATGTGAAGATCTCCGGTCTTCAACCACTGTCTTCATCATCTATTTTTAATCGTCGTATAAATTATTCAAAATGGGTTAAACCAGGTATTTCCAAATAACTCGCGTATCTTATAATTAAGTGCTATAAAACACATCATACGCCTCGCCTCATTCCAATTCAAAAAATTATTTTATTCAAATATCCACATTTTTAGAGAAAGTGTAATGACCCACAAATCCATAATATCAGAGTTGACTACATACATCATACATCCAACCCAAATATCACGAAAATACGAATCATCATTTTTTTAGAAGAAAAAGGTAGAAAAAGAGCAGAAATAACAACACAGTGTCTCACATCGTAGCGGAATAAAATATAATATATATAACATCTTTTAAATTACAAAATTTTCTGTATACATATACATGTCATCATCAGAGTACAACACCTAAAATACAGGGGAAATAAAACTTTTTATAACTAACACTGAAGCCTCCTGCTCCAAGCTCCTTCAGATAAATCTGAAAATCTTGAACTACTTGACTGCCCATACAAAATTGGGCACCCAAGAGTTTAGGGAGAACATAGAAAATAACTCCGGGTCAATCATGTGACTGGTGTGGGTAAACAATTTTAAATAGCTTGAGACAATAAACGATATCTCATAAGACCACGCCATGAATACGGAACGGGTTTTCCCTTATGAGTATCACAAAATGATCTTTATACCAAAACTCTTTTTGATATTACAATAGTGTCTAAATACAAATAGATATCAATCTAGCAGAACGCTTTCATCTCACGTTCCACATACATAGTATACAAACAAAGCGCAGGCGCTTATTGGGTAATGGATTTCCAACTATGACAAGTTATGGAATCACCTGCCGATAGTGTATCTCTAGATAGGAATACACCGAGTTCAACAAGAACATCTTACAACTCGGCCACACATGACCGACCACTCATTTCGCTTGAGTGTATCGAATGTATATCACCAACGATTGGGATCAGCAATCGTTTCCCGATAAAGGACAGCATCGAATAGATTAAGAATGAAATGAAATATCTCTAGATAGGTGATTATACACCCTAATGGGAGCTACCCACATAGCCATGTTGCCTGCCCGATTTTTGTCATTTCCTGGTTGTTGAGGCCTGAGGCTACGATTACTTACCTTTCATTGATAACACAATCACTTTGAATGTCACATTGTCAGATCCGTTAATCACTAATTTGGTTTACACAAATATATTCTGGATATCATGCTAAGGGAATAAATCCGTTGCCACCATATATATTTATACAGACCAACATATTCGATCAGTGGAAATACTCTGTCAGACACTCGTCCATATACGTTCATTCTGGGACGGAACGAAACCGAAGGCACTATTCCGTATATCCATCCTAGGCAATCTCTACCTAGGACTTATACAACAGCCCTTGCACTTTACTCTGTCTTCAATATATTTAGCATACTTGGTTCACAACGCTGATGCCAATACGGAGTGGTTCTTCGGATAATAATCCAACCGGTCTCTCCATATTGACAACGATGGTCAAAACTTCGATAGTCTGTGATTTAACTATCGAATAAAAACAAGTGTTTCGATAGTCGATGATTTAACTATCGAAGAAAATAAGTGTTCATCCAAATATCAAACAATCATGGAGCCGTTAATTAATATTCCATTAATTAAATCACTTCTCCATTTCTTTATCAATATTTGTTAACCAAATATTTTCAATAACCATATTGGCCTTTTACGCTATTTGGAAAACATTTCCGAATATCTCCTTCCTTTATTTTCTAAACTTAGAAAATATATGCTATTTATAATTGGAAAATATTCCAATTACTTATCTCTTTTCTGATCTCGTTTATTTCTATACATAGGAAATATTTATTATTCTATTTCTAAGCTTACACTTATTTGGGTTAAAATGGATGTTGTGTAAAACACCGTTACGACAACCCAAATACTATATTCAACTAACTCTTATTCAACATTGATCTTCGAGCCTGAAATCTTACTATTTATTTATTAATAATGAAATCAATCAAGTTGGGGTATAACTACCTCTCAGACCTTGACAGAATAACATTCATAACGTCAAAACAGACAAGACTACTTACTCGAATAATCAATACCAAACAACTAATTATTCACTTTTAAACACATACACACTTTCTCTTTCTACTCTTACGAGATTTATTCCTAGTCTTCCTTTTTTATTATACTATTCTATTTTTAAGTTCGTTTCCTTATCAACTTCTATATATATTGATATATAGAATTCTAGTTATCAGCTTTTCTTTAAAATATTCTAACTCCTTAAATTCCCAGAAAAATTCGCCATAGCCTCCTTTGTACGGGGCTACCGAAAAAATTCCAACCTTGCCACACAGGCCTCTCCATTCAAAAAGAAAAAGAAACAGCCAAGCGGCTTGCCGATATGTCCCATAAAATCTCATATATGAATTAAATGCGTACCTTTTCGTCAAGAATTCTATTTATATACCTTCATTAACCTTATTCCATAACTGTCTCCTGTATATCTATACCTATCCAATTTATTTCAACTATACCCGATCGTTTTAACTCAATTCGTTAATAAATTTGTTAATTAACTCTTTGCCTATTTCACTTGTATATTTGAATATAACAAGTTCGAATATATTTCAACTTACTCATAAACTAATTGAATTCCATTTTCCAACTCAGGTTTCATATTCGATTCGAATATGAGGTCACAAGTTAAATTTACTTATTTAAAGTCAACTTGATTCAATTGTTTAACTTAATTCATTAATCAGTTTGCTAATTAACTCTTTTGCCAATTTCACTTTGAACATGACGTGTTCAAATATATTTTAACTTGTTTATACTCTAGTTGAATTCTATTTTTCAATTCAAGTTCCATATTCGATTTCGAATATACATTTACAATTCCAATTCACTTTTCAAGGTCTTATTTCGATTTAAACTTTGATTAACTGATTTCTCTTCTACTTAGTTAATTCTATTCAATAATCAGAAATATGATTATTGTTTCAAAAATCATTTCACTTACTTCACTTGAGTTCATATATATTTTATAACTCAAGTCTAGATTTTTCTAATGGACCTTCGGATTTTTATTTGCTTAAAAATCCTTATATTTTTATATATATAAACTACTATGGTTTCTAAACGATTTTTGGCGCTGCTTTTCTAAAAATTTGATTTTGACATTACTCAAAATCTATCAGACTAAATCCATATTTTTCTCTTCCATTAGAAAACTATTATCTAACTGGTCCTGACGGTTCTCGTTTCAAGGAATTCCGACTAAATTTGAGTTCTATATACTCAATTGAAATTCGAATCGCCAATTTACGAACTGTCGCGCTGCGGCGAGTTCGTTTTAATTATATTTATATATATAAACTTTTGAACTTCATTTAAATAAATTCAACTCTATTCTAATATATTTTTTATATATATCAAATCCATTTTTCCAATTCAACATAATATTTCCGATCTATTTCACTTCTATTTTAAATTCTATATTCAAATTCCATTTCACTTTTATTTGAATTCTATATCCAAATTCCATTTCAATTCTCTTATTCAAATTCTATTTGAATTTTCTTATTCAAATTCTATTTGAATTTCTATTATTCAAATTCTATTTCAATTCTCTTATTCAAATTCTATTTGAATTTCTACATTCAAATTCTATATTTGAATTTCCTTTATTTAAATAACATTTAAATTTCTATGTTCAAATTCTATATTTGAATTTCTATGTTCAAATTTTGTATTTGAATTTCCTTTATTCAAATTCTATTTGGATTTTCTATATTCAATTTCTATTTGAATTTTCTTTATTCAAATTCTATTTGAATTTTCTATATTCAAATTCCATTTCAATTCCCTTTGAATTTTCTATATTCAAATTCTATTTGAATTTTCTTGATTTAAATTCTATTTTCAAATTCCATTTTCAATTCTATTTGAATTCTATATTCAAATTCCATTTCAATTCTATTTTAATTTCCTTTTCTATTTGAATTAAATTTAAATATCTCGTCTGGGAATAATCTATTTTATAAATCCGACATAGTCGAATTTAAACATAAATCCTAAGGATTTATTCAACTTTACTTATATTCCGAATATCCGAATAAAGTTAATCGTTTATTATTTAAAACGATTCTAAGTTCTTATTTTAAATTCACCCTTTTAATTTAAAATATTTAAATTATCCAAATGATAATTTTTTCCCTTTTTATTTACAAACACCATTTATTTTACTTCTTTATTTATTCTTAAACAAGTCTCGATTTCAATTTCTTTTGAAATCGATATTTCTACTTTTGGAAAATAGATTTCCCTTTTCAATTTCACACTTGCATTTTTATTTCTGAATTATCCAATGATAATTCTTTTCACTTCATTTATAAACTTCGTTTATAAAAGAACTACTTGTTTTTATTCTTTTAAAACAAGTTAATATTTTTATTTTATTCAAATTTCAAATTATATTTTAGAAAAATAGAGTTTCCCTTTAAATCTCAATATCCTTTTCACGATATTTTTAAATATCAACATTTTGGCCCAGTGATATTTAAACACCAAACAACCAATTATTTATTTCAGGTTTTCTAACACATCATATATGATAGTATATATGCAAACAAATAAACAAACAGATAATATATTTTTGAGGAATCCAATCGGATTCCTCCAACCTGTTTTCCTGCATCCACAGACATTAGTCAACATAGTAATACCCATCCTGCTTCGAGGTAGGATATCGCGGTATAGAAGGTCATCCACTATCATAGCGTGGGGCGTATAGGGTCATCCGCTAATGATACTGCGGGCATCCGTTAATGAGACTGCGGGAATCAATCCAACCATCAACCCAATATATATATATAATAGTCAACCCTAAATAACTAATATATTTAAATCAACCAGAAAGCATTCAAACAAGCAACAACAATTATTTTTAACGAATAAAAATAATTCTAAATAACATGTGAGTGAGATTTACTCACCGAGATCTTTCCTTTGTCGAATACCCATTTAAATCTTGTAACTTCACAGATACGAATCGTCTCAAGTGAATCTACCTAGCATCGGTGATAATTTATTTTATTATCAATTAAGCTATTATTTACTTAACTATTTAAACCAAATAAATATTTTATCCTATGTAATTTAAATTCTATAAAATCGTATACCTTAATGATTTCAAGTTTAAATATTTTACTAATCTAATTTCTATACACTTAATCAGTTACCAATTAAATAAACTAATCTCCTTATAATTTCTGAATTTAAAAAAAAAATACCTGATTAACTATTTATTCTAAATATAACTTAAGAAATTTTAAAACATCACTAGTCTTTCATTAGATAGTAATTAAGTTACCTTAAATCCTGATTCAATCCTTCTTCCATCATTTTACACTATTCCAAATCATCTGTCGAACTCCCTAACCAAAATCCATGTCGAGACAGCCCCAGACCCCTTCCCACCTTTTCCAGACCAAAATCGCTCCATCCCAAAATCGAACACCCCAAAAGCAACGCGACTGCACCATTGTCGAATACTCCATGATGAATCCATCGAACCCCTGAACCCCTTCCCGTTTAACCCATAGTATCGCCTCAGAAACCCTTCTCCACTACTTAACAACAACCCTAACCGTTGTTGTCCCCCAACGTTGATTACTAGTGATCTATCGCTCCACTCCAGTTCACTACTAGAGCTGCTCTTCGATGTCAGAACCCCACCAATCACCACACCTTGGATCAATCGCCTCCCTCTCGACATGAAACTCCAACCATAAATCGATGCGCCCAAATCAAACGAACCCTAAATCAATCGCCTCACTGTCGCGCAACCCCAGATCCCTCCTCGCGTGAACAACACTTCGAACTTCGTGCCTCAACGCGAGCGCCTATATCGAGCTACAAGGATCCGCGATTTCCAAGCACGGCTCTAGACTTCGATTCGATCCTTCCTTTTTGATTTCGAAAGACATGATTTTTGGGTGGAGTTTTCGATTTTAAATTGAAGAAGGAAGAATATTTCTTCATTTGATTTGGATTTAGAAATTAAAACGAGGGAGTATAGTTTGCTTGTGATTTTAAAGAGGAAGGTGCAGACAAAATTTGAACAGCGTGGCCCCTTTTCTTTTGCCTTGATGTTTTGATTCTGTCCGCCAAAAGGAAATGGAAATTTATTTTATTTTATTTTTGCTTTGAATTAAGTTGGTACCCTTTATTTAAAATACCCCATGATTCCAGACTACTTTCTGAACCCAACTACTGACCTTTTTAGGGTTTAACCACTATTCTGAATCCATTGGAACAGGTTCTGACGTCTAAATTGATCATTTGGAAGAGATGTTAATTTAAACTGATAAATTAAATTCAATGAAAAACAATTAATTCCCTGATAATAAATAATTTCTATAATTTATATATCCATATAAAATTTCTATAAATTATTTGAATCAATTGGACTTTGATTAAATTTCGAATTGATTTACTTGGTTCTAGTATTTTGATAAATATATATATATATATATATATATATTCGAAATAGACCGTATTTCGATTTTTTTAAATCGATAACTAAATATAATAATCCATATATATTCTCAATTCAATATTTAAAATAAATATTAAATATTCAAAGTTAATCGACCAGAAATTCGGGTCATTACAGAAAGGTTCCCATTAATTTTATCAAAGATAAATTCTTTTAAATTTATTTTTTAATCTTCCTTGGGATATAATTTTCAAAAGATTTTATTTACTAGTCGGGATTATCGAGCCTTACCGAAGTAACCATTTATTTTATTTTTCCAATCCCAACCTATTCATTCGATGGAGCAAAACTAGTTGTACTCTATATCTAACATCCATGGTGCTACAGGTAAATTTAATTACCATTTCTCGTTCAAATCTAATTAAATATTTAGCTATCGCCTGGAGTAAAATTGGTGGTACTCCATCCTCGATTATTTCACGAATTCGATAAATTTAATTATGCCATTCTCATTCCAATCTAATTAAAGATTTATTAAAACACCAATTGGTTCTAATCTTCCAAAAATCATTACTTAATGATTGTTCAACTTTTAGGAAAATTAATCTTGTCGTTAACTGGGTTAAAGAACCAATGTCATTTAAAACACAGTTCACTATAAACCCAAATCAGCTTCCATTAACTATGGAATCTTCACGGAAAACAGATCAATAAATATAATTGATATAAATTTCCGTATCAGACCAATAATATAAATGGAATAACGGCAAAGCCTTTTAAATTCCATATATAGTAACAGTCTTCCTTTATAGAAGCTCATCTCGATTATTACCAAATCGAATTACATTCAATTCCAATCTAATATATTAAATTGGAAAACTTTACTTTGGAAAAATCCCATTAAATCTTAATAAAAAGATTTATAAATTCCAAATCATCTCTTCATTGTTAATTGGGTTAAAGAAAAAATGTTATTTAAAACACAGTTCATGATAAACCAAAAAATCCAATTTCAATTCAACTCCAATTAAATATTAATTAATTGGTAAATTTCACTAAATCTTAGTTAAAAGATTTATTCTTTTTCTCAGCTGGGTTTAAGAACAGTATGATTGAAGACACTGTTCACGAGAAACCCAAAATCAAATTTCAATTCAACTCCAGTTAAATATTAATTAACTAGTAAATTTCACTAAATCTTAATTAAAAGATTTATTCTTTTCTCAACTGGGTTTAAGAACAGTATTATTGAAGACACCATTCACGACAAACCCAAAATCCAATTTGATATTAAATACAAGGCTCTAAATAGAAATTATATCGGCTTATATTCAATATCAAATTCTGAAACCAACGGATATCGTATTGGGAATAACGATATCTGTATCTTCCAAATTCCTCAACAATATCCGTATAATCACAGAATCCAATATTGAAATATTCCGAAGATTATTTCCATTCAAATCCATTCCAATTTATTCATTAGAAAATTCTGGTTATTTCTAAAACCATTTACAAGTCCAATTTATTTATTTAAAAACATTGGACTATTATTCTAGTTAATAATTAGTTCATTTAGATAAAAATATATTTTTATCTTTTCAAATATGGAAAATTTCGTCCAAAATATTTCCAAATCATTTATTATGATTTTACATAATTTTTTCCTATTTTTAATAATTTTATTAAGGCCGTTACAGTCGGTTTCCAATAACGGCTATCGAACTGCGTCCATAGCGACCTTTTCTGAAATTGATTTGGACATAATTTAAAATCCAACCATTTAAATTTAAATCTCTTATATTCATTGGAAAGATCTTTTCGATATGAACCCAAATGTTCTGGTTTTAGAAGAATCTGACGTTCGGATCTTCCGTTACACCAATTTGAAGTTAATGGTTGAAATTTACGAACGGTTGTTGCGCAGCGTGTTCTATTCAAACCATTATATATATAATATATATCATCAATTTCCTTTCAAAATGTATTTTATAAATCATTTATAAATTCATTTTAAAATGATTTCAATTTCATTTTCAAATTTTAATCAAAATTGAATATTCCATATCATTATAATTTTAAAATGATAATATTTTCAAAATATCATATTTTGAAATCAATTCTTTTCAATATTCATTATAAAATGAATAAAATCGACAGAAAAATCCATTTGGGTTTAAATGGCGAATATCTACTAACTCGGCTTCATATATTTCAATATTTTCGTGTTCATCCAAAATCGGACATCAAAATCATATTTTGATTATTTAGTGAATATTATTTTAAAATATTTGTTATTTTAAAATATTCGTTATTTCTGAATCGGAATGCGACTCAATCAATTACTATATAATTTCAGTTATATGGATTTCATACATCGCATGTATTCAACAATAATGATAAATAATCATTTAACAATCAAAATCATCCAGAGTGCATTTTACAACTCTATAAGCATTAAAATAAATAAATAACACTCATCATAGTCTGTCCATCAATCGATCGACATACAACTAAATACTGGGATTAGTGTTTGTCCAATATCATCCCAATACCCGTGTGGGGTTTTCAAACAACTACAGTCAATTTAAAGAAATCATTGGTTAATAAATTTAACCAATTCTAATTTGGTTTGAATTATTTTTCTAATTAATCAATTTTCATTGCTTAAATTATAAATGGATGTTTATAATTTAATTTCAACTACAACATTAATGTTAACATTATTTTTAATATGTTAAACATTACAATCACAACACAAATCACCAAATCATTCGAATAAATAAATACTCAACTACCCAATGCCATTTACGGGCCATAAGTGGTCATTCGCGGAGTATGAAATGTGAGTGTCACTAATATCCATACATCGCTTCCAATTTATGTGATTTGTGCGAATTCGTGTTGAACTCCAAAAATAAATAACATACAACAGATAAAAATTTATACTGGCAATTTCTATATATTTACAGTCATTAAAATAAATTAAGTAACTGTACAAAATTTTAGTGAGGGAATTCTCACATTGGGTTCCACTCCGTCATTCTTTATTTGATGATTTCAGTACAGTTCGGATTTGAATTTTCCTTAAATTCTAATTTGCTCCTATTCCATTTTGGTCAGTTCCACGTTGTAAAGTTCGGCTTCACGGTTACAAAGCAACTGATTTTGCAAATTTCTGACATTGTTTGCAAAAGTTATGGAGGTTCGAACATTGAATAATTTAATATGGTCATTAACAAACAATTATTTAGTGAATTAACCTTAATAAAATATTAGGCCGCCTTGTTTTTGTTCCTCATCGTCTTCTCCCGGGTCACGGCAGAAAATTGAACCCATCCTACCCTTACAAACACGCGCCTAGGATTCTCCTAGCTTCTCCATTTGTTGACCGGACTTCATCATTTCCATGCCATGTCGAAAACAACCGCCTGCTCTATCATTACCATGAACTACGCCCAGTCCGGTCATCCCATTGTGTAGTGACCCGTAACTTCCCCAGTAAGGAAAGCCCGGATTACCTTGAGAACTCGACCAAATAGAACGCAAACAGGAGAACATTTCATTGTTAATTACAACAATTCCGTCATAATACAAGAATATACAGAGTATGAATAAATAAAATACATTCGATAAATATCAGAGATCACAATAAATTATATAGCAGCGGAAAAACAATACAAAACACAACTGAAAGTAATACACGGATACAGAGCTTTCCGAGCATCGTTCCAACTGTAAATCAGGATCATGTGAATATAAATCTGCAAAACCAAAACTACTAGCTGCCCGTGTCGAAAATAAGGGCACCCAGAGTTTAGGTTAAAACAATAAACTCCAGGTCATTCATGTGACTAGTGTGAGAACTAAAACAGTTATTTAAACTTTACTTTAAAACAGGGTAATTCAAGGGACCACGCCGTATAACACGGAACGGGTTTCCTCCCAAGAATACTAGTGCATAGAATAGACAACGTAATGCTTTTTCAAAAAATGAAGCTATTATAAGACCCAGGTCCCATCACACAATGCAACGCAAGCCGGAGGATAGGGTTTTCCCTTATAATAGCCAAACATGCTTGGTACGTTTAAAACAAATCATTTGATACTATTATAAGTGTATAGTGTCAAAACAATTTCAATCATAAATATCAATCATAGATGGCATTGGTACCATATATCATGTCGCCATACTAGGCTCTATAAATAAAACCGAAATATCTCGTATTGGAAATTGGATTTCCGTCATGAGTCGAGGCAAGGGGCAAGCTTCTCTCCGCTTCGAGACACTCTAGCAAATGCCTCGGGACTACACACTCTGGGTAACCCCTAGATCTTCAGGGCCGGTCCTCTCTTACGTTTGAGGATTGGCAATTCCTGAACACACGTTTCTCGGTCCTTTCAGACCTAAAATCGAGGCGCCTCGCATCCAACAACCACATAGGTGAAAAGTATATAAATGTCAGCCTGTTTAAGAACTGACACCACCACTAGCTAGAAAGAAACGTCGTGCTCTCCCTGCAGTCACTGTCCCATTTTTGACTCATACCGAGGTGTGAGGCTCACGGATTCACGTTATACACAAAGCTGCGCCACAAAGGCCGTGCTTTGATCATCAACCACAAGACTTTGCTTTTCAACAGAAGCCTTGATCAATTGCCACTTAGGCATGCCACACAGGCAATTCACTCTATGCGACTGATGTCCATCGATATAAAACCTCTGAGGTCGTACATCTCAGAGAAGGGCGTTAAGCAAGAGAATAAATTCTCCGTCGCCAAACAGATGCATATTTAATAGAGATCAATCAACACAGAATAAAATCCAATGTCAGACACACAGTCTGTTTGCGAACAAATTAAACAGTTGTAAACAACTGTAAAATCCGTTCGGCTTTCCTAAACAACAAGGATTGTTGTAGAGGGTGTCGAACTCTGGGACCAAAAATATTTTAATTAATAAATCCAATCAAGTTATTCCAGAATTTTGATTGATTGCAACTTGACAGAAAATAAACAAAAAGCGAGTTTTTAACAATAAAGAAAGTAATTAGGGAGTAATGACATAGATTAGATTAATATTCATCAATAGCCAATCGAATAAATACAGATCTAATTCATGTTTTTGTCACAAACATGAATCAACGATAATTAGATTTCTAGAAACAAATATGTAAATAACAACAAGTATAGCCTATGCAGGAGCTCAGCTCTTAAACAACCATAGGCTATCAGGACAGATTCACTATTTTATTTCTAAAACCCTAAATATTAAATCTAAATCTGATAAGTGTTAGATCGAACTCGAATATACCCTGTGAAGGAGCACAGCTCTTAAACGACACAGGGTATGAAGGTTCAGATCTAACCCTTAGTTCAAATCTAGATCTACATACATGAAGTTCTAATTTTTTGGCTATGTGATTCATATTGAATCATATCTATTAGCGTCATCACCCCCAATCAAAGGGGATTATCTAGACATAGCTAAAGAAGAAGAAAAACATAAATTAAATAACAAGAACATAAATAAAACTAAAACTAAATAGAACAGAGGAAGAAGAATGATTTTATTCCAAGAAGAGAATTACAGAATAAAACCCAATGTGTTCTACAATGAATGAGATAAAGTGTATTTATAGCTGATATGACAAAGGCTACTTGGCAAATTCCACAATGTGGGACTAAAGAATTAGCCCAAATAACACATAAGCTAGTGTGAACGGGGTTGTAGAGCAAAAGGCCTTGTAAAGGAGCTAATGTGAACGCTACATGAGTGAAATGGTCAGCAATTGATCCAATGTGAACACAATATGAGTCTTTAGTGAGATAATCTACCCAACTAAACTCTATTTGCAACCGTTCTTCAAGCTTTAACTCTTCAAGCTTAAGTAATTTTAACTTCACTCTTTTTCAGTAAATTTTTCATGCTTTATTCATCAAATGCTATAAACCATGATTCTTGTCAACAATCTGAAAACACAGCTATAAATACACAATATAGATTATTTAAAAGATAAAATAAGATAAATATGCGGATAAAATATACTCATTTACGTGTATATCAAATACCCCCACACTTATCTTTTTATTCGTCCTCGAATAAACTAAACTAAGATATGTCACACTTTCGTAGGAAACACGATTGCATTTAGCGTATGCAACAAGCCGTTAAACCTCTGGGTATCCCCAGTAGGACGAGTGTTGTCTCGTGAGGGTTTTCAGCGGATACTACCCACAAAATCCAAAGCGTCTTATGTACGCGGATTAATCAAACAATATATTTAAGGTCTTTCACATTCCAAGGATTTCACCTAACTTCAATAATAACGGTTTAGCCCCAAATTGCCCATCCCATAATTAGTGCAAAAATGAACAAAATTTTTCAAGCTGAATCGTAATTCCTTGATAACACTGTAATTGTCTTGAAGGTTAAGAGCGTGGTGTCAACCAAAGTTCTACACATCGACAATATGCACCCAATCATTTCTTTATTCTTTTTTTTTGAAGAATTTTGCACCAATGTAACTGTAATGTATTGGATATGAGTTATGCATAGATGAAGGAAAATTTTTGTAAGTTCTAAAAATATTCTAGATAAGAGGGCAAGTGTATTAATTGAATTTCAAGCTACAAAAGATAAAGTAATACTACGGCACATATGGACGTTTTGTTTCCTTTCATCTCCTCAACTACAATCCTCGCTTCTAAGTACGGTATGATGGATGTGGATGGAATGGAAATGAATGCTTTATAGTCAAGAATGATGAATGACTATTTTATTCAGAGAGACTCTCTCTTTATTTCATTTTTTTTTCTTTTCTTTTTCTTTTCTTTTTTCCTTTTTTTCACTTTTTTTTTCATATTTGCATGATGAATGATGAGCGGAAATGGAATGGAATGACACCGTAATATTTCATTTGATTCCTCTTCTACTAAACCAATCTTAACCAACACTTCATGAAAGGAAAGTTTTGTGCCCTAGTCAATCTACTTCTATAACTCTAATTCAACACACAAGTCTGGATTGATGTTATACAAAAAGCTGAAAGGAATGATAAGCAAAGTTTCGTAAGATAGATAACCCATATAAAATAAGATGTGGTATATGGTTATCCTACCTTAAAACAAGTACGGAGTGGGTAGTGTAATATTGGTATAAAAAGTGACGTTTTTTGACCTTTAAACAAAGGTTCTTGAGTATACCAATATAAGATAAACTTGTCGAAACATGGATGTAAATCGACCAAAAACTTGGGTTTGAATAATGTGGGGTATCAAAGAAGAATGCTACAATGAGTCATTTCTCCTTAATTGGGCCAAGTGGATTTTAGAACTTACGATTTTGAAATTTAGAGTGAAAAGAAAATATTATGCATGAAAACGAACTCAGAAAATCCAATCAAATGTAAGTGCAAAATCATTTTTATTTCTTGATTTTTTTTTTGATTATTTTTACTTGCACATTCTAACACGTATAACAAGGGTTGACACGCTTACTCCAGAACACGACTAACGTCTGCACAGTCTCAAGCTAGCATCTTAAAAAGACACATTACGACTCAATGAATAAATAATGTTCATTCTCATCACCCAAAAATTCAACTTATCAAACAAGAACCAAGGTGTTATTTATGAATTTAAGTTAATCCTTGTTCAATAAATGACCTAGTTTATAAAATTTGATTGCTGATATAATGTAAATTCCCCCCACACTTGAGTGTGATTGTGTCCTCACAGTCGTTAATCAGACATATCTTAGTGAAAGGAAAAATAAAATAAGAGACTATTTACATATGTACAAAAGAGGGTTAGTGCGTCTTACCGAATGTAATGTGGCTCATGGAGGACCATGAGCTCTTCCTCTTGGTTGGGTATTGGTTCCAAGTAAGGTTTAAGGCGTTGACCATTGACCTTAAAGGATGATCCATCAGTTGGATTCTCAATTTCTACCGCACCATACGGAAAAACAGTCCGTACAGTGTAAGGTCCTGTCCATCTAGATTTTAGCTTACCCGGAAATAGATGCAGTTTTGAGTCATACAACAGAACTTTTTGACTTGGCATGAAAGTTTTACGTAAAATTGATTTATCATGAAAAACTTTTGTTCTGTCCTTGTAAATTCGTTCATTTTCATAGGCATCATTTCGAATTTCATCAAGTTCATTAAGTTGAAGCTTCCTATGTTCTCCTGCTTGCTCTAAATCAAGATTCAAAGTTTTTATTGCCCATAACGCCCTATGTTCTATTTCAACTGGCAAGTGACATGGCTTACCAAAAATCAACCGATAAGGGGACATACCCAAGTTAGTTTTGAAAGCGGTGCAGTAAGCCCAAAGAGCGTCGGTTAACTTTTGGGACCAATCTTTACGATTTCGATTCACAGTTTTCTCAAGGACTTGTTTAATCTGCCTATTCGATACTTCAACTTTCCCACAAGTTTGAGGATGGTAAGGAGTGGATAACTTGTGGGTTATCGAATACTTTCTCATGAGAGCTTCAAAAGAACGATTACAGAAGTGTGTACCATTATCACTGATTATTGTGCGAGGTGTGCCAAACCTAGAGAAGATATTTTCTTTCAAGAAGCGCACAACAACCTTGTTATCGTTTGTTTTGCATGGTACAGCTTCGACCCATTTGGAAACATAATCAACAGCTAAGAGAATGTAAAAGTTACCAAAAGAATTAGGGAAGGGTCCCATGAAGTCTATACCCCACACATCAAAAATTTCGACCTCTAGAATGGGGTTTAGGGGCATCATATTCCGTTTAGAAATTTTCCCTAAGAATTGACATCGATCACAAGTTTTACAAAATTCGTACGCGTCTTTGAAAAGGTTGGGCCAGTAGAAACCCGATTGGAGAACCTTTTCAGCTGTCTTTTTGGGACCGAAGTGACCACCACAGGCTTGGTCATGACAGAAAGAGAGGACACTATGAGTTTCAGTGTCGGGAACACACCTTCGAATGATTTGGTCTGGACAGTATTTGAAAAGATAGGGGTCGTCCTAATAAAAATGTTTCACTTGGGAAAAGAATTTGTGTTTATCCTGCTTAGACCAAAAAGAAGGAGTCTGCTTGGTGACTAAGTAGTTGACAATGTCAGCGAACCAAGGATCAGCGGATAGAGAAAATAGCTGTTCATCAGGGAAATTCTCGTTGATCGGAAGAGAAGAAGACGGGGCATTTGGAAGACGAGACAAGTGGCCCGCAATAACGTTGTCGGATCCTTTTTTATCCTTAATGGTAAGGTCAAATTCTTGAAGTAGAAGGATCCAACGAATGAGACGAGCCTTAACATCCTTTTTAGAGAAAAGGTACCTAAGTGCGGAATGATCGGTATAAACCGTGATGTGTGAGCCAACTAGATAAGGCCTGAATTTTTCTAGAGCGAAAACAACCGCCAAAAGTTCTTTTTCAGTGGTCGTATAATTAATTTGGGCATCGTTCAAAGTCTTACTCGCATAGTAAATGACGTGAAGAATCTTATCGATGCGTTGTCCTAGGACAGCGCCAACAGCGAAATTCGAGGCATCACACATGATTTCAAAAGGCAGCTTCCAATTAGGAGAGCAAATGATTGGGGCAGAGACAAGTTCATTTTTAAGACGCTCAAAAGATGAAATGCAGTCAGAATTGAAGTCGAAAGGGACATCCTTACCAAGAAGAATGGTCAAAGGTCGAGTGATTTTGCTGAAATCTTTTATAAAGCGACGGTAAAAACCAGCATGACCTAAAAAAGATCGGATGTCCTTAACGGATTTGGGAATGGGAAGATTCGAGATAACCTCAATTTTGGCTTTTTCTACTTCAATTACTTTGTTAGAGATGACATGTCCTAAAACAATGCCATGTTTGACCATGAACTGATACTTTTCCCAATTAAGAGTTAAGTGTTTATCTTTGCAACGGTTAAGAACAAGATCCAGGTGATGTAAACACTCAGTGTAGGAATCCCCGAAGATGGAAAAATCATCCATGAACACTTCCAAAAATCGCTCGATCATATCAGAAAAAATGCTAATCATGCACCTCTGAAAGGTTGCAGGTGCATTATAGAGACCAAAAGGCATACGTCGGTACGCAAATGTACCAAATGGACAGGTGAAAGTGGTTTTCTCTTGGTCCTCAGGAGCGATAGGGATTTGATTATATCCCGAGTACCCGTCAAGGAAACAATAGTATTCGTGACCGGCTAGTCGTTCTAACATTTGATCGATAAATGGCAGAGGGAAATGATCCTTTCGTGTTACAGTGTTAAGTTTCATATAGTCAATGCAAACATGCCAACCAGTCTGGGTGCGGGTTGGGATAAGCTCGTTAGCTTCATTTTGAACCACGGTAATCCCTGATTTCTTAGGTACAACATGAATCGGACTAACCCATTGACTATCGGAAATCGGGTAGATAATTCCATTGTCAAGGCATTTAAGGATTTCAGCCCGAACTGCTTCTTTCATGATGGGGTTTAGTCGACGTTGGGGATCACGAGTGGGTTTGGCATCATTTATAAGGTGGATTCGATGTTGGACAATCAAAGGACTAATCCCCTTAATATCAGCCATGGACCAACCAATTGCCTTCTTATTTTTCTTAAGAATGGGAAGCAGCAATTGTTCCTGCTCTAAAGTAAGGTCAGAAGCGATGATGACAGGAAAAGTTTCATTGTTTCTTAAGTAAGCGTACTTAAGATGACTGGGCAACACTTTGAGTTCAAATTTTGGGGATGACTCAACCGAAGAAATTGATTGAGGAATAGGGTCAATTGTGAGCGGCTCAACAGGAATTGAATCAGAGACATTTTCGGGAATATCTTGAAATAGTGTTTCATAATTTGATTCAATTTCGTTATTCAGATGGTCGAGCTCAGATTCATTATCGTGGACAACATGGATTTCAGAAAACTGGTCCACATAAGAGTTAGGAGAGTTTTCAGTTCTGAAGATGTTTAGCTCGACAGTCATGTTACCGAAAGAAAGTTTCATAGACCCATTTCGACAGTTGATGAGAGCATTAGAGGTTGCTAAGAAGGGTCGTCCTAGAATCAAAGGGATCTGGTTTGCAGGATTGCTAACCTGTTGAGTTTCTAAGACAATGAAATCAACTGGAAAGATGAATTCGCCAATTTTGATCAACACATCCTCGATTTCGCCCACAGGTTTCTTAATTGAACGGTCAGCAAGCTGAAGGGTAACCTTGGTGGGTTTCAGTTCTCCGAGCCCTAATTGGCGATAGACGGAATATGGAAGCAAGTTAACACTAGCACCTAAGTCTAGCAGGCATCTATCGATTTTCTTGTCCCCAATAGTACATGATATTGTGGGGCAGCCAGGATCTTTGTATTTCACTGGCATCGATTGGGACAAGACTTCGCTTAGAGTTGCCGCTAGAAACACTTTCTTAGGTACATGTGTATGACGTTTTTGAGTGCACATATCTTTTAGAAATTTTGCGTATTGTGGAACTTGTTGTATAATATCTAAAAGAGGAATGTTCACTTTAACTTGCTTAAATATTTCAAGGATTTTTTCTAGTTGATCCGTCTTTTTCCTAGGTCGGAGTCTATGAGGAAATGGAGCAGACAACTCAGTAGGTTGGGCTACTTGAGTTTGAGGATGGTCCTTGTCAGAAATTGGCTCAATGTTTTGATCTGAGTTGGTCGAATTTTCGATAGGGTTTGGAAGATCGTCCGGTAAAGCATTTGGGTTCACCACATGGTTGTCAATCTTTTTGCCGGATCTAAGAGTCGTGACCGCATTCAAGTGACTAATGTTTGAATCTTGAATGATGTGAATTTGGTTGGAGTTAGGATTTTGACGGTTGGGGTTTGGAATGGGTTGACTCGGGAACGTGCCTCTTTCCCGTTCGCTCACCGAAGTGGCTAACTGACTCATTTGCATTTCAAGTTTAGCGATCGATTGACTCGTGTTTTGCATGTGCGAAGTCAATAAATTTTGAAGATTGGTATTTGATTGGAGATTTTGAGTCGTCGCTTTAGTCAATTCTTCGAGAGTTTTCTCCAGTGATGTCAATCGTTTATCGTCTTGGGGAAAAAAAGATTGTTGCACTTGATTTTGAGAAGGTGGCGCAGGATGTTGGAATTGAGTTTGTTGAAAGGGAGGTTTCGAAGTATTATTCGAAAATGACTGAAAAGGTGGTCAAACCGCATTCGAATTTGCATTGTTTTGGGTCCAGGAGAAGTTAGGATGGTTTCTCCAACTTGGATTGTACGTTGGGGAGAATGGGTCATTCCTAGCTTTGTTAAATGCGTTGAGTTGTTCCAATGAATGTGGGCATTGATCAGATATGTGGTTAGGATCGTTACATTTGTAACATGAGGTCTGAGATGCTTGAGCTTGATTTATTTGCGTTGATGAAAGGACATTATCGAATTTGGATATCATCGCGTCTATTTTTGCTTCTAAGGCTACTGATGGTCCTACCGAATGAGCGTTAGATCGGGAATAAATCGATTTCTCGTTAGATCTTTCCCATTGAGCTGATTTTTCGGCCAAATTTTCAAGAAATTGCCAAGCGGCATTGTGATCTTGGGCTAGAAAATTTCCTTGGCACATTGATTCGAGCATGGTTCGAGAGTTATTTTCAAGTCCATCGTATAAATTTT
Organism: Allium sativum; assembly: GCA_030737875.1. Lineage (NCBI taxonomy): Eukaryota > Viridiplantae > Streptophyta > Magnoliopsida > Asparagales > Amaryllidaceae > Allium > Allium sativum. The sequence continues at coordinate 381,031,199 of CM060920.1, forward strand.
GACAAAGAGTCCATTTTTCGAAATTGTGATGTGGACATTTGACTAGAAGCTCTTTAAATCATTCAAAATATTTTGTAAAGAATTCACCCCCAAATTGACGAAAATTGACGATTTCGTTTCGAATTTTGGATGTTTTTTCCAGAGGGTAAAATTTCTTTAGAAAAATGTTCACAAATTCACCCCAAGTTCCAATCGTATTTGAAGGCAAGCTATACAACCATTTCTCAGCATAATCGGTAAGTGCAAATGGAATTAACCTAAGTTTGATTCCATTGTCACTTAATTGTTGAAATTTCATTGTTGCACAAACTTGTTCAAATTTGGTCAGGAAAATATAAGGATCATCACATTCTAGATTGCCGAACTTTGGAAGAGTATTTATGTGATTCGAATGAATTTCAAAGTGGTTACCCGTTGGGGCGGGCAATATGATGCAGGAAGGAATAGAAACCCGATCGGGGAAGTATCTATCCATAAGAGATCGAGGGGGATTTTCTTCGGCCATCGTTAAAGAAATGTTGTTCGCACTAAACGATTATCTGAAGGATCACGAGTCCAATGACGCATGCACTAGCGAGAAGAATAAGGGAAGATGAGAAAAAAACAAATTTGAGAAGCGAAATTTTTTTTTTAGAGAAAAAGAATTAGACACAAAAGTTTTTTTTTTTAAATGAACCTAATGCAATTTACAATTTCTAGAATTATTTAATGACGGTTTGATTTATTTCAACAAAAGATTTCTCAGCCAGTTAACAGACAGGAGTTATCGGTGCACCAGGAATCACCCTCGCAATGCAGCCGAAGGTTTAAGTACTTCAGAGGAACAACCGATATAATATTTACGAATCACCGTAATATTTATAAACGGTTATTACTCTGCCGTAGTCTAGACACCGAGAAATAATCTGTTAGAACTAAACCAAATTGTCAAAATATAATGAAGTCCTTAGAAAATAAAAACAAAACTAAGATGAATGCAATATTTATTTTTTTCAGTCACAAAATGAACAGTCTCAGAACAGTCACAGAACAGTCAATTGCAGAGATAAATAAAAAAAACAAAAACAAAAATTTACAAGAAAGCCGATGCCCTGCAGAAGAGTTTTACAAGCAATGTCTATATATATTTTTTATTTGCAGCAGCGGTCCCTGTAGAGTTAGAAAATACTCACCTTGATCGGCAGTCCATCCAGTGCAATTGAGTCGCGCTAGCGCGTTCACACCCCACTTGGTGTGCAACCGCTCCAACACTGAATTCGTCCTTTTTTCTTTCTTTTTTTTTTGGATAAAGAAGGAAACACACAAGCGAAAGCCTTAACTAAAATAAATAACTAAATTTTCACTCACGCACTCAATCAACAAAAACAAGGATAAAGAAGTTAACTCGAAAACACAAACTAACTAAGAGTAAAAAAAAAAGACCATTCAACAAAAACAAGGCTTGACTCAACTAACAACTTAACTCACTAAAATTAAAAGCAAATTTAGCCAAAAATTTTCACTCACGCACTCAATAAAAAGGGAAAATAGAACGTCCACATCATATAGCTCGTACCCAACTTTCACTCATAACTAGTCACAAAAAAAAAGGAAAGAAGAAAATTACTTCCTCTTCGATTATTTTTTTAGGCACAAAAAAAAAATCGGATCTTTGGTTTGATTTCGGGAAACAAATCCCCTTATTATCACGCTCGGTCGTTGTACAAAAGTTCGATTTACAGGATTGTGATATTGGGTTTCAAGTGTTTTAATCGAGTTGCTGATTTCGATCTGAGTTCGAATTGAAGGTTGTCGACTTGGGTATGCGCGGTTTGAGGAGATTGTTCGGTGGAGCGGTGCTGATGCGTGGAGTTTATGCTGATCGGTGCGGATTTGGGGTGATTTTGCAAGTGAGGTACGACTTGGCAAAGAAGTGGTTGAAGTGTCGGAGGGAGTTCAAAGCGGTTTCGGTTTGTGAAGGGTAGTGTTTGCAGTTTCGAAGAATTGGTTTTCGCGAATTTGTGAGGAAAAGCGGGTTGAGTGTGAGTGGGTGTATTGGTGAAATCAGAGGGAGAAGCAGGTGGCGGTTTTTCAGGTGGATGGTATGGTTATACAGGGGGTATGTTGATGGGAGTAAGGGGGAAAGGGAGGTACGGTTGTGAAGGAATTGTGAAAAACGTGGAGTGTATGTTGGGGGTATTGCGTGGATCTGAAGGGGATTGCCAAAGGTAAAGGCAGGGACGGTCTGAAAATGATTAAAGATCGAGGGTGGTTAGGACTGAAGAGAATGGTGTTCTATGAATTGTAAAGGGTTTGTGGTCGTGAGATTGGCGTTTCAGTAGAAAAGGCGATGATCAGAGTTGCTTGCGGATAGAGGTGAAGCAGTGGTGAAAGCCGACTGTTTGCTATGGTCTGAGTTCTAAGTTGCGGCAAGAGTTGGTTGTTTCTCGATGGGGGTGGTATGAATAGAAACAGTAAAAGGTGATCAAAAGCAAAAGAGAAAATTGCCAAAAGGGATTTTTTTATTTATTTTTTATTTATTTTTATTGTTGTATAAGCAGAGAAATATGTAAAAGAGGAAAAGTTGAAAACGAGATGTTGCAAGAGAGTAGTGACAGAATACAAAACAAGAAGGAATTAGAAAAGATTTTTTTTATTTGGAAAAGAAATTGTAACAAGAGTATAGGAAAGAAATCGGTAAATGAATGGCAGTAAACACACAGAGAAGGAAAGACCTAACAAATGACAAAATTGCAAAGGATATTTTTATTTTTTTGAAATAAATTGAAAACAGGGAAGAAATAGCAAGCAAGAAATTTGGACAGGGGTTTAGAAAGTGAAAAGAAATCTAAGCAAAAGCTGAAAGTTTTTTTTTAATGGAAAAATAAAATATAACTCGAAGGATTTAAAAATAAAAATTATTTTGGTCCCCGGCAACGGCACCAAAATTTGTTTGCGAACAAATTAAACAGTTGTAAACAATTGTAAAATCCATTCGGCTTTCCTAAACAACAAGGATTGTTGTAGAGGGTGTCGAACTCTGGGACCAAAAATATTTTAATTAATAAATCCAATCAAGTTATTCCAGAATTTTGATTGATTGCAACTTGACAGAAAATAAACAAAAAGCGAGTTTTTAACAATAAAGAAAGTAATTAGGGAGTAATGACATAGATTAGATTAATATTCATCAATAGCCAATCGAATAAATACATATCTAATTCATGTTTTTGTCACAAACATGAATCAACGATAATTAGATTTCTAGAAACAAATATGTAAATAACAACAAGTATAGCCTATGCAGGAGCTCAGCTCTTAAACAACCATAGGCTATCAGGACAGATTCACTATTTTATTTCTAAAACCCTAAATATTAAATCTAAATCTGATAAGTGTTAGATCGAAGTCGAATATACCCTGTGAAGGAGCACAGCTCTTAAACGACACAGGGTATGAAGGTTCAGATCTAACCCTTAGTTCAAATCTAGATCTACATACATGAAGTTCTAATTTTTTGGCTATGTGATTCATATTGAATCATATCTATTAGCGTCATCACCCCCAATCAAAGGGGATTAGCTAGACATAGCTAAAGAAGAAGAAAAACAGAAATTAAATAACAAGAACATAAATAAAACTAAAACTAAATAGAACAGAGGAAGAAGAATGATTTTATTCCAAGAAGAGAATTACATAATAAAACCCAATGTGTTCTACAATGAATGAGATAAAGTGTATTTATAGCTGATATGACAAAGGCTACATGGCAAATTCCACAATGTGGGACTAAAGAATTAGCCCAAATAACACATAAGCTAGTGTGAACGGGGTTGTAGAGCAAGAGGCCTTGTAAAGGAGCTAATGTGAACGCTACATGAGTGAAATGGTCTGCAATTGATCCAATGTGAACACAATATGAGTCTTTAGTGAGCCAAATCTACCCAACTAAACTCTATTTGCAACCGTTCTTCAAGCTTTAACTCTTCAAGCTTAAGTAATTTTAACTTCACTCTTTTTCAGTAAATTCTTCATGCTTTATTCATCAAATGCTCTAAACCATGATTCTTGTCAACAATCTGAAAACACAGCTATAAATACACAATATCAATTATTTAAAAGATAAAATAAGATAAATATGCGGATAAAATATACACATTTACGTGTATATCACAGTCCACCTACAAGTTCGTTCTGGATCTGAACGAAACCGGAGGCACTTTCCTCGTATATCCATCAATCTCCAAGTACGTCTGGACGATCACCAACTGATTCCCTCCTCTTGGGTGTACAACCCAATCAAGATCATTAGTAATCACCCAAACGATGTGAAGACTTCCGGTCTTCAACAACCGTCTTCATCTTCGACTTATCGTCGAATTGGTTATTCAGAATGGGTATAAACCCGGCCTTTCTGAATGACCCGCGTATATAATAAACAAATGTTACACAAACACAACATACGCCTCATTCCAATTCATCAGTCACTAACCGTAAATTAGCAAGAGAACAATTCCCCAAATATTAACCCCGAAGGCCGAAACCAACATCAGATCAATACCCAGGAAACCATCCTTCTTAGCTAACCTACATTTAGTTTCTAAATTTAACATTCTTAGGGAAAGGTTCCCATTAATTTTATCAAAGATAAATTCTTCTAAATTTATTCTTTAATCTTCTTTTGGATATCATTTCAAACCATGTTAAGGTTTTCCAAATTAGTCGGGATTAGTGAACTACACCGAAGTAATTATTTATTTTATTTCCCAATCCCAACCTATTCATCCCATGAAGCAAAGCTGGTAATACTCCATATCTAACACCACGGTGTTATCGGTAAATATTAATTACCATTTCACGTTCAAATCTATTTAAAGATTTAACTATCGCTTTGGAGCAAAACTGGTGTTACTCCATTCTCGATCATTTCAATCTAATTATAGATTTCATTAAAACTCCACTTAGTTTTAATCTTTAACTAGGTCAAAGAACCAATGTCATTTAAAACACGGTTCACGATAAACCCAAAATCAATTTAAATTCAATTCCGATTAAATACTAATTAACTGGACAATTTAACTAAATCTTAATTAAAAGATTTAGTCTTTTCTAAACTGGGTTCAAGAACAGTGTTATTGAAGACACCATTCACGACAAACCCAAATCACATTCGATATTAAATACAAGGCTCTGAATGGAAAATATATCGGCTTATATTCAATATCAAATTCTGAAACCAACAAATATCGTATTGGAAATAACGATATAAATATATCTTTCAAATTTCCCCAACCATATCTGTATAATCACGAAATCCAACATCGAAATATTCCGAAGATAATTTCGATTCAAATCCATTCCAATTTATATATTGGTAATTCTGGTTATATTAAAACCATTCACAAGTCCAACTTATTTTATTTAAAAGTATTGGATTATTTTTCTAGTTATAAACTAGTTCATTTTGATAAAAATATATTTTTATATTTACAAATGTGGAGTTTTTCATCCCAGTTCTTTTCAAATAATCTATTATGATTTTACACAAATTATATATATTTTTAATTATTTTATCAAGGCCCGTACAGTCGATTTCCAATAACGGTCGTCGAACTGCACTTACAACGACCTTTTCCAAATTTGATTTGGACATAATTCCAAATCCAACCGTTAGATTTTTAATTTATCATATTCGTTAGAAAGCTCTTATCGATACGAACCCAACGGTTCCGGTTTGAGGAGAATCCGACGGTCGGATCTCCCGTAATGTATGTTCGAAGTCAATGGTCGAAATTCGCGAACTGCAGCAGCGCGGCGCGTTCTATTCAGGCCATTATATTATATATATAATATATAATATATATTTCGTCGATTTCTATTTAAAACGAATTTTATAAATAGATTTAAATTCGTTTCAAAAACAATTCCAACTTTCATTTCAAATTCAAATCAAAATTGAATTTTTCCTTATAAATTCGTTTTAAATTCATTTCAAATTGATTTCAATTCAAATCGATTTCAATTCAATTTGAAATTGATTTTTATTCTATTTCAATTCGTTTTCAATTCGTTCAAATTGATTTCTATTCAATTTCAATTCAATTCGAATTTCTAATTGATTCAATTCAATTCGAATTTCTTTTCTATTCAATTCAATTCGAATTTCATTTCTATTCAATTCAATTCGAATTCATTTCTAAATATTCGATTTTTAAATCTCTTTTCAATATTCATTATAAAAACGAATATAATCGATATAAATATCGTTTGCGTGAAAATAGCGCATCTCTAATCAACACGGCTTTATATTTTTCAATAACTTCGTTATTCTATTCAACAAATGAATATTTATTCTATTCAACACATGAATCTATATTTCTTTCAACACATGACTAATCTCAACAAATGAGTACTGTCAACACGTGACTATTTTTGTTATTTAATATATTTTATAAAAATTATGATTTCTATCGTTTAATTTTCAATCAGACTCCAACCGTAAATTAGTAAGAGAACGATTCCCTAAGTATTAACCCCGAAGGCCGAAACCAACATCGGATCAATACCCAGGAGACCACTCATCTTATCTATTTTCCAGTTAGTTTCTAATTTTATATATGATAAAGATGTAAAATTTATTGTTAAAATATTTCGTTCAACACATGAACCTATATTTCTTTCGACACATGATTAATCTCAACAAATGAGTATGGTCAACACCTAACTATTTTATAATATTCTTTATTTTCCCAATTGGAATGAGGCCCAATCAATTACCATATAATGTTAATTATATGGATTCCATACAACACATGTATATAATAGCAACGATAAATAATCAACCATCATCCAAAGTGCACCACACAACTGCATAAGCATTAAATATAAATAATTAACGCTTGCACAGTCTGTCGACCAATCGATCGACATACAATTAAATAATTGGGATTAGTGTACACCAAATATCATCCCAACACCCGTGCGGGGTTTCAATCCACAAACACTGAATATTATTTGTGCAGTTGGGCGACGTGTAAAATTTATCGTCCCGATCAATATCCTTCAAATAGGTGTACATAAACAAACCGTCCGGTTTGTAAATGAATATTTATTTATTCACATTCACGTTAAAAATTATATTTTTAACGATGATTAATTTATTTCAACACATGAATTTCTACTCAGTTCATTTATTCAATGAAATGATATTTTTATTTTTCTAACTTATTTTGGAGAATTTCAGCGGCATAACGGCACGATACTAGAAACGGGACAAGGCCTAGCCTTATCCCTGGTCTAATCATGGACCGCGCCATACACATACCAATCTAATCAATCCCATTTCACATCCCAAACAAATTCAATCAAATTAATCAACCAAACAAATAAATCAATCACCAAACACCCAACTAAACAAACAAGTCGTCCATGGTCTGTGGACGACGGGTGTCGGGTGCTACTAAACACCGTCTGCATCCTAGTATATATTTTTAACTAGAAAAGAAGATTTAAAGTGAGAAGTTCTCACCCAAGCTAAACCAAACGCCACGACTCTCCTTATGTAGAAATCTTCGTCGTTCTCGCCTTTTGTCACTTTCGTCGCCCGCGTTCACTACATATATAAAAATCACATTTTTATATTGTTGCCATGTATATAAAAATCACATTTTTATAATCACTCTATATGGATAAAAATTCTATTTTTAGTTCATATAATAAAGATGATATTTTTATCTCGCCATTCTCTATATAAAAATCACATTTTTATATACAAAGATCGTATTTTTATATCTCTACTACATATGTAAAAATTAGATTTTTACTACACTTCTTTCTATATAAAAATTATATTTTTATATAACGTTGCATACATTGTAAAGATTCAACCTTTCTAACTTTAAAAAAAAATCAAATCTTTCTTCTAACTAAAAATGAAATCTTTTCATATATAAAAATCCATTCTTTTCTATTTTAAAATCAAATCTTTGCATTGTTATTTATATATAAAAGATCAAATCTTTACATTGTTGTTCATACTTAAAAGATCAAATCTTTACATTGTTGTTCATATTTAAAAGATCAAATCTTTACATTGTCAAAAATCATATCTTTCATGTTGTCAAAAAAAAAATCATACCTTTCAATACCGCTAAAAATCTTATGCTTTCATGACATAAAAATTATATTTTTATTATGCTATTCATATAGTAAAAATCGTATTTTTACTTCAAAGCCATTCATATAAAAATCGTATTTTTATAAGATAAAACATATATGAAAAATCGGATTTTTCTAAGCCTAAAAACATATGAAAAATCAGTTTTTTTCTAAGATAAACACATAGGAAAAATCAGTTTTTCTAAGCTAAACACATAGGAAAAATCAGTTTTTTTCTAAGCTAAACACATAGGAAAAATCAGCTTTTTTCTACACACATAAATAAATAAAACTTATTGTTTAATGAGGGAGGAAGAGGGCGGGGTTCGACATCAAAGTGGCGGTGGCGGGTTGGTGGAGCGTCGACTTCAGGGGGGGCTGCGTCGAATGGGGGCCTCAGTGGCGGCTAGGTCAGAATTGAAGAAGGGGGGTTTCGGTTTAGAGGAGGCTAAGGGGGAGGAGATGGAGGTAGAGGGAGGGTCACGCGAGGCCAGAGGCGGAGGGGCAGTGCGGTGGGAGGAGCAGCGTCGGACATCAATTTAATGGAGTTCGTTTTTTTTCTGGAAGAAAACGACGTGAGAGAGAAGTGAGGAGAGGGAGAGGTAGTCAATGATTATATATTATATTTATTTATTATTTTATCTCTTCAAAAAGTAAGATTTTATTTTGAACTCGAAACGAGACCCACCGACTGTCGTTCATAGCTAATTACCCCCATTCCGAACACAATGGGATATGTATCGTGAGCTGATTCGATCGTTTCAATCAGTTTTCGTCAAAATCAAAATATAACTCTATATATTGAATTTGTACGCGCATTTCAATTTACTGGGGCCACATACTAACTAGAAAAATTCCCAAAATATATTTTCTAGCCTCGTATTGACGATACGGTCCTAACAAAACTAGTTTCATCGAATTCTGAGACCGTTTGAAAAATGCCATTTTCCAGTCGATTAAAATCAACTGAAACTGGTCAAACGCGTTTTCCTTTGCCATGCTCACATATTGATTCGAAAAATTACGAATTTTGAAACCTACAATAACTTGACATCACGGATTCAACAAAAGTGGTTTCGTCGAAAACCGAGGTCGTTTGCAAAATGGCTATTTTTAAGGGCCAGAATTCCATAGCGACTATTCTGAATTTTCAACCGGACATATCTTTTGATCCCGCTATGAAATTTTGATTTTTCGGATTCGTTGGAAAGATATTCTCAAATAGATTCAAATATTTTTGGTTTCGCTAAAATCCGGTTTACTTTGCACCCGGTACATTCATTTGAACTTTGAAATCGAATTATCGAACTACCGCGCCATTTTCACTTCCTTTTATAATTTAAAATAAATATTTATATTCTAACGACGATCTATATAAATATACACGTTCTATTTCTATTCAAATTAAATTTCTCGTCATTATTATTTAAAATAATTCATTTTAAATAATCAAAATTCGTTAAAATTGCAAAAATAATTTTTTTTAAATTGGCTCAGAATTTCCGGGTTGTTACATCCCCCCCCCCCCACTTAAAACTTTTCATCCCCGAAAAGGAACGAAGCTGAAAGTTGTTTAACTAATCAACTCAACTTCCATTATTTTCATTACGGCTTAAGTTCTTCAACTTTTCAGTTTCTAAGAACCTTTCAAATTTTTCAAAAATTCGGCTAACACCCTAAATTTTCGAAAAATTTCGCCATAACCTCCCTTGCACCGGGGACTTGGGGATATTTCATATAGCCTCCCATGGCCTTCTTCAATCCAAAAGAAAACGAAAAAGCCAAGCGGCTAGCCAATCGGCTCATAAAATCATCATCACCCAAACAAAACAGTAAATTATGGCAAATATGTACCTATTTGTCGGGCAAACAATTTTATTCTTCTGCTCTAGCCTCCTTGCTATGACCTGTTCAATGTAAGTACATGTATATGCATGCATTTTCAAACAATTTTCAATACAGTTCAATATTTGGTTCAATTTGGCTAAAGTTTCAACATTTAATTAATCAAACAACACAATCAGCAATCAATTTGTTGAATTATCCTTTCAAATTCATAAATTTGATATATATACAGAAAATCATGTTTTTGATGCCAAATAATAACAATAAGCCCTATATAAGTTTTGGTTCTCACACCAGTCTAATGGAAATATATAGATATCACACTTTCGAAACTCGAATATAAATGCTGATGATGCACGTGCTATCATCAGTACCATCTCCGGGCGACTAGAGTGTGATTCTATATCTATCCAGTATATTAAAACTTCGAATATACGTTCATGACGCGTATATGCAAAATCTTTATATATTGGATTGTCCAAATTCATTATAAATAAATATTCAAATACGTATAAAACGATTTAAATTTCAAAACAAAATTTGTTTTCATTTGAAAAATATACTCTTCACACTCGTTTTAGAATACTACTGATCCTATCTCTAACGAGTCATTCTAATTGGATACTACTAATCCAATATCTGATGGATTCTTTCGTTCGGTTCTAATGTGTCTTGTCCTCGAGCTCTGTAAACCAAAGCTCTAATACCAAATGTAGTGACCGGTAACTTCCCCGGTAAGGAAAACCCGGATTACCTTGAGAACACGACCAAATAGAACGCAAACAGGAGAACATTTCATTGTTAATTACAACAATTCCATCAAAATACAAGAATATACAGAGTATGAATAAATAAAATACATTCGATAAATATCAGAGATCACAATAAATTACATAGCAGCGGAAAAACAATACAAAACACAACTGAAAGTAATACACGGATACAGAGCTTTCCGAGCATCGTTCCAGCTGTAAATCAGGATCCTGTGAATATAAATCTACAAAACCAAAACTACTAGCTGCCCGAGTCGAAAATAAGGGCACCCAGAGTTTAGGTTAAAACAATAAACTCCAGGTCAGTCATGTGACTGGTGTGAGAACTAAAACAGCTATTTAAACTTTACTTTAAAACAGGGTAATTCAAGGGACCATGCCGTATAACACGAAACGAGTTTCCTCCCAATAATACTAGTGCATAGAATAGACAACGCAATGCTTTTTCGAAAAATGAAGCTATTATAAGACCCAGGCCCATCACACAATGCAACGCAAGCCGGAGGATAGGGTTTTCCCTTATAATAGCCAAACATGCTTAGTATGTTTAAAACAAATCATTTGATACTATTATAAATGTATAGTGTCAAAACAATTTCAGTCATAAATATCAATCATAGACGGCATGGGTACCATATATCATGTCGCCATACTAGGCTCTACAAATAAAACCGAAATATCTCGTATTGGAAATTGGATTTCCGTCATGAGTCGAGACAAGGGGAAAGCTCCTCTCCGCTTCGAGAATCTCTAGCAAATGCCTCGGGACTACACACTCTGGGTAACCCTTGGATCTTTAGGGTCGGTCCTCTCTTACGTTTGAGGATTGGCAATTCCTGAACACACGTTTCCCGGTCCTTTCAGACCTAAAATCGAGGTGCCTCGCATCCAACAACCACATAGGTGAAAAGTATATAAATGTCAGCCAGTTTAAGCACCGACACCACCACTAGCTAGAAAGAAACGTCGTGCTCTCCCTGCAGTCACTATCCCATTTTTGACTCATACCGAGGTGTGAGGCTCGCGGATTCACGTTATACACAAAGCTGCGCCACACAGGCCGTGCTTTGATCATCAACCACAAGACTTTGCTTTTCAACAGAAGCCTTGACCAATTGCAACTTAGGCATGCCACACAGGCAATTCACTCCATGCGACTGATGTCCATCGATATGAAACCTCTGAGCTCGTACGTCTCAAAGAAGGGCGTTAAGCAAGAGAATAAATTCTCCGCCGCCAAACATATGTATATTTAACAGAGATCAATCAACACAGAATAAAATCCAATGTCAGACACACAGTCCACCTACAAGTTCGTTCTGGGTCTGAACGAAACTGGAGGCACTTTCCTCGCATATCCATCGATCTCCAAGTACGTCTGGACGATCACCAACTGATTCCCTCCTCTTGGGTGTACAGCCCAATCAAGATCATCAGTAATCACCCAAACGATGTGAAGACTTCCGGTCTTCAACCACCGTCTTCATCTTCGACTTATCGTCGAATCGGTTATTCAGAATGGGTATAAACCCGGCATTTCTGAATGACCCACGTATATAATAAACAAATGTTACACAAACACAACATACGCCTCATTCCAGTTCATCAGTCACTAACCGTAAATTAGCAAGAGAACAATTCCCCAAATATTAACCCCGAAGGCCGAAACCAACATCAGATCAATACCCAGGAAACCATCTTTCTTAGCTAACCTACAGTTAGTTTCTAAATTTGACAATCTTAGGGAAATGTTCCCATTAATTTTATCAAAGATAAATTCTTCTAAATTTATTCTTTAATCTTCCTTTGGTTATCATTTCAAACCATGTTAAGGTTTTCCAAACTAGTCGGGATTAGCGAACTACACCGAAGTAATTATTTATTTTATTTCCCAATCCCAACCTATTTATCCCATGAAGCAAAACTGGTAATACTCCATATCTAACACCACGGTGTTATCGGTAAATATTAATTACCATTTCACGTTCAAAATTATTTAAAGATTTAACTATCGCTTTGGAGCAAAACTGGTGTTACTCCGTTCTCGATCATTTCAATCTAATTAAAGATTTCATTAAAACTCCACTTAGTTTTAATCTTTAATTGGGTCAAAGAACCAATGTCATTTAAAATACGGTTCACGATAAACCCAAAATTAATTTAAATTCAATTCCAATTAAATACTAATTAACTGGACAATTTCACTAAATCTTAATTAAAAGATTTAGTCTTTTCTAAACTGGGTTCAAGAACAGTGTTATTGAAGACACCATTCACGACAAACCCAAATCACATTCAATATTAAATACAAGGCTCTGAATGGAAAATATATCGGCTTATATTCAATATCAAATTCTGAAACCAACAAATATCGTATTGGAAATAACGATATAAATATATCTTTCAAATTTCCCCAACCATATCTGAATAATTACGAAATCCAACATCGAAATATTCCGAAGATAATTTCGATTCAAATCCATTCCAATTTATATATTGGTAATTCTGGTTATATTAAAACCATTCACAAGTCCAACTTATTTTATTTAAAAGTATTGGATTATTTTTCTAGTTATAAACTAGTTCATTTTGATAAAAATATATTTTTATCTTTACAAATGTGGAGTTTTTCATCCTAGTTCTTTTCAAATCATCTATTATGATTTTACACAAATTATAGATATTTTTAATAATTTTATCAAGGCCCGTACAGTCGATTTCCAATAACGGTCGTCGAACTGCACTTACAACGACCTTTTCCAAATTTGATTTGGACATAATTCCAAATCCAACCATTAGATTTTTAATTTCTCATATTCTTTAGAAAGCTCTTATTGATACGAACCCAACGGTTCTGGTTTGAGGAGAATCCGACGGTCGGATCTCCCGTAATGTCTGTTCGAAGTCAATGGTCGAAATTCGCGAACTGCCGCAGCGTGGCGCGTTCCATTCAGGCCATTATATTATATATATATATAATATATAATATATATTTCATCAATTTCTATTTAAAACGAATTTTATAAATAGTTTTAAATTCGTTTCAAAAACAATTCCAACTTCCGTTTCAAATCAAAATAGAATTTTTCCTTATAAATTCGTTTTAAATTCAATTCAAATCGATTTCAATTCAATTTCAATTCAATTAGAAATTTATTTTTATTCTATTTCAATTCGTTTTCAATTCGTTCAAATTGATTTCTATTCAATTTCAATTCAATTCGAATTTCTAATTCATTCAATTCAATTCGAATTTCTTTTCTATTCAATTCAATTCAAATTTCATTTCTATTCAATTCAATTCGAATTCATTTCTAAATATTCGATTTTTAAATCTCTTTTCAATATTCATTATAAAAACGAATATAATCGATATAAATATCGTTCGCGTCAAAATAGCGTATCTCTAATCAACACGGCTTTATATTTTTCAATAACTTCGTTATTCTATTCAACAAATGAATATTTATTCTATTCAACACATGAATCTATATTTCTTTCAACACATGACTAATCTCAACAAATGAGTACTGTCAACACGTGACTATTTTTGTTATTTAATATATTTATAAAAATTATGATTTCTATCGTTTAATTTTAAATCAGACTCCAACCGTAAATTAGTAAGAGAACGATTCCCTAAGTATTAACCCCGAAGGCCGAAACCAACATCAGATCAATACCCAGGAGACCACTCAGCTTATCTATTTTCCAGTTAGTTTCTAATTTTATATATGATAAAGATGTAAATTTTATTGTTAAAATATTTCGTTCAACACATGAATCTATATTTCTTTCGACACATGACTAATCTCAACAAATGAGTACGGTCAACACCTAACTATTTTATAATATTCTTTATTTTCCCAATTGGAATGAGGCCCAATCAATTACCATATAATGTTAATTATATGGATTCCATACAACACATGTATATAATAGCAACGATAAATAATCAACCATCATCCAAAGTGCACCACACAACTGCATAAGCATTAAATATAAATAATTAACGCTTGCACAGTATGTCGACCAATCGATCGACATACAATTAAATAATTGGGATTATTGTACGCCAAATATCATCCCAACACCCGTGCGGGGTTTCAATCCACAAACACTGAATATTATTTGTGCAGTTGGGCGACGTGTAAAATTTATCGTCCCAATCAATATCCTTCAAATAGGTGTACATAAACAAACTGTCCGGTTTGTAAATGAATATTTATTTATTCACATTCACGTTAAAAATTATATTTTTAACGATGATTAATTTATTTCAACACATGAATTTCTACTCAGTTTATTTATTCAATAAAATGATATTTTTATTTTTCTAACTTATTTTAGAGAATTTTAGCGGCATAACGGCACGATACTAGAAACGGGACAAGGCCTAGCCTTATCCCCGGTATAATAATGGCCCACGCCATACACATACCAATCTAATCAATCTCATTTCACATCCCAAACAAATTAAATCAAATTAATCAACCAAACAAATAAATCAATCACCAAACAACCAACTAAACAAACAAGTCGTCCATGGTCTGTGGACGACGGGTGTCGGGTGCTACTAAACACCGTCTGCATCCTAGTATATATTTTTAACTAGAATAGAAGATTTAAAGTGAGAAGTTCTCACCCAAGCTAAACCAAACGCCACGACTCTCCTTATGTAGAAATCTTCGTCGTTCTCGCCTTTTGTCACTTTCGTCGCCCGCGTTCACTACATATATAAAAATCACATTTTTATATTGTTGCCATGTATATAAAAATCACATTTTTATAATCACTCTATACGGATAAAAATTCTATTGTTTATAATGGTGATCATATAATAAAGATTATATTTTTATCTCGCCATTCTCTATATAAAAATCACATTTTTATATATAAAGATCGTATTTTTATATCTCTACTACATATGTAAAAATTAGATTTTTACTACACTTCTTTCTATATAAAAATTATATTTTTATATAACGTTGCATACATTGTAAAGATTCAACCTTTCTAACTTTAAAAAAAATCAAATCTTTCTTCTAACTAAAAATGAAATCTTTTCATATATAAAAATCCATTCTTTTCTATTTTAAAATCAAATCTTTGCATTGTTATTTATATATAAAAGATCAAATCTTTACATTGTTGTTCATATTTAAAAGATCAAATCTTTACATTGTTGTTCATATTTAAAAGATCAAATCTTTACATTGTCAAAAATGATATCTTTCATGTTGTCAAAAAAAAAATAAAAAAAATACCTTTTAATACCGCTAAAAATCTTATGCTTTCATGACATAAAAATTATATTTTTATTATGCTAGTCATATAGTAAAAATCGTATTTTTACTTCGAAGCCATTCATAAAAAAAATCGTATTTTTATAAGATAAAACATATATGAAAAATCGGATTTTTCTAAGCCTAAAAATATATGAAAAATCAGTTTTTTTTCTAATATAAACACATAGGAAAAATCAGTTTTTTTCTAAGCTAAACACATAGGAAAAATCAATTTTTTTTCTACACACATAAATAAATAAAACTTACTGTTTAATGAGGGAGGAAGAGGGGGGTTCGGCATCGAAGTGGCGGTGGCGGGTAGGTGGAGCATCGGCTTCAGGGGGGCTGCGTCGAATGGGGGCCTCGGTGGCGGCTAGGTCAGAATTGAAGAAGGGGGGTTTCGGTTTAGAGGAGGAGGAGGCCAAGGGGGAGGAGATGGAGGCAAAGGGGGGGGTCGCGCGAGGCCAGATGTGGAGGGGCGGTTGGAGGAGCAGCGTCGGCCATCAATTTGAGGGAGTTCATTTTTTTTATTCTTTCTGGAAAAAAACGACGTGAGAGAGAAGTGAGGAGAGGGAGAGATAGTCAACGATTATATATTATATTTTATTTATTTATTATTTTATCTCCTCAAAAAGTAACATTTTATTTTGAACACGAAACGAGACCCACCGACTGTCATTCATAGCTAATTACCCCCGTTCCGAACATAATGGGATATGTATCGTGAGCTGATTCGATCGTTTCGGTCAGTTTTCTAGCCTCGTATTGACGATATGGTCCTAACAAAACTAGTTTCGTGGAATTCTGAGACCATTTGAAAAATGACCATTTTCCAGTCGATTAAAATCAGCTGAAACTGGTCAAACGCGTTTTCCTTTGCCACGCACACATATTGACTCGAAAAATTACGAATTTTGAAACCTAGCAATAACTTGACATCACGGATCCAACAAAAGTGGTTTCGTCGAAAACCGAGGTCGTTTGCAAAATGACTATTTTTAAGGGCCAGAATTCCATAGCGACTATTCTGAATTTTCAACTGGACATATCTTTTGATTCCCGCTATGAAATTTTGATTTTTCGGATTCGTTGGAAAGATATTCTCAAATTGATTCAAATATTTTTAATTTCGCTAAAATCCGGTTTATTTTGCACCCGGTACATTCATTTGAACTTTGAAATCGAATTATCAAACTACCGCGCCATTTTCACTTCCTTTTATAATTTAAAATAAATATTTATATTCTAACGACGATCTATATAAATATACATGTTCTATTTCTATTCAAATTAAATTTCTCGTCGTTATTATTTAAAACAATTCATTTTAAATAATCAAAATTCGTTAAAATTGCAAAAATAATTTTTTTTAAATTGGCTCAGAATTTCTGGGTTGTTACACATCGCCTCGTAAGGCATGCCCGAATAGCAGCCGAATGCAGGGCCCCTGCGCCTCCATTTCTCCACAAAATTCCGTCAACCCCATACTAATTGAAAGATCTCGAAACGATCTACTATTATCCTTTTATATGTTTTGGTTAATTGTAATCGGATTGGGAATGGTTGAGGTTCATAATCTTGAACGGTTCCTGCCCTTCTTTGGAGCGACGACTGTAGTGTAAAATTAGGGTTAGGTTATTTTTTAGGGGTATATATACCATTTTATATTATATTTAATTCTATTATTTCATAAATTCCAAACTTAATGCTACGAACTCCAAATCAAACCCAACGACTGTCGCCCCTAGCCAAATAACCCCATTCAGAAAACAATGAGATATGTTCCGTAAGCCAATTCGACCGTTTTGATTAGTTTTTGTCAAAATATAAATTAATATAAAGGTCAATATTGAATTTGAACGTACATTTTAATTTACTGGGGCCACATACTAACTCCAAAAATTATGAAAATTGAAATCTAGCTATGATTTGACGATACGGTCCTTAAAAAATTAATTTCATCGAAATTGGAGGCCATTTGAAAAATGGCCTTTTTCTAGTCGATTAAATTTAAACTGAATTGACAAAACACGTTTAAATTTACCACACTCACATATTAATTCCAAAAATTATGAAATTTGAAACCTTATAATAATTTGACATTCCGGATCCAACAAAATTGGTTTCATCGAAAACGGAGGTTGTTTGCAAAATGGCTATTTTCAAGGGATATCTATTATATTAAAAAAATTATAAATTCTTTAGCGACTGTTTTAAATATTAAACTGGCCTTAACTTTCATTTTATATTAAGAAATCTGGATTTTTCACATTTATTAGAAAGATATAATTAAACAGATTCTAACGTTTTTGGTTTTACTGAAATTTGATTTATTTTAAATCCTATACATTCAATTGAAAATTAAAATCGTATTTTCAAAATACCGCGCCATTTCAGGCTTCTTTTATAATTAAAATAAATTTATACTTTCTAACTTCGATTTAAATAAATTTTAGATCGTAACTTTTTAAAATAAATCATTTTAAATATTTAAAACCCATTAAAATAGTTAAAAAATAAAAAATTTAAATTGGTTCATAAATTCCGGGTTGTTACAATCTCCCCCACTTAAAATCTTTTCATCCTCGAAAATGAATGGAGCTGAAAGTTGTTTAACTAACCAACTCAACTTTCATTCTGGCTTTCATTCTTCAACTTTTTAGTTCCTAAGAATTTTCTAATTTCTCAAAAATTTGGCTAACACCCTAAATTTTCGAAAAATTTCGCCATAACATCAATTATACGGGGAGGGTTTGAAAATTTTATTGGGCCGTATTAGGCACCCAATAATTCAATAAAAAGCATACACAATTTTTGTGGCCTGTTTGTGTACATGGGAGAATGTGTAAAAGTCGAAATCTCATACCTTGGCCCTGTGTTGGAAATAAAATAATCCATGTGCCGTATCTAAACAAGAGAAACGTGAATTTTTGTCATCTCCATACCTGTGTAGGGTTTTTATTAAACCCTGCCCCAAGCACCGTTACATGTATTCCTTAATTAAGTCCATAATCAGTCTTCTGTTCAACCTGTAATTCAGTCCTCGCCATACAAGCATCTCGCCCGTATGGTAATCCAAACCTCGTCATATAAGTGCCAAATACTTATTTGGAATATGATATGATATGTTGTCTTCATGTAGTATACCATGTTGTGTAGTTCAAAATTTATTTGTTGCTATTCTATGGCGTATGTTTATAATCTCACAGAGAACAAACATCACAATGCATCCAATTTCATTCATAGTAGTTGATATAATAATAAAATTGCGCAACCAACTCATTAAGGTGCACCTGTTTGTCAGACATGCAAATTATTTCTCTACTCAACAGTAAATCCATAACCTGTTCAACAAATATATATACATGTATATGCATGCAATTCCAATCAATTTTCAATTTAATTCAATATTTGACTTGATTTGGCTTTATTTATCCTTCATTTTCTTTTATTGGTTTTATTATTTCAATATTTTTATTAGTTGAACTAATAATCACACATCACAACTAACAATCAATTTATTGATTAACTTTTCAATATATATAACTTTATGTATACTCGAAAATCATTTTTTCAGTGTTAAATCTCAAACAATAAAGTCTAACTAAGTTTTGTATCTCACACCAGTCAATTGGAAATATATAGATATCCACTTTCGAAACTCGAACATAAATACTGATGATGCTGCAGCGATCATCAGAATCATCTCTAGGCGACTAGAGTGTGATTCTATATCTACCCAATATATTTTGAGACTTCATATACACGTGGATCAGACGTATATTAAAAATCTCCTTATACCCGATAGTCCAAAATCAATTTAAAATAAAATACTCAAATACGTATAATAAGATATAATTTTCAAAAATGAATTCATTTTTAGAAATAGCACTCTTCAAACTCATTCTAGGGTATTACTAACCCTATCTCTAATGAGTCATTCTCATAGGATATTACTAATCCTATCTCTGATGAATTCTTTCGTTCAGTTCTAACGTGCCTTGTTCTCGAGCTCTGTAAACTAAATCTCTGACACCAAAATGAAACGATCCGAAATCCCCATAAATGAGGAGCACGGATTGAATTGAGAACACGACTCATCAGAACAAAAACAATAGAACATTTCATTGCTATTACAACAATTACATTAGAGTACAGGAATATATCAGAGTTCAAATAATTTATGGCAGAAGAAAATCAGAGATTTAATTACATAACAGCGGAAAAATATATACATAAATATAATGCTTAGCGGAAAATAAGAACTGACACAACTGAAAGAAATACACGGATACAAAGCTTTCCGAATATAGCTCTAGGTGTAATCCAAGATCTTGTGAAAAGAAGTATCTGCGAAAACCAAAACTACTAGCTGTCCGGGTGGAAATATGGGCACCCAGAGTTTAGGTAGAAACAATAAACTCTGAGTCAATCATGGGCCTGGTGTGAGAACTAAAACAGTTATTAGCTTTTATTTTAAAGTTAGGTAAACCACGGGACCATGCTGTATAACACGGAACGGGTTTATCCCCCTTGAATACCAGTGCATAAAACAAATAGCGCAATGCTAAATAGAAAAATGAACCTATTATAAGACTCAGGTCCCATCACACAATGAACGCAGTCGAGGATAGAGTTTTCCCTTATAACAGCCAAATATGCTTGATACGCGAAATTTCATCTTTTATTACTACTATAAATGAAGAAATCAACTTCAAATATAAACGTATCAATCATAGGCGGCGTAGGTACCATTATATTACATCGCCATATAGGTTTACAACTAAATCGTAAAATCACGTATTGGAAAATTGATTTCCATCTATGAACCAAGGCAAGGGATCGTCCGTCCGATTTCAAGACATTCTAGCAAATGCCTCAGGATCACACCTACGGGCAACCCTTGGAAGAGGCAGGGCCAGTCATCCGTCGATGATTGGCAATACCATAAATTATATGTTAGCCGGTTCAATCGAACCTCCAAAATGGGTCAATATGTCGACCACTCAAGAGCCACTAGGGACTTAAATTACCAATCCTTTCAATCAGCCCAATATCCAAGGTACCTCGCTTTCCATCAGTAAAGTTTTCCAACATCCGCATGAGTAAACAGTTTGGGTTCCATACCATGACGTTACTTGTAGCTAGAACTAACATATGTCCATTTCCCTGCGGTCCTAATCCCATTTTAGGTTCATACTCGGGAGTGAAGCTTGTGAATTAATGCTACATAAAGCTAGCTATTTAAAGCCGTGCTTTAATCATCAACCACAAGACTCTTATTTTCAACAAAGGCCTTGATCCATGCATCTCAGCATGCCACACTGTCAATCCATACCGTACCACTGATTTCCACCAATATATAACCTCTGAGCATGTACGTCTCAGAGAAGGGTGTTAAGCAAGAGAATAAATTCTCCGCCGCCAAACATGTAACGACAGGAATTTCGCTCGATCTGAATAAGTCGCTAAACCGACCCAGACCGTTCGAAATGCCTGATTGTTTTGAGAACCCGACAAAATAGAACGCAGACGGAAGAACATTTCATTGTATATTACAACAATTCCATCAGAATACAAGAATATACAAATTATGAATAAATATTACATAGAAAAATATCAGAGATTTAAATTACATTACATAGCATCGGAAAATAATACAATACACAACTAGAAGTAATACGCGGATACAAAGCTTTCCAAGTATCGTTCCAGCTATAAACCAGGATCCTGTGAATATAAATCTGCAAAACCAAAACTACTAGCTGCCCGTGTCAAAATAAGGGCACCCAGAGTTTAGGTTAAAACAATAAACTCCAGGTCAGTCATGGGACTGGTGTGAGAACTAAAAACAGATATTAATCTTTATTTCAAAGTTAGGTAAATCAAGGGACCACGCCGTATAACACGGAACGGGTTTCCTCCCAAGAATACCAGCGCACATAACAACAGCGCAATGCTAAATAAAGAACAATGAAGCTATTATAAGACCCAGGTCCCATCACACAATGCAACACAAGCTGGAGGATAGGGTTTTTACCTTATAATAGCCAAAGAATGCTTGATACGCTAAATTTCATGTTTTTAATATTACTATAAGTGTATAGTGTCAAAACAATTTCAAATCATAAGTATCAATCATAGGCGACATGAGCGTCCCATGCTACTATGTCGCCATATATAGGTTTACAATCAAAACCGCACATATCGTATTTGGAAATTGGATTTCCATCTATGAACCGAGGCAAAAGATAGTCCTCAACCGATTCGAGACAATCTAGCCCATGTCTCAGGTTAGAGCTCAAGTGACCTTGGAGCGACAGGGCCGGTCCACCGATGTGGATTAGACAAAATCCTGAACACTGCGTTTCCCCGCCCTTTGGGGCGTAAGTGAGCCAACGAATGACTCCATCGGTCCCGGATCGACCGATATAACCGAGGCGCCTCAAATTCCAACAACCACATGAGTCAAACTCGTCACCCAGTTCAAGCACTGACGTCACTCCTAACTAGAAAGAAACGCATGCCCTCCCTGATGTCCTTCTCCCATTTTTGGTTCACACCGGGGTGTGAGGCTCGCGAATTAACGCTACACAAAGCTACGCCACAAAGGCCGTGCTTTGAACATCAACCACAAGACTCTGCTTTTCAACAGAAGCCTTGATCATTTGCATCTTAGCATGCCACACAGGCAAGCCACTCTATGCAACCAATATCAGTCACACAGAATGAAATCCAATGTCAGACACACAGTCCATTTACAAGTTCATTCTGGGTCTGAACGAAACCGGAGGCACCTAGTACCCCGCCTATCCATCGATCTCCAAGTACGTCTGGACAATCACCAACTGATTCTCTCCTCTTGGGTGTACGGCCCAATCAAGATCATTAGTAATTATCCAAACAACGTGAAGACCTCCGGTCTTCCACCACCTTCTTCATCTTCGACACCACGTCGAATTAGTTACTCAGAATGGGATAAACCCGGTCTTTCTGAATAACTCGCGTATATAATAAACAAGTGTTACACAAACACAACATACGCCTCATTCCAATTCAGAATACTCTTTCATTCAAATATTCTTATACTTTGCGAAAGGTTCCCATTAATTTTATCAAAGATAAATTCTTTAAATTTATTCTTTAATCTTCTTTGAATATCAATTCAAACTAGTCGGGATTAGCGAACCACACCAAAGTAATCATTTATTTTATTTCCCAATCCCAACCTATTCACCCCATGAAGTAAAACTGGTAATGCTTCATATCTAACACCACGGTGTTATCGGTAAATTCAATTATCATTTCACATTCAAATCTAATTAAAGATTTAACTATCGCTTGGAGTAAAACTGGTGATACTCCATTCTCGATCTTTTCAGTCTAATTAAAGATTCATTAAAACTCCACTTAGTTTTAATCTTTAACTAGGTTAAAGAATCAGTGTCATTTAAAACACGGTTCACGATAAACCCAAAATCACATTTCATTAATTATCGGGTTAAAGAACAAGTGTTATTTAAAACACTGTTCACGATAAACCCATAAATCAACACCAATTCAATTCCAATTAAATATATTTTTAATTGGTACACTTCATTAAATCTATATAAAAAGATTTAATCTTTTTCTCAACTGGGCTTAAGAACAGTGTTAATGAAGACACCATTCACGACAAACCCAAATCACATTTGATATTAAATATGTGACGGCCTGGAATTTCGCTCGATCCGAATCAGTCGTTAAACCGATCTAGACCGTTCGAAACCCCTGATCGTTGAGAACAGCACAAAATATAACGCAGACGGGAGAACATTTCATTGCTATTACAACAATTCCATCAGATACAAGAATATACAGAGTATAATTGAATAAATTACATTCGATAAATATCAGAAATTACAATAAATTACATAGCAGCGGAAAATAATACAAAGCACAACTGAAGGTGATATACGGATACAGAGCTTTCCGAATATCATTCCAGCTGTAAACCAGGATCCTGTGAATATAAATCTGCAAAACCAAAACTACAAGCTGCCCGTGCGGAAAATAGGGGCACCCAGAGTTTAGGTTAAAGCAATAAACTCCAGGTCAGTCATGTGACTGGTGTGAGAACTAAAACAGTTATTTAAAACTTTACTTTAAAAGAGAGTAATTCAAGGGACCACGCCGTATAACACGGAACGGGTTTCCTCCCAAGAATACCAGTGCATATCAATTAACATCACAATGCCTTTTCGAAAAATGAAGCTATTATAAGACCCAGGTCCCATCACACAATGCAACGCAAGCCGGAGGATAGGGTTTTCCCTTATAATAGCCAAACATGCTTGGTACGTTTAAAACAAATCATTTGATACTATAATAAGTGTATAGTGTCAAAACAATTTCAATCATAAATATAAATCATAGACGGCATGGGTACCATATATAATGTCGCCATACTAGTTCTACAATTAAAACCGCAATACACGTATTGGAAATTGGATTTCCGTCATGAGTCGAGGCAAGGGGCAAGCTCCTCTCCGCGTTCGAGACACTCTAGCAAATGTCCCAGGGCTACGCACTCTGGGCAACCCCTGGATGCTTCAGGGCCGGTCCTCACTTACGTTAGAGGATTAGTATTCCTGAACACACGTTTCCCGGTCCTTACAGACCTATAATCGAGGCGCCTCATCCAACAACCACAAAGGTGAAAAGTATATCAATGCCAGGGCTGGTAAGTCACTGACACCACCAAAGCTAGAAAGAAACGTCGTGCTCTCCCTGCAGTCCGTATCCCGTTTTTAACTCATACCGAGGCGTGAGGCTCGCGAACTTACGTTATACACAAAGCTGCCACGTAGGTCGTGCTTTGATCATCAACCACAAGACTCTGCTTTTCAACAAAAGCCTTGATCATTGCATCTTAGCGTGCCACACAGGCAATTCATGCCATGCGACTGATGTCCATCGATATACAACTTCTGAGCTCGTACGTCTCAGAGAAGGGCGTTAAGCAAAAGAATAAATTCTTCGCCGCCAAACAGATGTATATTTAATAGAAATCAATCAACACAGAATAAAATCCAATGTCAGACACACAATCCATTTACAAGTCCGTTCTGGGTCTGAACGAAACCGGAGGCACTTTCCTCGCATATCCATCCATCTCCAAGTACGTCTGGACGACCACCAACTATTTCCATCCTCTTGGGTGTACTGCCCAATCAGGATCGTCAGTAATTATCCAAACGATGTGAAGCCTTCCGGTCTTCAACCACCGTCTTCATCTTCGATATATCGTCGAATCGGTTATTCAGAATGGGTTTAAACCCGGTCTTTCCGAACAACCCGCGTATATTAAAACAGTGCTAGAAAACACAACATACGCCTCATTCCAATTCAGAATATTCTTTTATTCATAAAATCACATTTTTAGGGAAAGGTTCCCATTAATTTTATCCAAGATAAATTCTTTAAAATTTATCCTTTAATCTTCCTTTAGATGTCATATCAAACCAAATCATGGTTTTTCAAACTAGTCGAGATTAGCGAACCACATCCAAGTAATTATTAATTTTATTTCCCAATCCCAACCTATTCATCATGAAGCAAAACTGGTAATACTCCATATCTAATACTATGGTGTTATTGGTAAAATTAATTACCATTTCACGTTCAAATCTAATTAAAGATTTAACTATCGCTTTGGAGCAAAACTGGTAGTACTCCATTCTCGCTCATTTCTAAATTTGATAATTTAGATTATATATTCACATTTCAATCTAATTGCAGATTCGTTAAAACTCCTTTTACTGGGTTAAAGAACTAGGTGTTATTTAAAACACAGTTCACGACAAACCCAAATCACATTATATTTATTATCGGGTTACAGAACTAGTGTTATTTAAAACACCGTTCACGATGAACCCACAAATCAATTCTAGTTCAATTTAAATCAAATATATTAGGAATTCCGATTATTTAAAACCCCTTTTTAAATCTAATTTATTTATTTAAAAACAAATCGGGTTTTAAATTTAGTTCAAACTAGTTCATTTTGATAAAGTCTATTTTTATCTTTTCAAATATGGAGTTTTTCATCCCAAATTTTCCCAAATCATTTCTTATGATTTTACACAAATTATTACTATTTTTAATAATTTTATTAAGGCCCGTACAATCGATTTCCAACAATGGCCATCGAACTGCACTTACAGCGACCTTTTTCAAATTTGATTTGGATGTATCTCCAAATCCTACCGTTAGATTTTGAATTTCTAATGTTCGTTAGAAAGCTCTTTTCGATACGAACCCAACGGTTCCGGTTTTAGGAGAATCCGACGGTCGGATCTCCCGTAATGTCCGTTTGAAATAAATGGTCGAAATTCACGAACTACCGCGGCGCAGCGCGTTCTATTCAGGCCATTATATTATATATATAATATATATATTTCGTCGATTACTACTTAAAAACGAATTATATAAATAGTTTTGAATTCGTTTCAAAAATATTTTCAACTTCCATTTCAATTCAAAGCAAAATTGAATTCTTCTTTATAGATTCGTTTTAAAATTCATGTTTATTCAATTCAAACTTCAATTCAATTTGAATTCATTTGAATTCGTTTTCAATTCAATTCGAATTCGTTTTCAATTCGATTCAAATCAAATTCGTTTTCAATTCGATTCAAATTCGTTTTCAATTCGATTCAAATTCATTTTCAATTCGATTCAATCCAAATTGGTTTTCTATTCGAATCAAATTCATTATATATTCAATTCATTTCGAAATCGTTTTATATTCAATTCATTTCGAAATCATTTTATATTCAATTCATTTCGAAATCGTTTTATATTCAATTCATTTCGAAATCGTTTTATATTCAATTCATTTCGAAATCGTTTTATATTCAATTCATTTCGAAATCGTTTTATATTCAATTCATTTCGAAATCGTTTTATATTCAATTCATTTCGAAATCGTTTTATATTCAATTCATTTCGAAATCGTTTTATATTCAATTCATTTCGAAATCGTTTTATATTCAATTCATTTCGAAATCGAATAAAATCGATATAAGTATCGTTCACGTCAAAATGGCGTCAGTCTAACCAACACAGCTTCATATATTTCTATTTTCAAATATTCTATTCAGCAAATGAATATTTATTTTTGTCAACACACGACTAATCTCAACGAATGAGTACTGTCCACGTGTGACTATTTTTGTTATTTAATATATTTTATAAAAATTAAGGTATCTATCGTTTGATATTGAATCAGACTCCAACCGTAATTTAGTGAGAGAACGATTTCCTGAATATTAACCCCGAAGGCCGAAACCAACATCAGATTAATATCCAGGAGACCACTCATCTCATCTATTTTCCAGTTGATTTCTAATTCTATATATGATAAAGATATAAATTTTATTGTTAAAAGACTTCGTTCAACACATGACTAATCTCAACGGATGAGTACAGTCAACACATGAACCTTTATTTTATATTGATAAAGATGTAAATTTTATTATTAAAATATTTCGTTCAACACATGACTAATCTCAACGGATGAGTACAATCAACACATGAACCTTTATTTTATAATATTCTTTATCTTCTAAATTGGAATGAGGCCCAATCAATCACAATATAATGTTAATTATATGGATTTTCATACATCACACGTATATAATAGCATTGAAAAATAATCAACCATCAACCAAAGTGCACTACACTGTATAAGCATCAAATATAGATATCTAACGCTTATGACAGCCTGTCAATCAATCGATCGACATATTTAATCAATCAGGATGAGTGAACTTCAAATTTCATCCCAACACCCGTGTGGGGTTTCAAGAAATCAAACACAGATTTTAGTTGTGCAGTTGGGCGATGTGTAAAATTTATCGACCCAATCAATATCAGTCAAATCAGTGTATATAAACAAATCGGTCGATTTGTTTATAAATATTCATTTATTCATCTTCACGTTAAAAATTATATTTTTAACGATAAAACATTTTATTCCAACACATGAATTTCTATTATTCATTTACACAATAAAATGATATTTTTATTTTTCTAACATATTTTAGAAAATTTCGGCGGTATAACGGCACGATACTAGAAACGAGACGAGGCCTAGCCTTATCCCCGGTCTAGTGAAGGCCCACGCCATTCACACATCAATCAAATCCACCAAACAATCAAATTCAAATCTAATCATCTAACTAATTTATGCAATCAAACAAACAAGTCCATGGTCTGTGGACGATTGTGTCGGGTGCTACTAAGCACCGTCTGCATCCTAGTATATATATATATATATATATATATATATATAGAGAAAAAAATTGAAAGGTGAGAAATTCTCACCGATAGCTATCCAATCATCTTGACTCTTCTTTTAGAGAAATCTTCATCGTTATCGCATCTTCGTCACCTTCGTTGCCCGTATCCACTACATATATAAAAATCACACATTTTATTATTTTGATGTCTTTAAAATAAAAATCACATTTTTATTTGTTCACTTTCAATTTGAAAATCATATTTTTATAATCACTTCATACATTTAAAAATCGAATTTTTACTTCGCTATTCAATATATAAAAATCCTATTTTTACTTTGCTATTCAATATATAAAAATCGAATTTTTATTATCACGCTAAATGGATAAAAATTCTATTTTATCACGCTATTCTCTATATAAAGTTTCCGCCTTTTCAAAAATAGATCTTTCACCTTTTCTAAGATAAAGATTTCGCCTTTTCTAAAATAAAGATTTCGCCTTTTTCTAACATAAAGATTTCGCCTTTTCTAAAATAAAGATTTCGCCTTTTCTAACAAATGAATATGACATTGCTAATATTCCTATCATGTAAAAATTATATTTTTAATTCTCTTCATAAACAAAAATCATATTCTTACATCTTCTATATAGTAAAGATTATATTTTTAATACTTTAAAAATATAAAAATCATATTTCTAATACTTTAAAAATATAAAAATCATATTTCATATTTGCAACCTCTTCATATAAATAAAAAATGCATAAATGTTAATTAAGGTCCTAACATAAATAAAACGGTAAAGAAAATAAATAGCAAATTAAAACTCACTGTGTAAATCGAGGGAAGGGGGGCTTGCTGTCGCGTTCGGAGGCGGAGGTGGGCTTCGCGGCTCACGGTGGCGGATGGCGGCGCTAGGGGGAGGGGTGCGAGGCAACGGGAGAAGGAGGAGGGAGAAGAAGAGGGGGGGCAGCGCGATACAGATCTGGGGTGGAACGGCGGAAGGAGCGAGGGAAGAAGAAGGGGGGTGTGCGTCGCGGCGCCGCCGCCTGAGGGGGGGGGGGGGTTGCGTCGATCGCCTGGCGCGATCTTTTTTTTTTCCTTTTTATTTCTTCTGAAACGAACTGAAAGAGGGGGGTATATGCAAAAAGAAGGTTTTATATTTTATTTTATTTATTAATATTTTTTCACCGCAAAAAGCAACTTATATTTTCGACCTCAAAACGAGGCCCACCGCTTGTCGTCCATAGCGTATTGCCCCCATTCCGAACACAATGGGATATGTATCGCAAGCTGATTCGATCGTTTGAATCAGTTTCCGTCAAAATCTACATATAACTCTATATATTGAATTTGAACGCGCATTTCAATTTACCGGGGTCGCATACTAACTTGAAAAATTACCGAAAAATATTTTCTAGCTTCGTATTGACGATACGGTCCTAACAAAACTAGTTTCGTTGAATTCTGAGACCGTTTGAAAAATGGCCATTTTCCAGTCGATTAAAATCAACAGAAACTGGTCAGACGCGTTTTCTTTTGCCACGCTCACATATTGATTCGAAAAATTATGAAATTTGGAATCTAGAAATAATTTTACATCACGGACCCAACAAAAGTGGTTTCGTCGAAATCCGAGGTCGTTTGCAAAATTTCCATTTTTAAGGGCCTGAATTCCATAGCGACTATTCAGAATTTTCAACTGGACATATCTTTTGATTCCCGCTATGAAAATTTGATTTTTCAGATTCGTTGGAAAGATGTTATCAATTAGATCCTAACATCTTTGGTTTCACTAAAATCCGGTTTGTTTTGCACCCGGTATGTTCAATTGAAGTTTGAAATCGAATTATCGAACTACCGTGCCATTTTCAATTCTATTTATAATTATATATAAATATATATATTCTAACGACGACGTATATAATTATATACGTCGATTTATATTAAAAATAAATTTCTGGTCATTTTTATTTAAAATAATCTATTTTAAATATTCAAAACTCGCTAAAATTGCCAAAATAAAAATTTTAAACTGGCCCAGAATTTCCGGGTTATTACAATCTCCCCCACTTAAAACTTTTCGTCCCCGAAAAGGAACAAAGTCGAAAGTGGTTTGATTAATCAACTCTACGTTCGATCTGGCTTCCATTCTCCAACTGTTCAGTTTCTGAGAATTTTCAAATTTTCAAAAATTTGGCTAACACCCTAAATTTTCGAAAAATTTCGCCATAACCTCCCCTGCACCGGGAGCCACGGGAAAATCCCGAAATTGCCATATAGGCCTTCTGATCTCAAAAAGAAAAAGAAAAAGCCAAGCGGCTAGCCAATAGGCTCATAAAATCATCATCACCCAAACAAAACAGTAAATTATGTAGTAAACATGTACCTATTTGTCGGGCAAACAAATTTTATTCTTCGGCTCTAGCCTCCTTGCTATGACCTGTTCAATGTAAATATATGTATATGCAAGCAAATGCGACCTATTTTCAATACAATTCAATATTTGATTCAATTAGGCATAATGGTTCAAAATTATCAAACAAATAAACAAACAACACAACCATCAATCAATTAGTGAATTAGAGTTTCAAATTCATAATTGGGTATATATACAGAAAATCATATTTTTGATGCCAATTCACAACAATGTGTTCTAGCTATATTAGTTTTGGTTCTCACACCAGTCTAATGGAAATATATAGATATCACACCTTCGAAACACGAACACAAATTTTGATGATGATCGATCAATCATCAGAATCATCTCCGGGTGTCTAGAATGTGATTCTATATCTATCTAATATATTAAAACTTCGAATATACGTTCATGACGCGTATATGCAAAATCTTTATATACTAGATTGTCCATATCAATATAAATAAATTATTCAAATACGAATAAAGTGATTTAAATTTCAAAACAAAATTGTTTTCATTTGAAAAATATACTCTTCACACCCGTTCTAGGATACTACTGATCCTATCTCTAACGAGTCATTCTAATTGGATATTACTAATCCAATATCTGATGAATTCTTTCGTATGGTTCTAATGTGTCTTGTTCTCGAGCTCTGTAAACCAAAGCTCTGATACCAAATGTGATGGCCTGGAATTTCGCTCGATCCGAATCAGTCGTTAAACCGATCTAGACCGTTTGAAACCCCTGATCGTTGAGAACAGGACAAAATAGAACGCAGACGGGAGAACATTTCATTGCTATTACAACAATTCCATCAGATACAAGAATATACAGAGTATAATTGAATAAATTACATTCGATAAATATCAGAAATTACAATAAATTACATAGCAGCGGAAAATAATACAAAGCACAACTGAAGGTGATATACGGATACAGAGCTTTCCGGATATCATTCCAGCTGTAAACCAGGATCCTGTGAATATAAATCTGCAAAACCAAAACTACTAGCTGCCCATGCAGAAAATAGGGGCACCCAGAGTTTAGGTTAAAGCAATAAACTCCAGGTCAGTCATGTGACTGGTGTGAGAACTAAAACAGTTATTTAAAACTTTACTTTAAAAGAGAGTAATTCAAGGGACCACGCCGTATAACACGGAACGGGTTTCCTCCCAAGAATACCAGTGCATATCAATTAACAACGCAATGCCTTTTCGAAAAATGAAGCTATTATAAGACCCAGGTCCCATCACACAATGCAACGCAAGCCGGAGGATAGGGTTTTCCCTTATAATAGCCAAACATGCTTGGTACGTTTAAAACAAATCATTTGATACTATAATAAGTGTATAGTGTCAAAACAATTTCAATCATAAATATAAATCATAGACGGCATGGGTACCATATATAATGTCGCCATACTAGTTCTACAATTAAAACCGCAATACACGTATTGGAAATTGGATTTCCGTCATGAGTCGAGGCAAGGGGCAAGCTCCTCTCCGCGTTCGAGACACTCTAGCAAATGTCCCAGGGCTACGCACTCTGGGCAACCCCTGGATGCTTCAGGGCCGGTCCTCACTTACGTTAGAGGATTAGTATTCCTGAACACACATTTCCCGGTCCTTACAGACCTATAATCGAGGCGCCTCATCCAACAACCACAAAGGTGAAAAGTATATCAATGTCAGGGCTGGTAAGTCACTGACACCACCAAAGCTAGAAAGAAACGTCGTGCTCTCCCTGCAGTCCGTATCCCGTTTTTAACTCATACCGAGGTGTGAGGCTCGCGAACTTACGTTATACACAAACCTGCCACGTAGGCCGTGCTTTGATCATCAACCACAAGACTCTGCTTTTCAACAAAAGCCTTGATCATTGCATCTTAGCGTGCCACACAGGCAATTCATGCCATGCGACTGATGTCCATCGATATACAACCTCTGAGCTCGTACGTCTCAGAGAAGGGCGTTAAGCAAAAGAATAAATTCTTCGCCGCCAAACAGATGTATATTTAATAGAAATCAATCAACACAGAATAAAATCCAATGTCAGACACACAATCCATTTACAAGTCCGTTCTGGGTCTGAACGAAACCGGAGGCACTTTCCTCGCATATCCATCCATCTCCAAGTACGTCTGGACGACCACCAACTATTTCCATCCTCTTGGGTGTACTGCCCAATCAGGATCGTCAGTAATTATCCAAACGATGTGAAGACTTCCGATCTTCAACCACCGTCTTCATCTTCGACATATCGTCGAATCGGTTATTCAGAATGGGTTTAAACCCGGTCTTTCCGAACAACCCACGTATATTAAAACAGTGCTAGAAAACACAACATACGCCTCATTCCAATTCAGAATATTCTTTTATTCATAAAATCACATTTTTAGGGAAAGGTTCCCATTAATTTTATCCAAGATAAATTCTTTAAAATTTATCCTTTAATCTTCCTTTAGATGTCATATCAAACCAAATCATGGTTTTTCAAACTAGTCGAAATTAGCGAACCACATCCAAGTAATTATTTATTTTATTTCCCAATCCCAACCTATTCATCATGAAGCAAAACTGGTAATACTCCATATCTAATACTATGGTGTTATTGGTAAAATTAATTACCATTTCACGTTCAAATCTAATTAAAGATTTAACTATCGCTTTGGAGCAAAACTGGTAGTACTCCATTCTCGCTCATTTCTAAATTTGATAATTTAGATTATAGATTCACATTTCAATCTAATTGCAGATTCATTAAAACTCCTTTTACTGGGTTAAAGAACTAGGTGTTATTCAAAACACAGTTCACGACAAACCCAACTCACATTATATTTATTATCGGGTTACAGAACTAGTGTTATTTAAAACACCGTTCACGATGAACCCACAAATCAATTCTAGTTCAATTTAAATCAAATATATTAGGAATTCCGATTATTTAAAACCCCTTTTTAAATCTAATTTATTTATTTAAAAACAAATCGGGTTTTAAATTTAGTTCAAACTAGTTCATTTTGATAAAGTCTATTTTTATCTTTTCAAATATGGAGTTTTTCATCCCAAATTTTCCCAAATCATTTCTTATGATTTTACACAAATTATTACTATTTTTAATAATTTTATTAAGGCCCGTACAATCGATTTCCAACAATGGCCATCGAACTGCACTTACAGCGACCTTTTTCAAATTTGATTTGGATGTATCTCCAAATCCAACTGTTAGATTTTGAATTTCTAATATTCATTAGAAAGCTCTTTTCAATACGAACCCAACGGTTCCGGTTTTAGGAGAATCCGACGGTCGGATCTCCCGTAATGTCTGTTTGAAATAAATGGTCGAAATTCACGAACTGCCGCGGCGCGGCGCGTTCTATTCAGGCCATTATATTATATATATAATATATATAATATATATATTTCGTCGATTACTACTTAAAAACGAATTATATAAATAGTTTTGAATTCGTTTCAAAAATATTTTCAACTTCCATTTCAATTCAAAGCAAAATTGAATTCTTCTTTATAGATTCGTTTTAAAATTCATGTTTATTCAATTCAAACTTCAATTCAATTTGAATTCATTTCAATTCGTTTTCAATTCGAATTCGTTTTCAATTCGATTCAAATCAAATTCGTTTTCAATTCGATTCAAATTCGTTTTCAATTCGATTCAAATTCGTTTTCAATTCGATTCAATCCAAATTGGTTTTCTATTCGAATCAAATTCATTATATATTCAATTCATTTCGAAATCGTTTTATATTCAATTCATTTCGAAATCGTTTTATATTCAATTCATTTCGAAATCGTTTTATATTCAATTCATTTCGAAATCGTTTTATATTCAATTCATTTCGAAATCGTTTTATATTCAATTCATTTAGAAATCGTTTTTATTCAATTCATTTCGGAATCGTTTTTATTCAATTCATTTCGGAATCGTTTTATATTCAATTCATTTCGAAATCGTTTTATATTCAATTCATTTCGAAATCGTTTTATATTCAATTCATTTCGAAATCGTTTTATATTCAATTCATTTCGAAATCGTTTTATATTCAATTCATTTCGAAATCGAATAAAATCGATATAAATATCGTTCACGTCAAAATGGCGTCAGTCTAACCAACACGGCTTCATATATTTCTATTTTCAAATATTCTATTCAACAAATGAATATTTATTTTTGTCAACACACGACTAATTTCAACGAATGAGTACTGTCCACGTGTGACTATTTTTGTTATTTAATATATTTTATAAAAATTAAGGTATCTATCGTTTGATATTGAATCAGACTCCAACCGTAATTTAGTGAGAGAACAATTTCCTGAATATTAACCCCGAAGGCCGAAACCAACATCAGATTAATATCCAGGAGACCACTCATCTCATCTATTTTCCAGTTGATTTCTAATTCTATATATGATAAAGATATAAATTTTATTGTTAAAAGACTTCGTTCAACACATGACTAATCTCAACGGATGAGTACAGTCAACACATGAACCTTTATTTTATATTGATAAAGATGCAAATTTTATTATTAAAATATTTCGTTCAACACATGACTAATCTCAACGGATGAGTACAGTCAACACATGAACCTTTATTTTATAATATTCTTTATCTTCTAAATTGGAATGAGGCCTAATCAATCACCATATAATGTTAATTATATGGATTTTCATACATCACACGTATATAATAGCATTGAAAAATAATCAACCATCAACCAAAGTGCACTACACTGTATAAGCATCAAATATAGATATCTAATGCTTATGGCAGCCTGTCAATCAATCGATCGACATATTTAATCAATCAGGATGAGTGAACTTCAAATTTCATCCCAACACCCGTGTGGGGTTTCAAGAAATCAAACACAGATTTTAGTTGTGCAGTTGGGCGATGTGTAAAATTTATCGACCCAATCAATATCAGTCAAATCAGTGTATATAAACAAATCGGTCGATTTGTTTATAAATATTCATTTATTCATCTTCACGTTAAAAATTATATTTTTAACGATAAAACATTTTATTCCAACACATGAATTTCTATTATTCATTTACACAATAAAATGATATTTTTATTTTTCTAACATATTTTAGAAAATTTCGGCAGCATAACGGCACGATACTAGAAACGGGACGAGGCCTAGCCTTATCCCCGGTCTAGTGAAGGCCCACGCCATTCACACATCAATCAAATCCACCAAACAATCAAATTCAAATCTAGTAATCTAACTAATTTATGCAATCAAACAAACAAGTCCATGGTCTGTGGACGATTGTGTCGGGTGCTACTAAGCACCGTCTGCATCCTAGTATATATATATCTAGAAAAGAAATTGGAAGGTGAGAAATTCTCACTGATAGCTATCCAGTCATCTTGACTCTTCTTTTAGAGAAATCTTCATCGTTATCGCATCTTCGTCACCTTCGTTGCCCGTATCCACTACATATATTAAAACCACACATTTTTATATTTTGATGTCTTTAAAATAAAAATCACATTTTTATTTGTTCACTTTCAATTTGAAAATCATATTTTTATAATCACTTCATACATTTAAAAATCGAATTTTTACTTCGCTATTCAATATATAAAAATCTTATTTTTTACTTTGCTATTCAATATATAAAAATCGAATTTTTATTATCACGCTATATGGATAAAAATTCTATTTTATCACGCTATTCTCTATATAAAGTTTCCGCCTTTTCAAAAATAGATCTTTCACCTTTTCTAAGATAAAGATTTCGCCTTTTCTAAAATAAAGATTTCGCCTTTTCCTAACATAAAGATTTCGCCTTTTCTAAAATAAAGATTTCGCCTTTTCTAACAAATGAATATGACATTGCTAATATTCCTATCATGTAAAAATTATATTTTTAATTCTCTTCATAAACAAAAATCATATTCTTACATCTTCTATATAGTAAAGATTATATTTTTAATACTTTAAAAATATAAAAATCATATTTTTAATACTTTAAAAATATAAAAATCATATTTCATATTTGTAACCTCTTCATATAAATAAAAATCGCATAAATGTTAATCAAGGTCCTAACATAAATAAAACGGTAAAGAAAATAAATAGCAAATTAAAACTCACTGTGTAAATCGAGGGAAGGGGGGCTTGCTGTCGCGTTCGGAGGCGGAGGTGGGCTTCGCGGCTCACGATGGCGGATGGCGGCGCTAGGGGGAGGGGTGCGAGGCAACGGGAGAAGGAGGAGGGAGAAGAAGAGGGGGGGCAGCGCGATACAGATCTGGGGTGGAACGGCGGAAGGAGCGAGGGAAGAAGAAGGGGGGTGTGCGTCGCGGCGCCGCCGCCTGAGGGGGGGGGGTTGCGTTGATCGCCTGGCGCGATCTTTTTTTTTCCTTTTTATTTCTTCTGAAACGAACTGAAAGAGGGGGGTATATGCAAAAAGAAGGTTTTATATTTTATTTTATTTATTAATATTTTTTCACCGCAAAAAGCAACTTATATTTTCGACCTCAAAACGAGGCCCACCGCTTGTCGTCCATAGCGTATTGCCCCCATTCCGAACACAATGGGATATGTATCGCAAGCTGATTCGATCGTTTGAATCAGTTTCCGTCAAAATCTACATATAACTCTATATATTGAATTTGAACGCGCGTTTCAATTTACAGGGGTCGCATACTAACTTGAAAAATTCCCGAAAAATGTTTTCTAGCTTCGTATTGACGATACGGTCCTAACAAAACTAGTTTCGTTGAATTCTGAGACCGTTTGAAAAATGGCCATTTTCCAGTCGATTAAAATCAACTGAAACTGGTCAAACGCATTTTCTTTTGCCACGCTCACATATTGATTCGAAAAATTATGAAATTTGGAATCTAGCAATAATTTTACATCATGGACCCAACAAAAGTGGTTTCGTCGAAATCCGAGGTCGTTTGCAAAATTTCCATTTTTAAGGGCCTGAATTCCATAGCGACTATTCAGAATTTTCAACTAGACATATCTTTTGATTCCCGCTATGAAAATTTGATTTTTCAGATTCGTTGGAAAGATGTTATCAATTAGATCCTAACATCTTTGGTTTCACTAAAATCCGGTTTGTTTTGCACCCGGTATGTTCAATTGAAGTTTGAAATCGAGTTATCGAACTACCGCGCCATTTTCAATTCTATTTATAATTATATATAAATATATATTCTAACGACGACGTATATAATTATATACGTCGATTTATATTAAAAATAAATTTCTGGTCGTTTTTATTTAAAATAATCTATTTTAAATATTCAAAACTCGCTAAAATTGCCAAAATAAAAATTTTAAACTGGCCCAGAATTTCCGGGTTATTACAAAATACAAGGCTCTGAATAGAAAATATATCGGCTTATATTCAATATCAAATTCTACGACCAACAAATATCGTATTGGAAATAACGATATGAATATATCTTTCAAATTCCCATAACAATACCTGTATCATCACGAAATCCAACATCGAAATATTCCATAGACAATTTCGATTCAAATCCATTCCAATTCAATTATTGGAAATTCTGGTTATTTTCAAAACCATTTCAAATCCAATTTATTTATTTTAAAAATAAATAAATTATTATACTAGTTCAAAACTAGTTCACTTCGATAAAAATCTATTTTTATCTTTTCAAATATGGAGTTTTTCATCCCAATTTTTCACAAATCATTTCTTATGATTTTACACAAATTATTGATATTTTTAAAAAAATTATCGAGGCCCATACAGTCGATTTCCATCAACGGCCATCGAACTGCACTTACAACGACCTTTTCCAAATTTGATTTGGACATAATTCCAAATCCAACCGTTAGATTTCTAATTTCTAATATTCGTTAGAAAGCTCTTTTCGATACGAACCCAATGGTTCCGGTTTTAGGAGAATCTGACGGTCGGATTCTCCCGCAATGTCAGTTCGAAGTCAATGGTCGAAATTCGCGAACTGCCGCTTCGCGGCGCGTTCTATTCAGGCCATTATATTATATATATAATATATACTTCATCGATTTCCTTTCGAAACGAATTTTATAAATCGTTTTAAATTCGTTTTTGAAACGATTTCAACATTATATTCAATTTCTAATCAAAATTGAATATTCCAATATAAATTCATTTTAATTTCATTTCAAAACGATTTGAATTCAATTTCAATTTAATTCGAATTTCAATTCATTTCAATTTAATTCGAATTCATCTATTCAAATTCAATTTATCAGATTTTGAAATCACTTTCGATATTCCTTGAAAAATGAATAAAATTGATATAAATATCGTTCGCGTCAAAATGGCGTCAATCTAATCAACACGGCTTCATATATTTCTATTTTCAAATATTCTATTTCAAATATTTCTTTTTCAAATATTTCTATTTCAAATATTTCTATTTCAAATATTTCTTTTCAAATATTTCTTTTCAAATATTTCTATTTCAAAATTGGAATGAGGCCCAATCAATTACCATATAATGTTAATTATATGGATTTTCTACAACACATGTATACGATAACAACGATGAATAATCAACCATCATCCAAAGTGCATTCTACACTGTATAAGCATCAAATATAAATATTTAACGCTTATAACAGTTTGTCAATCAATCGATCGACATACAACTAATTATTGGGATTAGTGTATGTCATGTATCATCCCAATACCCGTGTAGGGTTTCAAACAATCAAACACAAATTTTATTTGTGCAGTTGGGAGATGTGTAAAATTTATCGTCCCAATCAATATCAATCAAATCAGACAAATCTTCGATTTGTTTATAAATATTTATTTTATATACATGTTAAAAATTCTATTTTTAACTATATAATATTTTCCACTATAAAATATTTTATTTCGTTTCACATCACACAATCAACTACACATCAAAATCAAACAAACAAGCATACAAGCCGTCCATGGTCTGTGGACGACGGGTGTCGGGTGCTACTAAACACCGTCTGCATCCTAGTATATAATTTAAACTGGAAAAGAAAATTTTAAAGTGAGAAATTCTCACCGAGGGTTCCACTCCGCCGTGCTTTACTGTTGAACTGCTGAACCATCTGAATCTGCTTGAATTCCAATGCAGTCCTTTTCCTGCTGTTTATAATGAAAATTATATTTTTATCACTTCATTCTAATAAATAAAAGTCATATTTTTATTACTTCTTCATATATATTTCCGATGCTTCATTCTATATAAAAATTATATTTTTATATTTCTATTTCATGTATAAAGATCGAATTTTTATTTCATCGCTATAAAAATCACATTTCTATCTCCACATATATATAATAAAAATCATATCTTTAATCTCTACATATAATAAAATTTATATTTTTAATACTCTACTATAATAAAAATTATATTTTTATCCTTCCTATGATGTAAAAATTATATTTTTAATATTCCTATCATGTAAAAATTATGTTTTTAATATTCCTATCATGTAAAAAAATTATCTTTAATGTTCCTATCATGTAAAAAATTTATTTTTAATATTCCTATAGAATAAAAATCAGTTTTTTTAATAACAAAACTAATTCAAGCATTTTAAAAACTAACTAAATAAAATAAAAACACACCATTTTCCAAGGAGGAGGGGGGTTTCAAGTCAGTTGAGGAGGCCGGGGAGGTGAAGTCACGGTTGGTGGTCGCAGGTGATGGTGGATGCTGCGGCGGCGTGAAGGGAGGGGTGCTTGGGGTCTGTGCGCGGGTTTCGAGGAGAGAGCGGCGCGGTGGCTGTTGAGGGCGAGCTACGACCAGATCTAGACTCGCTTTGGCGGTTTCAGGGAAGTAGAAGGAGAGAGGAAGGAGGAGATCGGATGGAGGGGGGCGACGCTAGATGACCAGCAGAGGGTGGCCAAGGCGGCGCGGTGGCTTGGCGGCAGGGGTGGGTCGAAGCGATTTGGTTTTTTTCCCATTTTTTTATTTTACTTTCTGTTGAAATGAAAACGGGAAGAGAGAAAGAAAGGAGGGGGGTATAAGGAAAAATATATATTTTTGTATTTATTTTATTTTTAAATTCAAAAAGTTGACTTTTTATTTCGACCTCGAAACGAGGTCCACTGCCTGTCGTCCATAGCTAATTACCCCCATTCCGAACACAATGGGATGTGTATCGTAAGCTGATTCGATCGTTTCGATCAGTTTTCGTCAAAATCAACATATAACTCTATATATTGAATTTGAACGAGCATTTCAATTTATCGGGGCCACATACGAACTCTAAAAATTCCCAAAAAATATTTTCTAGCTTCGTATTGACGATACGGTCCTAACAAAACTAATTTCGTCAAATTCTGAGACTGTTTGAAAAATGGCCATTTTCCAGTCGATTAAAATCAACTGAAACTGGTCAAACGTGATTTCCTTTGCCACGCTCACATATTGATTCGAAAAATTATGAAATTTGAAACCAAGCAATAATTTGACATCGCAGATCCAACAAAAGTGGTTTCGTTGAAATCCGAGGTCGTTTGCAAAATTTCCATTTTTAAGGGCCAGAATTCCATAGCGACTATTCCGAAATTTCAACTGGACATATCTTTTTATCCCCACTATGAAATTTTGATTTTTAGGATTCGTTGGAAAGATATTCTCAATTAGATTCTAATATTTTTGGTTTTGCTAAAATCCGGTTTATTTTGAATCCTGTACATTCATTTGAACTTTGAAATCGAATTATCGAACTACCGCGCCATTTTCAATTCCATTTATAATTATAAATAAATATTTATTTTCTAACAACGATCTATATAATATATACGTTCGAATTCCATTCAAAATAAATTTCTCGTCGATATTATTTAAAATAATTCATTTTAAATATTCAAAATTCGCTAAAATTGCCAAAATAAAATTTTTAAATTGGCTCGGATTTCCGGGTTATTACAATCTCCCCCACTTAAAACTTTTCGTCCTCGAAAAGGAACGAAGCCGAAAGTTGTAACGACCCGTATTCTACACATCATAGGATTTTAGAATATTTATTTCTTTTCCATGTGAAGTCGTATGGTCATGTAACTTTGGGAAACATCCATTAGAGTCATTTCCCATGTTCATGATTTTTGTCGATTTTTAAATGACCATTTTGCCCCTAGTTGGTACTGTTTTGGCCATAACTTTTGATTGGAAAGGAATTTTGACCTGAAACCACTTACATTAGATTCGTTTGATGGTTTACCTTTCCGTAGAGTGGTCATAATAGCCAAACGGACTTACCGTTTGGGAGACATGGCTGAAATAAGGTTTGGAAGGTGAAAAACTGCTTAACCGGGCCAAATCGGGTGATTAGTGGATAGGCCCATAACCCATTTCGGGATTAGGGTTATGGGGAGGCTGAAATGAGTTAGAAATCATTCCATTTCAGTTTTCTAGCCTCCACTTATCACCAAGGAACCCTAAAAATGGCCTCCAACCTCTAAATCACCTTCAAATCACCTTTTGGTCAAGGATTTGGCTTAGCAACCCCTAATCAAGGAAGATCTACATCAAAGCAACATTGGAGCTGCTGTTTAGCATTGGGATTCACATCAAATCAGGGATTTATTTCAGATCTTAGTTTATTTGTGGCTAAGGTGAGTGATTTGCATAGTTTTACACTAATTATGGCTAATTAGGGGTGATTAGTGTTAATTAGCGAATTTAAGCATGATAAAATTATGGAAAAATGTTCATAAATTCCTAAATGATGTTTTAGGCCTCTGATATGAATTTGGGTTAATTTGGTTAAGTTTTGATAATCCTATCATTAGTTTCACCTAAACATGCTTAAGGGGAAAATATGGGATTTTGGGTATGTTTGATCCATTTTAGCTTATCATATTGATGTTTTGATGTTTGTGGCTGATTATGCATGTTGCTATGACTGTGTGAAATGCTTTGTGATTGATTTCAATAGTTAGAATGGTCGATAACGTCGTCGAATGGCGTAAACACTTGCTGGAACAGTTTCAGAAAACAGTGTAGGGTTCGGATCGGATCAGATATGTTGAACTGGGCAAGGAATCCGATCGGATCGGAACCTGACACTTGAGAAAATTGGCAAAAAGGAAGGCCATGCTAACTGAACTGGGATTGGATCAGATCAAAGAGGAGGGATCGGAGCGGATAGAGGAGGATGGATCGGATCAAAGCGCGTGAAGGATGACGAGGCGGATCGGAGTGGAAGCAGGGACTGGAGGAGAGGCACCCGACCCGACCCGAAGTGAGGCACCCGACCCGACCCGAGGAGAAATACTCGACCTGAACCGTACCAGAGGAGGAACCGACTCGAACCGATGGAGAATACCCGACCCGAACCGATGGCTTGAGGAGGAACCCGACCCGACCCAGTATTGACCAATAACCCGAGATGCAAAGGTAGTCCAATATGGGAAGTTAGAGCTCAGGATCCAGTTGGGAACCAATGAGTTCACTTCATGGTTGGGCTTTGCTACGGGACATGTGCTAAGGAGTTGTCGACGTTCATAACTTCGATTCACCACTAAAAATGAAGGATGGCTACTTATCAGTGCAGTAGGGTCATTATGACCTGAGGGGCAAGGTGATGGTAGCAAGACTACGCTATCAGTGCAGTAGAGTCATTACGACTCGAGGGGCAAAGTGATGCGTAGTAATACTATGAGCCAGTGCAGTGGGGTTCTTGTGACTCCATGGGGCAGAGTGGACATAGTAAGGATTAGTAAGGCTATGAGCCAGTGCAGTGGGGTTCTTGTGACTCCATGGGGCAAAGTGGACATAGCGAAGGATTTGTGGCTACGTTATCAGTGCAGTGAAGCCATTTATGACTTCATGGGGAAAAGTGATCGTAGCGAGGTATATTGGGTGATCGAAGTGGTGAATATCGTATGCTTTACGCACTGAGTGAGAGATGTGAGGATGGATGCTATGTTTGATTGTTTGTCATCCCTATGACATGCACACCTCCCCCACCTCCGTATCTTTACACTGTTTGATATGGTACCTTAGAGTGTTGTACAGTATGTAGTGCTAACTCTTTGGTTGCAGGTCCAGGTTCAGGTATGTTTTAGTCTACCTGTTATTGTTCACTTTAGATGCTTATCACTCATACCAGGCTTTATGTCTGACCCAGAGTTTTATGTCTCCTCTTATTACTCTGGGTGCTCACACGAGCAGACTAGAGGCAGGTTAGCTGGTGATGCGCGAGTAGCTGATTCGGAGGCGGGCAGGAGGCTTCCACGTATGATATATATATATATACACACATTCTCCCTGTGTCGTTGGTGGTCGCTACTTGGGAATTAGTAGTGTACCTCCTTTATCTTACTTTTGCTTTGAGACAGTTTGAAAGTTGTAATAAGCTGTATTTTGGATTTCCGCTGCTATG
Source organism: Allium sativum (assembly GCA_030737875.1). Lineage (NCBI taxonomy): Eukaryota > Viridiplantae > Streptophyta > Magnoliopsida > Asparagales > Amaryllidaceae > Allium > Allium sativum. The sequence continues at coordinate 381,075,332 of CM060920.1, forward strand.
ATGTTTAGTTCTGATTTTCAGCTTATGCACTGTCTCTCCTGTTTTATGTCAAGTATGTTATTATTATATTTTGTTCTATGCGCTGTGAGACATTCTATAGGTTCTTTGTATGTTCATTTCCTTCTTCCCTTTCCTTCTCACGACCCGTTCCATGCTAGTTGGACATGTGTACAGCGCACTTTTGGAGTAAATGTCGGTTGGTGCGGGGCGGGCCGTCACACTTGGTATCAGAGCTCTAGGTTGCGTAGTTAACCTAGGGAAAGACACTAGGGAGAGTTAGTACGTATATGAGTGCGCGTATTTGTGATTAATTTGGTTTTCAAAAACTATGTATATATATACTATTAGTAGTATAAGAATGAAGTCGCACTGGACTAGCACCACTATGGGATCGTTAATCGTTTCCCTTTACAGATTGACGATGAGCCGAGACACGAGGGGTGCTGGTAGAGGGACCATCCAAGGGAATGCCGCTGACATGAGGGCAATGTTTACTAACCTCATGAGAGACATGCTTAGAGAAGTACAAAGGGCAGTTCCCAATCCCGGGGTTGGTGTTGGCCCAGTAGTGCAGGCGCCTAGGGTCGATTTCGCCAAGTTGTGCAAGGATTACACTAATCTTGGTGGAAAGCCGTTCCACGGAACGGAGTCGGCCACATATGTTCAAGATTGGATGGATAGCTGTGACCGTATCTTCGATGACTTGGGTCTTGAGGATGCGATGAAGAGAAGGCTAGCGTCTCGTCACCTGCAAGGGCGAGCGATGAATTGGTGGAATGCCATTAGAACAGCTACTCCAGAGGATCAGGTTACTTGGGATCAGTTCAAGGCTCGCTTTAGCGAGAAGTTTATTCCAGCTGTCCAAAAGTCAGTGTTGTTTAAGAGGTTCTTGGAACTCAAGCAGAACAGAAGGGCAGTTTCTGATTATATTGCCGAGTTTGACACTTTGTCGAAGTATGGACTATCTCTTATTGATACTCCTGAGAAGAAGAATGAGAAGTTCATTACTGGTTTGGATGGATACTTGGGGGAGAGGCTTATCAACCACATCGATGAGACTTTTGAATCGATCGTGGGGAAAGCTTTGAGATCAGAGAGTCTTTACCCTAAGTCAAAGACTGAGGCTGCATCTGCAGAAGGGCCAAAGCCGCAAGCAGGCGGTGGAGGCAAGAATAACTCTCAGAATAAGAGGAAGCAGGACCAATCAAAAGGTGGCCAGAAAAAGAGCAAGAAGGATGTTGTGTGCTTCAGCTGTGGTAAGAAGGGCCATTATGCTAAAGAATGTCGGGCCAAGCCAGCGGAAAGGAAGTGCTACAACTGTGGTCAAGTGGGACATCATAAGGATAAGTGTCCGCAACCTCTTAAGGGGAAGCAGATTGTGAAAGCATATGCTATTGATGCTGTTCCTTCTTCGTCGAATGCCCCAACTGCGGTGGAGAAAGGAAAGAATGTTGTTATTCAAGGTATGCTTTCTATTTATGATGTACCAGTTCGAGTTTTGTTTGATACTGGGGCTTCCCGTTCCTTCATATCTAGTGACCTGGTAGATAGGTTGGGACTGGAACCAGAGATAGTCGATAGACCATTGGTTGTGACGAACCCGATTGGTGGTTCGACTAGCCTTAGTATGATTTGCAGGAATTTGGTCTTATCGAGTCATGGATGTATGTTTGTATGTGATTGCTTTGTTTTGGGCTTTACTGGATATGGCATTATATTGGGAGTCGATTGGCTCCAAAGATACGGGGTGGTGGTAGACTGTGAGGGATTTTTGGTGACAGTGAGGGCGGATGATGGGCGGAGGGTAGTGTTTGGTAGTCTACCTAGTGATGGGGTTATGGCTAGTTTTGTAAATTCCCTCGACATCCTGCAGGATGAGTTGTCAGATGTGCCCGTGGTTGGCCAGTATCCGGACGTCTTCGAGGAGGTGACCGGGCTTCCACCACACCGAGAGATTGAGTTCCGTACTGATTTAGTGAAAGATGCCAGACCTATAGTGATGCCACTTCGTCGTATGGCACCAAGGGGGCAGCGAGAGCTCGGGGTGCAAGTCAGCAATCTTTTGAAGAAGGGATTTATTAGAAGGAGTGTCTCCGAGTGGGGAGCACCAGTTGTGTTTGCCACTAAGGCAGATGGTTCCCTTCGTTTGTGTGTGGACTATCGCGAGTTGAATAAGGTGACGAGGAAGAATAAGTATCCTCTACCGTGGATAGATGATTTGTTTGATTAGCTGGAAGGAGCAAGAGTGTTCTCCCAGTTGGACCTCGCGACAGGATTTCATCAGCTACGAGTAGCGGATGAGAGTGTTACGAAAACGGCATTTAGGACGCCGTCTGGATTTTATGAGTGGTTGGTCATGCCGTTTGGGTTGACCAATGCACCAGCCTACTTTGTGGATCTCATGAATCGAGTATTCAGAGATCAGTTGAATAAGTTTGTTCTTGTGTTCGTGGATGATATCCTTGTTTATTCAAGGATAGAGGAGGAACACAAGGGACACTTGAGGACAGTGATGGAGGTGTTGAGGAAACACCAATTGAAAGCGAAATTCTCTAAGTGTCATTTTTGGAGAAGGGAAGTGAGATTCTTGGGTCATGTTGTTTCAGAGAGTGGTATTGCCGTGGACCCTGCGAAGGTGGCTATGGTACAGGATTGGCCTACGCCCAAGAATGCAATAGATGTAAGAAGTTTCTTGGGATTAGCTGGATATTATCGTAAGTTTATCCAAGACTTCTCCAAGATAGCAGCACCGTTGACTCAGTTGACTAAGAAGAATCAGTCCTTCGTCTGGGACGGAGTGTGTGAGGATGCCTTCAAGAGTCTAAAAGAGAAGTTGACGCGTGCGCCAGTGTTAGTCATTCCTAAAGGGAATGAAGAGATGACGGTATACACGGATGCTTATGGTACCGGACTGGGTGCAGTATTGATGCAAGGAGGTAGGGTTGTAGCTTATGCTAGTCGACAGCTAAAGCCGCATGAGAAGAAGTATCCTACCCATGATTTGGAATTGGCAGCGATTGTATTTGCGCTGAAGATGTGGAGACACTATCTCTTGGGAGAAAGATTTGAGTTGTTTACCGATCATAAATCGTTAAAATATCTCTTCTCTCAGAAAGATCTGAATCTCCGTCAGCAAAGATGGTTAGAGTTCTTGGCTTCGTATGATTTTGATATCGCATACACACCTGAGAATGGTAATGCGGTAGCTGATGCCTTGAGTAGGAGACATGCCAGCTTAGGGGCAATGTTTCTTGAGTGGAAGCAACTGGAGTATATCGCGGGGTTTGATTTCAGACCAAAGTGCGAATTGGATCCAGTCATGCTAGCTAGTTTGACGATCAGACCCACTTTGATAGAGCATATTGGTTCTAGCTATAGGGACGATCCTAATCTATTAGAAATCATCTCCAAGTTAGAGATGAACATCGATGGTGAGGAGATGAATGTGTATGGGCTTGATCGAGATGGATGGCTTAGAAGGAATGGAAGGCTAGTTGTACCCAACGTAAATGGTTTGAGGGATGAAGTGCTTAGAGAATGTCACCACTCAAAACTGACTATACATCCCGGTGGTAATAAGATGTATCGAGACATGAGACGGGCTTACTACTGGGATGGGATGAAAAGAGACGTTGGGAAGTTTATATCCAAATACATGAATTGCCAGCTAATTAAAGCCGAGCAAAAGAAGCCTAGTGGGTTGTTGCAACCATTAGAAATTCCCGAATGGAAATGGGAGCAAGTCTCGATGGATTTCATCGATGGTTTACCAAGGACTAGATCGGGATATGATAGCATTTGAGTAATTGTGGATCGATTGACTAAAAGTGCAAGATTTATACCAGTCAAATCGACCAGAACGGCAGCCAAGTTGGCAGAATTGTATATGAAGTGGGTAGTGAGATTTCATGGAGTACCCAAAAGCATTGTGAGTGACCGAGACCCGTTGTTGACTAGTGGGTTTTGGAAGAGCTTACAAGAGGATCTGGGGTCAGGATTACATCTCAGTACCGCATATCATCCTCAGACCGACGGTCAGACGGAGAGGGTGAATCGTATATTGGAAGATCTCTTGAGAGCGTGTATATTGGATTTTGGTGGATCATGGGATGACCATTTGCATCTAGTAGAGTTTGCATATAATAATTGCTACCAATCCAGTATCGGTACGGCTCCATATGAAGCTTTGTATGGAAGACCGTGCAACTCACCATCATGTTGGATAAAGACTGGCGAGAAGTTTGTGCTTGGACCAGATGTGGTGAGAGAAACTTCCGATAAGATCAAGATCATTCAGCAACGAATGAAAGCTGACCAAGATAGGCAGAAGAGTTATGCTGATAAGAGGAGAAGAGACTTGAAATTCTCCGTTGGTGACTTGGTGTTTGTCAAGATCTCTCCGTTGAAGAGCGTGATACGATTTGGCAGGAGAGGCAAGTTGGCACCAAGATTTGTTGGCCCATTCCCTGTTCTTGAACTAGTCGGGAATTTGGCATATAGAGTTGGCTTACCAGAGAAAATGGCGGGAGTTCACAATGTATTTCATGTTTCCCAACTAAGGAAGTTCGTCCACGACTCATATATGACTATTTCACCTGATCAGTTAGAGGACTTCGAAGTAGAACCCGAGGCGGTTGGGAACCGCAAGCCGATCCGTATTGTGGGGCACGATACGAAGCAACTTCGAAGGAAGGCGGTGAAGCTAGTCAAGGTTCAGTGGGGCAAGGACGAGGATGATTGTACTTGGGAGACAGAAGAGAGCATTAGAAAGGCATATCCAGAACTCTTTGCCTGGTAAGATTTACTTTGCGATTTAGTTATTCCGCATGCTAGGATAGACTTATTTTACTTGTTTTGCATGTTTGATTGTAGTTTTATGATTGATAGGCATGCGGGACCTTTGTGTGTGTTTGGATTAGGGAATTTCGGGGGCGAAATTTCTTAAGGGGGGAGAGTGTAACGACCCGTATTCTACACATTATAGGATTGTAGAATATTTATTTCTTTCCCATGTGAAGTCGTATGGTCATGTAACTTTGGGAAACATCCATTAGAGTCATTTCCCATGTTCATGATTTTTGTCAATTTTTAATGACCATTTTGCCCCTAGTTGGTACTGTTTTGGCCATAACTTTTGATTGGAAAGGAATTTTGACTTGAAACCACTTCCATTAGATTCGTTTGATGGTTTACCTTTCCGTAGAGTGGTCATAATAGCCAAACGGACTTACCGTTTGGGAGATATGGCTGAAATAAGGTTTGGAAGGTGAAAAACTGCTTAACCGGGCCAAATCGGGTGATTAGTGGATAGGCCCATAACCCATTTCGGGATTAGGGTTATGGGGAGGCTGAAATGAGTTAGAGAATCATTCCATTTCAGTTTTCTAACCTCCACTTATCACCAAGGAACCCTAAAAATGGCCTCCAACCTCTAAATCACCTCCAAATAACCTTTTGGTCAAGGATTTGGCTTAGCAACCCCTAATCAAGGAAGATCTACATCAAAGCAACATTGGAGCTGCTGTTTAGCATTGGGATTCACATCAAATCAGAGATTTATTTCAGATCTTAGTTTATTTGTGGCTAAGGTGAGTGATTTACATAGTTTTACACTAATTATGGCTAATTAGGGGTGGTTAGTGTTAATTAGCGAATTTAAGCATGATAAAATTCAGGAAAAATGTTCATAAATTCCTAAATGATGTTTTAGGCCTCTGATATGAATTTGGGTTAATTTGGTTAAGTTTTGTTAATCCTATCATTAGTTTCACCTAAACATGCTTAAGGGGAAAATATGGGATTTTAGGTATGTTTGATCCATTTTAGCCTATCTTATTGATGTTTTGATGTTTGTGGCTGATTATGCATGTTGCTATGACTGTGTGAAATGCTTTGTGATTGATTTCAATAGTTAGAATGGTCGAAAACGTCGTCGAATGGCGTAAACACTTGCTGGAACAGTTTCAGAAAACAGTGCAGGGTTCGGATCGGATATGTTGAACTGGGCAAGGAATCCGATCGGATCGGAACCTGACACTTGAGAAAATTGGCAAAAAGGAAGGCCACGCTAACTGAACTGGGATCGGATCGGATCAAAGAGGAGGGATCGGAGCGGATAGAGGAGGATGGATCGGATCGAAGCGCGTGAAGGATGACGAGGCGGATCGGAGTGGAAGCAGGGACTGGAGGAGAGGCACCCGACCCGACCCGAAGTGAGGCACCCGACCCGACCCGAGGAGAAATACTTGACCCGAACCGTACCAGAGGAGGACCCGACCCGAACCGATGGAGAATACCCGACCCGAACCGATGGCTTGAGGAGGAACCCGACCCGACCCAGTATTGACCAATAACCCGAGATGCAAAGGTAGTCCAATATGGGAAGTTAGAGCTCAGGATCCAGTTGGGAACCAATGAGTTCACTTCATGGTTGGGCTTTGCTGCGGGACGTGTGCTAAATAGTTGTCGACGTTCATAACTTCGATTCACCACTAAAAATGAAGGATGGCTACTTATCAGTGCAGTTGAGTCATTATGACCTGAGGGGCAAGGTGATGGTAGCAAGACTACGCTATCAGTGCAGTAGAGTCATTACGACTCGAGGGGCAAAGTGATGCGTAGTAAGACTATGAGCCAGTGCAGTGGGGTTCTTGTGACTCCATGGGGCAGAGTGGACATAGTAAGGATTAGTAAGGCTATGAGCCAGTGCAGTGGGGTTCTTGTGACTCCATGGGGCAAAGTGGACATAGCGAAGGATTTGTGGCTACGTTATCAGTGCAGTGAAGCCATTTATGACTTCATGGGGGCAAAGTGATCGTAGCGAGGTATATTGGGTGATCGAAGTGGTGAATATCGTATGCTTTACGCACTGAGTGAGAGATGTGAGGATGGATGATATGTTTGATTGTTTGCCATCCCTATGACATGCACACCTCCCCCACCTCCGTATCTTTACACTGTTTGATATGGTACCTTAGAGTGTTGTACAGTATGTAGTGCTAACTCTTTGGTTGCAGGTCCAAGTTCAGGTATGTTTTAGTCTACCTGTTATTGTTCACTTTAGATGCTTATCGCTCATACCAGGCTTTATGTCTGACCCATAGTTTTATGTCTCCTCTTATTACTCTGGGTGCTCACCCGAGCAGACTAGAGACAGGTTAGCTGGTGATGCGCGAGTAGCTGATTCGGAGGCGGGCAGGAGGCTTCCACGTATGATATATATATATATACACACATTCTCCCTGTGTCGTTTATGGTCGCTACTTGAGCATTAGTAGTGTACCTCCTTTATCTTACTTTTGCTTTGAGACAGTTTGAAAGTTGTAATAAGCTGTATTTTGGATTTACGCTGCTATGATGTTTAGTTTTGATTTTCAGCTTATGCACTGTCTCTCCTGTTTTATGTCAAGTATGTTATTAGTATATTTTGTTCTATGCGCTGTGAGACATTCTACAGGTTCTTTGTATGTTCATTTCCTTCTTCCCTTTCCTTCTCACGACCCGTTCCGTGCTAGCTGGACATGTGTACAGCGTACTTTTGGAGTAAATGTCGGTTGGTGCGGGGCGGGCCGTCACAAAAGTTGTTTAACTAATCAACTCAACTTCCATTATTTTCATTACAGCTTAAGTTCTTCAACTTTTCAGTTTCTAAGAACTTTTCAAATTTTTCAAAAATTTGGCTAACACCCTAAATTTTCGAAAAAATTCGCCATAACCTCCCCTGCACCGGGGACTTCGGGATATTTCATATAGCCTCCCATGGCCTTCTTCAACTCAAAAGAAAAAGAAAAAGCCAATCGGCTCATAAAATCATCATCACCCAAACAAAACAGTAAATTATGGTAAACATGTACCTATTTTCGGGCAAACAATTTTATTCTTCTGCTCTAGCCTCCTTGCTATGACCTGTTCAATGTAAGTACATGTATATGCAAGCAAATGCGACCAATTTTCAATACACTTCACTATTTGGTTATATGATTCAACATTTAATTAACCAGACAATAATCAACAACACAACCATCAATCAATTAGTTGGTTAACGTTTCAAATTCATACTTTGATATATAGTCAAAATCACATTTTTGATGCCAAATCACAACAATAGGCCCTATCTAATTTTGGTTCTCACACCAGTCAATTGGAAATATATAGAAACCTCACTTTCGTCACTCGAATATAAATTCTGACGATGAGTACTCAACCATCAGAATCATCTTCGGGCCACTAGAGTATGATTCTATATCTATCCAGTATATTAAAACTTCGTATACACGCTAGTTAGGCGTATATGCAAAATCTTCATATACTAGATTGTCCAAATTCAATATAAAATAATCAAATACGAATAAGTGATTAAAATTTTCAAAACAAAATTTGTTTTCATTTTAAAAATATACTCTTCACACTCGTTCTAGGATACTACTGATCCCATCTCTAACGAGCCTTTCTCATTGGATATTACTAATCCAATATCTGATGAATTCTTTCGTATGGTTCTAACGTGTCTTGTTCTCTGAGCTTTGTAAACCAAAGCACTGATACCACGATGTAACGACCGGAATTTCGCTCGATCTGAATCAGTCGCTAAACCGACCCAGACCGTTCGAAATGCCTGATTGTTTTGAGAACACGACAAAATAGAACGCAGACGGAAGAACATTTCATTGTATATTACAACAATTCCATCAGAATACAAGAATATGCAATGTATGAATAAATATTACACAGAAAATATCAGAGATTTAAATTACATTACATAACAGCGGAAAATAATACAATACACAACAGGAAGTAATACATGGATATAAAGCTTTCCGAGTATCGTTCCAGCTGTAAACCAGGATCCTGTGAATATAAATCTGCAAAACCAAAACTACTAGCTGCCCGTGTCAAATAAGGGCACCCAGAGTTTAGGTTAAAACAATAAACTCCAGGTCAGTCATGGGACTGGTGTGAGAACTAAAAACAGTTATTAATCTTTATTTTAAAGTTAGGTAAATCAACGGACCACGCCGTATAACATGGAACGGGTTTCCTCCCAAGAATACCAGTGCATATAACAACAGCGCAATGCTAAATAAAGAACAATGAAGCTATTATAAGACCCAGGTCCCATCACACAATGCAACGCAAGCCGGAGGATAGGGTTTTTACCTTATAATAGCCAAAGAATGCTTGATACGCTAAATTTCATGTTTTTAATATTACTATAAGTGTATAGTGTCAAAATAATTTCAAATCATAAGTATCAATCATAGGCGACATGAGCGTCCCATGCCACTATGTCGCCATATATAGGTTTACAATCAAAACCGCACATATCGTATTTGGAAATTGGATTTCCATCTATGAACCGAGACAAAAGATAGTCCTCAACCGATTCGAGACAATCGAGCCCATGTCTTAGGTCAGAGCTCGAGTGACCTTGGAGCGACAGGGCCGGTCCACCGATGTGGATTAGACGAAATCCTGAACACTGCGTTTCCCCGCCCTTTGGGGCGTAAGTGAGCCAACGAATGACTCCATCGGTCCCGGATCGACCAATATAACCGAGGCGCCTCAAATTCCAACAACCACATGAGTCAAACTCGTCAGTCAGTTCAAGCACTGACGCCACTCCTAACTAGAAAGAAACGCATGCCCTCCCTGAGGTCCTTCTCCCGTTTTTGGTTCACACCAGGGTGTGAGGCTCGCGAATTAACGCTACACAAAGCTACGCCACAAAGGTCGTGCTTTGATCATCAACCACTAGACTCTGCTTTTCAACATAAGCCTTGATCATTTGCATCTTAGCATTCCACACAGGCAAGCCACTCTATGCAACTGATATCACTTACACAGAATGAAATCCAATGTCAGACACACAGTCCATTTACAAGTTCGTTCTGGGTCTGAACGAAACCGGAGGCACCTAGTACCCCGCCTATCCATCGATCTCCAAGTACGTCTGGACGATCACCAACTGATTCTCTCCTCTTGGGTGTACGGCCCAATCAAGTTCATCAGTAATTATCCAAACGACGTGAAAACCTCCAGTCTTCCACCACCGTCTTCATCTTCGACACCACGTCGAATTAGTTATTCAGAATGGGATAAACCCGGTCTTTCTGAATAACTCGCGTATATAATAAACAAGTGTTACACAAACACAACATACACCTCATTCCAATTTAGAATATTCTTTTATTCAAATATTCTTATACTTTGGGAAAGGTTCCCATTAATTTTATCAAAGATAAATTCTTTAAATTTATTCTTTAATCTTCTTTGAATATCAATTCAAACTAGTAGGGATTAGCGAACCACACCGAAGTAATCATTTATTTTATTTCCCAATCCCAACCTATTCACCCCATGAAGTAAAACTGGTAATACTTCATATCTAACACCACGGTGTTATCGGTAAATTCAATTACCATTTCGCATTCGAATCTAATTAAAGATTTAACTATCGCTTGGAGTAAAACTGGTGATACTCCATTCTCGATCTTTTCAATCTAATTAAAGATTCACTAAAACTCCACTTAATTTTAATCTTTAAGTGGGTTAAAGAATCAGTGTCATTTAAAACACGGTTCACGATAAACCCAAAATCACATTCCATTAATTATCGGGATAAAGAACAAGTGTTATTTAAAACACTGTTCACGATAAACCCAAAAATCAACACCAATTCAATTCCAATTAAATATATTTTTAATTGGTACACTTCATTAAATCTAAATAAAAAGATTTAATCTTTTTCTCAACTGGGCTTAAGAATAGTGTTAATGAAGACACCATTCACGACAAACCCAAATCACATTTGATATTAAATACAAGGCTCTGAATAGAAAATATATCGGCTTATATTCAATATCAAATTCTACGACCAACAAATATCGTATTGGAAATAACGATATAAATATATCTTTCAAATTCCCATAACAATACCTGTATCATCACGAAATCCAACATCTAAATATTCCACAGACAATTTCGATTCAAATCCATTCCATTCAATTATTGGAAATTCTGGTTATTTTCAAAACCATTTCAAATCCAATTTATTTATTTTAAAAATAAATAAATTATTATACTAGTTCAAAACTAGTTCACTTCGATAAAAATCTATTTTTATCTTTTCAAATATGGAGTTTTTCATCCCAATTTTTCACAAAACATTTCTTATGATTTTACACAAATTATTGATATTTTTAAAAATTTTATCAAGGTCCGTACAGTCGATTTCCATCAACGGCCATCGAACTGCACTTACAGCGACCTTTTCCAAATTTGATTTGCACATAATTCCAAATCCAACCGTTAGATTTCTAATTTCTAATATTCGTTAGAAATCCCTTTTCGATACGAACCCAACGGTTCCGGTTTTAGGAGAATCCGACGATCGGATCTCCCGCAATGTCAGTTCGAAGTCAATGGTCGAAATTCGCGAACTGCCGCGGCGCGGCGCGTTCTATTCAGGCCATTATATATATATATAATATAATATATACTTCATCGATTTCCTTTCGAAACGGATTTTATAAATCGTTTTAAATTCGTTTTCGAAACGATTTCGACATCATATTCAATTTCTAATCAAAATTGAATATTCCAATATAAATTCGTTTTAATTTCATTTCAAAACGATTTCAATTCAATTTCAATTTAATTCGAATTTCAATTCATTTCAATTTAATTAGAATTCATCTATTCAATTTATCAGATTTTGAAATCACTTTCGATATTCCTTGAAAAATGAATAAAACCGATATAAATATCGTTCGCGTCAAAATGGCGTCAATCTAATCAACACGGCTTCATATATTTCTATTTTCAAATATTCTATTTCAAATATTTCTTTTTCAAATATTTCTATTTCAAATATTTCTATTTCAAATATTTCTTTTCAAATATTTCTTTTCAAATATTTCTATTTCAAAACTGGAATGAGGCCCAATCAATTACCATATAATGTTAATTATATGGATTTTCTACAACATATGTATACAATAACAACGATGAATAATCAACCATCATCCAAATTGCATTCTACACTGTATAAGCATCAAATATAAATATTTAACGTTTATAATAGTTTGTCAATCAATCGATCGACATACAACTAATTATTGGGATTAGTGTATGTCATGTATCATCCCAATACCCGTGTGGGGTTTCAAACAATCAAACACAGATTTTATTTGTGCAGTTGGGCGATGTGTAAAATTTATTGTCCCAATCAATATCAATCAAATCAGTGTATATAAACAAATGTCCGATTTGTTTATAAATATTTATTTTATATACACGTTAAAAATTCTATTTTTAACTATATAATATTTTCCACTATAAAATATTTTATTTCGTTTCACATCACATCACACAATCAACTACACATCAAAATCAAACAAACAAGTATACAAGCCGTCCATGGTCTGTGGACGACGGATGTCGGGTGCTACTAAACACCGTATGCATCCTAGTATATAATTTAAACTAGAAAAGAAAATTTAAAGTGAGAAATTCTCATCGAGGGTTCCACTCCGCCGTGCTTTATTGTTAAACTGTTGAACCGTCTGAATCTGCTTGAATTCCAATGTAGTCCTTTTCCCGCTGTTTATAATAAAAATTATATTTTCATCACTTCATTCTAATAAATAAAAATCATATTTTTATTTCTTCTTCATATATATTTCCGACGCTTCATTCTATATAAAAATTATATTTTTATATTTCTATTTCATATATAAAGATCGAATTTTTATTTCATCGCTATATAAATCACATTTCTATCTCCACATATATATAATAAAAATCATATCTTTAATATCTACATATAATAAAAATTATATTTTTTATACTCTACTATAATAAAAATTATATTTTTAATACTCTACTATAATAAAAATTATATTTTTATCCTTCCTATGATGTAAAAATTATATTTTTAATATTCCTATCATGTAAAAATTATATTTTTATTATTCCTATCATGTAAAAAAATTATCTTTAATATTCTTATCATGCAAAAAATTTATTTTTAATATTCCTATAGAATAAAAATCAGTTTTTTTAATAACAAAACTAATTCAAGCATTTTAAAAGCTAACTAAATAAAATAAAAACACACCTTTTTCCGAGGAGGAAGGGGGTTTCACGTCAGTTGAGGAGGCCGGGGAGGTGAAGTCACGGTTGGTGGTCGCAGGTGATGGTGGATGCTGCGGCAGCGTTAAGGGAGGGGTGCTTGGGGTCTGCGCGCGGGTTTCGAGGAGAGAGCGACGCGGTGGCTATTGAGGGCGAGCTGCGGCCAGATCTGGGCTCGCTTTGGCGGTTTCAGGGAAGTGGAAGGAGAGAGGAAGGAGGAGATCGGATGGAGGGGGCGACGCCAGATGACCGGCGGAGGGTGGCCAAGGCGACGCGGTGGCTTGGCGGCAGGAGTGGGTCGGAGCGATTTGATTTTTCCCCCTTTTTTTTATTTTACTTTCTGTTGAAATGAAAACGGGAAGAGAGAAAGAAAGGAGGGGGGCATAAGGAAAAATATATATTTTTATATTTATTTTATTTTTGAATTCAAAAAGTTGACTTTTTATTTCGACCTCGAAACGAGGTCCACCGCCTGTCGTCCATAGCTAATTACCCCCATTCCAAACACAATGGGATGTGTATCGTAAGCTGATTCGATCGTTTCGATCAGTTTTCGTCAAAATCAACATATAACTCTATATATTGAATTTGAACGCGCATTTCAATTTATCGGGGCCACATACGAACTCTAAAAATTCCCGAAAAATATTTTTTAGCTTCGTATTGACGATACGGTCCTAACAAAACTAATTTCGTCAAATTCTGAGACCGTTTGAAAAATGGCCATTATCCAGTCGATTAAAATCAACTGAAACTGGTCAAACGCGTTTTCCTTAGCCACGCTCACATATTGATTCGAAAAATTATGAAATTTGAAACCTAGTAATAATTTGACATCGCGGATCCAACAAAAGTGGTTTCGTTGAAATCCGAGGTCGTTTGCAAAATTTCCATTTTTAAGGGTCAGAATTCCATAGCGACTATTCTGAAATTTCAACTGGACGTATCTTTTTATCCCCGCTATGAAATTTTGATTTTTCGGATTCGTTGGAAAGATATTCTCAATTAGATTCTAATATTTTTGGTTTCGCTAAAATCCGGTTTATTTTGAATCCTGTCCATTCATTTGAACTTTGAAATTGAATTATCGAACTACCGCGCCATTTTCAATTCCTTTTATAATTGTAAATAAATATTTATTTTCTAACGGCGATCTATATAATATATACGTTCAAATTCCATTCAAAATAAATTTCTCGTTGATATTATTTAAAATAATTCATTTTAAATATTCAAAATTCGCTAAAATTGCCAAAATAAAAATTTTAAATTGGCTCGGATTTCCAGGTTATTACAAAACAGATTTATATTTAGTAGAGATAAAGGAATACAGTACAAAGGAATACAATTTCAGACATACCATCCATTTGCAAGTCCGTTCTGGGTCTGAACGAAACCGGAGGCACCTTATTCCTTGTCACATATGTCCAATATAGGAGAGAGGCCCTCGCATATCCGGTCGATCTCCAAGTACGTCTGGACGATCACCACTTATTACCTTATCTTGGGTGTACATCCCAATCAAGGCATCAGTAATCGTCCAAACGATGTGAAGATCTCCGGTCTTCAACCACCGTCTTCATCGTCGAATTTTAATCGTCGTATCAATTATTCAGAACGGGTTAAACCCGGTCTTTCCGAGTAACTCGCATATCTTATAATCAAGTGCTATAAAAACACATCATACGCCTCATTGCAATTCAGAAAATTATTTTATTCAAATATCCACATTTTTAGGGAATGGTTCCCATTAATTTTATCAAAGATTAATTCTTTTAAATTTATTCTTTAATCTTCCTTGGGATATAATTTTCAAAAGATTTTATTTACTAGTCGGGATTATCGAGCCTTACTGAAGTAACCATATACTTTATTTTTCCAATTCCAACCTATTCATCCCATGAAGCAAAATTGGTAGTACTCCATATCTAACACCCACGGTGTTGTCGGTAAATTTAATTACCATTTCTTATTCAAATCTAATTAAAGATTTAACTATCGCTTGGAGTAAAATTGGTAGTACTCCATCCTCGATTATTTCATAAATTCGATAAATTTAATTTTCCCATTCTCATTCCAATCTAATTAAAGATTTATTAAAACACCAGTTGGTTTTAATCTTCCAAAAATCATTACTTAATGTTTGTTCAACTTTTAGGAAAATTAATCATGTCATCAACTGGGTTAAAGAGCCAATGTCATTTAAAACACGGTTAACAATAAACCCAAATCAGCTTCCATTAACTATGGAAACTTCACGAAAATAGATCAATATATATAATTGATATAAATTTCCGTATCAGACTAATATTATAAATGGAATAACGGCAAAGCCTTTTAAATTCCATATATAGTAACAGTCTTCCTTTACAGAAGCTCATCTCGATTATTACCAAATCGAATTCCAATCTAATATATTAAATTGGAAAACTTTACTTTGGAAAAATCCCATTAAATCTTAATAAAAAGATTTATAAATTCCAAATCATCTCTTCATTGTTAATTGGGTTAAAGAACAAATGTTATTTAAAACACCGTTCACGATAAACCCAAAAATCCAATTTCAAATCAACTCCAATTAAATATTAATTAATTGGTAAATTTCACTAAATCTTAGTTAAAAGATTTATTCTTTTTCTCAACTGGGTTTAAGAACAGTATTATTGAAGACACCATTCACGACAAACCCAAAATCTAATTTCAATTCAACTCCAATTAAATATTAATTAATTGTTAAATTTCACTAAATCTTAATTTAAAGATTTATTCTTTTCTCAACTAGGTTTAAGAACATTATTATTGAAGACACCATTCATGACAAACCCAAAATCCAATTTGAAATTAAAATACAAGGCTCCGAATAGAAATTATATTGGCATATATTCAATATCAAATTCTGAAACCAACGGATATCGTATTGGGAATAATGATATCTGTATCTCCAAATTCCTCAACAATATCTGTATAATCACGGAATCCAATATCGAAATATTCCGTTGATTATTTGCATTCTAATTTATTCATTGGAAAATTCTGGTTATTTCTAAAACCATTTATAAGTCCAATTTATTTATTTAAAAACATTGGTTAATAACTAGTTTATTTAGATAAAAATATATTTTTATCTTTTCAAATATGGAATTTTTCATTCAAAATCTTTCCAAATCATTTATTATGATTTTACACAATTTTTCCCTATTTTTAATAATTTTATTAAGGCCATTATAGTCGGTGTCCAATAACGGCCACCGAACTGCGTCCATAACGACCCTTTATGAAATTGATTTGGACATAATTTGAAATCCAACCGTTCAAATTTAAATCTTTTTATTCATTGGAAAGATCTTTTTTATACGAACCCAAAATTTTCGATTTTAGGAGAATCCTACGGTCGGATCTCTTGTTACATCAATTTGAAGTTAATGGTTGAAATTCGCGAACAGTCGCTGCATGGCGCGTTCTATTCAAACCATTTTATATATAATATATATATATCGTCGATTTCCATTCAAAACGTATTTTATAAATCGTTTATAAATTCATTTCAAAACGATTTCAAATTTTAATCAAAATTGAATATTCCATATCATTATAATTTTAAAATGATAATATTTTCAAAATATCAGATTTTGAAATCAATTTTTTTCAATATTCATTATAAAATGAATAAAATCGATAGAAAAATCCATTTGGGTTAAAATTGCGAATATCAACTTACTCGGCTTCATATATTTCAATATTTTTGTGTCCATCTAAAATCGGACATCAAAATCATATTTTGATTATTCAGTGAATATTATTTTAAAATACTCGTTATTTTAAAATATTCGTAATTTTAAAATATTCGTTATTTCTGAATCGGAATGCGACTCAATCAATTACCATATAATTTCAGTTATATGGATTTCATACATCACATGTATTCAACAATAATGATTAATAATCATTTAACAATCAAACATCATCCAGAGTGCATTTTACGACTGTATAAGCATTAAAATAAATAAATAACGCTCATCACAGTCTATCCATCAATCGATCGACATGCAACTAAATAATGGGATTAGTGTATGTCAAATATCATCCCTATACCCGTGTGGGGTTTTTAAACAACAACAGTCTATTTTAAGAAATCACTGGTTTATAAATTTAACCAATTCGAATTCGGTTTGTATTATTTTTCTAATTAATCAATTTTCACTGTTTAAATTATAAATGGATATTTATAATATAATTTCAACTATCACATTAATGTTAACATTATTTTTAATATGTTAAACACTACAATCACGATACAAATCACTAAATCATCCATATAAATAAAAACTCAACTACCCAATGCCATTTACGGCGCCATAAGTGGCAATTCGAGGAGTATGAAATTCGAGTGTCGCTAATATCCATACATCGCTTCCAATTTATGTGATTTGTGCGAATTCATGTGTTGAACTCCAAAAATAAATAACATACAACAGATAAAAATTTATAGCAGCAATTTCTGTATATTTACAGTCATTAAAATAAATTAAATAACTGTACGAAATTTTAGTGAGAGAATTCTCACATTAGGTTCCACTCCGTCATTCTTTATTTGAAGATTTCAGTATAGTTCGGATTTGAATTTGCCTCAAATTCTAATTTGCTCTGATTCCGTTCTGGTCAGTTCCATGTTGTAGAGTCCAGCTTCACGGTTACAACGCAACTGATTTTGCAAATTTCTGACATTGTTTGCAAAAGTTATGGAGGTTCGAACATTGAATAATTTAATATGGTCATTAACAAACAATTATTTAATGAATTAACCTTACCAAGATATTAGGCCGCCTTATTTTTGTTCCTCATCGCCTTCTCCCAGGTCATGGCCGAAAACTGAAACCATTCTTCCCTTACAAACATGCGCCTAGGTTACTCCTAGCTTCTCCATCTGTTGACCGGACTTCATCATTTCCATGCCATGACGAAGACCACCGCCTGCTCTATCATCGCCGTGAACTACACCCAGTCCGGTCATCCCATCGCCTCATAAGGCACCTCGAACAACAGCCGAATGCAGGGCCCCTGCGCCTCCATTTCTCTACAAAATTCCATCAACCCCATACCAATTGAAAGATCTCGAAACGATCTACTATTTTCCTTTTATATGTTTTGGTTAATTGTAATCGAATTGGGAAAATCTTGAACGGTTTCTGCCCTTCATTGGAGCGGCAGCTGTAGTGAAAAATTAGGGTTAGGTTAGTTTTTTTAGGGGTATATATACCATTTTATATTATATTTAATTCTAATATTTCATAAATTCCAATTCAATTCAACCCTTTTTTCAAATCAAATCAATTCAGACAATCTGATTTAAAATTTTAAAGTTTAACATAGAATTCTCATTTGGAATCATTTCAGTTTGTAGCAAATCTAGAGTTCACAAATCAAATATTACTTTAAATAAGGTTAATTTAAAGTAAATTTTAAAGATGGACAATTGTTTATATTTTAAACAATTCAATTTCAATATGTTTAATTCATGCTAAATTACAAATATTTAGCTTCGATTTACAACAAATTAATAATAATAATCATTTAACTTTAAACTCCAAAATTATAAAGTTCATTTCAAAGGAAATCAATTCATAAAATCTCATTTATACTGCTTTAAAAACAATATTTCAAAGTTTAAACAAAATTGTTTAACCAATCGGTGTCCGCATATAATTTTCTATCCTATGGCCAAATAATTCTTAAACTTTAATTTTAGTAATTTGGAAAAGGATATATATCATTTCAATCCAAATCAGGGTCATAGGTATTTATCATTTCAACTTATGTTCTTAATTCATTTCAATGGTTAATCCTGGGTTTATTTGATGCCCGTAACATCTAGGGTAATGGTTGGGATTAATCAACAAAAACCAATAAGCATATATAAACAATGTCGATAACAAAATGAATTACATATCAATACATTAAATTTGTAAATCCAAGGCATCCATCAAAATCAATACATATAAACAGTTCAATGTAATATCAGTTTACTAGTCATCAGGTAGGAGGTTTTTTAAACTAGTAATTAAATTCTAACTGTACAATTTATATTAACAGTTAAATTAAATTACACAGTCTATACAGATTAACATAAATAAGAAATTTAAACAAACAACACAATCATATCATAACATGAAATTAATTTAACTAGCAATCAAATATTTTATTTAGGTGTAAGTGGGTTTAATCACTCACCTTTGGTTTCAAACACTTTTGAAATTCAAATCTTAGCCCAAAAATCAACAGTCTCAGGATCAGTCCACAACAACTTCATGTTGTCCGGAATTTCGATACGATCCCAATGGATCTAACCGCCATAAATCTGAGGTTGAATGAAGAAGTTATATACGTTTTATCATTTCAATTTCAAATTCTATAAAATAAATGATTCATCTCCACCTATTAAATCATGCCACATCAACACCTTGTATCCCGCTCCTCTTCTCCTTCTTGCGTGCGTTACCCAGAAAAAACCTACAACCTCCCTCCATCCTCACCAACGCGCCCTAATCCCAACCACCAACACCCGATTGAGACCCACCATCGCATGTGCCTTCATCAACTCCACTATCGCCCGTGATTTGGACGAACTCGATGGCCATATTGGCCTGCAATCGACCAAAAACTGCGCCTTGTTCTAGCCAAAAATCTGGCGAATCGAGATCAAAACCCATTCCGTCATCCATACGGATTTGAACTCCACATTTAGATCTACGATTTTTCTTTTGGAAGTTTTCAATTTCGTTGCATGGATTTGTGAAATTAGCGATTAAAGAATCGGACGTGCATGGCCATCGAAAACTAGACGACGGCTAGGGTTTGGTAGGGTTCCAGAGATTATTTTGATATTTTAATTCTCGATTTATGTGTATTTAAGCAAAAATTGGGACTGAGTCCAAATTAGGCATGCTTACAACATATCCATAGGTTTTAAGGCCTTCTGATCGCACTGCGATGGGTTTCAAAGCCCAATTCCAAAGTCTCCATCGGTTTCTTCCAAAACTCGATTATTTATTTAAATTGTACTCTGCGCGTTTTATATTCTTACGATCAAATGATAACTCCGATGGCTACGAAATTTTAGATCATATAATAATTTTCATATCCGAATCTAATAAAATTTATTTCATCGAATTTCGAGATCACTTGCAAATGAAGATGTTAACTAGTTCATTAATATATTAAATATTCATTCTTCATTTATTCATCTTTAAAATAACTTCAAAGGTTTATAAATTCTACTCAAATCAAAATAAAATTCATATAACTTATAAATCAACAATCGTTTATCGTGAATCCAATTTTCAATATTTACAAATTCAAATTTTATTCAATTATTGATTACACCAATCAATTTCATTAAAATATATTAATATTAAATTCTAACATTCAATGTTAACCAATATAAACAAAATCACAAATTTATCTACAACCAATGCATGTTACAATTATCAATATAAGTTAAACTGAATTACTTAAACAATTTATTTAAGTTTCCACCATAGATTTATGAAATTTTGATAATTAAAGTGGTTATTGACTCAATTAAATTCAAATAATTCAATATTAAATTTCAATTCTCAAAATTAAAAATACAAACCAATTTATAATTTATATTTTCAATCCATGTAGATAACTACATCTACTTCCGGTTGACATTCATTGTCCAAACAATGAATGTATATTATTACCACATTCAACAAATTTAAAATTCTCAATATAAATATGAAATATCAAAAAAAATCAAT
Source organism: Allium sativum (assembly GCA_030737875.1). Classification (NCBI taxonomy): domain Eukaryota; kingdom Viridiplantae; phylum Streptophyta; class Magnoliopsida; order Asparagales; family Amaryllidaceae; genus Allium; species Allium sativum. Next base: position 381,096,244 of record CM060920.1, read on the forward strand.
TCATTATATACTGTAAATTCAATATTTACTTCTAATTCCAACATTAGTTAATTATCGAATACAAGTCATTATCATATATAGTTAATGTAATTCATTGCTTAACAAGTCGATCTTAGTTCAAACCTTATCAATATAGGACATAAATCATTAATTATATTATTTAAACCAAAATTGTTAAAAATCACATTAAATTTTATATTTCAAATTGTTGAAAAATCTCAGGATGTTACATGTGACATACCAATAATGTAGTGGAAATAATAGAAATAAATATGGTCTTTATACTCCATATTCGTCTTTAAGCAACGAATGGATTCGATAACTGAAAATAACTCATGCTGGCCCGAGCATAATGAAAAACAAAACACTAAAGATAGGACTATATATTCTTGTGTAAGTCAAATCAGGTAAGGAAACAAAGTATAGTAATTACAAGTTCAACATAAGGGAAATCTAATTAATTAAGTGTTAAGAATAATAGTCCTTTCGAAAATAATTCTTACAAATTAAGTTCTGATTTATTTCAAATTTTTAGAATAATAATTTATTCAGTTTCATATCAAATCATATTTCTATATTTAGGATTTAAAAAGCTTCTTTGAAATGTGGTTAATTCAATATTTGATATTACCAACAATTGTAATAACCCGGAAATCGGAGCCAATTTAAAATTTTTATTTTGGCAATTTTAGCGAATTTTGAATATTTAAAATGAATTATTTTAAATAATATCGACGAGAAATTTATTTTGAATAGAATTCGAACGTATATGTTTTTATAGATCGTCGTTAGAAAATAAATATTTATTTATATATATAAAAGGAATGGAAAATGGCGCGGTAGTTCGATAATTCGATTTCAAAATTCAAATGAATGCACAGGATTCAAAATAAACCGGATTTTAGCGAAACTAAAAATATTTGAATCTAATTGAGAATATCTTTCCAACGAATCAGAAAAATTGAAATTTCATAGCGGGGATAAAATGTTATGTCCAGTTGAAATTTCAGAATAGTCGCTATGGAATTTCGGGCCTTAGAAAATGGCCATTTTGCAAACGATCTCGGAATTTGATGAAATTAGTTTTGTTAGGACCATATCGTGGATACGAAGCTAGAAAATATTTTTTTGGAATTTTTCGAGTTAGTATGTGGCCTCGGTAAATTGAAATGCGCGTTCAAATTCAATATATAGAGTTATATTTTGATTTTGACGAAAACTGATCGAAATGATCGAATCAGCCTACAATACATATCCCATTGTGTTCGGAATGGGGGTAATTAGCTATGGGCGACAGGTGGTGGGTCTCGTTTCGAGTTCGAATGAAAAAATTACTTTTTAAAATTAAAATAATTAAATAAATATGATAAACCCCCCTATACCTACCCTCCTCTCTCTCTCTTTTGTTAATTCCAAATCGTGATTAAATAAAAAAAGGAAGAACGACGGGTTCGTCGTTCTAGATAGCCGCGCCTCCAGGCGGAGCCCCACTAATCGCCGCACCCCCTCCCGAGCTCGCGCCTCCTCCTCCGCTCCCTTCTCTCCCCTTTCCTCCAGTAAGCCGACACCACGCCGAACCCCAAACCCCCTTTCCCCAATTCAAGCCCGCATCCCTGTCGTGCGCCACCCACTTGGCATCGCCCCTCCTCCGCTACACCCTCTCCCTCCTCACACCCCCTCGCTTTGCCCCCTCCTGACGCACGAGACCCCCTCCAACAACCCCGTCGCCACCTCGACGAACGCGCCGCCGCTGAGATGGACTCCCCTGTCAGGTGCGACCCCCCCTGTCAGGCGCGACACTCCTTCCCCCCTTTTGAAAGCCTGTAAGTTCTCTTTTTATTTAATTTTGTATTTTTTTTAATCATTTTTATTTTATTTTATTTAATAAAAAAAAATCTGATTTTTTACTTCAGTAAAGCTAGTGTGTTTATATGAAGATGAAGCTAGGATTTTTATTGACTAGGGTTATGATTTTTATATAAAGAGATCTAAAATAGAAAGGCGATGTTTTTCTTAGTAGAAAGGCGATATATTTTAAAATAGAAAGGCGATGTTTTTCTTAATAGAAAGGCGATATATTTTAAAATAGAAAGGCGATGTTTTTCTTAGTAGAAAGGCGATATATTTTAAAATAGAAAGGCGATGTTTTTCTTAGTAGAAAGGCGATATATTTTAAAATAGAAAGGCGATGTTTTTCTTAGTAGAAAGGCGATATCTTTAATGAATGAAAGGTGATATTTTTATATGATGAGAAGGATAAAAATATGATTTTTATATTATACAGATAATAAAAATTCAATCTTTATTATGTAGGAGATATAAAAATATAATTTTTATTATGTAGAAGAAGTAAAAATATAATTTTTATATAAAAGGAAGAGTTGTAAAAATATAGGAAGTAGAAATAAAATATGATTTTTATTTATTGAAATGAAGTGATAAGAATATAATTTTTATCATGAACAGCGTGAAACATTGTGTGATGGAACTGGTGGAAAGCAAACGCAATTCTGAAACGCGCAGAAATAAAGCATTGCGGAGTGGAACCCTCTGTGAGAACTTCTCACCTTTAATTTAATTTTTCTAGTTGAAATATATACTAGGATGCAGATGGTGTTTAGTAGCACCCGACACCCATCGTCCACAGACCATGGACGGCTTGTATGCTTGTTTGTTTGATTTTGATGTGTAGTTGATTGTGTGATGCGATGTGAAATGAAATAAAATATTTATATAGTTAAAAATATTTTATAGTTGAAAATAGAATTTTTAACGTGTATATGAAATGAAATAAATATAAACAAATCGGACGGTTTGTTTATTCACACATTTGACTGATATTGATTGGGACGATGACTTTTACACACCGCCCAACTACACAAATAAAATTCTGTGTTTGATTGTTTGAAACCCCACACGGGTATTGAGATGATATATGACATACACTAATCCTAATAATTAGTTGTATGTCGATTGATTGAATGACAGACTGTTATAAGCGTTAAATATTTATAGTTGATGCTTATACACTGTAGAACGCACTTTGGATGATGGTTGATTATTTATCGTTGTTATTTTATACATGTGTTGTAGAAAATCCATATAATTAACATTATATGGTAATTGATTGGGCCTCATTCCAGTTTTGAAAAAGGAATATTTGAAATAGAAATATTTGAAAAAGAAATATTTGAAATAGGAATATTTGAAATAGAAATATTTGAAAAAGAAATATTTGAAAAAGAAATATTTGAAATAGAAATATTTGAAAAAGAAATATTTGAAATAGAAATATTTGAAAATAGAAATATATGAAGCCGTGTTGATTAGATTGACGCCATTTTGACGTGAACGATATTTATATCGATTTTATTCATTTTTCAATGAATATTGAAAGTGATTTCAAAATTTGAATTAAAATGAATTCGAATTGAAATTGAATAGAATTGAATTCGAATTGAAATTGAATTGAATTGAAAACGAACTGAAATTGAATTAAAAATCGATTTGAATTGAAATCAATTTGAAATGAATTTAAAACGAATTTATATTGGAAAATTCAATTTTGATTTGAATTTGAGATGGAGGTTGAAATCGTTTTGAAAACGAATTTAAAACAATTTATAAAATACGTTTTAAAAGGAAATCGACGGAGTATATATAATATTATATATATATAATGGCCTGAATAGAACGCGCCGCGCCGCGGCAGTTCGCGAATTTCGACCATTGACTTCGAATGGATACTGCGGGAGATCCGACCGTCGGATTCTCCTAAAACCGGAACCGATGGTTCGTATCGAAAAGAACTTTCCAATGAATATTAGAGATTTGAAGTCTAATGGTTGGATTTGGAATTATGTCCAAATCAAATTTGGAAAAGGTCGTTGTAAGTGCAGTTCGTTGGCCGTTGATGGAAATCGACTGTACGGGCCTTGATAAAATTATTAAAAATATCAATAATTTGTGTAAAATCATAAGAAATGATTTGGAAAGAATTGGGATGAAAAACTCCATATTTGAAAAGATAAAAATAGATTTTTATCGAAATGAACTAGTTTTGAACTAGAATAATAATTTATTTAAAATAAATAAATTGGATTTGAAATAGTTTTAGAAGAAACCAGAATTTCCAATAATTGAATTTGAATGGATTTGAATCGAAATTGTCTTTGGAATATTTCGATGTCGGATTTCGTGATTATATAGACATTGTTATGGAAATTTGAAAGATATATTGATATTGTTATTTCCAATACGATATTTGTTGGTCGTAGAATTTGATATTGAATATAAGCCGATATATTTTCTATTCAGAGCCTTGTATTTGATATCAAATGTGATTTGGGTTTGTCGTGAATGGTGTCTTCATTAACACTGTTCTTAAGCCCAGTTGAGAAAAAGATTAAATCTTTTTATTTAGATTTAATGAAGTGTACCAATTAAATAATATTTAATTGGAATTGAATTGGTATTGATTTTTGGGTTTATCGTGAACATTTTTTTAAATAACACTTGTTCTTTAACCCGATAATTAATGGAATACAATTTTGGGTTGTCGTGAACGGTATCTTCAGTAATATTGTTCTTAGGCCCAACGGAGTTAAGAAAATCAGAAACTAACTAGAGATTAGTTAAGTTGAATGGTTTCTGGGGTATTGATCTGATGTTGGTTTCGGCCTTCGAGGTTAATACTTAGGGAATTGCTCACTTGCTAATTTACTGTAACACCCCACCTTCGCTAGGGTCACTCACAAAGGGAATGCCCTAGTTTTGGAGAGGTATTATCGAGATAACATCACAGAATTATCACAAGACAGAACATAAATAAATAATTAAGTAAACAGCGGAAGAATTTCTGAGCAAAACAGAACTTCATTTCATTCCAAATTAAACCATGTCTTTTACAAATATTACAAGTAACTTCATTACAACTGTCTTGTAATAATAGCCAAAGAAGCAGTAATTTAAAAACAGTAAAACAGCTTATTCCCCAAGTGCAGTCAAAAGAAGCAGCCATAGCAAACCGTACATGCTGAGCCAAAGCAAGTGATATCCAAGCTAAGAGCTAGTTATTCCTCCCTGAGAACCTGGGGGGACGAAAGAAAAAGAGGCGAAAGGAAAAGGGTCAGTCATAAAGACTGAGTAAGTTCTAGTGACTTTCAGTGTAAAAAAAACGGTTAAAACAACCTGTCATGAATGAACTGGAACTAAACTTAAGAATAGTGTCAAGGTGGACAAGATAGACTAAGGTGATCAGGATAAGTCAAGACAAGTCAAGTAAAGCGTCACATGTTCGAGATTCGTTGCATCGACTTCACTAGTATACTAAGCCCGTGTCACAAGTTAATCACGAAATAAATCCCACGGCCCAATATCATGAAATGACCCTGAAACGGGGTCTGACCCAAGTACGGGGTCCTACGGAGCGATTATCTAGTCGATCGGCTCCCTACAAGTTCTAGCTCGTCAAGTGTCCGTGTCATACGGCTAATCACGAATGTAGTCACCTGTGCTGGGTCCACCTTCGGGTGTATCAGCCCTAGGGTGTCAACCCCTGACACGATTCAAGATGCACAGATAAATCTACGGATACCCAGTGTCTGCCCCGGATACGTGCACGATCGTAGTCCGCCGAACCTACACTGGCATACCCCACTGCCATCGTTCACCTCTTACAATCAGCCCAGTAATCATGCCCCCACCCGGCCTAGCCCTAGGGTACCTTGATACATCTAGAGGGTTACTGCTGAAAGGGGTCGTGTCTAGGGTTTCGCCTAATAGATTAGGTCATGTAATTCGTGACCTAACCCGCCTAACAGATCAAGTCATGTAATTCATGACTCAATCCCTTTCCAGTCTAGTCATGTCAAGATGGTTAAGCATGTCATTTCAGTTCACGACTTAACCCGCCTACGTGTCATGTCAAGTTGGCTAAGTGTTGTCGTTTTCAAGTTCATGACTTAGCCCTACAAATCATGTTCAAGTCGGTTAAGTTGTCTTTTCATGTTCATGACTTAACCCTAATTGGCATCAGTTGATTCGTTAATGCACCGAACCACTCACATTGGATCCTGTTGTTCGTAGCCACTGGATTTGCCGGGCGGTTCCGGGCAGATTTACACTACAAACTCAACCCAACCTCGAGTTGGCCACTTTCTTGTTTTCTAAAGTCATGTCCATGTTCTTATCAGATTTTGATATCATGTTCATATGTCAACTTCGTGCCCGAATAAGGCATGTTTAAAGTCAAATTATGGCATGTTCAAGTCAAGTTTTCGTGCCATATTTCATGTTCTACTTATGCCAAATTTCATAGTTTATGCTTATTAATAGTTCAAGTTTTGCCTATTCTACCCAATCGTATCCCCAACGTATATAAACGTACTTCGTTCACAAGTATAAGCAGTTCAAGAGATAAAGGGGAATAATACCAAACATGTGATAGGCATATGTGACAGTTACAACATTACTTGCATAATAAACAGACTATAACATATCACATAGTTGCAATGCTGATAACTTGGCATAGTAATGATTCCAACTTAATTTAACATGATGATTTCAAACTTTGCATCATAGGCATAATAATTATTGCGGCATAATAATTTTATTATAAACATGAAACATAAAAGGCATAATAATCCTAATAGGCATAGTGGATTCCAATTTATCATCTTAACATAATAATTCTCATAGACATAATGATTCCAATTTATAATGATTCTCAATCAACATGATAGACATAATGATTCCAATTTAGCGTTTTTAACATAATTAACATGATAGACAATTTAGCATAATTAACATGATAGACATAATGATTCCAATTTAGCGTTTTTAACATAATTAACATGATAGACATAATGATCCCAATTTAGCGTTTTTAACATGATAGACAATTTAGCATAATTAACATAATAGATAATTTAGCATCTTTAACATAATTAACATGATAGACATTTTAGCGTTTTTAACATAATTAACATGATAGACAATTTAGCGTCTTTAACATAATTAACATGATAGACACAATAATTCCAACTTTTCATCATAACCTAGCAATACCCAATTTTTCATTAATCATGATGGGTATATTAACATCACAGGCATAACTCCATCAATAGTCATAGTCATGGCTTAATTGGCACCATAGGCATGGTTTTATCAACATAAAGGTTTCATAGCGATTCCATGGACATGAATTAGTCCAACCTACCAAACAATTAAGCCCAAATGATTCATAACAACATCAAAATCATGACAAGTTTAACTTGCAACGTTGCCATAGCAATATTCCCAAAATTATAATTCAACGATAAATAATATGAACAATGGATTAGCAATAGTTCATAAATTCAGTTTCAATTCATCGCATGTCCATATTGTTTTAGCGTTTTTGCCTAAAAAGTAACGTAGAACTTACAATATGAAGCAAATAAAAATCCCAAATCAATTAGTCTCGAATTCGTTGTCTAAAGCGTCGTAGTTGTTGTAGCTTCTAGTTGTAGCCTTCAAGAATCACCCTCCTTCTTCTATAATTTTTATTCTTTGTATTTTTAATTTAGAGCTCTAGGTTTAATGGCGGCGGCCTGAGGCTAGAATGAAATAGTATGATGTTAGGCTAGGTCTTAGGTCCTTTTTATAATGTTTGCAAGTTGTTTTAGACCGTCGATGGAGCTTGATTCAACAATAGCCGTTCGTTTGAAGGAGAGGCCAATCCGGTGCCGCCACCTAGCCCTAGTGACAAAGCAGCCCTCTGAAAATCGACCAAACCTAGACCAGGCCAGCCAGGGTAGACTGGGTTCGACCTGGCTCTGGACCAGGTCGACAGCCCTGTCGACAGGCCTGTCGACAGCCCTGTCGACATGGCTAGCCCAGGTCGACAGCCCAGTCGACCTGGGTGCCTTAGGCGGGAATTTTCCCGCCTTGGCCAATTGGGCCCGATTTTGAATTTTGAATTGCTTTTCTGAGCTGTTTTCTTATGTTCGAATTTTAAACTTAAATCAGAAACTTCCGGAGTCCATATCTTCTTCATACGGACTCCGTTTTTCAAAAACTCGGACTCTATTTCGCGTATTTTTCCGAGACGAACACAATGGCATATCCCGTTTCCCTTAATTCTTTGATTTGAAATTAATTATACTTTAATTTATGAATTTCACTGTTATAGAATTCACGGGGTGTTACATTTACGGTTAGGGACTGACTGAAATGTGATGTGATTTTGGGTTTATCGTGAACTGTGTTTTAAATGACATTGATTCTTTAACCCAGTTAAAGATTAAAAATGAGTGGAGTTTTAATGAATCTTTAATTAGATTGAAAAGATCGAGAATGGAGTATCACCAGTTTTGCTCCAGGCGATAGTTAAATATTTAATTAGATTTAAACGTGAAATAGTAATTGAATTTACCGATAACACCGTGGTGTTAGATATGAAGTATAACCAGTTTTACTTCATGGGATGAATAGGTTGGGACTGGGAAATTAAAACAAATGATTACTTCGGTAAGGTTCGTTAATCTCGACTAGTTAAATCGATATTCAAAAGAAGATTAAAGAATAAATTCAAGGAATTTATCTTTGATTAAATTAATGGGAACCTTTCCCTAAGAATGTGAAATTTAGAAACTAACTGTATGCTAGCTAAGTAGAATGGTTTCCCGGGTATTGATCTGATGTTGGTTTCGGCCTTCGGGGTTAATATTAGGGGAATTATTCTCTTGATTGATTTACTCTTATTGACTGATGAATTGGAATGAGGCGTATGTTGTGTTTGTGTAACACTGGTTTATTATATACGTGAGTTATTCGGAAAGACCGGGTTTATCCCATTCTGAATAACTGTTACGACGATAAGTCGAAGATGAAGACGGTGGTCGAAGACCAGAGGTCTTTACGTCGTTTGGGTGATTACGAATGATCTTGATTGGGATGTACACCCAATAGGAGGGAATCAGTTGGTGATCGTCCAGACGTACTTGGAGATCGATGGATATGCGAGGTACAAGGTGCCTCCGGTTTCGTTCAGACCCAGAACGGACTTGTAAATGGACTGTGTGTCTGACATTGGATATCATTCTGTGTGATTGATGGATATTGGTTGCATGGAGTGGTTTTCCTGTGTGGCATGCTTAGATGCAAATGATCAAGGCTTCTGTTGAAAAGCAGAGTCTTGTGGTTGATGATCAAAGTACAGCCTGTGTGGCATAGCTTTGTGTAACGTTGATTCGCGAGCCTCACCCCCCGGTAGTGAACCAAAAACGGGAGAGGACTGTAGGGAGAACATGCGTTTCCTTCTAGCTAAAAGTGGCGTCAGTGGTTTTACATGCTCTGACGAGTTTGACTTATGTGGTTGTTGCTGTTGCGAGACGCCTCGGATATGTCGGTGACTATGTGAAGCCGATGGAGTCATTTGTTGACTCATTGACACCCAAAAGGGTGGGGAGACGTAGTGTTCTTGATTTCGTCTAATCCACATCGGTGGATCGGCCCTAAAGATCCAAGGGACGATGCGTTCTGTTCCTGAGGGGCGGGGTTGAGCGTTTCGAATCGGTAGAGGACTATCTTTTGCCTCGGTTCACAGATGGAAATCCAATTTTCAAATACGTGACATTTGCGGTTTTGATTGCAGAGCCTAGTATGGCGACATGATATATGGTACCCATGCCTTCTAGGATTGATACATTTATATTTGAAGTTGTTTTAACACTATGCACCTATTATAGTATCAAATGATTTGTTTTAAACGTATCAAGCATGCTTTGGCTATTATAAGGGAAAACCCTATCCTCTGGTTCGTGTTGCATTGTGTGATGGGACCTGGGTCTTATAATAGCTTCATTTTTCTTTATTTAGCATTGCGCTGTTTGTTGTATGCACTGGTATTCTTGGGAGGAAACTCGTTCCGTGTTATACGGCGTGGTCCCTCGATTTACCTAACTTTAAAATAAAGATTAACAACTGTTTTAGTTCTCACACCAGTCCCATGACTGACCTGGGATTTATTGTTTTAACCTAAACTCTGGGTGCGCTTATTTTGACATGGGCAGCTAGTAGTTTTGATTTTGCAGATTTATATTCATAGGATCCCGATTTACGGCTGGAACGATACTCGGAAAGCTCTGTATCCATGTATTACTTCTAGTTGTGCATTGTATTATTTTCCGCTGCTATGTAATGTATTGTAATCTCTGATATTTTTCTATGTAATATTTATTCATACTCTGTATATTCTTGTAATCTGATGGAATTGTTGTAATTAACAATGAAATGTTCTTCTGTCTGCGTTCTGATTTTTCTTGTCCTCACAGTAATTCGTTCTTTCTCTTCTCTTCGGAGATCGGGGAAGTTCGGGTTGTTACATTTGGTATCAGAGCTTTGGTTTACAAATCTCAGAGAACAAGACACATTAGAACCATACGAAAGAATTCATCAGGTATTGGATTAGTAATATCCAATGGGAATGACTTGTTAGAAATGGGATCAGTAGTATCCTAGGACGAGTGTGAAGAGTATATTTTTGAAAAAAAAGAAAATGAAGACAAATTTTGTTTTGAAAATTTAAATCAATTATTCGTATTCGATTATTTATTTATATTGAATTTGGACAATCCAGTATACAAAGATTTTGCGTATACGTCTGATCCGCGTGTATTTGAAGTTTTAATAGACTGGATAGATATAGAGTCACACTCTAGTCACCCGTGGATGTTCTGATGGTGGTTCGAAACATCATCAGAATTTATGTTCGAGTGACGAAAGTGAAATTTCTATATATTTTCAATTGACTGGTGTGAGAACCAAAATTAGATAGGGCTTATTGTTGTGATTTTGCATCAAAAATCTGATTTTTGGCTATATATCAAAGTTATGCATTTGAAACGTTAATCAACTAATTGATTGCTGGTTGTGTTGTTTGATTATTGTTTGAATAATTAAATGTTGAACCTTTAGCCAAATTGTATCAAATAGTGAATTGCATTGAAAATTAGTCGCATTTGCATACATATACATGTACTTACATTGAACAGATCATAGCAAGGAGGCTAGAGAAGAGGAATAAAATTGTTTGGCCGACAAATAGGTACATGTTTATTGTATTTCTTGAGTTTTGGGTGATTTTATGAGCCGATTGGCTAGCCGCTTGGCTTTTTCTTTTTCTTTTGGATTGAAGAAGGCCATGGGAGGCTATATGAAATATCCCGAAGTCCCCGGTGTAGGGGAGGTTATGGAGAAATTTTTCGAAAATTTAGGATGTTAGCCAAATTTTTGAAAAATTTGAAAAGTTCTTAGAAACTAAAAAGTTGAAGAACTTAAGCCGTAGCGAAAATAATGAAAGTTGAGTTGGTTTTTAAAACAACTTTCGGCTTCGTTCCTTTTCAGGGACGAAAAGTTTTAAGTGGGGGAGATTGTAATAACCCGGAAATCGGAGCCAATTAAAAATTTTTATTTTGGCAATTTTAGCGAATTTTGAATATTTAAAATGAATTATTTTAAATAATATCTACGAGAAATTTATTTTGAATAGAATTCGAACGTATATATTTATATAGATCGTCGTTAGAATATAAATATTTATTTATGTATATAAAAGGAATTGAAAATGGCGCGGTAGTTCGATAATTCGATTTCAAAATTCAAATAAATGCACAGGATTCAAAATAAAACGGATTTTAGCGAAACCAAAAATATTTGAATCTAATTGAGAATATCTTTCCAACGAATCAGAAAAATTGAAATTTCATAGCGAGGATAAAAAGTTATGTCCATTTGAAATTTCAGAATAGTCGCTATGGAATTTCGGCCCTTAGAAAATGGCCATTTTGCAAACGATCTCGGAATTTGACGAAATTAGTTTTGTTAGGACCGTATCGTCGATACGAAGCTAGAAAATATTATTTTGGAATTTTTCGAGTTAGTATGTGGCCTCGGTAAATTGAAATGCGCGTTCAAATTCAATATATAGAGTTATATTTTGATTTTGACGAAAACGGATCGAAATGATCGAATCAGCCTACGATACATGTCCCATTGTGTTCAGAATGGGGGTAATTAGCTATGGTCGACAGGCGGTGGGTCTCGTTTCGAGTTCGAATGAAAAAATTACTTTTTAAAATTAAAATAATTAAATTAAATAAATATAATAAAACCCCCCCTATACCTACCCTCCTCTCTCTCTCTTCTGTTAATTCCAAATCGTGATTAAAAAAAAGGAAGAACAACGGGCTCGTCGTTCTCGATAGCCGCGCCTCCAGGCGGAGCCCCACCAGTCGCCGCACCCCCTCCCGAGCTCGCGCCTCCTCCTCCGCTCCCTTCTCTCCCCTTTCCTCCAGTAAGTCGACGCCACGCCGAACCCCAAACCCCCTTTCCCCAATTCAAGCCCGCATCCCTGTCGTGCGCCACCCACTTGGCATTGCCCCTCCTCCGCTACACCCTCTCCCTCCTCACACCCCCTCGCTTTGCCCCTCCTGACGCGCGAGACCCCCTCCAACAACCCCGTCGCCACCTCGATGAACGCGCCGCCGCTGAGATGGACTCCCCTGTCAGGTGCGACACTCCTTCCCCCCCTTTTGAAAGCCTGTAAGTTCTCTTTTTATTTAATTTTGTTTATTTAATGTTTTTAATCATTTTTATTTTATTTTATTTGATGAAAAAAATCTGATTTTTTACTTCAGTAAAGCTAGAGTGTTTATATGAAGGTGAAGCTAGGATTTTTATCGACTAGGGTTATGATTTTTATATAAAGAGATTTAAAATAGAAAGACGATGTTTTTCTTAGTAGAAAGGCGATATATTTTAAAATAGAAAGGCGATGTTTTTCTTAATATAAAGGCGATATATTTTAAAATAGAAAGACGATGTTTTTCTTAGTAGAAAGGCGATATATTTTAAAATAGAAAGGCGATGTTTTTCTTAGTAGAAAGGCGATATATTTTAAAATAGAAAGGCGATGTTTTTCTTAGTAGAAAGGCGATATCTTTAATGAATGAAAGGTGATATTTTTATATGATGGGAAGGATAAAAATATGATTTTTATATTATATAGATAATAAAAATTCGATCTTTATTATGTAGGAGATATAAAAATATAATTTTTATTATGTAGAAGAAGTAAAAATATAATTTTTATATAAAAGGAAGAGTTGTAAAAATATAGGAAGTAGAAATAAAATATGATTTTTATTTATTGAAATGAAGTGATAAGAATATAATTTTTATCATTAACAGCGTGAAACATTGTGTGATGGAACTGGTGGAAAGCAAACACAATTCTGAAACGCGCAGAAATAAAGCATGGCGGAGTGGAACCCTCTATGAGAACTTCTCACCTTTAATTTAATTTTTCTAGTTGAAATATATACTAGGATGCAAACGGTGTTTAGTAGCACCCGACACCCGTCGTCCACAGACCATGGACGGCTTGTATGCTTGTTTATTTGATTTTGATGTGTAGTTGATTGTGTGATGCGATGTGAAATGAAATAAAATATTTATATAGTTAAAAATATTTTATAGTTGAAAATAGAATTTTTAACGTGTATATGAAATGAAATAAATATAAACAAATCAGACGGTTTGTTTATACACACATTTGACTGATATTGATTGGGACGATGAATTTTACACACCGCCCAACTGCACAAATAAAATTCTGTGTTTGATTGTTTGAAACCCCACACGGGTATTGGGATGATATATGACATACACTAATCCCAATAATTAGTTGTATGTCGATCGATTGATTGATAGACTGTTATAAGCGTTAAATATATATAGATGATGCTTATACAGTGTAGAACGCACTTTGGATGATGGTTGATTATTTATCGTTGTTATTTTATACATGTGTTGTAGAAAATCCATATAACTAACATTATATGGTAATTGATTAGGCCTCATTCCAGTTTTGAAAAAGGAATATTTGAAATAGAAATATTTGAAAAAGAAATATTTGAAATAGGAATATTTGAAAAAGAAATATTTGAAAAAGAAATATTTGGAAAAGAAATATTTGAAATAGAAATATTTGAAAAAGAAATATTTGAAATAGAAATATTTGAAATAGAATATTTGAAAATAGTAATATATGAAGCCGTGTTGATTAGATTGACGTCATTATGACGTGAACGATATTTATATCGATTTTATTCATTTTTCAATGAATATTGAAAGTGATTTCAAAATTTGAATTAAAATGAATTCGAATTGAAATTGAATAGAACTGAATTCGAATTGAAATTGAATTGAATTGAAAACGAACTGAAATTGAATTAAAAATCGATTTGAATTGAAATCAATTTGAAATGAATTTAAAACGAATTTATGTTGGAAAATTCAATTTTGATTTGAATTTGAGATGGAAGTTGAAATCGTTTTGAAAACGAATTTAAAACGATTTATAAAATACGTTTTAAAAGGAAATCGATGGAGTTTATATATATAATATATATATATATAATGGCTTGAATAGAACGTGCCGCGGCAGTTCGCGAATTTCGACCATTGACTTCGAATGGATATAGCGGGAGATCCGACCGTCGGATTCTCCTAAAACCGGAACCGATGGGTTCGTATCGAAAAGAGATTTCCAATGAATATTAGCGATTTGAAATCTAACGTTTGGATTTGGAATTATGTCCAAATCAGATTTGGAAAAGGTCGATGTAAGTGCAGTTCGATGGCCGTTGATGGAAATCGACTGTACGTGCCTTGATAAAATTATTAAAAATATCAATAATTTGTGTAAAATCATAAGAAATGATTTGGAAAGAATTGGGAAGAAAAACTCCATATTTGAAAAGATAAAAATAGATTTTTATCGAAATGAACTAGTTTTGAACTAGAATAATAATTTATTTATTTTTAAAATAAATAAATTGGATTTGAAATGGTTTTAAAAGAAACCAGAATTTCCAATAATTGAATTTGAATGGATTTGAATCGAATTTGTCTTTGGAATATTTCTATGTTGGATTTCGTGATAATACAGACATTGTTATGGAAATTTGAAAGATATATTGATATCGTTATTTCCAATACGATATTTGTTGGTCGTAGAATTTGATATTGAATATAAGCCGATATATTTTCTATTCAGAGCCTTGTATTTGATATCAAATGTGATTTGGGTTTGTCGTGAATGGTGTCTTCATTAACACTGTTCTTAAGCCCAGTTGAGAAAAAGATTAAATCTTTTTATTTAGATTTAATGAAGTGTACCAATTAAATAATATTTAATTGGAATTGAATTGGTATTGATTTTTGGGTTTATCGTGAACAGTTTTTTAAATAACACTTGTTCTTTAACCCGATAATTAATGGAATACAATTTTGGGTTGTCGTGAACGGTATCTTCAGTAATACTGTTCTTAGGCCCATCGGAGTTAAGAAAATCAGAAACTAATTGGAGATTAGTTAAGTTGAATGGTTTCTGGGGTATTGATCTGATGTTGGTTTCGGCCTTCGAGGTTAATACTTAGGGAATTGCTCACTTGCTAATTTACGGTTAGGGGCTGATTGAAATGTGATGTGATTTTGGGTTTATCGTGAACCGTGTTTTAAATGACATTGATTCTTTAACCCAGCTAAAGATTAAAAATAAGTGGAGTTTTAATGAATCTTTAATTAGATTGAAAAGATCGAGAATGGAGTATCACCAGTTTTGCTCCAAGCGATAGTTAAATCTTTAATTAGATTTAAACGTGAAATAGTAATTGAATTTACCAATAACACCGTGGTGTTAGATATGAAGTATAACCAGTTTTACTTCATGGGATGAATAGGTTGGGACTGGGAAATTAAAACAAATGATTACTTCGGTAAGGTTCATTAATCCCGACTAGTTAAATCGATATTCAAAAGAAGATAAAAGAATAAATCAAGAAATTTATCTTTGATAAAATTAATGGGAACCTTTCCCTAAGAATGTGAAATTTAGAAACTAACTGTAGGTTAGCTAAGTAGAATGGTTTCCCGGGTATTGATCTGATGTTGGTTTCGGTCTTCGGGGTTAATATTAGGGGAATTATTCTCTTGATTAATTTACTGTTAGTGACTGATGAATTGGAATGAGGCGTATGTTGTGTTTGTGTAACACTGGTTTATTATATACGTGAGTTATTCGGAAAGACCGGGTTTATCCCATTCTGAATAACTGTTACGACGATAAGTCGAAGATGAAGACGGTGGTCGAAGACCAGAGGTCTTTACGTCGTTTGGGTGATTACGGATGATCTTGATTGGGATGTACACCCAAGAGGAGGGAATCAGTTGGTGATCGTCCAAACGTACTTGGAGATCGATGGATATGCGAGGTACAAGGTGCCTCCGGTTTTGTTCAGACCCGGAACGGACTTGTAAATGGACTGTGTGTCTGACATTGGATATCATTCTGTGTGATTGATGGATATTGGTTGCATGGAGTGGTTTGCCTGTGTGGCATGCTAAGATGCAAATGATCAAGGCTTTTGTTGAAAAGCAGAGTCTTGTGGTTGATGATCAAAGCACAGCCTGTGTGGCATAGCTTTGTGTAACGTTGATTCGCGAGCCTCACCCCCCGGTAGTGAACCAAAAACGGGAGAGGACTGCAGGGAGAACATGCGTTTCCTTCTAGCTAAAAGTGGCGTCAGTGGTTTTACACGCTCTGACGAGTTTGACTTATGTGGTTGTTGCTGTTGCGAGGCGCCTCGGATATGTCGGTGACTATGTGAAGCCGATGGAGTCATTTGTTGACTCATTGACACCCCAAAGGGTGGGGAGACGTAGTGTTCAGGATTTCGTCTAATCCACATCGGTGGACCGGCCCTGAAGATCCAAAGGACGATGCGTTATGTTCCTGAGGGGCGGGGTAGAGCATTT
This sequence comes from Allium sativum, assembly GCA_030737875.1. NCBI lineage: Eukaryota > Viridiplantae > Streptophyta > Magnoliopsida > Asparagales > Amaryllidaceae > Allium > Allium sativum. The sequence continues at coordinate 381,113,107 of CM060920.1, forward strand.
CGAATCGGTAGAGGACTATCTTTTGCCTCGGTTCACAGATGGAAATCCAATTTTCAAATACGTGACATTTGCGGTTTTGATTGTAGAGCCTAGTATGGCGACATGATATATGGTACCCATGCCGTCTAGGATTGATACATTTATATTTGAAGTTGTTTTGACACTATGCACCTATTATAGTATCAAATGATTTGTTTTAAACGTATCAAGCATGCTTTGGCTATTATAAGGGAAAACTTTATCCTCTGGTTTGTGTTGCATTGTGTGATGGGACCTGGCTCTTATAATAGTTTCATTTTTCTTTATTTAGAATTGCGCTGTTTGTTGTATGCACTGGTATTCTTGGGAGGAAACCCGTTCCGTGTTATATGGCGTGGTCCCTCGATTTACCTAACTTTAAAATAAAGATTAACAACTGTTTTAGTTCTCACACCAGTCCCATGACTGACCTGGGGTTTATTGTTTTAACCTAAACTCTTGGTGCCCTAATTTTGACACGGGCAGCTAGTAGTTTTGGTTTTGCAGATTTATATTCATAGGATCCTGATTTACAGCTGGAACGATACTCGGAAAGCTCTGTATCCATATATATATATATATAATGGCCTGAATAGAACGCGCCGCGCCGCGGCAGTTCGCGAATTTCGACCATTGACTTCGAATGGATACTTCGGGAGATCCGACCATCGGATTCCCCTAAAACCGGAACCGATGGGTTCGTATCGAAAAGAGCTTTCCAATGAATATTAGAGATTTGAAGTCTAACGGTTGGATTTGGAATTATGTCCAAATCAAATTTGGAAAAGGTCGCTGTAAGTGCAGTTCGATGGCCGTTGATGGAAATCGACTGTACGGGCCTTGATAAAATTATTAAAAATATCAATAATTTGTGTAAAATCATAAGAAATGATTTGGAAAGAATTGGGATGAAAAAATCCATATTTGAAAAGATAAAAATAGATTTTTATCGAAATGAACTAGTTTTGAACTAGAATAATAATTTATTTTTAAAATAAATAAATTGGATTTGAAATGGTTTTAAAAGAAACCAGAATTTCCAATAATTGAATTTGAATGGATTTGAATCGAAATTGTCTTTGGAATATTTCGATGTTGGATTTCGTGATTATACAGACATTGTTATGGAAATTTGAAAGATATATTGATATCGTTATTTCCAATACGATATTTGTTGGTCGTAGAATTTGATATTGAATATAAGCCGATATATTTTCTATTCAGAGCCTTGTATTTGATATCAAATGTGATTTGGGTTTGTCGTGAATGGTGTCTTCATTAACACTGTTCTTAAGCCCAGTTGAGAAAAAGATTAAATCTTTTTATTTAGATTTAATGAAGTGTACCAATTAAATAATATTTAATTGGAATTGAATTGGTATTGATTTTTGGGTTTATCGTGAACAGTTTTTTAAATAACACTTGTTCTTTAACCCGATAATTAATGGAATACAATTTTGGGTTGTCGTGAACGGTATCTTCAGTAATACTGTTCTTAGGCCCAACGGAGTTAAGAAAATCAGAAAATAACTGGAGAATAGTTAAGTTGAATGGTTTCTGGAGCATTGATCTGATGTTGGTTTCGGCCTTCGGGGTTAATACTTAGGGAATTGCTCACTTGCTAATTTACGGTTAGGGACTGATTGAAATGTGATGTGATTTTGGGTTTATCGTGAACCGTGTTTTAAATGATATTGATTCTTTAACCCAGTTAAAGATTAAAACTAAGTGGAGTTTTAACGAACCTTTAATTAGATTGAAAAGATCGAAACTGGAGTATCACCAGTTTTGCTCCAGGCAATAGTTAAATCTTTAATTAGATTTAAACGTGAAATAGTAATTGAATTTACCGATAACACCGTGGTGTTAGATATGAAGTATAACCTGTTTTACTTCATGGGATGAATAGGTTCTGACTGGGAAATTAAAACAAATGATTACTTCGGTAAGGTTCGTTAATCCCGACTAGTTGAATCGATATTCAAAAGAAGATTAAAGAATAAATTCAAGGAATTTATCTTTGATAAAATTAATGGGAACCTTTCCCTAAGAATGTGAAATTTAGAAACTAACTGTAGGTTAGCTAAGTAGAATGGTTTCCTGGGTATTGATCTGTGTTGGTTTAGGCCTTCGGGGTTAATATTAGGGGAATTATTCTCTTGATTAATTTACGGTTAGTGACTGATGAATTGGAATGAGGCGTATGTTGTGTTTGTGTAACACTGGTTTATTATATACGTGAGTTATTCGGAAAGACCGGGTTTATCCCATTCTGAATAACTGTTACGACGATAAGTCGAAGATGAAGACGGTGGTCGAAGACCGGAGGTCTTCACGTCGTTTGGGTGATTACTGATAATCTTGATTGGGATGTACACCCAAGAGGAGGGAATCAGTTGGTGATCGTCCAGACATACTTGGAGACCGATGGATATGCGAGGTACAAGGTGCCTCCGGTTTCGTTCAGACCCAGAACGGACTTGTAAATGGATTGTGTGTCTGGCATTGGATATCATTCTGTGTGATTAATGGATATTGGTTGCATGGAGTGGTTTGCCTGTGTGGCATGCTAAGATGCAAATGATCAAGGCTTCTATTGAAAAGCAGAGTCTTGTGGTTGATGATCAAAGCACAGTCTGTGTGGCATAGCTTTGTGTAACGTTGATTCGCGAGCCTCGCCCCCCGGTAGTGAACCAAAAACGGGAGAGGACTGCAGGGAGAACATGCATTTCCTTCTAGCAAAAAGTGGCGCCAGTGGTTTTACACGCCCTGACGAGTTTGACGTATGTTGTTGTTGCTGTTGCGAGGCGCCTCGGATATGTCGGTGACTATGTGAAGCCGATGGAGTCATTTGTTGACTCATTGACACCCCAAAGGGTGGGGAGACGTAGTGTTCAGGATTTCGTATAATCCACATCGGTGGACCGGCCCTGAAGATCTAAGGGACGATGCGTTCTGTTCCTGAGGGGCGGGATAGAGCGTCTCGAATCGGTAGAGGACTATCTTTTACCTCAGTTCACAGATGGAAATCCAATTTTCAAATACGTGACATTTGCAGTTTTGATTGTAGAGCCTAGTATGGCGACATGATACATTGTACTCATGCCGTCTAGGATTGATACATTTATATTTGAAGTTGTTTTGACACTATACACCTATTATAGTATCAAATGATTTGTTTTAAACGTATCAAGCATGCTTTGGCTATTATAAGGGAAAACCCTATCCTCTGGTTTGTGTTTCATTGTGTGATGGGACCTGGGTCTTATAATAGCTTCATTTTTCTTTATTTAGCATTGCGTTGTTTTTTTTTATGCACTGGTATTCTTGGGAGGAAACCCGTTCCGTGTTATACGGCATGGTTCCTCGATTTACCTAACTTTAAAATAAAGATTAACAACTGTTTTAGTTCTCACACCAGTCCCATGACTGACCTGGGGTTTATTGTTTTAACCTAAACTCTGGGTGCCCTTATTTTGACCTGGGCAGCTAGTAGTTTTGGTTTTGCAGATTTATATTCACAGGATCCTGATTTATAGCTGGAACGATACTCGGAAAGCTCTGCATCCGTGTATTACTTCTAGTTGTGTATTGTATTATTTTCCGCTGTTATGTAATGTATTGTAATCTCTGATATTTTTCTGTGTAATATTTATTCATACTCTGTATATTCTTGTAATCTGATGGAATTGTTGTAATTAACAATGAAATGTTCTTCTGTCTGCGTTCTGATTTGTCTTGTCCTCACAGTAATTCGTTCTTTCTCTTCTCTTCGGAGATCGGGGAAGTTCGGGTTATTACAACAATCATATCCAAGGATATGTTATCGAATTGGTAGACTTCTCCTGATAACAACGCTAGTAGGTAATAGCCCATCAAAATAAATAATCAATCGGAGTACATCCTCGAAGGGTTATACTTAGGTTCTAAATGAACCTTCAAATCAAATCCATTTCTCAATTGTAGCTATTAACATCGTTGGTAATATATAAGGTAAATTGTTACCCGAAGTTGAAAACATATAGAAAATATTCGTAAGCACTTCATAAGTTTTAATGTCATTTAGTTCCAAAATCATTGGAAATTATTTCAAGTTCAATAGAATTAATTTTCTCTAAATAATATTGAAAATCATGTTTGGTTGAAAACATCTTTATGAATTGGTTACATAAATAATATAACCTCAAAAATATTTAATTTCTGATATACTTATCATATCAAATATTGTCATTTAATTTTAACCATTCGATAATATTATTCAAAACACTTTATATTTTGAATATCGATTGGAAATCGTTTAAACTTCACATTTTAAAGTAAATTCAAATGCCACTTCAAATCAAATGTAAATTTCAAGTTATACAAATTTATACCTCAAGTTCATTTAAAACTAATTTATATTTCATTTCAAGTTTCAAATAGATTTAGAATCTTATGATTTAAAGTAATTCAAATCTAGTTCAAACTTAAACCAAATTAATTTCCAATTCAATTTAAAATAGGTTTAAAAGCCAAATTTCATTAAATCGTCTTTAAATTTCATTGACAAATTCAAATGTTTAAATCTAGACTTCTTGAAATAATTTGGTTTAAATAATTCAAATAAACGAGTATACATCATATCAACTCATTTCGCGTTTCCAATTCAAATCATGGAATATGATCGTTAAATGATAACATCATTTTGATAATGTATAATACAGTGACAATGATATATCACAACAAATAAAACAATATTATCCATAATAACGATCAATAAAGTCACAAATACAATCAAGGTACATATTAATATACATGGAAAAATCAAACGTTAATGGGTTCGACTATCATTTCATTTTAATATCAAATAAAAATTCGTTTAATGAAATATCAAATTTGTGAAATTTAATCTATTGCAATTCATTATTGAATGTCGATAAATTCAATTCAAATTAAATTTCTAACTTTGGTTAAAATGAAAAAAATCATTTTAATTTTGTTACAAATTTAAATTTAAATTGACTATGAAATGTATAACGGCCAATCAACTAACAATCAATCGATTTAATTATAATTTTATTTTCGTGTCAACTGGCAATGATGTCCATATTAATTTAAATCACAAATTGGCAATATTATAAATCAACGTGCATAACCATATATAGGTCATGAAATCAATTAACATTCACATTTGCAGCAATGAAAATCCGAATATTGTGGTACGAATGACAAATTTAAAGGGTACAATACAATCCAAGCCCAACAAGGCCCAACTCTCATATTCTATGCATCTGCTAATTACTCTTGATTCCAAAATTACTATTGCCATAGTGATGTTAGCATCTTTCGGTACATCAACCAACTAGGCATGGCTATTGAGTAGTCTAAGATCGAGAGTGTTAATATCAAACCCAGCTTCAAAATACTCCTGAAACATGTGTCTAAGGACATCAATGCGGGTCCTGGTGTGACCAGGAATCTTTATTTATGAGGCATTGTGATTTGATCCAGTATAGCAGTTAGAAGAAGAATACAACACTGCGTTCCTGTAGCTAGATAACAATCCATTTAGTGTTGGGTGTATGACTGCACTGGCGGATTGGTGGAGTAAGGGTCATGGCGGAATAGGGTGGATGAGCTTGACTTTTTTTGGTAGAGCAAGGCAGCTAAGGAAGGTGTGCGCCTCTGGTTAGGTGTGATGAACCTAACAGGGAGAAGCTACGGAGAAAACTCGGGTTATAGGTTGTCCGCAATGGCGGCGGTAGAGGAGGAGAGTGGAGGTGGTCTATCATGGCGGACGTTGATGCATTTTGTTTTTTTAGTCTCATATGCTTTGGAACTGAAGAATAGAAAGAGGAGAGAGTTAGGGTTCGCACCAGTTTTTGCAACGTTCATTCATTTTTTATATATAGATAGCTAAATTCAAACATGAAGAGGGAGAGAATCTTTGAAAATGAAAAGAAAGATAAAAAATTGAACAAAATGAAAAGGATATGGGAGGCAGTTTGAAAAAATGGAATAGTACATGTGGATATGAACATTTTATTCCCTCCATGAAACAGACTACGTAGTATGAATCCAAAATTATAATCTACGTTTAACGTGTATGATGTAGACAAACCGATCAATAGTGTACCACGTAAATAAAATTCGAACCGCTGCACTAACCAATCCAAGTGTCCAAACACAAAAAAAAAAATATCGTTGTGTTTAGTATGTTGATATAAACAGGTTAACACACTACAAATTTATATTTTATTGTCCGTATGAAATTTCATTATTTACATTATGTCAGTTGTCGTTATGATAAATCAATTTAAATGGAGCTAGCGAAATCGAAATTCAACGAAATAAACTCAAAGTTTTAATTAGAAAAAAATTCTATAACCATTTCATGTGAAATATTTATATTTTGGAAATCAATATTTTACTATTTAATTATCAACTGATTTTACATTAATATTATGAAATAGAATAAATTTACTTACTTAACGATAGATTTAATTTTTTTAATTAAACTAAACATATGTAATCAAAATTCAAATTCAAATTTAAAATTTATGTTTAATGGCAAAGTCGTTTTCGTGTCTTTTTCAACTATTATTTAATGACCACAAAGTTTCGTTTCAAAATTCAAATTCATTCCTTTTATAAAATTATTGTTAAATTCAAAATGAAAACGTATAATTTATTTTTCTTCTCAAAATATTATTTTAATTTCAATAAAACATTAGTTTAGTTTAACGCAGAACGTATGTTACGATTAAAATTTGGTTTCTTTTGATTGAAACATTATAATTAATTTTACCTAAATTTTACTAAGAATACAAGTTTACTAGTTTCATTAGGGAATCATACAATTTTAATTTCGAATAAATTTCATTCAAAATTTCATATAAACTAAATATTTTGAAATCAGTTGAAATTATCGTTTGTTACAGTTTGTGAATATACTTAATTTAGTGAGGTCAGTATAGGAATATTTCAAATAAATATTATGAAATGAGATTTTATAAATGAAAGAATTATTTTAAAGAGGCTTGGTGATTATTATAGGAAATTAAATCCTTAGATGATTGTTGTTTGTATATTCGATAGTTTAATAATTGATTATTAAATTTGGGTGCAAAGTTCGATTGTCATTGCGAAGAGACCGGGATTGATCCAAGTTGTTTAAAAACCACTTTGATCTAGCTAAGTGTTTCGAACTAGAAATATCTTGAAGATGATTGAAGATGGAGTTATTTGGTTTTGTTCAGACCCCGAACAAACTTGGATGGATGAATGTTGGCATTACATATCTCCTTGAAAGACATGTTAGCATTCTAAGATATTCTGCTATTTATAAGGTAAAACATAACCTTTATCATCATCAACCGGTAAATGAATAAAGCAATGAAAAGTAACAGGGCTATGTAGGTCACTCCTAATAGGATAAGATCATCCCATAACTAGAGTTGATATTCTTGCATGCTTCGGGGGGCCCATATGGTTGTTTATCAATCGAGATAGTCATACTCAGTGCTACCCATTTTAGGGGTAGGGTCGGTCCTGATTTGCTGAGGTAAAAATTAATGTAGCCTCCCACACATTTTATCTAGAGATGTACAAATTCGGTGGGCAGACCTTTACCCTTTTATGACTGAAATCCATTCTCAAATACAAACTTTCAGATTTAATTATATACCTACTATGCAAAACATGAGAAGCAAGAATCCAAACTATTTTAATATATTTAATTGTGGATTCTACACATTATTATAATATCATTTATTTAATAATAAAATTGTTTTGGTTATCGCAAGGTAAAAGCCCGTCCATGTATGTGCAGTGTGGTCTTACGAGATACTTTTGATTTCAAAGGTTTATAAATTAATGAATAAATCACATATGATTTGTGTTTACGCTCAATGGTTTAACAAATTGATCTGGGTGTTATTTTATTATAATACTCAGGTCAGAACGAGTACATTTTCTAGTTAGATTAGATTTGGTTTGCTTTGGAGATTTAGGAGAGGAGCTGAAAGCAAATATGTATTCTCATATAATTTCTTTATTTTTTGCTATGTATGTTTGTTGTATTCTTTAGTCTTTGTAAGGAGAGGTTGTTATAATTGTCCAGACCAATTTACTGATTAATTCTTCAATTAAATTTACATGAATGATTTGTGTAAATGTTATTGTTATGTCATAGAATTTTCATTCTGCTGTGAGATTTTGTTATGTGTCTTCTTTCTTGCACCCCTAATGATTTGTTTTAAGGAAAACTAACGATCAACATATGAATATCAAATATGTATTAAGCCATGTTTTTAGTGGTGAGAAAGGTGTTTCACTACACTAACACTACCAATAACTCAAAAATGAGTTCCGACACTTTAGCATTACTGCTAGTAATCGTTGGCACATCGGTAAGCTGATAAATCGTTGATAAGTGATGATAAATGTACAAATAGCTATTTAAATTTTATTACATTAAATTTTTTGATGATGACAAAACATGAATATATTATTACTAATTCTAGCTCTATTAATGCAAAAATATTTTTTTTACATATTTCTGTTGATCGAAAAAATCTTCTCTGCCCATCGCAAATTATTTACAACAACATAAAATAATAATTTTAGTAATTTCAACTTTGAAGCTAACAATGTCAAAAATATATAATCATAAATGATAATATAAGTATCTATTTAAAATATAGCTAATTATCCAAAGCATTTATAGTTATAACTAAAATAGTAAAAGGTTAAAATAAAAATATAATTGGTAAATTTACCATTATCACTGGTTTAGACTTATCTTTACCACTATGAACATTTTGCCAACAACAGTGGTAACTATTGACGTGGAAAATAGATCGCTCACCCAAGTGTAAGTAATCCATACAGTTCAGTCAAAGAAGTGCAGGAAAGTAAATAACCCCAAAGATTTATAATGGTTCGGCAAGTTGTGCCTACGTCCACTCCGATGTAACTTCGTATATTTATATTGTATGGTTACAAGTATTGTCATTTTGTTTACAAAATTACGTATTAGCAATGGCAAAGTCCTTTCTAGATCCTACAAGTCCTTTGCTAGATTCAAATGTTCAATGTTATCTTCTATATCCAAAAAAAAATCTAAGATGAAGCTTCAATGTCCAAAGGAATGCAAGAAGCACGCCAAGTATCCAAAAGAGTTCAAGAATCCAATCCAAATGCCAAGAGGAAGTTCACAAGTCCAAAGAAGTTTCCAAGGAGGAAGAAGCCATGTGAGAAGCCATTAAAATACTCCATATCCAAGAATCCCATGTGCAGCAGAAATGTGATAACCCATAACTTCCCCGGTAAGGAAAGCCCGGATGCTTTGAGGACAAGACACAAAGGAACGCAGACAGAAGAACATTTCATTGTATATTACAACAATTCCATCAGAATACAAGAATATATAGAGTATGAATAAATATTACACAGAAAATATCAGAGATTTAAATTACATTTAAATACATCGCAGCGGAAAAATAATACAATACACAAGTAGAAGTAATACACGGATATAGAGCTTTCCGAGTATCGTCCCAGCTGTAAATCAGGATCCTGTGAATATAAATCTGCAAAACCAAAACTACTAGCTGGCCGTGTCAAAATAAGGGCACCCAGAGTTTAGGTTAAAACAATAAACTCCAGGTCGGTCATGTGACCGGTGTGAGAACTAAAACAGTTATTAATCTTTATTTTAAAGTTAGGTAAATCAAGGGACCACGCCGTATAACACGGAACGGGTTTCCTCCCAAGAACACCAGTGCATAAAACAACAACGCAATGCTAAATAAAGAAAAATGAAGCTATTATAAGACCCAGGTCCCATCACACAATGCAACACAAACCAGAGGATAGGGTTTTACCTTATAATAGCCAAAGAATGCTTGATACGCTAAATTTCATCTTTTGTTATTACTATAAGTGCATAGTACTAAAACAATTTCAATCATAGGTGGCATAAGTGCCCCATCCCACTATGTCGCCATATATAGGCTCTACAATCAAAACCGCAAAGTCATGTACTGGAAGTTGGATTTCCATCTGTGAACTGAGGCAAGGGATCGTCCTCTACCGAATTCGAGACAATCTAGCCCATGTCTCAGGCAAGCGCGCAGACAAGCCTTGGATCATCAGGGCCAGTCCACCGATGTGGATTATTAAGCCTGAACACTACGTTTCCCCGCCCTTTGGGGCGTAAATGAGCCAACGAATGACTCCATCGGCTCCACATAGTCACCGATATATCTGAGGCGCCTCGAAACAACAACAACCACACAAGTGAAAAGTATATAAATGTCAGCTAGTTTAAGCACTGACACCACCCTAGCTAGAAGGAAACGCATTCCCTCCCTGATGTCCTCTCCCGTTTCTGGTTCACAACCGGGGTGTGAGGCTCGCGAATTCATGTTACACAAAGCTATGCCACATAGGCGGTGCTTTGATCATGAACCACAATGCTTTGTTTTTCAACAAAAGCCTTGATCATTTGCCACTTAGGCATGCCATACAGGCAATTCACTCCATGCGTTTGATATCCATCAATATATGACCCCTGAGCTCGTACGTCTCAGAGAAGGGCGTTAAGCAAGAGAATAAATTCTCCACCGCCAAACAGATATATATTTAATAGAAATCAATCACACAGAATAAAATCCAATGTCAGACACACAGTCCATTTACAAGTTCGTTCTGGGTCTGAACGAAACCGGAGGCACCTTGTACCTCGCATATCCATCGATCTCCAAGTACGTCTGGACGATCACCAACTGATTCCCTCCTCTTGGGTGTACAGCCCAATCAAGATCATCAGTAATCACCCAAACGACGTGAAGACCTCCGGTCTTCGACCACCGTCTTCATCCTCGACCCCACGTCGAATCAGTTATTCAGAATGGGATAAACCCGGTCTTTCTGAATAACTCGCGTACATAATAAACAAGTGTTACACAAGCACAACATACGCCTCATTCCAATTCATAATATTCTTTTAGTCAAATATTCTTATACTTTGGGAAAGGTTTCCATTAATTTTATCAAAGATAAATTCTTTAAATTTATTCTTTAATCTTCTTTTGAATATCAATTCAACTAGTCGGGATTAGCGAACCACACCGAAGTAATCATTTATTTTATTTCCCAATCCCACCTTATTCATCCCATGAAGTAAAACTAGTCATACTTCATTTCTAACACCACGGTGTTATCAGTAAATTCAGTTACCATTTCACGTTCAAATCTAATTAAGATTTAACTATCGCCTGGAGCAAAACTGGTGATACTCCATTCCCGATCATTCCAATCTAATTAAAGATTCATTAAAACACCACTTAGTTTTAATCTTCCCAATAATCACTATCAATGATTATTTAACTTGGGAAATCACATCCTATCTTTAACTGGGTTAAAGAACGAATGCCATTTAAAACACGGCTCACGATAAACCCAAAATCACATTCTATTCCATCAGCCTTTAACCGTAAATTAGCAAGTGAATAATTCCTTAAGTGTTAACCCCGAAGGCCGAAACCAACATCAGATCAATACCCAGGAAACCATTCAACTTAATTAATCTCCAGTTAGTTTCTGATTTTCTTAACTCCATTGGATCTAAGAACAGTACTATTGAAGATACCATTCACGACAAACCCAAATCACATTTGATATTAAATACAAGGCTCTGAATAGGAAATATATTGGCTTATATTCAATATCAAATTCTACGACCAACAAATATCGTATTGGAAATAACGATATAAATATCTTTCAAATTTCCATAACAATATCTCTATAATCACGAAATCCAACATCGAAATATCCCAAAGATAATTTCGATTCAAATCCATTCCAATTCAATTATTGGAAATTATGGTTACTTTTAAAACCATTTCAAATCCAATTTATTTATTTAAAAATAAATTATTATTCTAGTTCAAAACTAGTTCATTTCGATAAAAATATATTTTTATCGTTTCAAATATGGAATTTTTCGTCCCAATTCTTCACAAATCATTTCTTATGATTTTACACAAATTATTATTATTTTTAATAATTTTATCAAGGCCCGTACAGTCGATTTCCATCAACGGCCATCGAACTGCACTTACAGCGACCTTTTCCAAATTTGATTTGTACATAATTCCAAATCCAACCGTTAGATTTCACATCACTAACATTCGTTAGAAAGCTCTTTTCGATACGAACCCAACGGTTCTGGTTTTAGGAGAATCCGACGGTCGGATCTCCCGTTACGTCAATTCGAAGTCAATGGTCGAAATTCGCGAACTACCGTGGCGCGGCGCGTTCTATTCGGGCCATTATATATATATAATATAATATAATATATATTATATATATTTCGTCGATTTTCTTTCAAAACGTATTTTATAAATCGTTTTAAATTCGTTTTCAAAACGATTTCAACTTCATATTCAATTTCTAATCAAAATTGAATATTCCACATCATTAATCTATAAATGATAATATTTTCAAAACGTTATATTTTGAAATCACTTCCTTTCCTATATTCATTTTAAAAATGAATATAATCGATATAAATATCGTTCACGTCAAAATGGCGTCAATCTAATCAACACGGCTTTATATATCTCAATAACTTCATTATTCTATTCAACAAATGTATATTTTCTATTCAACACATGAATTTATATTTCTATTCAACACATGAATTTATATTTCTATTCAACACATGAATTAATATTTCTATTCAACACATGAATTTATATTTCTATTCAACACATGAATTTACATTTCTTATTCAACACATGAATTTACATTTCTTATTTAACACATGAATTTATATTTCTTATTCAACACATGAATTTACATTTCTTATTCAACAATGAATTTACATTTCTTATTCAACACATGAATTTATATTTCTTATTTTCCAAATTGGAATGAGGCCCAATCAATTACCATATAGTGTTAATTATATGGATTCTATACAACACACGTATATAACAGCAACGATAAATAATCAACCATCATCCAGAGTACACCACACAACTGCATAAGCATTAAATATATATAATTAACGCTTACACAGTCTGTCAATCCATCGATTGACATACAACTAAACAATCGGGATTAGTGTACGTCAAATCTCATCCCAATACCCGTGTGGGGTTTCAAATCAACAATCCCAGATTTTATTTGTGCACTTGGGCGATGTGTAAAATTTATCGTCCCAATCAATATCAGTCAAATCAGTGTATATAAAAAAATCGTCCGATTTATTTATAAATATTTATTTTATATACACGTTAAAAAATATTTTTTTAACTATAAAATATTTTATTTCATTCAACACCACACAATCAAATTTTACTATACAACAATCAAACAAACAAGTCATCCATGGTCTGTGGACGACGGGTGTCGGGTGCTATTAACCACCGTCTGCATCCTAGTATATATTTCAAAACTAGAAATCAAAATAAAGGTGAGGAGTTCTCACCAAGAGCTAAACCAAACGCCGCGACTCTTCTTATGTAGAAAATCTTCGCCTTATAAAAATCGTTTCTTTTACTATATAAAAATCATTCCTTTTACTATATAAAAATCGTTTCTTTTGCTTTGTAAAAAATCAAACTTTTTACATGCTCTTCACCTTATAAAAATCGTATTTTTAATAACTCTACATGTAAATTAAAAATCACCTTTTTATAATAAATTATTATATGTAAAACTGATTTTTAAAAAAACAAAATAAGCTTACCATGTTTTTTTCAGAGAGGTGGAGGGCCACAGCTGGCGGATGTGGCCGGCGTCGGGGTCGAGGAGAGGGCGGTGGCAGTGGGGCACGGCAACGGTGGTCTAGGGTTTCGATTAGGGGGAAGCTAGGGTTCCAGGGGCACGGTTTTACGATTGAGTGGAGACGGATGGGATGGAGGAGACGAGAAGGAGGCGCGTGGAGCGGGGGAGGCTGGCGGCTTATCGTCGGAGGCACGACGAGGTCTGGGAGGGATGGGGTCAACGGCGGGATCGGGTTTTTGTTATTGTTTTTTTTTCAAACTGAATCGAACGGGGAAAAAAAGGGGAGGGTGTTTGACCGGGGATAAAGAGAATAAGAGCTTGGCCCAATTTATATTATTGTTTAATTAATTGAATTCCAAAAAGTAATTTTTAATTTCGACCTCGAAACGACACCCACCGCCTGTTGTCCATAGCTAATTACCCTCATTCCGAACGCAATGGGATATTTATCGCAAGCTGATTCGATCGTTTCGATCAGTTTTCATCAAAATCAAAATATAAATCTATATATTGAATTTGAACGCATATTTCAATTTACCTGGGCCACCTACGGACTCTAAAAATTCCTGAAAATTATTTTCTAGCTTCGCATTGACAATACGGTTCTAACAAAACTAATTTCGTCAAATTCTGAGATCGTTTGAAAAATGGCCATTTTCCAGTCGATTAAAATCAACTGAAACTGGTCAAACGCGTTTTCCTTTGCCACGCTCACATATTGATTTAGAAAATTACGAATTTCAAAATCTAGCCATAACTTGACATCACGGATCCAACAAAAGTGGTTTCATCAAAAACCGAGGTCGTTTGCAAAATTTCCATTTTTAAGGGTCAGAATTACATAGCGACTATTCTGAAATTTCAACTTGGCATAACTTTTTATTCCCGCTATGAAATTTTGATTTTTCGGATTCGTTGGAAAGATATTCATAAATAGATTCAAATATTTTTAGGTTTCGCAAAAATCCGGTTTATTTTGAATCCTGTATATTCATTTGAACTTTGAAATCGAATTTTCGAACTACCGCGCCATTTTCAATTCCTTTTATAATTAAAATAAAATATTAATATTCTAACGACGATCTATATAAATATATACGTTCTAATTCTATTCAAAGTAAATTTCTCATCGTTATTATTTAAAATAAATCATTTTAAATATTCAAAATTTGCTAAAATTGCCAAAATAAAAATTTTAAATTGGCTCAGATTTCCGGGTTATTACAATCTCCCGCACTTAAAACTTTTCGTCCTCGAAAAGGAACGAAGCCGAAAGTTGTTTTTCAAACCAACTCAACTTCCATTATTTTCTTTACGGCTTAAGTTCTTCAACTTTTTAGTTTCTAAGAACTTTTAAATTTTTCAAAAAATTTGGCTAACACCCTAAATTTTTGAAAAATTTCGCCATAACCTCCCCTGCACCGGGGACTTCGGGATATTTCAAATAGCCTCCCATGGCCCACATCAATCCAAAAAGAAAAAGAAGCAGCCAAGCGGCTAGCCAATATGTAACACCCCGTGTATTCTAAAACAGTGAAATTCACAAATTAAAGTATAATTAATTTCAAATCAAAGAATTAAGGGAAACGGGATACGCCATTGCGTTCGTCTCGGAATTCTGCTTGGGTTAGAGTCCGAGTTTGCGTAAAACGGACTCCGTATGAAGAAGATATGGCCTCCGGAAGTTTCAGAATTCAGTTTAAAATTCAAACAGACAGAAACAGCTCAGAACAAATTCAAATTTCAAAAATCGGACCAGAATAGGCTGGGCGGGAATTTTCCCGCCCAAGGCACCCAGGTCGACTGGGTAGTCGACCTGGGCTACCCAGGTCGACTGGGTAGTCGACCTGGGGCACCCAGGTCAACTACCAAGTCGACCTGGGGGTCGACTGGGGAGTCGACCTGGCCCCTGAGCCAGGTCGAACCCAGCCCCCCTGGCTAGCCTGGTCTGTGCTTGGCCGAATTTCTGAGCCTTGCCATATCACTAGGGCTAGGTGTCAGCTCCTGATTGGTCTCTCCTTCAAACGAACGGCTATTATTAATCCAAGCTCCATCGACGGTTCTAATCAATTCACAAACTCTATAAAAAGGACCTAAGACTCCACCTAATTCATACAAATAAAAATGAGAATGAGACCGTCATGCTGCTGAGGAAAGACTAGGAGTAGCCGTCAAAATTGAGAGACGATTAGGAGACAATTCAAAAGCTTAAAGCAATGACAACTAAATCAAAACAACGCCTACAACAAAGGATAGCATCTCCAAATTCAGATTCCTGAATTGAAGATTCGTCATACGTTGTAAGTAGAGTGCTATTCCGATGTGAATGAATAATTGTGTTTTGATTTGTGTAAAATGAGAAATGGAATTGTACTTAATTTGTGGTGATAATAATTCATAATTGTATGTTGCTATGATTCTAATCGATTTGGGATGTTGTGGTATAACGATGTTAGACCTATTGGATATTTGCAAGTATGTGATTCATGTTGAAAGTTAACAACTATATGTTTGTGGTAGTTTATCATAACACCTATTGGATAATTGCAAGTATATGATTCATGTTGAAAGTTAACGACTATATGTTTGTGGTAGTTTATTTGAGATTCATGCAAGTATATGGTTCACTATTATACCAACATGATGTATATTTTTTTATAATCACTTTTAGTGTAGTTGGATCCATTTGGGTATTATGACTCATATGAATTTATGTTGGAATTGGCATCATGATTCAAGTGTAAAACCATACTTTTGTATTAGAGACAAAAGTAAGCATATTTGTGAACTTGTGTTGACTCGATGAACATGACTAAACTATGTTTGGAGTTATGCCTAATTGAAAACATGTTTTAGGCCTATGTTGTTATCAAAATCATATGATAATATATGTGACACATAATTAAGTTAGATTTACATTCCAATTGCAAGTTTACATGAATAGATTAAAAACCATGATTCATGTTTAGGTATGTTTATTCCATGATTATATGAATAGATTAAAAACCATGATTCATGTTTAGGTATGTTTATGCCATGATTATATGCTATTACAATGCAAGTTCACAAGTGCCTAATTCATGTTAATTAGATCGTTATGTTGCAAGTTCATGCGTTCACACTCCCCTTTTGATGTTACTTAGAATAGATAAATACCATGTTCTAAGCCTCCCCTTTTTCATGTGGCTAAGTTGGGTTTAAATGTTAAACCCAACATATGTTATATTGTAGCGAACGTATAAAACGGGGGTAATGACGTTTGGGTTAAATTATAAAGCATATGTGTTGGCATGTTTGACGCATGCCAACGACCTTGAAAACAATTAAGTGGTATAAATTAATTTTACCCAATAAAGATGAATTTGAATAATGGGCCGCAAATATTTACATACAAAAAGAAAAGAGACAAAATATGTAAATGAAAATACGATGTGTTTAACCCGAGGTTGGATTGCGTTGTGACATAAACCTGCTCGGAACCGCCCGGCTTTCCAGTAGTCACAACAATACCTATCCAATGTG
Organism: Allium sativum; assembly: GCA_030737875.1. Taxonomy (NCBI): domain Eukaryota; kingdom Viridiplantae; phylum Streptophyta; class Magnoliopsida; order Asparagales; family Amaryllidaceae; genus Allium; species Allium sativum. The sequence goes on from CM060920.1 coordinate 381,130,426, forward strand.
GGTGGTTAAACATTGAGCCCAATAAAGACCCGAGGTTAGACTGAGTTGTGACGTAAGACTGCCCGGAACCAACCGGCAACAGGCAGTCACAACAATACCTGTCTAATATGAGAGGTCGAGGCTTTAATAAGACAATTAAGGCTGAGTCAGGATTGATAGGATTAAGTAAATTGAATTAATACTTAATCAAAATGGAACATGCTAAACTATACAGACTGATTGGGGGTTAGGTTTACAAAACACTTAACCAACTTAGCATGTTGGCTAGAAATAGAAAACCTAGTAGCAGGGGACCCTTTTCAGCAGTAACCCTACAAGGTGTATCAGGATACCCTGAACTAGGCAGGGTGGGGCACGATTACTGGGCTGACTGTAAGAGGTCAAATCGACGGCAGTGGTGCAGCAGTGTAGGTTCTAACGGGGTGCGGGCGCGCACACACTCCGGCGCAGAAAAATTAGGCACTGGGCACCAGTAGTATACCTGTGCATTCTAGAATTGTGTCGGGCCGCCACCATGGGACTTGATACACCCCATGGTGGGACCAGCATAGGTAACTACATCATCGGGGGCCGTAAGACACATGTAACTATGCGAGTAGGAGCCGATCATTAGAAATGGATCACTTCACCCTGATTATGGGGTGCCTGTTGGGAACTAGTTTATATGGATGCAGAGATTAACATGGGGTACGATAGTATATTCGACTCTAGACAACTTAACTTAGTCTATAGTGCTTTCCTATTTCCAGTTTATACTTATCATGCCCAATTCTTTATTCATAGACTGAATAGTCCTAGACTTACTCAGGCTTTATGTCTGACTCTACTTTTATTTCGCCTTCTTTCCTTTCGTTCCCCCCTTCCCCAGGTCCACAGGGAGGGAATACCGCAGCTTGACCAGTTTTTACATCCAGCTTGAAGAGAAAGAATGTATTGCTTGGATCTCTTTCGTTTTGGACTATGGCTTTGGACAGCAATTATGGGACTTACGCAGTTTACTTATGTTTTTATGCTTCTTTAAATAATGAAATCAAGACAGTTGTGAAAATGTAATGTTTTTGGGAGTATTGTAAGACAATTATGGCATGGTTTGTGTAACACGTATTTTGATGAAATAAAAAGTTGCTGTTGTTTTCCGCTGTTTCAAAAATATGTGTACTTATATCTGTCTTGTGCATCTGAGACTTATACTTATAAACCTCCACCAAAATTAGGGCATTCCCTTTGAGAGTGACCCTAACGGAGGTGGGGTGTTTCACTTGGTATCAGAGCATAGGTTTACCAGATAAGATAAAAGTTTTGAAAATTCATTTACAAAAAGAAAATTTAAAGAAGCATTTTTAAAGATAAAATGTTATTTTATTTTTAAAAAAAAAAGCATAGTCCCCCAAAGCCATAGGTACTATCTTTTATCCTTCGTTTTGAATCTATCCTTTTTGTTTTAGCATGTCCGAAGAACTTAACTTGCCAGAGGGTATACCAATACCTGGTTAGTTTAGACGATTCTTAGAAGCAAGGGCCACTTAGCCAGGTCCTACCGTTCCTCCTCCCCCAGCTACAGGAAATCATCCAGCTGCAGCAACACCTCTTCCTCCACCTCCTCCGCGGGGTAATACTTTTGCTAAGATATGTAAAGATTTTAAAGCTATGGGAGGAAAGGACTTTCATGGAACCGAGTCCTTCGTGGCAGCCAGGAATTGGCTGAAGGAAACCGAGGACTTATTCATCATCTTTGAGGTAGAAGATAGGCAGAAGGTACCACTGGCAGTATGGCTACTTAAAGGCGAGGCTTCCTACTGGTGGGAAGTCACCAATGCAGAAAGACTAGTGGAAACATGGGAGGACTTTAGGGCAAGATTTGAGGCTAAATTTCTCTCAGAAGCTGAAAGGAGTCTTCAGTTGGAAAAATTCCTATTTCTTAAGCAAGGGAATATGACAGTCAAAGAGTATGTTAATCAGTTCGATCAGCTGGCTAGTTCGGACTGGACCTAGTCAACACTCCGCACAAGAAGGCTCTCCGCTTTGTCAAAGGATTGAATGAGCCATTACACAGTTTGGCCATGACCCATATACCCATGGGAGCTACGTATGAATGGTTGGTGCAGATGGCATTGCTGAACGAAGAGGATAAGGGCAAGAAGGAGACAAAGGCAGAAAGCTCTCAAGGGAAGAAAGAGGGTTTACAGCCTAAGAAGACAGATTTTAAGAAGGGCGGGAAAGACAACAAAGAGAAGAGGAAGTGTAATTTCTGTGAAAAAGTGGGGCACTTAGTGAAAGATTGCCGAAAAAAGAAGGCCAAGATGAATGGTGGGTGCTTTTCTTGCGGTGAGACAGGCCACATGGCTAAGGATTGCCCAAAGAAACGAGGGCAGGGGCAGAGGGCTGGATCCACCTCAGGGGCACAGGTTCATGTGCTAGAAGCGCCACCTCTGCAACAGCGAGGTATAAATACTTCTGTAGAAAGTGTAGTTTATCTTTATGATCACCCAGTTCGCACTTTATTTGATTCTGGCACATCACACTCCTTTATCTCATCTGCCTTAGTAGAATCTCTACACCTAGAAACTAGTATGGTAGAGGACCCCTTAATTTTTTCAAATCCAATTAGGGGCCCAGCTCATCTGTCTATGATCTGTGTGGGATTGAAAATTTCTATTCTAAGCGTAGAATTTAGATGTAGTGCTTTTGTTTTGGGCTTCTTGGGATATGGTTTGATTTTGGGCATGGATTGGCTATCCAGTAATGGTGCCATCCTTGATTGTGAGAAAAGGGTGGTTAGGCTTCTGACCCAACTCGGTAACACTATGGAGATTACTTGTAATCCCTCGTATGCGGTTATGCTTAGTTATCTTGAATCGCTAGATGCTTCTGTTGAAAGTTTGCAATCGGTTAGAGTGGTCCAGGAATATCCGGATGTCTTCGAAGAGGTGAAGGGCTTACCTCAGAAGCGGGAGATAGACTTCCGCATATATCTTGTAGATAATGCAAAGCCCGTTGCGTTGCCTGTTAGACACAAGGCTCCACGAGAAAGGAAAGAACTCAGTAAACAGATCAAAGAGCATCTAGAGAAGGGGTTCATTAGAAGGAGCATTTCAGAATGGGGCGCTCCAGTGGTGTTCGCCACAAAGGCGGATGGTTCACTCCGTCTATGTGTTGACTATAGGGAGCTCAACAAACTAACGAAAAAGAATAGGCACCCTCTCCCCAGAATTGACGATATGTTTGATCAGCTTGTAGGAGCGTCTGTTTTCTCCCAACTCGATTTAGCGACCGGATTTCATCAGCTAAGGGTGGCTGAAGATAGCATCGATAAGACAACATTCAGAACCCCAGATGGCTTCTTTGAATGGCTTATCATGCCCTTCGGCTTGACAAACGCACCCGCTTACTTCGTGACCTGATGAGTAGGGTGTTCAGGGAATTCCTCAACAAGTTCGTAGTGGTATTCGTAGACGATATCCTTATCTTCTCAAAGAGTGAAGAGGAACACGCTCAGCACTTAAGGGCAATCATGGAAACTCTGCGAGTCCATCAGCTAAAAGCCAAATTCTCCAAATGCCACTTTTGGAGAGAGGAAGTGAGGTTCCTTGGGCATATAGTATCCAAAGAAGGGTTAGCTGTGGACCCTGCTAAGGTAGTAGCGGTACAGGATTGGAAGACACCAAGGAATGCAACAGAAGTCCGAAGCTTCCTCGGGCTAGCAGTCTTCTATCGGAAATTCATCAGAGACTTTGCAAAAATATCAGCTCCACTCACGAGGCTGACAAAGAAGAATCTAGTGTTCAATTGGGACTTAGATTGCGAGTTTGCTTTCCAACGACTAAAAAGGGCTCTTACAACAGCCCCAGTTCTGACGTTGCCAGATGGAAGCAAGATGTTCACGGTTTATACAGATGCATGTAGGATAGGGCTAGGCACTGTCTTAATGCAAGAAGGAAGGGTAGTAGCTTATGGCGGGAGACAGTTGAAAGTGCATGAAAAGAACTACCCGACCAACGACCTTGAGTTAGTTGCCATCGTCTTTGCGCTTAAGTCTTGGCGCCACTATCTCCTAGGTGAGAAGTTCGAACTTTACACTGACCATAAATCATTGAAATATCTCTTCTCGCAGAAGGACCTTAACTTGAGGCAATAGAGATGGATGGAGTTTCTTGCCTCGTACGATTTCGAGATCTCCTACACTCCGGGCAAAGGCAACGTGGTGGCAGACGCGTTGAGCCGAAAGAAACTGACCCTAAGCCCGCTGTTTGTTAAATGGAAAAGCCTAGAGTTTATAGCCAGCTTTGACTTTAGGCCCTCCTCCGATTTTGTACCGGGCTTGCTAGCATCTCTCGAAGTACGCCCAGCTTTAGTGGACTCAATAGGGACAGCACAATGCGAAGACCCTCAGCTTGTGGAAACGATTGATAGGCTAATTAGGGGTGAGACTTCAAGTCACCTCAACAGATACTCCATCGACGATAAGGGTTGGCTAAGGCGAGACGGAAGACTATGCGTCCCACAGACAAGGGATTTAGTAAAGAAGGTCCTCAAGGAAGCACATCACTCCAAGATGACGATACATCCAGGTGGAGATAAAATGTACAAGGACATAAAGAGAACTTTCTTTTGGAGCGGCATGAAGAAAGACGTGGCAGAATTCGTTTCAAAGTGTATGGTTTGCCAACAGGTTAAGGAGGAACAGAAGAAACCTGGCGGTTTGCTCCATCCTCTAGAGGTCCCACAGTGGAAGTGGGATAGCATCTCAATGGACTTTATTGATGGGCTGCCTAGGTCTAGAAGAGGCAACACTACCATTTGGGTAATAGTGGATAAGCTTACTAAAAGCGCCCACTTTTTACCTGTCAAGAGTAAAAGAACTGCCTCATCCCTAGCATCTCTTTATCTCAAGGAAATTGTTCGACTCCATGGAATACCCTCCAACATTGTTAGTGACCGAGACCCTATCTTCACAAGTGAGTTTTGGAGGAGTCTGCAAGAAGCGGTAGGCACACAGTTATGCTTGGGTACTGCTTATCATCCCCAAACCGACGGCCAGACAGAAAGAGTGAACAGAGTTTTGGAGGACCTTTTAAGACTGTGCGTCCTTGACTTCGGAGGGACGTGGGAAGACCATCTTCCTTTGGTGGAATTTGCCTACAACAACAACTACCAAGCCACCATCGGAATGGCGCCCTTCGAAGCTTTATATGGAAGACAGTGTCGATCGCCCACTTGTTGGTGGGAGTCTACTGACAAGCTCATACTTGGACCAGATATGATCCGAGAAACTTCATAGAAAGTAGACTTAATACGGAAAAGAATGAAGACAGCCCAAGACAGATAAAAATCCTACGTAGACAAGAGAAGGACAGACCTTGAGTTTGAGGTTGGGGATAGAGTTTTTCTGAAGGTATCTCCTCTAAGGAGCGTTGTTCGTTTTGGATCCACAGGGAAGCTAGCACCAAGATTCGTAGGGTCGTTTCCTATTATCGAGAAAATTGGGAAAATGGCCTATAGATTAGAGCTACCTGAAAAACTAGCCGGAGTTCACAACGTTTTTCATGTTTCGCACCTCCGAAAATGTCTATATGAATCTGCTGAAGTGGTAGAGCCAAACATCCTAGAAGAAGCTGAAGTGGAACGTGAAGCAACCGTGAGGAAAGTTCCAACACGCATCTTAGAAACTGAAGTGAAAAAGCTACGCAACCGCGAAGTCAAGCTCGTCAAAGTTCAGTGGAGCGACGCCGAGGAAGACGCGACTTGGGAAACTGAGGCTAGAATACGCGCAGCATACCCTTTTCTTTTCGAGGGTACATCTTTGATCTTTCTTTTTCCTTAAGTTGCGCTTTTATCTATCTTTTTAGGTATATCTCCTCGACCTTATCTTTTAGGTAGAAACCGTTTGGATGAAAACATGTAATTGAAACATGTTATGGATGATGGTTGCAAGTGGTTGCAAGTGATTGCTAGTGGTTGCTCGTGGTTGCATATACACACAATCTAGGTTTTAGATCGGCTCAGTCACTTCATATTGCATATGCATATATGTATTTATATTCGTATATGGTTGAAGTTTACTGTGTTGTCATATGGATGTTGCATTTATATATGAATGATTGTGCACTCATGTAGAATCTTGACTAGGAAAATTTGCATACATAATGGATTCATGACACTTACATAATTTGCATTAAGGAGGTCAACTGAATCAGTAGACCGACTGATTTTGCATTAGATAAGTACATGTACACACACTTCGCATATGATCATGAAGCATTAGAAGTCTTTTAAGGACAATGGATGCTCGTGTTTGATGGATGAGTAGATGGACGTTTGGATTTTAGGATATACATTCTTCCTAAACATGAAGATTTTGGGGACGAAATCCTTTTAAGTGGGGGAGAATATAACACCCCGTGTATTCTATAACAGTGCAATTCACAAATTAAAGTATAATTAATTTCAAATCAAAGAATTAAGGGAAACGAGATACACCATTGCATTCGTCTCGGAATTCTGCTTGGGATAGAGTCCGAGTTTGCGTAAAACGGACTCCGTATGAAGAAGATATGGCCTCCGGAAGTTTCAGAATTCAGTTTAAAATTAAAACAGGCAGAAACAGCTCAGAACAAATTCAAATTTCAAAAATCGGACCAGAATAGGCTGGGCGGGAATTTTCCCGCCTAAGGCACCCAGGTCGACTGGGTAGTCGACCTGGGCTACCCAGGTCGACTGGGTAGTCGACCTAGGGCACCCAGGTAGACTACGAAGTTGACCTGGGGGTCGACTGGGGAGTCGACCTGGCCCCTGAGCCAGGTCGAACCCAACCCCCCTGGCTGGCCTGGTCTGTGCTTGGCCGAATTTCTGAGCCTTGCCTTGTCACTAGGGCTAGGTGTCAGCTCCTGATTGGTCTCTCCTTCAAACGAACGGCTATTATTAATCCAAGCTCCATCGACGGTTCTAATCAATTCACAAACTCTATAAAAAGGACCTAAGACTCCACCTAATTCATACAAATAAAAATGAGAATGAGACCGTCATGCTGCTGAGGAAAGACTAGGAGTAGCCGTCAAAATTGAGAGACGATTAGGAGACAATTCAAAAGCTTAAAGCAACGACAACTAAATCAAAACAACGCCTACAACAAAGGATAGCATCTCCAAATTCAGATTCCTGAATTGAAGATTCGTCATACGTTGTAAGTAGAGTGCTATTCCGATGTGAATGAATAATTGTGTTTTGATTTGTGTAAAATGAGAAATGGAATTGTACTTAATTTGTGGTGATAATAATTCATAATTGTATGTTGCTATGATTCTAATCGATTTGGGATGTTGTGGTATAACGATGTTAGACCTATTGGATATTTGCAAGTATGTGATTCATGTTGAAAGTTAACAACTATATGTTTGTGGTAGTTTATCACAATACCTATTGGATAATTGCAAGTATATGATTCATGTTGAAAGTTAATGACTATATGTTTGTGGTAGTTTATTTGAGATTCATGCAAGTATATGGTTCACTATTATACCAACATGATGTATATTTTTTTATAATCACTTTTAGTGTAGTTGGATCCATTTGGGTATTATGACTCATATGAATTTATGTTGGAATTGGCATCATGATTCAAGTGTAAAACCATACTTTTGTATTAGAGACAAAAGTAAGCATCTTTGTGAACTTGTGTTGACTCTATGAACATGACTAAACTATGTTTGGTGTTATGCCTAATTGAAAACATGTTTTAGGCCTATGTTGTTATCAAAATCATATGATAATATATGTGACACATAATTAAGTTAGATTTACATTCCAATTGCAAGTTTACATGAATATATTAAAAACCATGATTCATGTTTAGGTTGTTTATGCCATGATTATATGAATAGATTAAAAATCATGATTCATGTTTAGGTATGTTTATGCCATGATTATATGCTATTACAATGCAAGTTCACAAGTGCCTAATTCATGTTAATTAGATCGTTATGTTGCAATTTCATGCGTTCACACTCCCCTTTTGATGTTACTTAGAATAGGTAAACACCATGTTCTAAGCCTCCCCTTTTTCATGTGGCTAAGTTGGGTTTAAATGTTAAACCCAACATATGTTATATTGTAGCGAACGTATAAAACGGGGGTAATGACGTTTGGGTTAAATTATAAAGCATATGTGTTGGTATGTTTGACGCATGCCAACGACCTTGAACACAATTAAGTGGTATAAATTAATTTTACCCAATAAAGATGAATTTGAATAATGGGCCGCAAATATTTACATACAAAAAGAAAAGAGACAAAATATGTAAATGAAAATACGATGTGTTTAACCCGAGGTTGGATTGCGTTGTGACATAAACCTGCTCGGAACCGCCCGGCTGTCCAGTAGTCACAACAATACCTATCCAATGTGGGTGGTTAAACATTGAGCCCAATAAAGACCCGAGGTTAGACTGAGTTGTGACGTAAGATTGCCCGGAACCAACCGGCAACAGGCAGTCACAACAATACCTGTCTAATGTGAGAGGTCGAGGCTTTAATAAGACAATTAAGGCTGAGTCAGGATTGATAGGATTGAGTAAATTGAATTAATACTTAATCAAAATGGAACATGCTAAACTATACAGACTGATTGGGGGTTAGGTTTACAAAACACTTAACCAACTTAGCATGTTGGCTAGAAATAGAAAACCTAGTAGCGGGGGTCCCTTTTCAGCAGTAACCCTACAAGGTGTATCAGGATACCCTGAACTAGGCAGGGTGGGGCACGATTACTGGGCTGACTGTAAGAGGTCAAATCGACGGCGGTGGTGCAGCAGTGTATAGGTTCTAACGGGGTGCGGGCGTGCACACACTCCGGTGCAGAAAAATTAGGCACTGGGCACCAGTAGTATACCTGTGCATTCTAGAATTGTGTCGGGCCGCCACCATGGGACTTGATACACCCCATGGTGGGACCAGCATAGGTAACTACAACATCGGGGGCCGTAAGACACATGTAACTATGCGAGTAGGAGCCGATCATTAGAAATGGATCACTTCACCCTGATTATGGGGTGCCTGTTGGGAACTAGTTTATATGGATGCAGAGATTAATATGGGGTACGATAGTATGTTCGACTCTAGACAACTTAACTTAGTCTATAGTGCTTTCCCATTTCCAGTTTATACTTATCATGCCCAATTCTTTATTCATAGACTGAATAGTCCTAGACTTACTCAGGCTTTATGTCTGACTCTACTTTTCTTTCGTCTTCTTTCCTTTCGTTTCCCCCAGCCCTCCCCCCCCCCCCCCCAGGTCCACAGGGAGGGAATACCGCAGCTTGACCAGTTTTTACATCCAGCTTGAAGAGAAAGAATGTATTGCTTAGATCTCTTTCGTTTTGGACTATTGCTTTGGACAACAATTATGGGACTTATGCAGTTTACTTATGTTTTTATGCTTCTTTAAATAATGAAATCAAGACAGTTATGAAAATGTAATGTTTTTGGGAGTATTGTAAGACAATTATGGCATGGTTTGTGTAACACGTATTTTGATGAAATAAAAAGTTGCTGTTGTTTTCCTTTGTTTCAAAAATATGTGTACTTATATCTGTCTTGTGCATCTGAGACTTATACTTATAAACCTCCACCAAAATTAGGGCATTCCCTTTGAGAGTGACCCTAACGGAGGTGGGGTGTTTCACAATCAGCTCATAAAATCATCCAAACCCAAGAAATTAGTAAACATGTACCTATTTGTCGGGCAAACAATTTCATTCTTCTGCTCTAGCCTCCTTGCTATGACATGTTCAATGTAAGTACATGTATATGCATGCAAATGCGATAAAGTTTCAATACATTTCACTTTTTGGTTCAATTTGGCTAAAGGTTTAACATTTAATTAGTCAAACAATAATCAAACAACACAACCAGCAATCAATTAGTTGATTATCATTTCAAATTCATATTTTTGATACATAGTCCAAAAATCAGATTTTTGATGCCAAATCACAACAATAGGCCCTATATAATTTTGGTTCTCACACCAGTCAGTTGAAATCATATAGATATCCCACCTTCGACACTCGAATATAAATGCTGATGATGATGCACCATCATCAGGATTATCCCCGAGTGACTAGAGTGTGATTCTATATCTATCTAGTATATTAAAACTTCAAATACACGCGGATCAGACGTATACGCAAAATCTTTATATACCGCATTGTCCAAATTCAATATAAAATAAATAATCAAATACGAATAATTGACTTAAATTTTCAAAACAAAAATTGTTTTCATTTTAAAAATATACTCTTCACACTCGTTCTAGGATACTACTGATCCTATCTCTAACGAGTCATTCTCCTTGGATATTACTAATCCAATTCTGATGAATTCTTTCGTATGGTTCTAACGTGTCTTGTTCTCCGAGCTCTGTAAACCAAAGCTCTGATACCACTGTGATAACCCGTAACTTCCCCGGTAAGGAAAGCCCGAATACTTTGAGGACAAGACACAAAGGAACGCAGACAGAAGAACATTTCATTGTATATTACAACAATTCCATCAGAATACAAGAATATACAGAGTATGAATAAATATTACACAGAAAATATCAGAGATTTAAATTACATTTAAATACATCGCAGCGGAAAAATAATACAATACACAAGTAGAAGTAATACACGGATACAGAGCTTTCCGAGTATCGTCCCAGCTGTAAACCAGGATCCTGTGAATATAAATCTGCAAAACCAAAACTACTAGCTGGCCGTGTCAAAATAAGGGAACCCAGAGTTTAGGTTAAAACAATAAACTCCAGGTCAGTCATGTGACCGGTGTAAGAACTAAAACAGTTATTAATCTTTATTTTAAAGTTAGGTAAATCAAGGGACCACGCCGTATAACACGGAACGGGTTTCCTCCCAAGAACACCAGTGCATAAAACAACAGCGCAATGCTAAATAAAGAAAAATGAAGCTATTATAAGACCCAAGTCCCATCACACAATGCAACACAAACCAGAGGATAGGATTTTACCTTATAATAGCCAAAGAATGCTTGATACGCTAAATTTCATCTTTTATTATTACTATAAGTGCATAGTATTAAAACAATTTCAATCATAAGTATCAATCATAGGCGGCATAAGTGCCCCATCCCACTATGTCGCCATATATAGGCTATACAATCAAAACCGCAAAGTCACGTATTGGAAGTTGGATTTCCATCTGTGAACCGAGGCAAGGGATCGTCCTCTACCGAATTCGAGACAATCTAGCCCATGTCTCAGGCAAGTGCGCAGACAAGCCTTGGATCGTCAGGGCCGGTCCACCGATGTGGATTATTATGCCTGAACACTACGTTTCCCCGCCCTTTGGGGCGTAAATGAGCCAATGAATGACTCCATCGGCTCCACACAGTCACCGATATATCTGAGGCGCCTCGCAACAACAAAAACCACACAGGTGAAAAGTATATAAATGTCAGCCAGTTTAATCACTGACACAACCCTAGCTAGAAGGAAACGCATGCCCTCCCTGATGTCCTCTCCCATTTCTGGTTCACAACCGGGATGTGAGGCTCGCGAATTCACGTTACACAAAGCTATGCCACACAGGCGGTGCTTTGATCATCAACCACAAGACTTTGTTTTTCAACAAAAGCCTTGATCATTTGCCACTTAGGCATGCCACGCAGGCAATTCACTCCATGCGTTTGATATCCATCAATATATGACCCCTGAGCTCGTACATCTCAGAGAAGGGCGTTAAACAAGATAATAAATTCTCCGCCGCCAAACAGATATATATTTAATAGAAATCAATCACACAGAATAAAATCCAATGTCAGACACACAGTCCATTTACAAGTTCGTTCTGGGTCTGAACGAAACCGGAGGCACCTTGTACCTCGCTTATCCATCGATCTCCAAGTACGTCTGGACGATCACCAACTGATTCCCTCCTCTTGGGTGTACAGCCTAATCAAGATCATCAGTAATCACCCAAACGACGTGAAGACCTCCGGTCTTCGACCACCGTCTTCATCCTTGACACCACGTCGAATCAGTTATTCAGAATGGGATAAACCCGATCTTTCTGAATAACTCGCGTATATAATAAACAAGTGTTACACAAACACAACATACGCCTCTTTCCAATTCAGAATATTCTTTTATTCACGTATTCTTATACTTTGCGAAAGGTTCCCATTAATTTTATCAAAGATAAATTCTTTAAATTTATTCTTTAATCTTCTTTTGAATATCAATTCAAACTAGTCGGGATTAGCGAACCACACCGAAGTAATCATTTATTTTATTTCCCAATCCCACCCTATTCATCCCATGAAGTAAAACTGGTCATACTTCATATCTAACACCATGGTGTTATCGGTAAATTCAATTACCATTTCACGTTCAAATCTAATTAAGATTTAACTATCGCCTGGAGCAAAACTGGTGATACTTCATTCCCGATCATTCCAATCTAATTAAAGATTCATTAAAACTCCACTTAGCTTTAATCTTCCCAATAATCACTATCAATGATTATTTAACTTTGGAAATCACATCCTATCTTTAACTGGGTTAAAGAACCAATGTCATTTAAAACACGACTCACGATAAACCCAAAATCACATTCTATTCCATCAGCCTTTAACCGTAAATTAGCAAGTGAATAATTCCCTAAGTGTTAACCCAGAAGGCCGAAACCAACATCAGATCAATACCCAGGAAACCATTCAACTTAACTAATCTCCAGTTAGTTTCTGATTTTCTTAACTCTATTGGGTCTAAGAACAGTATTATTGAAGATCCCATTTACGACAAACCCAAATCACATTTGACATTAAATACAAGGCTCTGAATAGGAAATATATCGGCTTATATTCGATATCAAATTCTACGACCAACAAATATCGTATTGGAAATAACAATATAAATATCTTTCAAATTTCCATAACAATATCTGTATAATCACGAAATCCAACATCGAAATATCCCAAAGATAATTTCGATTCAAATCCATTCCAATTCAATTATTGGAAATTCTGGTTACTTTTAAAACCATTTCAAATCCAATTTATTTATTTAAAAATAAATAAATTATTATTCTAGTTCAAAACTAGTTCATTTCGATAAAAATCTATTTTTATCTTTTCAAATATGGAATTTTTCATCCCAATTCTTCACAAATCATTTCTTATGATTTTACACAAATTATTATTATTAATAATTTTATCAAGGCCCGTACAGTCGATTTCCATCAACGGCCATCGAACTGCACTTACAGCGACCTTTTCCAAATTTGATTTGGACATAATTCCAAATCCAACCATTAGATTTCACATCACTAACATTCGTTAGAAAGCTCTTTCCGATACAAACCCAACGGTTCCGGTTTTAGGAGAATCTAACAATCAGATCTCCCGTTACGTCAATTCGAAGTCAATGATCGAAAGTCGCGAACTGCCGCGGCGCATTCTATTCAGGCCATTATATATATAATATATATATTTCGTCGATTTCCTTTCAAAACGTATTTTATAAATCGTTTTAAATTCGTTTTCAAAACGATTTCAACTTCATATTCAATTTCTAATCAAAATTGAATATTCCACATCATTAATCTATAAATGATAATATTTTCAAAACATTATATTTTGAAATCACTTCCTTTCCTATATTCATTTTAAAAATGAATATAATCGATATAAATATCATTCACGTTAAAATGGCGTCAATCTAATCAACAAGGTTTTATATATCTCAATAACTTCATTATTCTATTCAACAAATGAATATTTTCTATTCAACACATGAATTTATATTTCTATTCAACACATGAATTTATATTTCTATTCAACACATGAATTTATATTTCTATTCAACACATGAATTTACATTTCTTATTCAACACATGAATTTACATTTCTTATTCAACACATGAATTTACATTTCTTATTCAACACATGAATTTATATTTCTTATTTTCCAAATTGGAATGAGGCCCAATCAATTACCATATAGTGTTAATTATATGGATTCTATACAACACACATATATAACAGCAACGATAAATAATCAACCATCATTCAGAGTGCACCACACAACTGCATAAGCATTAAATGTAAATAATTAACGCTTACACAGTCTGTCAATCCATCGATTGACATACAACTAAACAATCGGGATTAGTGTACGTCAAATCTCATCCCAATACCCGTGTGGGGGTTTCAAATCAACAAACACAGATTTTATTTGTGCAGTTGGGCGATGTGTAAAATTTATCGTCCCAATCAATATCAGTCAAATCAGTGTATATATACAAATCGTCCGATTTGTTTATAAATATTTATTTTATATACACGTTAAAAATATATTTTTAACTATAAAATATTTTCCACTATAAAATATTTTATTTCATTCACCATCACACAATCAAATTTTACTATACAACAATCAAACAAACAAGTCATCCATGGTCTGTGGACGACGGGTGTCGGGTGCTACTAAGCACCGTCTGCATCCTAGTATATATTTCAAAACTAGAAATCAAAATAAAAGTGAGGAGTTCTCACAAAGAGCTAAACCAAACGCCGCGACTCTTCTTATGTAGAAAATCTTCGTCGTCCTCGCCTCTTATCACTTTCGTTGTCCGCATCCACTACATATATAAAAATCACATTTTTATTATCTACTTTATATAAAAATCATATTTTTATTTCGCCGCTATATATACAAAAATCATATTTTTATATTATCACTTCATGTATAAAAATTATATTTTTATATCGTTCACCTATATGTAAAAATCCAATCTTTATCACTTTGCTATATATATAAAAAAAACAAATTTTCATTATACTTCTTTATATTGTTAAAAATTGAACCTTTATGGTTTAAAAATCACCGCTTTATTGTTTTCAAGATCAACTCTCCTCACTAGTAAAAATTGGATCTTTATGTAAATAAAAATCATAACTTTAACTATAAAGATCATAACTTTGATTCAATAAAAATCTAATCTTTTCCTACTAATAAAAATATAACCTCTCTATAATAAAAATAGTGACTTTATTATCATTTCTATATTCTCTATCTTATAAAAATCATATTTTTATAATCTCTACTATATAAAAATCATTTCTTTTGCTTTGTAAAAATCATTCCTTTTACTATATAAAAATCGTTTCTTTTGCTTTGTAAAAAATCAAACTTTTTACACGCTCTTCACCTTATAAAAATCGTATTTTTAATAACTCTACATGTAAATTAAAAATCACCTTTTTATAATAAATTATTATATGTAAAACTGATTAAAATAGATTTTCGAAAAATCAAAATAAGCTTGCCATGTTTTTTTTCCAGAGAGGTGGAGGGCCACACCTGGCGGAGGTGGCCGGCGTCGGGGTCGAGGAGAGGGCGGTGGCAGTGGGGCACGACAGCGGTGGTCTAGGGTTTCGATTAGGGGGAAGCTAGGGTTCCAGGGGCGCGGTTTTACGATTGAGCGGAGACGGATGGGATGGAGGAGAAGGAGGCGCGTGGAGCAGGGGGGCTAGCGGCCTATCGTCGGAGGCGCGACGAGGTCCGGGTGGGGGGGGCAATGCGGTCAACGGAGGGATCGGGTTTTTGTTTTTTTTCAAACTGAATCGAACGTGGGAGAAAAGGGGAGGGTGTTTGACCGGGGATTAAGAGAATAAGGGCTTGGCCCAATTTATATTATTACTTAATAAATTGAATTCCAAAAAGTAATTTTTAATTTCGACCTCGAAACGACACCCACCGCCTGTCGTCCATAGCTAATTACCATCATTCCGAACACAATGGGATATTTATCGCAAGCTGATTCGATCGTTTCGATCAGTTTTCATCAAAATCAAAATATAAATCTATATATTGAATTTGAACGCGTATTTCAATTTACCAGGGCCACCTACGGACTCTAAAAATTCCCAAAAATATTTTCTAGCTTCGCATTGACGATACAGTTCTAACAAAACTAATTTCGTCAAATTCTGAGATTGTTTGAAAAATGGCCATTTTCCAGTCGATTAAAATCAACTGAAACTGGTCAAACGCGTTTTCCTTTGCCACGCTCACATATTGATTCAGAAAATTACGAATTTCAAAATCTAGCCATAACTTGACATCACGGATCCAACAAAAATGGTTTCGTCGAAAACCGAGGTCGTTTGCAAAATTTCCATTTTTAAGGGTCAGAATTCCATAGCGATTATTCTGAAATTTCAACTGGACATAACTTTTGATTCCCGCTATGAAATTTTGATTTTTCGGATTCGTTGGAAAGATATTCATAAATAGATTCAAATATTTTTGGTTTCGCTAAAATCCGGTTTATTTTGAATCCTGTACATTCATTTGAACTTTGAAATCGAATTTTCGAACTACCGCGCCATTTTCAATTCCCTTTATAATTAAAATAAAATATTTATATTCTAACGACGATCTATATAAATATATACGTTCGAATTCTATTCAAAATAAATTTCTCGTCGTTATTATTTAAAATAAATCATTTTAAATATTCAAAATTCGCTAAAATTGCCAAAATAAAAATTTTAAATTGACTCATATTTTCGGGTTATTACAAGAAATGAGCCAAAAGATCCTAAAAACAACCATAATAGGGCTATTTATAAGTATAAGGAGTGGGAATTTTTATCCTCACATTTCATCTTCCGGTATCAGTAGCGATCCTGGAGGAGTTATCCAAATTCGGTTGCTTTGCTTTGAAGCATCCAATTTCTTCCATCACTAATTTCGTATCCAACTTACACCAATCCAAAAGTTACCATGGGGATACAAATTACAAAAAACTGATCCTAGGAGTTGCTTACACTTACACCGATCCCAGAAGCCATAGAGGGGATACAAAATGATCACCATTGATATCGGGATACAGATTTTCCAATACTGGTCCAAACACTTAGAAGTATTTATACCATTTCCGGAATTATACCAATCCAGGAGTGTTTTGGGGATACCTACCGGTCCCGAAACACTCAGCTAAGTTTTTGAGGTTTTCCTGAATTCCACAACTTCGTACAAATGGCTCTGAGCTTTCCTGGGTCCGTACTCAAGTCCTAAGCACTCCAATAGCCATAATTTCGAAGCGTGACTGCCTTGTAAAAAGGTAAGTCGACACTTGCCCCTCGAAACATGTCTTTATGTTAAAGATGTGTTTTGTATAATCAAAAATCTATGAATCCAAAGGCCGTAATCTGAGAAGGTCAAAGCCCCCACAACCAAATCCCATAGTGATAAAGTAACCAAAATCCAATAGCCAGAAGGAAAAATGATAAAATCACAAAAAACAAGTAACCAAAGTGTCGAGATCCATAAACCATAAAACCAGAGTGCCAGAATACAAAAGCCGAAGAACCAAAAAACCAAAGTGCTAAAAAGTCGAAATCTAAATAACCAAGTCCAAAATCCAAGAGCCACAAATCTAGAGAGTTAAGGGAAATCCACATCAATCGATAATCAATCCACCCGGGCCAAGTCATGGCCCATTCCTATCTTGAGCCGGAGTAGGCAACTGTGGTTGCTCCGGTATCGTGGCCCGATTTCTAACATACTGTGCCAGCTCGCCATGTCTGACACATTCCTCAATCATATACCAAATATGCCTACAGTCGTTTGTATTATGACCATCAGGATCATGAAATAAATAGTGTTCACTAGAAGCCCTTTCCCTTTGAGTTGACTCTCTCTTGGGAGGCTTCCTGACCGGAGCAGCCGAATGGACTTCCAGATAGATCCCTTCTAAGGAATTAGTAAGTTTCATGTACGAAGGGATTTGGGTTCCTATATTGTTGAGTATTTTGATTGTTTCCAAATGAAACTTTTCCTTTGCCTTTGTCCTTTCCAGAGTCGGACGATCCTTCACCCTTAACCTATTAACCTTGATAACATCCTTATCGGTCCTAGCATCCTCTTACCGCAGAAACCTATCTGCTTCAAAGTAGAACTCGCGAAGGTCCCTTGGAGGACCCCGTTGAAGTGAGACCTTGAAATTAATCTTATTCAAAATTCAAAAAGCAGCAGCCATCATAACCGTGGTTGGATCACGTCCATCAACCGACGCCACTACCGCATTAAATATTTTCAAGAATTTCCGCAAAGTTTCTCTAGACCTTTGCTTGATTGTCGTTAGAGTCATAACGTTCTTGGGTCGAGAAATGTGGACCCTGAACCGTTCAACAAACTTTTCTACCAGAATATTCGAACTTCCAACTTTACGATTCAAACTGCTAAAACCATATAGCAACAATATTCCGAGAGTTAAAGTAGAAAGCATTTTGCCATGACGTTATCCAACGCTGTCGGCACTTCCATGTGATGCATATAACACATCAAGTGAATGGTAGGATCTTTTCTACAATCATAAACATCAAAACCCGGTAACTTGATATCCGATGGATTTTGAGAATTCCTGATAGCCTGAGTGAATGAGTTGCGATTAACAAAGTCCAAATCCAAATGAGATGCTTTCCTAGAGTAAACCATCGAATTACACCCACAATTCGATTATCGTTTCCAAGAAACTTCCCCCAATCTTCCAAACCAGCACTAGTTCCTCCGGTATGTAATCCAACTTCAGCCATCTGTTGATTTTAACACAAACATCTGCTTTAGCCCTAACTTGAGGAGCTGTTGCAGGTGCAAACCTTACTTCCAAAGCCATAAGGTTCTTCTAGCATTTGTACCCTCCTGCACCAGCGCTTGAGTCACATTTCCAACTCATGATTCCATAGCCTGACCAACCAAAACATCCCGAACCACACTTTCAACTAAGGCTGTTATGGTAATGGTTACCGTTACCAGTTGGCGAACACCATTATCCTACCAGTTTTATAGGTAAGCCATTATTGCTTACTATTACCGTTACCGATCGACTGATATGCCAAAGACTAATATACTGATAATCTAGTAACCATTACACTAGTAATGGTAAATTACTATTTGTCCATCATATAGATTGACATATTTTTGTACACAATGCATATTTGTTAGTGGTAATTAGGCATGCATCCTTATTTTCAAAGTTTATTCACTGCGCATCCTTGTGTATGTTTTGTATGTAAAGTAGGTCTCTATTTCCTGTAGCAACCTGTTTTTCTGATTTTTTTTGTGATGCTGTATAAAAAAATTAAAAAAATTGTAAATATTCACAGAGAATTCTACACAAAAAAATACTGAAATATCAACATTTTTTGTGAATAATTGCAAACATTTCTGCAATTATTCACACAGTGCATGCAGACATTTCTGCAATTATTATTAATAATTGCAGTAATGTCTATAATTATTATTAATAATTGCTAATGTATCAGTTTTACAGTTGATGTAACTAAATGAAAAAGTTGCTGGAATATCAGCAAATATTGCGAATAGTTGCATCATTTGCAGCAATTTACTGGAGAAGAAATATTTTTCATTTGTATGCAATTTTTATTATATTCCTACTGATTTTCCTAGAATACTTGAATGTCTTAATAAGTATGGCTCTGAGTTTGAATTTTTTACGCAAATCAGCAAAAGTTCCATGAAATTCTATAATTTTTTGATATAATTGCTACAATGTAAGCAATTTTACGGAAAATTACAGAAAATCTCTGGAGCGTGCATATTTTTTTATTTTTATTGTAGTTTTAATACATGAATAGATGATTTTGTGTTGAATTAAATTTTGAAGTTTGGTAAATTTTTACAGTTTTTTGTTGATTTTTTTGATGATTTTCGAAAAACAGAGAGCTATTTATAAAGTTTTTGGACATGGAGTTTTTTTTATTTTGAAACTTAATAGGAACCTGAGCCAAACTGTCCTTATTTATCATGTTATATGTAGTTTTAGTTTATTAAAAACAAAATGAACAAGAAAATAAGTGTACTTAGAATTATTTTACGAGATTATTGAGCTAAATATAATCATTTATTTGGTTGTAAATGCATGTAATAAAACATACTAGATGTATATACATATGTTTTAGATTAACTTGTAAAATTAACATTACCGCCGGTATTGAAGACATATTACTAATAATTTACCGTTAAAACTGGTAAATTTACCGTTACCATGCTATTTTAAATGGTATACCGATTTTAATAAAAATTGGTTACCGATCAGTAGGTAATAATATGGTAATGGTAAATTTATCATTACCATACCAATCCTACTTCCAAAAGGATTAGAGGAGATTCCCCGAGCCGTATTGGTTTGGGGCCAATTTGGAGGAACTGCTCCCAAGTCCTGCAAACCAAGAGCGCATTACATTCTCATTCTAGCCTGAGTTCCTTAGTCTGTCGACCTTCCAAATTCTTCCATCCAAGTAAAGAAAGTGTTCATCATTTCTTGTTGCTTTGTAACAATTTCTTCTTGTCGTTGCATGGTGAAAATCTTAGCCAATCAATCCATCTCTTCTCCAGTTAGATAGTTCGTTGGATCTTCCTTTTTATCATTCTTGAAATTCCAAGCAATCCGAATCCTTAGCGATCCAAAGTTGCGCTCACCCCCTACTTGATGCTCCAAAATGTTCACGTGGGAATTAGATCGCTTCAAATGCCAACACTCTAGTGTAAATAATCCAAATAGTCCAGTCATAGAAAAGTAAATAACTCCAAAGATTTATAGTGGTTCGACAAATTGTGCCTAGGTCAACCCCTATGTAACTTCGCATATTTATACTATATGGTTACAAGTATAGTCCTTTTGTTTACAAAGTTACGTATTAGCAATGGCAAAGTCCTTGCCTAAAGCCTATAAGTCCTTTGCTAGACCCAAATTTCCAAGATTGCCTTCTATGTCCAAAAGAGTCAAATATGAAGCTTCTATGTCCATAAGAGTAGAAGTAGTAAGCCAATTGTCCAAAAGAGTTTGAGAATCCAATACAAATGCCAAGAGGAAGGTCACAAGTCCAAAGAAGTTTCCAAGGAGGAAGAAGCCATGAGAGAAGCCATTAAAATGCGTTAAGTCCAAGAATCCCATGTGCAGCAAAAATGAACAAAAAGATCTTGGAAACAGCCCACAAGAGGGCTATTTATAGGTGTAGGGAGTGGGAATTTGCATCCCCATATTACGTCTCCTGGGATTGGTACCAACCCTGGAGGAGTTAGCAAAATTCCATTGCTTTGCTTCAAAGCATCTAGTTTCTTCCATCACTAATTTCATTTCTAACTTGCACCGATCTGGAAGTTAATATGGGGATACGAAATACAGAAAACCGATCCTGGGAGTTGCTTGTGCTTACACCGATCCCGAAAGCCATTGAGAAGATACCAAATGATCACCACCGATCCCAGGATACGAAAAATTAATACCAATCCCAGGATACAGATTTGCTACTACCGATCCCAATACTTAGATGTACTTGAGTTGTACCGATCTGGAAGTGTTTCGGGGATATGTACCGATCCCGAATACTTAGCCAAATTTTTGAGTTTTTCCTGAATTCTACGACTTCATCCAAATCGCTCTAAGCTTTCCAAGGTCCGTATTCAAGTCCTGAGCACTCCGGCAGTCATAATTTCGAAGCGTGATTATGTAACGCCCCATCTCTATACTCTCACTAGCTAAGGTCACTGCGAGTAATGTTGTCACCTAACCCGAAGAATAAGGCTTTTGAGGAGTGACCATCTGTATATTAGTTTTAAACGATGTTAAACATGTCAAATAATGTGGTCTTACTTTTTAAATCTCATGAGGAAATCTGATACATCTAATTCAAGTTTAAACCCACTAAATAGTGGCTATATAAAATTCGGAATCAATATAAAATAAATAATAATATAATCAGAGTCAGACGCAGATATTCACATTACTAAGGCGGAAATAAATATAAATATAGCATGCTACTACCAAAATTAACTGTAAAACAAGCTGACGGTGAAGGTGTATCAGATGACAGCAAGCACATAGGAATTCTCCAAAAGCAAGAGCCAAACATTAGAAAGAACCAAGAGCAGGAGGGAATAATTCGAAAACTGCATAAACCGACACCTTCTTGGGAAAAAGGAGCTCAGAATCTATAGAATACCGGCAGAGTATATCTGGCAGGGTATAACCGGCAATGGGGGTCCTATGACGAAAGGCTCTTTAGGTCAGAAACTAGGAAAGAGGGAGGCAAAAGCTACTCTAACCGAAACCCAAAAGGACGGAAGGGCTGTCGATATTAACCTACTTCACACCGATACATTAGGAGGTAAAGACATCAAGAATATCAGGCCGAAAGAACATAAGGATTATCCGGAACCATCTTCTGAAACGTCCGTTATGCTAACGCCAAAAGGCCACATTGATAAACAACAAACACATCACTAGAAACTACCTTCCAGAAGACCAAACTATGTCCAAAGGCTCCACCGGAGGGAAAGCCGTAACTCTAAAGGGGATACAAGCTATCCATACTAATCTACTTAGTATAGACACAGACAGTGGTTCCGAATCGGCAGCTATCTGCATACCTTATGAGGGCTAGCCCCTCAAAGCATTCATCAGAAAACCGTAAGCCTACACACGAAAGCTTATAACCGAGAGCATACAACCAGGAGCTCAAATACCTTACAAAAGGTTACTACATCGACAAGTTCACTTCAATCTCAAAGAAGCCTTAACTGACCGGGACCCTCCCACTGGAAGTTATAATCAGCACCACAAAGCGGCCGGGAGCTAAAACAACCGAAATAAAGGAGAAAAGCGGCTGATAGAGGTACCATCAGGCCCAACGGCCCAACAGCGGAAGGGCCCTAGAATTCTCTATAAATAAGACCCTAGGGGTCACGTTTTTTTCTGGGGGGAGGGGGATTTTTCTCATTCTTATTCTTGTACTCTTTCTCTCTAAGGTAAACCCTAATTCTTAGATCGATTTGGGGATTTCTTCTATTCTGTTCATGTATTCTAAATCAAAGATCAATAAAGAGTGAATCAATACTTACGACATTTTCTTATGAGTTTGACATGTTATTTCTTAGTTATCGTTGCCACAACTTATTGTTTGTTCCCTACATGTGCATGAACCCTTACCCCAGCCTTTCCGCGAATTGAGTGAAACATCCCTTCCTATAAGCTTGGACCCTTCAGCAAGCTTGGTGCAGAACCCCTTCCTACCACCCATTAAGTCATTTATCAAGGGTTGTATTTAGGGATCCTCCTCCCTAAGGTAACTGTTGGTTCTTGAATCGCTTAAGCGTGATACTCATCCCATCGAAGGAAGAGTAACTATCCTTTCAGATTCCAGGCCTTGATACCTAGGAAACAGCGAACTAACTCAAACTTGCGAAGGCTAAACAACCTATTTTTCCTTAAGTCCCTTTCCATATGCCTATTTCCGGTGTTGACGAAAGATATCGTTAACATTTTGGCGCTAGAAGGATGGCCTTAACCTCCGATCCTTTGGTAACCTTACCACATATCTACCTGTGTTGTTTTGTCCCTGATTGGACTAAGGCTTTGAAGAGGCAAAGTTATGGGTAAGAGGTCCCAACAAAAGCCTTCTGGATCTCGAATCGATTAGTTGGAAATCACTGACCCAGGAGTGACAGAAGAATAAAGGTTGAAAGTGGAAGCCTTGCGGATAATAAAGGGGAAAAGAGAAATAGAACAATACACTTCCGATGCTTGGGATAATAGCCTTTCCCACATAGGACAAACCCTAACACCTCCTCCAAGTGACTCTACATCAAAGAATATTAACATTTTCTCTCACCTAAGGAAAACCCTCCGCAAGCAAATTAGAGGAATGGTGTTTGAACAAGAAATAATGAATGATTTTTACCATTTCAGCAACAAATGTTCCGAAAGGATAACACCTCACCCTTAGTATATTTTGGAAAATAGGAACAAAAATATAGGTAAAACAACGAAACGGGGTTACAAAAGGGTTAGGTCCCAACGACAAGGAGAGAGGTTTACGACAGGATTACCCAAGGGTACCACTTTTCCACCTCGATGGAGAATATCTATTTCCTAACCAAACACGAACTCAACTATTGGTCGTTCGCAAAGAAAAAACCCAAAAACGAAAGTAAAACAGGAGGACCTTATTGTCATTACCACATGATGAATGGACATGAAACTAATCATTGCAAAATCCTTGAGGAAACGGTCATCAAATTCATCAACCAAGGCCAATTACGAGAGTTTATAAAAAGATCGGACTAAGTTCAATAAAATTCCTTAGGAAAAGGATTATCAAACATGACTGAGGGTATGGAAAATCCTCCTTTCGAAACTTAAAGAAACCCAAAAGGGGTCAAACCACGAATGGATCAATTCCCTTGTCATCACCAAATTGGTCAGGGCAAGGCATCCCCCGAAGGGGGATGGTGTGTTAGTCTTTCTCCATGTCCAAATCAGAGGGGGCTAGGTTAAAACATCAAAAGAGTAAGCCTCCATTTCACACCAGGAATGGTCGTGGCAGTGCATATAAAATTAGCATGCCCTGCCTTTGCTCGCAGAAGAGTACTCCCTGCCTCTGCTAGAACTAAGCACATCCTACCTCTGCTCACAGAAGAGCACGTCCTACCTCTTCTTATGTTCCACGTTATCCGTAGAAGGGAACACCAACCCCTATCCGCAGAAGGAAACACCAACCCCTACCATGTCATGATAGCCATAACCAAAGAAAAATGTTTATGCTGAAATGTGTAATCGATCGTTAAGTAACATTATTATAGGTCCTGCCTCTCTTCATAAACACCATCATTATAAAATATTACATGCGACAGGTGATATGCTAAGTACCTCACATATTACATAGTCATTTACGAAAGGATTGTAAAATAAATGCATCTCCAAGATGGAGAACACCCATACCCCAATGCTAGAAATTTCATATAAGTATAACTTAACTCTCAATGAAAAGCTACTTATTCATTAGACAAGGAAGAAATTACAGAATGATAAATCACAGTACATAAAAGTCCATCGACCTTTTGCATCTTTCCTATGACCATGTATGAATCGTCTGAGGGTTTAGGCTGTAACTTTAAAGCTCGGTCGAAAGCCTTGCCCATTTCATGAAGATTTTTGTTTTCCTTCTTCAAGTTGAAACCATCTTTACGTAAAGCATGTTTCTCCTTTTGTAATTTCTTAATTTTGGAAGTACAAAGATCAATACGATGAGAGTTATCCTCAACACTTTTCCTGTCGTAATAGCCTTTCATGTTGGCCTTACTCTTTCTATGCCACCTAGCAACGAGGGAATGATCCAGTCCAAAGGGAAAAATCCCTTATCTCTAGATCTGAGAACTCAAACTCCGTTGAAGCTCCCAAGAGTTCAGGTGTGGAAGTTTCAAGAGTACGTCCAAAGATAGATTCCCGTTCTTTACATTTAGTTAATACATCGTCACGAACTACCTCTAAGTCAGCGACTTGATGATGGAGTTCGTCCTTTTCTCCATCAAAATCGATAGAAGGATTTGTCTTTATATCCCTCTTCACTTCGAGGATGTCTTTGTCCTTTTGCTTTATCTGAGCCTCCAATATACCTATTTGTTCTTTCAAGCATCGCGCAAATGGTTCCCCGGACAGGACAGATCTGTCATCAGTATCGCTAAGATAGTCCTCCAGAAAGTCTCCTAGGCGTGGGGTAAATCGAACACCCTTATCTATGTAAAAGGAAATGCCTTCAAGTGAATTTTCCTACTTATATAAACAAATGAGCTACCTCTTGTAGGATCAATTTTCAGAAAATAAACATCAATATTTGAACCACAGAACTACCTACAACAGAAAGAAAACGAATACAAATGCGACTCTTATCCATGCAAATTAACGTTAGCTACAGGGGGTATAACAAATTAATTTTTCTCTCCAATACTCACTTCTTTCATATTAGATATTAATTTCACATGGTGGGCCCTAAGTTTCATTAATATCATCTCCCTATCATCCCCCAAGAAGTTAAAAGATAGCGAGGATACTTCACATAGATATGCTTGAGCTCTCTCAAAAAGCGTTCTCTGCCGGATTTATAGGAATGTTTTGTGATGAATTCCCTCCTCGGCCTAGAGAGAGAATGCAAATCATCCTTGGAAATAGAATAATTAGTGGAAACAGAATCTTCATCACCATAAGAACGAGTTGTTAAGGGTCGATTCCCACAAGTAAAGAAGAAATTCAAGAATAATGTTTCATACCTGAATATGAGGAATGGGAAAGACAACATGTATTGTATATCCCTTCTCACCAGGTTCTGGGAGATCGACCTCTTCAGTAAACCCTCCATCTCCACTTGAAGTAACTGAAACATGAGATGAATTAACACTCGTGAGGCCCAAAAAGTCACTTACGAACACAGAAAGCATACCTTCCTCTCTGATATCCTTATCATGCTCACGCTTGGAGTCAAAATTGTTGTTATGATCACCTATATCGTCACCTCCTATACGCAAAATTGGATTTTTGTCCTTACTAGACACTGAATAATCGGGCAACTCTTCAACAAATAGAAGGTCTTCAACCCTCTCCTTTTCCCCCTTGGAAACTTTGATGTCCTGTTCTACCATCCTAACTCTCCCCAAGATTCTGCCCTGAAGGGAGGGATGGATGGAAGGAAAATCCATGTCCGGGAACTTGCCATGGTTATCGCAATAGACTAAGGAGAGAGCCTTTTCATAATATTCTGGCATCATGTCTGGAAGATGTACCCTCAAAAATAAGGAAATCCAGTTCTGAGTCTCATAAATTATCCGTTTAGCATTGGAAAGAACTGCCTCTTTTGTTCTCAACCTCCTTGCATGCTCTACCAACATATCCGACTGCTCACGCTTAAGGGTCGAAGCTTTAGCAGCTAAGGAACTGTTTCCAGCCCTTTCCCTCTTAAGAGACACTATCAGCGGACTATAGGCTTCCTCGTTATTGCTCCTTGTTAAAGTTAAGTCATGGGTCTTAGGTTCTAATGTGGCTTTCTCTTTTTGGAGCTCTTTTGTCTCACGAGATAATGAGGCCACCGTTGCCCAAGCAACGTACCAACCTATGGATATATAAAGAAGGAACAATGTAATGTTAGCTCTTACATAAAGAAAATGGATGAAGAGTTTAGGAAAACAAGAGTAAGTACCAGAAGTTGTCTCTTAACAAGATAAAGACAAAAATCAGACCAATCTGTCAAAGCAAATTCTGGAATATCGGAAACATCAACAGAAGGTAGGACATATCTGACAATACTATCAAAGTCCAAGGTCGGTAAAGGAGGATTTACGGGGTCACGTAGTTGATAAGAAAGGGAGTGTGTCTCACACTCTCTCAAATCCGAAACTCCCTGAGGGTCGGATCTCAATAAGCCAACAATAAAATCACTTCATGTGGTCTTCACTGAAGAACGACACGCGTTAGGAGAGCCTCCAAGAAAAGGGGCAAGAGGGATGGATAATAATTGATGACTAAGTGACTCAACGATTTCATCACCAAACGGGCGAGAGATAAAATTTGCTCTTTTATGTCCCTTGGTAGAACCACTGCTGGCAGCCGAAGCCGTCCTTTTTTTAGCCAAGACTTAAGATGGGTAGAGGTAGTGAGAGACAAGTGTGAATCGTCCCCAAGAAACACTGAACGTAAGAGAGAAGGTTGTCCTAGGAAATTTTGTGCCAGGGTAAAGGGGCATGTTCGCAAAGAGATTCCAAAGATAATAGAGCAGAATGCCGACTCAAGTCATCAGGTACTCCAACCACGACGTCAACAACTTGAAGCCCCTTCGCTCCAAGCTTCTCCTCCTTTTAACAAAACCCATCTGACTTGCTCAAACAGGAGTCACCAATTTGTGGGATTTCAGGCATAGTCCTGCCAGGTGATATCATAACATAAACCTATGTTTTAATCTATATTTGATAAGTACATACTGAAACACCCCACCTCCGTTAAGGTCACTCACAAAGGGAATGCCTTAACTTCGGTGGAGCATTTTAGGTAAAAGATGCAAATAAATTACAAGACAGACAAATAAAGCAGCGAAAAATAAAGTCATTTTATTAACAAATTAATTCAGTCAAGCTTTTACAACAGTTATCTCAATCATACTTAAAAGTAATACATAGAACTTCTGTCTTGATTTAATAACTTCCAAGTGTAAAAGAAGCACAAAAATAACAATGATATTCCCCAATAAAGCATGAACCAGCCATAGCAGTACTGGAAGAGAGTCTAAAGCAAAACATCGACCATCTTCGAGCTTGAAAAGAAAACTGAGCTAAATGGTAACATTTCCTCCTTGTGAACCTCGGGGTGGGGGGAGGAGGGAAACGGAAGAAAAGAGGCGAAACAAAACTAGGTCAGACATAAGTCTGGTAAGTCCAGTGATTATTCAACATATAAACTGGTAAGAGAACCATGACATGAATAAACTGGATGCAGGACAATAACAAAGAAATAAGGTAACATAGGATAAGCATAAGGTATGATAAGGCAAGATAAACTGAATGCGCTTCTATTCTTTCTCTGCTTCGCTACTACTTTGTAATTCTAAATTCTATATCTATCTCTGCACCACCTAACTAGTGTCCCAACCAGAAATTTGTATAAAATGATAACATGATAACGTGATCCCAATCCCCGTAATTGTGGTAGACTTCAGGTGTACATCTATCGTGAGGATTCCACCTCAATCAGCCTAATTGCCATGAACATGTTAGATGTACCCTTACTACCCTATCGATCGGCTCCCTACTTGTATTCATTTCTCTTGTGTCTGTGTCAATCGGCCCTCTCTTGCGTGTAGATACCCTGTGCTGGTCTCACCAAAACGTGTATCAATCCTTATGATAGCGACCCGACACATTTCAAGATGCACAATGTATAACTACTGGTACCCAGTGCCTGCTTTTTCCCATTCCGGAGTACGTGCACGCCCATAAACCGTCGGAACCTACACTGACGTACCCTATGCCGCTGTTTTGACCGCTTATAATCAGTCCAGTAATCGTGCCCCACCCTGCCTAGTTTCAGGGTACCATGATACATCTATGTGGGTTACTGCTGAAATGGGTCCCCATTACTAGGGTTTCCTGTTGGTTGAGTTTGTGGGCCTATATATACAAATATTACCCACCTACACGAGATGTACTTAACCCTCCCACCGATTTTAGCATGTTTACTTAACGGTTAAGTTTGTGGGCCTATATGTACTAATATTATCCACCTACACGAGATGTACTTAACCCTCCCATCGATTCTAGCATGTTTACTTAACGGTTAAGTTTGTGGGCCTATATGTACTAATATTACCACCTACACGAGATGTACTTAACCCTCCCATCGATTCAAGCATGTTTTTAATGGTTAAGTTTGTGGGCCTATATTTACTAATATTACCCATTAACCCGATATGTATTTAACCCTCTCGCACATTATGCCATTTGGTTAAGTGTCGCCCGTTCATGTTAACTTAACCCACCCATTAATCATGTCATGTTGGTTAAGTGTTTCTTATTAACTTAACCCTCCTCACTTATCTTGTTGAATTGGTTAAGTATCTCCTATTAACTTAACCCCATTCGTCCATCAAGTTATATTGGTCAAGTGTTCTTTGTTAACTCAACCTCACGTGTTCATCATGTTGTATTGGTTAAGTGTCATCAATCAATTCAAGTTAACTTAACCCCACGTGTTCATCATGTTGTATTGGTTAAGTGTCATCAATCAATTCAAGTTAACTTAACCCACCTACTTGTCATATTACTTTGGTTAAGTGTTGCCTTCTTGTGTTAACTTAACCCTACCACAAATCAAGTTATATTGGTTAAGTGTTGCCCTCTTGTTTTAACTTAACCTTACCACAAATTAAGTTATATTGGTTAAGTGTTGCCCTCTTGTTTTAACTTAACCTTACCACAAATCAAGTTATATTGGTTAAGTATTTCTTATTACTTAACCCTACCCATTCATCATGCTATACTAGTTAAGTGTTTCCTATTAACTTAACCCTAGTCATTCATCTTGCTGTATTGGTTAAGTGTTACCTTAATTAACTTAACCCTACCATTCCTGTCTTAGCTTTAATTCATTCATTAAAGCACCAACCACTCACATTAGACAGGTATTGTTGCAGTTACTGGATGTGCCAGGCGGTTCCGGGCAGTTTTACACCGCAACTCAGTCTAACCTCGGGTTCTTTTGGGCTTGATGATCTAACCTCTCACATTAGATATATATTATTACGGTTGTTGGATGTGCCGGGTGGTTCCGGGAAGTCTTACACCGTAACTCGATCTAACCTCAGGTTAGGCATATTTGTCTTTTCAAAATTTACATATTTACCTTCTATATTTATATGTAAATTATTGTCATTCAAGTCACGCCCAATTTCTCTCTAAATCATGTTCATAATTTTAGGTATATAAATTATACCATTTCAATGTCACTAATTATTTAAAATATGCCAATAATATGTAACTTCATGTTTTTCCCAATGTTACCCCCGCTAAACGTTCGCATAAATTTCATAGAATGTTAGGCTTCGCAATTTAGCCTAACTCAAAATCAAGAGGGGAAAAGGAAGAGACACGTAGCATTCAAGACAAGCATAATATGGATCTAACATATGTCACATAAATTTGGCATAGAATAAATATATGTTTAATTATGAACTTGCAATTTTGAACCTAATCAACTTGAACCAAAAGCATATGGATGGGGGTTTACATAGAACTACACAGTTCCAATTAGTTATATAAAGGTGAACTTGCATTTTTTGATCTAATTAACATGGGTCTTAAACATACGAAATTACCCAAATCCAACTAGGCATGTATAGACAAACTTTTATTTTGGGTCCAATGAACATAAACCTTAAGCATGTAGAATTGCACAAGTTCAATTAGACATGTGACTGTAAACTTTAAATTGGATCCAATAATCATGAATCTTAAACATATGTAATTACACGGGTTTAACAAGGCATGTAAATATGAACTTTTATCTTGGATCCAACAAACATGAATCTTAAGCATATGGTTTTACACAAGTTTAACACGGCATGTAAATATGAGCTTTAATTTTTGAATCCAATTTTCATAGATCTAAATGTGAATCTAAACATACTACATGTCTTAGCCTAACAACTTGCATAAACATAGCAAAATTCCTAAATTGACATACAACATATAGGTGTCATCATGATATGTCATTGCCAAAATTATACAACATGGCATGTCATCGCCAAATTACACAACATGATATGCCATTGACAAATTATACAATGATATGTCATCGACAATTTATTCAACATGATATGTCATCGCCAAAGTATACAACATAATATGTCATCGCTAAATTACACAACATATATGTCTTTGCCAAATTATACAACATGTGGATTCATTGCCAAGCATTTAATATTTATCATCAAATCACATACAACATGATCACAAACTTAATCGTGATAAGAGTCATAGTCTTAATCAATTCAGTTTAACAAAAAGGATAGGCATAAATTTACATAGGGCGTTGTTCTACATCCATTTATTTAGTCACAATTCTAATATCGTTTAGGTCTAAATGATAACTGGACTTACAAAAAGGAGACTAGTCTTGTGTTCTGGGATCTGTATTCTGAAATCGAATATCTCTCCTTTGTTGTAGATGTTGAATTCTCTTAGTTGAATTAGATTTGATTTGTAATTCCTAACTTGCTTCCTAGTTGAAAGAGAATGGAGGCTATTCTAGGCTAAGTACTGACAGCATGATGGTCTTAGGAATATTTTTGTGTGGTTTAGGGTTTAGATTTAGGTTGCTTATATAGAAGTTTGATTTAATAGGAGCCGTCAGATTAACCTAGAGCAAATCAAAGCCATTCAAATCTAAGAGAACCACAAGCCCTAATGACAGGGCAGATCGTCACACAAAGAAAAACGTCAGATTTCAGATCTGACACGAGGGGGAGGTCGACCCCCAGGTCGACCTATATGGGGGGAGTTCGACCTCCTGGTCGACCTGCCTTGGTATTTTATTATTTAATTTTCTGAATTTCTCTTGAATCTTCCGAAGGTCATAACTCCTTCATATGGAGTCCGATTAATGCAAACTCGGATCTATCTCAAGTAGAATTCCGAGATGAACGCAATGGCGTAACCCGTTTCCCTTAATTCTCACATTTTTTATTAAGTATTCTTTAATTTGTTAGTTTAATATTCTCAGAAAATACGGGGTGTTACATTCTCCCCTCCTTAAAGGATTTCGTCCCCGAAATCTTCAAGTTAGGAAGAACGTATATCCTAACATCCAACATCCATCTAATCAACCATTCAATCAAAGGCGCCCATTGTCCTTAAAAGGTTTCTAATGCCGTATGAACATATGCAGAGTGTGTGTATATGTCCTTATCTAATGCAAAATCAGGCGGTCTACTGATTCAGTTGACTTCCTTAATGCAAATTATGTTAGTGCCATGAGTCCATCATGTATGCAATTATTCCTAATCGTACTTTATAATTTCTACATGAGTGCTTCATCATTCATACAAATGCAACATCCATATGATAACACACCAAGTTTCAATCCATATATATTAAAGTTCACTCATGCATATGCAATATGAAAGTGACTGAGCCGATCTAGTGCCTAATGTGTGTGTATGCATCCACGAGCACCCACTAGCAAACACTTGCAACCACTTGCATCCACCAAACATAACATGTCTCAAACACATGTTTACATCCATTGGCTTCTACCTAAGGATCGAGGATAGGACCGAGAGGATATACTTAAAAGATAAAGACTAGCATGCAAATAAACTTTACAGAAAAAGAAGAATCAAGGATATACCCTCAAAAAGGGTATGATGCGCATATCTAGTCTTCAGTCTTCTAAGTCGCATCTTCTTGAGCTTCACTCCACTATACCTTAG
The DNA here is from genome assembly GCA_030737875.1 of Allium sativum. Taxonomy (NCBI): domain Eukaryota; kingdom Viridiplantae; phylum Streptophyta; class Magnoliopsida; order Asparagales; family Amaryllidaceae; genus Allium; species Allium sativum. The sequence goes on from CM060920.1 coordinate 381,163,270, forward strand.
CTAATTTAACTTTGCGATTGCGAAGCTTCTTGACCTCCATTTCCAAAACCCACTAGTAAAGATAGGACCTCGATCACTTACTATGCTAGAGGGTATCCAATGTAGTCGAACTGTATTTCCAAGATAAACAGATGTTAACCATGATACCAAGTGTATATACTAAGATGATTAGAGATCTCTCCTTTACTTAACTTATCCATCATATCACAAATCTGAGGGTCTAAACCTAAAGGTTGCTATGTACTTTTTACCTCTCGTAAGGTCAGTCTTACTTAGGGCGCTTTCCACAACCATTTATTTCTCACAAAAATCATCCCAGTCGAACTCGACATCCCTCAAGTACAAGCCCCAAAGGCCTAAACCAATATCAGACAAGCACCCAAGGGATACCTCCTCCGAATTTGGATGATTTATGTGAGATGATACTAGCAAAACAACCAAACAATTGAGCACTTAACCGACTCTAGCTATCCTCGCCAATCTTGTTCCAAAACTATCGTTGATCGCATAACTGGCTTTGCATTGTCAACTAGATATTTACGTAAGTCTATCTCGTGTTTTAGGGGGCAAAGCCCTAACCTAGTCAAAAATGTCTGCGTGCTCATGGACTACTCTAACGGATCACAAATCGTCGATAGATGCATCAAATGATTCTAGGTAGCTAAGACAAACTAATCCCTTAGGATCGCACGAAATCTCGAGGGTATTCCCGAGGCAAGTCGAAAGTCTAACTACCCTCCTTTCACAATTAGTAGCTAACCAATCTGTAACACCCCGTGTATTCTATAACTGTGGAATTAACAAATTAAAGTATAATTAATTTGAAATCAAAGAACTAAGGGAAACGGGATACGCCATTGCGTTCGTCTCGGAAAAATACGCGAAATAGAGTCCGAGTTTTCGAAAAACGGAGTCTGTATGAAGAAGATATAGCCTCCGGAAGTTTCTGAATCAAGTTTAAAATTAAAAATCGGGCCCAATTGGCCAGGGCGGGAAAAGTCCCGCCTAAGACACCCAGGTCGACTGGTCTGTCGACCTCGTCTAGCCAGGTCAACAGGGCTGTCGACAGGGCTGTCGACCTGGTCCAGAGCCAGGTCGAACCCAGTCCAACCTGGCTGGCCTATTTTATGTTGGTCGATTTTCTGTAGTCTGCTTTGTCATTAGGGCTAGGTGGCAGGCTCTAATTGGTCTCTCCTTAGGATGAATGGCTACGATCAATCCAAGCAACATCAATGGTCCTAATCAGTTCATAACCCCAATAAAAAGGACCCTAGACTCTACCTAGGTTTCTTACACAATTCTCTAGCCTCCATTGCTCTCTTCTTCTAAAAAAAAAAATATAAAAATGGCGTCGCTGCTCTGCTGAAATTAAAACTAGAAGATAATCAACATCAGCCTAACCAACTCAATTCAAACTAGAGATTAAAGTTTCTGCAAAGATTCTACAACAAGTTAAAGTTCTTTCTTTAATCCAATCAAGGCAAGTACAGTTATTCTCCGCTATAAACGTTAATTATAATTTTGATATGCATTTAAAACTGAGTTTGAGGTTGTATATATATTCTCTTCTGTTGGATCTGTTTTCTGTGACTGTTCTGTATTCCTTTCTTCTTTTCTGTTTCTATAGCCAGGCTACCACGAGCCTGTGCCCAACCTCATAAAGAGATTAACGTATGAACGCAAAATTTTGGGATAAATAATGAATGATGCGAAATTTGACAAGACTAAATTGAATGTATGACTTTAGGTCTGAGGCATAAAACATATTGGACATATGCATAAATTTGACTATGAACATGTAATTTATGCATGTTGTATGCATAGTTATGTTGTGATTTAGAACTGTAATTAATGAGCATATGTTATAAACTAGTTTTAGACCTATGCATATTATGTGATAAAAAAAGAAGAGGAACCACTGTAAGATTACATATGATTTGAGACTTTGGACAAAATGCATATAAAAGTCAAGATTTGATTTTTAGAAGATATAATTTAAAGATTTAGATTGTTGGGTATAGTTTGCATAATGATTCATGACTTAAAAAGGAGAAGATATAGGAGCTTAGGTGTAAAAGATTTGCATTAATTAGGATATCTATTATTGTGATTACACCTAAATAGGGATTTTTGGATATATGGCATGCATTGGAATTAATGGTTATATTTGGTATAATTTATATGTGAATCTGCTGTAAAATGCTAGTTTAACAAAAATTGGAACATATGTTATAGGGTAAATTATGTCCATATTCTGCGCTATGTAAATATATGCAAACATGGAAGTATATGATCATATTGTGAATCATGACATTATTTAGGCATATGAACTTAGGCCTAATTTATGTTTAGGCAAGGCACGTAAATAGAACCTTTAGAAATATTAAATTTGCTAAATCTGCTAATTTGCCAAGTTGCCTAAACTGCTAGTTTTGTTATATTGCCTAGACTGCTAATTAGATTGAAACGCCTAATCTGTTAAATTTGTCGGTTGAAATGCCTAACCTGTTATATGCCAAAATCTGCTAAGTTGTTAAATCTGTTAAATCCGTTAAGTCATATAAAATCTGTTATCTGCTATGTTGATATAATCATCCTGTTATTGATATAATCTGAATTGGCATATATGTTGGGCGTGCGCATAAATGGTAAATTATTAATTAATTGGCCGCAAAGATAAACATGGCTAACTCGAGGTTAGAATGAGTTTGCGGCGTAAATCTTCCCGGAACCGCCCGGCACATCCAGTGGCCGCAAACAATAGGTTCTAATGTGAGAAGTTAGTCATAACATGCGTAAGACACGAGGTTAGGTCTGGCTTGTGGCAGAAGTCTGCCCGGAATCGCCCGGCATATCCAGCGGCCACAAGCTACCGACCTAATGTGAGAGGTCTGTGCATTAATAATTAATTAATGCAAATCTAAGATAAGAATGACGTCTAAAACGTATTGGGGGAAAATAGGGTTAAACCAACTGGATTAATAGGTGTAGTAAACCCGTCCATGAATCTGTAGGCCCAGTACAAAGTTAGACAAATCTGAAAAATCTGTACATCTGATCTGTTAGTCTGAAAACTTGTTAACTTAATCTGTGAACTAGTAAAATCTGAATTCTGTATGCCTAAACTTGTAAACAAGTTAAACTGAGATCTGTTAGTCTGGGGACACAAGGTTAGGAGGGGAATTACTTGTGTCATCTGTTGTTTGGGACCCATATTAGTCAGTAACCCTTTCTGGTATCAAAACTTTGACCCAACAGTAGGTAGGGTCCGGGCACGCTTACTGAACTAATTATAAGTGGTTCATTCTGATAATGGCGAGGGGTGTTGATGGTGCGTTCCAACCGGGTCATGTGCGTGCATGGATCCCGGTCTGCCTCTGAGGATGTAAGACGCCGTGACATCTGTAAATAGGTCTGTGCCAATTGGTTGTCACTTTAGGGAGTGATACACCCTACTGTGGGGCCGACACAGGATATTTATGTATTAGGGAGCCGATCGCTTGGGGTAGGGTTTTAGGGTACGCTTAGTTCTGTCTGTTTCTGTTGGTACCGTCTGTTTCTGTTGGGTGGTAACACCTGTCTGTTCCTGTGTGGTACCGTCTGTTCGGGTGGTAAAGGCCCATTACTAGTGTACACCTAATTCCACATTCTGTCTCCATAGGGATAAATCTGTTTCTGCTTCTGTCTGTTTCTGATCGGGTAGTAAAGGCCCATTATTAGCATTCTGTTTCTGTTAAAGAATTTTGTACCCGTTCCTGCTTCAATTTAGACATTAGGGTGACACCTAATTCTGTTATACTAGTATTAGTGCAGAGAAGTGTAAAACAATAGTTTATATCATTCTGTTTTTCTGTTATATCTGCTACACATGTTATAGTTATCTCACATCCAGTTTTAGGTTCATATCATATTATTATTATCTGTTCATATGCTGAAAGTCACTGGACTTGCCAGACTTTTTGTCTGACCCTTGTTGTTTCGCCTCCTTTCTTCCGTTTCCCCCCCCCCCAGGTTATCCAAGGAGGGAAATACTTTAGCTTGTTCCGGATTTCTCTTTGCTTGAAGTGCTTAAAGTATGGCTTGGCTCTGTATAGCTTCCGTTCCAGGGGGATTATGATTTTAAACCATGCATTTTGAAGGCTTTTGTACAAGACTGATATTTTGTACTTGAATTCTGAAATTGAAAGGATTTAACCATATTAATTTCTGTTTCCGCAGTAATAAAGTTAAAAATTTTCAAGTACTGTTTTATCTGTCTTGTAGTTTCTGTTCTGTTTACTAAAATGCTCCACCAAAGTTAAGGCATTCCCTTTGTGAGTGACCTTAACGGAGGTGGGGTGTTACATTTGGTATCAGAGCTGAAGGTTACCAGATTCGATAAAAAGTTTTGAAAACTATTTTCAAAAAGGATTTAAAAAGGAGGTATTTTCAAGGGTAAAGCTTATTTTTGAAAAATAAAATAAATAATCCCTAAAAGCCATATATCTTTCTTTCGATTCTTTGTTTCGAGTTCCTTCCTCTTTCCCTTTTTGAATCTCTTCCTCCGCGTATAGATGCTTTTTCTAAGATATGTAAGGACTTCCGTGCGATGGGAGGAAAACCGCTTTATGGGACTGAGACGTTGTCGAGGCTAGGATAGAAATAGGAAAATTTCTATAGTAGGTTTAATTTCTTTATCTGATTATGGAGTTAAGACTTTTTCTGATTCTGGTATTTTGATTTTGTAATCGATACTCTGCACTTTAATGCTAGTATTGTTTCTGAATTCCGCTATAGACTCAGACCCATAAGGGTTATGGGTCATCTGTTTGAGATTGGGGTTTGAGGGATATCTGTGTTAGGCGTCAAGTATGACGCATACATTCTGAGTTTTCGTAGGGTATGATTTTATCATGCTTAGCTTCCTAAGGATCATTAGGGAACCTGATCTGTATCAGTAGTCTGTAAATATCTGAATAATTCTGATTTCAAGTTTTGGCATTGCCTAAAGAAGGTAATCCTCTGAGTGTCAATCTGATATTGATTTCGGTCTTTGGGGGTTGATACTTAGGGGAATTATTTTCTCAACCAATGTCTAATGGGAACCAAGTCTTCGTTCTATCTGTACTCGCTTCCATCATTCGACTGTATCCTATCGATCGAATATTTGAACTTTAGGTAGAAACTAATGGGTGTAAACATGTGTTTGAGACATGTTATGTTTGATGGTTGCAAGGGGATGCAAGTGGTTGCTAGTGGTTGCCCGTGGATGCATATACACACACTAGGCACTAGATCGGCTCGAAAACACTCTCATACTGCATATGGATGGGTGAGCATTTTTTTAATTCTTGTGGATGCAAATTGGTTGATTCAGCACATGGATGTTGCATTTGAGTGAATGGTTGTGCACTCATATAGAAATAATATATATCATCAGAATTCTATTGCATACATGTTGGACTCATGGCACTGACATAATTCGCATTAAGGAGGTCAACTGAATCAGTAGACCGCCTGATCTTTGCATTAGATAAGGAACATATACACACACTTTTGCATATGTTCATACAACATTAGAAGTTTTCTAAGGACAATGGATGCTTGTGGATGATGGTTGAGTAGATGGATGATTGGATGGTAGGACACACTCTTCTTAACTTGAAGATTTCGGGGACGAAATCCTTTTAAGTGGGGGAGAATGTAACACCCCGTGTATTCTATAACTGTGGAATTAACAAATTAAAGTATAATTAATTTGAAATCAAAGAACTAAGGGAAACGGGATACGCCATTGCGTTCGTCTCGGAAAAATACGCGAAATAGAGTCTGAGTTTTCGAAAAACGGAGTCCGTATGAAGAAGATATAGCCTCCGGAAGTTTCTGAATCAAGTTTAAAATTAAAAATCGGGCCCAATTGGCCAGGGCGGGAAAAGTCCCGCCTAAGACACCCAGGTCGACTGGGCTGTCGACCTGGTCTAGCCAGGTCGACAGGGCTGTCGACCTGGTCCAGAGCCAGGTCGAACCCAGTCCAACCTGGCTGGCCTATTTTATGTTGGTCGATTTTCTGTAGTCTGCTTTGTCATTAGGGCTAGGTGGCAGGCTCTAATTGGTCTCTCCTTAGGATGAATGGCTACGATCAATCCAAGCAACATCAATGGTCCTAATCAGTTCATAACCCCTATAAAAAGGACCCTAGACTCTACCTAGGTTTCTTACACAATTCTCTAGCCTCCATTGCTCTCTTCTTCTAAAAAAAAATATAAAAATGGCGTCGCTGCTCTGCTGAAATTAAAACTAGAAGATAATCAACATCAGCCTAAGCAACTCAATTCAAACTAGAGATTAAAGTTTCTGCAAAGATTCTACAACAAGTTAAAGTTCTTTCTTTAATCCAATCAAGGCAAGTACAGTTATTCTCCGCTATAAACGTTAATTATAATTTTGATATGCATTTAAAACTGAGTTTGAGGTTGTATATATATTCTCTTCTGTTGGATCTGTTTTCTGTGACTGTTCTGTATTCCTTTCTTCATTTCTGTTTCTATAGCCAGGCTACCACGAGCCTGTGCCCAATCTCATAAAGAGATTAACGTATGAACGCAAAATTTTGGGATAAATAATGAATGATGCGAAATTTGACAAGACTAAATTGAATGTATGACTTTAGGTCTGAGGCATAAAACATATTGGACATATGCATAAATTTGACTATGAACATGTAATTTATGCATGTTGTATGCATAGTTATGTTGTGATTTAGAACTGTAATTAATGAGCATATGTTATAAACTAGTTTTAGACCTATGCATATTCTGTGATAAAAAAAGAAGAGGAACCACTGTAAGATTACATATGATTTGAGACTTTGGACAAAATGCATATAAAAGTCAAGATTTGATTTTTAGAAGATATGATTTAAAGATTTAGATTGTTGGGTATAGTTTGCATAATGATTCATGACTTAAAAAGGAGAAGATATGGGAGCTTAGGTGTAAAAGATTTGCATTAATTAGGATATCTATTATTGTGATTACACCTAAATAGGGATTTTTGGATATATGGCATGCATTGGAATTAATGGTTATATTTGGTATAATTTATATGTGAATCTGCTGTAAAATGCTAGTTTAACAAAAATTGGAACATATGTTATAGGGTAAATTATGTCCATATTCTGCGCTATGTAAATATATGCAAACATGGAAGTATATGATCATATTGTGAATCATGACATTATTTAGGCATATGAACTTAGGCCTAATTTATGTTTAGGCAAGGCACGTAAATAGAACCTTTAGAAATATTAAATTTGCTAAATCTGCTAATTTGCCAAGTTGCCTAAACTGCTAGTTTTGTTATATTGCCTAGACTGCTAATTAGATTGAAACGCCTAATCTGTTAAATTTGTCGGTTGAAATGCCTAACCTGTTATATGCCAAAATCTGCTAAGTTGCTAAATCTGTTAAATCCGTTAAGTCATATAAAATCTGTTATCTGCTATGTTGATATAATCATCCTGTTATTGATATAATCTGAATTGGCATATATGTTGGGCGTGCGCATAAACGGTAAATTATTAATTAATTGGCCGCAAAGATAAACATGGCTAACTCGAGGTTAGAATGAGTTTGCGGCGTAAATCTTCCCGGAACCGCCCGGCACATCCAGTGGCCGCAAACAATAGGTTCTAATGTGAGAAGTTAGTCATAACATGCGTAAGACACGAGGTTAGGTCTGGCTTGTGGCAGAAGTCTGCCCGGAATCGCCCGGCATATCCAGCGGCCACAAGCTACCGACCTAATGTAAGAGGTCTGTGCATTAATAATTAATTAATGCAAATATAAGATAAGAATGACGTCTAAAACGTATTGGGGGAAAATAGGGTTAAACCAACTGGATTAATAGGTGTAGTAAACCCGTCCATGAATCTGTAGGCCCAGTACAAAGTTAGACAAATCTGAAAAATCTGTACATCTGATCTGTTAGTCTGAAAACTTGTTAACTTAATCTGTGAACTAGTAAAATCTGAATTCTGTATGCCTAAACTTGTAAACAAGTTAAACTGAGATCTGTTAGTCTGGGGACACAAGGTTAGGAGGGGAATTACTTGTGTCATCTGTTGTTTGGGACCCATATTAGTCAGTAACCCTTTCTGGTATCAAAACTTTGACCCAACAGTAGGTAGGGTCCGGGCACGCTTACTGAACTAATTATAAGTGGTTCATTCTGATAATGGCGAGGGGTGTTGATGGTGCGTTCCAACCGGGTCATGTGCGTGCATGGATCCCGGTCTGCCTCTGAGGATGTAAGACGCCGTGACATCTGTAAATAGGTCTGTGCCAATTGGTTGTCACTTTAGGGAGTGATACACCCTACTGTGGGGCCGACACAGGATATTTATGTATTAGGGAGCCGATCGCTTGGGGTAGGGTTTTAGGGTACGCTTAGTTCTGTCTGTTTCTGTTGGTACCGTCTGTTTCTGTTGGGTGGTAACACATGTCTGTTCCTGTGTGGTACCGTCTGTTCGGGTGGTAAAGGCCCATTACTAGTGTACACCTAATTCCACATTCTGTCTCCATAGGGATAAATCTGTTTCTGCTTCTGTCTGTTTCTGATCGGGTAGTAAAGGCCCATTATTAGCATTCTGTTTCTGTTAAAGAATTCTGTACCCGTTCCTGCTTCAATTTAGACATTAGGGTGACACCTAATTCTGTTATACTAGTATTAGTGCAGATAAGTGTAAAACAATAGTTTATATCATTCTGTTTTTCTGTTATATCTGCTACACCTGTTATAGTTATCTCACATCCAGTTTTAGGTTCATATCATATTATTATTATCTGTTCATATGCTGAAAGTCACTGGACTTGCCAGACTTTTTGTCTGACCCTTGTTGTTTCGCCTCCTTTCTTCCGTTCCCCCCCCTAGGTTATCCAAGGAGGGAAATACTTTAGCTTGATCCGGATTTCTCTTTGCTTGAAGTGCTTAAAGTATGGCTTGACTCTGTATAGCTTCCGTTCCAGGGGGATTATGATTTTAAACCATGCATTTTGAAGGCTTTTGTACAAGACTGATATTTTGTACTTGAATTCTGAAATTGAAAGGATGTAACCATATTAATTTCTGTTTCCGCAGTAATAAAGTTAAAAATTTTCAAGTACTATTTTATCTGTCTTGTAGTTTCTGTTCTGTTTACTAAAATGCTCCACCAAAGTTAAGGCATTCCCTTTGTGAGTGACCTTAACGGAGGTGGGGTGTTACACAATCCATGTCTAGAATCAACCCATAGCCCATGAAACCAAAAACATACGTATCTCAAATCCTTACAAATCAAAGATAAATGAGCTGAACCACAAATTGGATTTGAGACAATAATGGGATCTTCTACTATACAAGTACTAAGGTGTAGAGACTCAACTATGGAAGCAGACATAAACGAATGTGAAGCGCTAAAATAAAAAAGAGTACTAACAGGATGATCAAAAAAAACTAGACTTTTTCAACCGAAGCTTTACTACTTCTCTCTCAGGTATGCTGGCGGTGAGAGCATGCACTTGCCTTCCGGAAAATCCTGACCTTTTGTGACGGCCTGCCCCGCACCAACTGACATTTACTCCAAAAGTGCGCTGTACACATGTCCAGTTAGCACGGAACGGGTCGTGAGAAGGAAAGGGAAGAAGGAAATGAACATACAAGGAACCTGTAGAATGTCTCACAGCGCATAGAACAAAATATAATAATAACATACTTGACATAAAACAGGAGAGACAGTGCATAAGCTGAAAATCAGAACTAAACATCATAGCAGCGGAAATCCAAAATACAGCTTATTACAACTTTCAAACTGTCTCAAGCAAAAGCAACATAAATGAGGTACACTACTAATGCCCAAGTAGCGACCACCAACGACACAGGGAGAATGTGTATATATATATCATACGTGGAAGCCTCTTGCCCGCCTTCGAATCAGCTACTCGCGCATCACCAGCTAACCTGTCTCTAGTCTGCTCGTGTGAGCACCCAGAGTAATAAGAGGAGACATAAAACTCTGGGTCAGGCATAAAGCCTGGTATGAGCGATAAGCATCTAAAGTGAAAAATAACAGGTAGACTAAAACATACCTGAACCTGGACCTGCAACCAAAGAGTTAGCACTACATACTGTACACTCTAAGGTACCATATCAAACAGTGTAAAGATACGGAGGTGGGGGAGGTGTGCATGTCATAATGATGGCAAACAATCAAACATAGCATCCATCCTCACATCTCTCACTCGGTGCGTAAATCATAAATGGCTTCACTGCACTGATAACGTAGCCACTAATCATTTGCTATGTCCACTTTGCCCCATGGAGTCACAAGAACCCCACTACACTGGCTCATAGCCTTACCAATCCTTACTATGTCCACTTTGCCCCATGGAGTCACAAGAACCCCACTGCACTGGCTCATAGTCTTACTAATCCTTACTATGTCCACTTGCCCCATGGAGTTATTCAACCCATCTGCGCTGGCTCATAGTCTTATTACGCATCACCTTGCCCCTCAGGTCATAATGACCCTACTGCATTGATAACGTAATCTTGCTACCATCACTTTGCCCTTCAGGTCATAATTACCCTACTGCACTGATAAGTAGCCCATCATTCATTCTTAGTGGTGAATCGAAGTTATGAACGTCGACAACTCCTTAGCACATGTCCCGCAGCAAAGTCCAACTCAAGAAGTCAACTCATTGGTTCCTATCTGGATCCTGAGTCAATACCCTTCAATTGGACTACCTTTGCATCTCGGGTTATTGGTCATCATCTTCATCCGGATCGGTCTTCATCATTCGGTTCGGGTCGCACCTCCTGCATCGGATCGGGTCGTGATCCTCCAGGTGATCGGGTCGCCCTCCTCCATTGTCTCGTGAATCCAGTCTCCATCGGATCGGGTCGTGATCCTCCAGGTGATCGGGTCGCCCTCCTTCATTGTCTCATGAATCCAGTCTCCATCGGATCGGGTCTCCTCTTCTGGTCGGATCGTGAACTCCCAGCGGATCGTGTTCCAACGGGTCGGATCGTGCTACATGGATCGGGTCGTGACTTCCCATCAGTTCGTAAGGCTGGTCGGTTCGTGGAAGGACGAGGCAGATCGCATGACAACTCCTCAGGTCAGATCGTGATCATCTGGTTCGGATCGGGGTGCGAAGCGCGAGTGCGGATCGTGGACATGGCATGCGATCCGATCCGGATCCCTGCATAATTCCTGCAGCTATTCCAGCGAGTCATTTACGCCTCTCGACGGCGTTTTCGACCATTCCAACTATTCTAATCAGTCACAAAGCATTTCATACAGTCATAGCAACATACATAATCAACCCCAAACATCAAAACATCAACATGATAGGTTAAAATGGATCAAACATACCCAAAACCCTATATTTCCCTCTAAGCATATTTAGGTGAAACTAATGATAGGATTAACAAAACTTAACCAAATTAACCCAAATTCATATCAGAGGTCTAAAACATCATTCCGAATTTTATAAACATTTTTCCAGAATTTTATCATGTTTAAATTCGCTAATTTACACTAATCACCCCTAATTAGCCATAATTAGTGCAAAACTATGCAAATCACTCACCTTAGCCACAAAATAAACTAAGATCTGAAATAATTCTCTGATTTGATGTGAATTTCAATGCCAAACAGCAGCTCCTATGTTGCTTTGGTGAAGATCTTCCTTGATTAGGGGTTGCTAAGCCAAATCCTTGACAAAAGGTGATTTGGAGGTGATTTAGAGGTTGGAGGCCATTTTTAGGGATCCTTGGTGATAAGTGGAGGCTAGAAAACTGAAATGGAATGATCCTCTATCTCATTTCAGCCCTCCCATAACCCTAATCCCGAAATGGGTTATGGGCCTACTCACTAATCACCCGATTTGGCCCGGTTAAGCAGTTTTTCACCCTCCAAACCTTATTTCAGCCATATCTTCCGAACGGTAAGTCCGTTTGGCTATTATGACCACTCTACGGAAAGGTAAACCATCAAACAAATCTAATGGAAGTGGTTTCAGGTCAAAATTCCTTTCCAATCAAAAGTTATGGCCAAAACAGTACCAAATAGGGGCAAAATGGTCATTTAAAAATCGACAAAAATCATGGTCATGGAAAATGACTCTAATGGATGTTTCCCAAAGTTACATGACCATACTACTTCACATGGGAAAGAAATAAATATTCTACAATCCTATGATGTGTAGAATACGGGTCGTTACACTCTCCCCCCCCCCCCCCCTTTAAGAAATTTCGCCCCCGAAATTCCCTAATCCAAACACACACAAAGGTCCCGTATGCCTATCAATCATAAAACAATCATCAAACATGCAAAACAAGTAAAATAAGTCTATCCTAGCATGCGAAAAACTAAATCGCAAAGTAAATCTTACCAGGCAAAGAGTTCTGGATATGCCTTCCTAATGCTCTCCTCTGTCTCCCAAGTACAATCATTCTCGTCCTCGCCCCACTGAACCTTGACTAGTTTCACCGCCTTCCTTCGAAGTTGCTTCGTATCGTGCCCCACAATACGAATCGGCTTGCGGTTCCCAACCGCCTCGGGTTCTACTTCGAAGTCCTCTAACTGATCAGGTGAAATAGTCATATCTGAGTCGTGGACGAACTTCCTTAGCTGGGAAACATGAAACACATTGTGTACTCCCGCCATTTTCTCTGGTAAGCCAACTCTATATGCCAAATTCCCGACTAGTTCAAGAACAGGGAATGGGCCAACAAATCTTGGTGCTAATTTGCCTCTCCTGCCAAATCGTATCACGCTCTTCAACGGAGAGATCTTGACAAACACCAAGTCACCAACGGAGAATTTCAAGTCTCTTCTCCTCTTATCTGCATAACTCTTCTGCCTATCTTGGGCAGCTTTCATTCGTTGCTGAATGATCTTAATCTTACCTGGAGTTTCTCTCACCACATCTGGTCCAAGCACAAACTTCTCGCCAGTCTCTATCCAACATGATGGTGAGTTGCACGGTCTTCCGTACAAAGCTTCATATGGAGCCATACCGATACTAGATTGGTAGCTATTATTATATGCAAACTCTACTAGATGCAAATGGTCATCCCATGATCCACCAAAATCCAATATACAAGCTCTCAAGAGATCTTCTAATATACGATTCACCCTCTCCGTCTGACCGCCGGTCTGATGATGATATGCGGTACTGAGATATAATCCTGACCCTAGAGCCTCTTGTAAGCTCTTCCAAAACCCACTAGTGAACAACGGGTCTCGGTCACTCACAATGCTTTTGGGTACTCCATGAAATCTCACTACCCACTTCATATACAGTTCTGCCAACTTGGCTGCCGTTCTGGTCGATTTGACTGGTATAAATCTTGCGTTCTTAGTCAATCGATCCACAACTACCCAAATGCTATCATATCCCGATCTAGTCCTTGGTAAACCATCGATGAAATCCATCGAGACTTGCTCCCATTTCCATTCGGGAATTTCTAATGGTTGTAACAACCCACTAGGCTTCTTTTGCTCAGCTTTAACAAGCTGGCAATTCATGCATTTGGATATAAACTTCCCAACGTCTCTTTTCATCCCTTCCCAGTAGTAGGTCTGTCTCATGTCTCGATACATCTTATTACCACCGGGATGTATAGTCAGTTTTGAGTGATGACATTCTCTAAGCACTTCATCTCTCAAACCATTCACGTTGGGCACAACTAATCTTCCATTCTTCCGAAGCCATCCATCTCGATCAAGCCCATACACATTCATCTCCTCACTGTCGATACCCATCTCTAACTTGGAGATGATTTCCAATAGCTTAGGATCGTCCCTCTGACTAGAACCAATCCGCTCTATCAAAGTGGGTCTGATCGTCAAACTAGCTAGCATAACTGGATCCAATTCGCACTTTGGTCTGAAATCAAACCCCGCGATATACTCCAGTTGCTTCCATTCAAGAAACATTGCCCCTAAACTGTCATGTCTCCTACTCACGGCATCGGCTACCGCATTACCCTTCCCAGGTGTGTATGCGATATCAAAATCATACGAAGCCAAGAACTCTAACCATCTCTGCTGACGGAGATTCAGATCTTTCTGAGAGAAGAGATACTTTAACGATTTATGATCGGTAAACAACTCAAATCGTTCTCCCAAGAGATAGTGTCTACATATCTTCAGCGCAAATACAATCGCTGCCAATTCCAAATCATGGGTAGGATACTTCTTCTCATGCGGCTTTAGCTGTCGACTAGCATAAGCTACAACCCTACCTTCTTGCATCAATACTGCACCTAGTCCGGTACCACAAGCATCCGTGTATACCGTCATCTCTTCATTCCCTTTAGGAATGACTAACACTGGCGCACACGTCAACTTCTCCTTTAGACTCTTGAAGGCATCCTCACACACTTCGCCCCAGACGAAGGACTGATTCTTCTTAGTCAACTGAGTCAACGGTGCTGCTATCTTGGAGAAGTCCTGGATAAACTTACAATAATATCCAGCTAATCCCAAGAAACTTCTTACATCTGTTGCATTCTTGGGTGTAGGCCAATCCTGTACCGTAGCCACCTTCGCAGGGTCCACGGCAATACCATTCTCGGAAACAACATGACCCAAGAATCTTACTTCCCTTCTCCAAAAATGTCACTTAGAGAATTTCGCTTTCAATTGGTGTTTCCTCAACACCTCCATCACTATCCTCAAGTGTCCCTTGTGTTCCTCCTCTGTCCCTGAGTAAACAAGGATATCATCCACGAACACAAGAACAAACTTATTCAACTGATCTCTGAATACTCGATTCATGAGATCTACAAAATAGGCTGGTGCATTGGTCAACCCAAACGGCATGACCAACCACTCATAAAATCCAGATGGCGTCCTAAAGGCCGTTTTCGGAACACTCTCATCCGCTACTCGAAGCTGATGAAATCCTGTCGCGAGGTCCAACTGGGAGAACACTCTTGCTCCTTCCAGTTGATCAAACAAATCATCTATCCGTGGTAGAGGATACTTATTCTTCCTCGTTACCTTATTCAACTCGCGATAGTCCACACACAAACGAAGGGAACCATCTGCCTTAGTGGCAAACACAACTGGTGCTCCCCACTCGGAGACACTCCTTCTAATTAGTCCCTTCTTCAAAAGATTGCTGACTTGCACCCCGATCTCACGCTGCTCTCTTGGTGCCATACGACGAAGTGGCATCACTATAGGTCTGGCATCTTTCACTAAATCAATACGGAACTCAATCTCTCGGTGTGGTGGAAGCCCGGTCACCTCCTCGAAGACGTCCGGATACTAGCCAACCACGGGCACATCTGACAACTCATCATGCGGTATGTCGAGGGAATTTACAAAACAAGCCATAACCCCATCACTGGGTAGACTACCAAACACTACCCTCCGCCCATCATCCGCCCTCACTGTCACCAAAAAGCCCTCACAGTCTACCACCACCCCGTATCTTTGGAGCCAATCGACTCCCAATATAATTCCATACCCAGTAAAGCCCAAAACAAAGCAATCACATACAAACATACATCCATGACTCGATAAGACCAAATTCCTGCAAATCATACTAAGGCTAGTCGAACCACCAATCGGGTTCATCACAATCAATGGTCTATCGACTATCTCGGGTTCCAGTCCCAACCTATCTACCAGGTCACTAGATATGAAGGAACGGGAAGCCCCAGTATCAAACAAAACTCGAACTGGTACATCATAAATAGAAAGCATACCTTGAATAACAACATTCTTTCCTTTCTCCGCCGCAGTTGGGGCATTCGACGAAGAAGGAACAACATCAAGAGCATATGCTTTCACAATCTGCTTCTCCTTAAGAGGTTGCGGACACTTATCCTTCTGATGTCCCACTTGACCACAGTTGTAGCACTTCCTTTCCGCTGGCTTGGCCCGACATTCTCTAGCATAATGGCCCTTCTTTCCACAGCTGAAGCACTCAACATCCTTCTTGCTCTTTTTCTGGCCACCTTTAGATTGGTCCTGCTTCCTCTTATTCTGAGAGTTATTCTTGCCTCCACCGCCTGCTTGCGGCTTTGGCCCTTCTGCAGATGCAGCCTCAGTCTTTGACTTAGGGTAAAGACTCTCTGATCTCAAAGCTTTCCCCACGATTGATTCAAAAGTCTCGTCGATGTGGTTGATAAGCCTTTCCCCCAAGTATCCATCCAAACCAGTAATGAACTTCTCATTCTTCTTTTCAGGAGTATCGATAAGAGAGAGTCCATACTTCGACAAAGTGTCGAACTCATCAATATAATCAGAAACTGCCCTGCCACCCTACTTGAGTTCCAAGAACCTCTTAAACAACACTGACTTCTGGGCAGCTGGAATAAACTTCTCGCTAAAGCGAGCCTTGAACTGAACCCAAGTAACCTGATCCTCTGGAGTAGCTGTTCTAATGGCATGCCACCAATTCATCGCTCGCCCTTGCAGCTGACGAGACGCTAGCCTTCTCTTCATCGCATCCTCAAGACCCAAGTCATCAAAGATACGATCACAGCTATCCATCCAATCTTGAACATCCGTGGCCGACTCCGTTCCGTGGAACGGCTTTCCACCAAGATTAGTGTAATCCTTGCAAAACTTGGCGAAATCGACCCTAGGCGCCTGCACTACTGGGCCAACACCAACTCCGGGATTGGGAACTGCCCCTTGCACTTCTCTAAGCATGTCTATCATGAGGTTAGTAAACATTGCCCTCATGTCAGCGGCATTCCCTTGGTTGGTCCCTCTCCCAGCACCCCTCGTGTCTCGGCTCATCGTCAATCTGAAAAAGGGAAACGATTAACGACCCCATAATGGTGCTAGTGCAGTGCGACTTCATTCTTATACTACTAATAGTATATATATACATTGCTTTTGAAAACCAAAGTAATCAGAAATACGCGCTCTCATATACGTACTATCTCTCCCTGGTGTCTTTCCCTAGGTTAACTACGCAACCTAGAGCTCTGATACCAAGTGTGACGGCCTGTCCCGCACCAACCGACATTTACTCCAAAAGTGCGCTGTACACATGTCCAGTTAGCACGGAACGGGTCGTGAGAAGGAAAGGGAAGAAGGAAATGAACATACAAGGAACCTGTAGAATGTCTCACAGCGCATTGAACAAAATATAATAATAACATACTTGACATAAAACAAGAGAGACAGTGCATAAGCTGAAAATCAGAACTAAACATCATAGCAGCGGAAATCCAAAATACAGCTTATTACAACTTTCAAACTGTCTCAAGCAAAAGCAACATAAATGAGGTACACAACTAATGCCCAAGTAGCGACCACCAACGACACAGGGAGAATGTGTATATATATATCATACGTGGAAGCCTCCTGCCCGCCTTCGAATCAGCTACTCGCGCATCACCAGCTAACCTGTCTCTAGTTTGCTCGTGTGAGCACCCAGAGTAATAAGAGGAGACATAAAACTCTGGGTCAGACATAAAGCCTGGTATGAGCGATAAGCATCTAAAGTGAACAATAACAGGTAGACTAAAACATACCTGAACCTGGACCTGCAACCAAAGAGTTAGCACTACATATTGTACAACACTCTAAGGTACCATATCAAACAGTGTAAAGATACGGAGGTGGGGGAGGTGTGCATGTCATAATGATGGCAAACAATCAAACATAGCATCCATCCTCACATCTCTCACTCAGTGCGTAAAGCATACAATGTTCACCACTTCGATCACCCAACATACCCTGCTACGATCACTCTGCCCCATGAAGTCATAAATGACTTCACTGCACTGATAACGTAGCCACTAATCATTTGTTATGTCCACTTTGCCCCATGGAGTCACAAGAACCCCACTGCACTGGCTCATAGCCTTACCAATCCTCACTATGTCCACTTTGCCCCATGGAGTCACAAGAACCCCACTGCACTGGCTCATAGTCTTACTAATCCTTACTATGTCCACTTTCCCCATGGAGTTATTCACCCCATCTGTGCTGGCTTATAGTCTTATTACGCATCACCTTGCCCCTCAGGTCATAATGACCCTACTGCACTGATAACGTAATCTTGCTACCATCACTTTGCCCTTCAGGTCATAATGACCCTACTGCACTGATAAGTAGCCCATCATTCATTCTTAGTGGTGAATCGAAGTTATGAACGTCGACAACTCCTTAGCACACGTCCCGCAGCAAAGTCCAACTCATGAAGACCACTCATTGGTTCCTATCTGGATCCTGAGTCAATACCCTTCAATTGGACTACCTTTGCATCTCGGGTTATTGGTCATCATCTTCATCCGGATCGGTCTTCATCATTCGGTTCGGGTCGCACCTCCTGCATCGGATCGGGTCGTGATCCTCCAGGTGATCGGGTCGCCCTCCTCCATTGTCTCGTGAATCCAGTCTCCATCGGATCGGGTCGTGATCCTCCAGGTGATCGGGTCGCCCTCCTCCATTGTCTCGTGAATCCAGTCTCCATCGGATCGGGTCTCCTCTTCTGGTCGGATCGTGAACTCCCAGCGGATCGTGTTCCAACGGGTCGGATCGTGCTACATGGATCGGGTCGTGACTTCCCATCAGTTCGTGAGGCTGGTCGGTTCGTGGAAGGACGAGGCGGATCGCATGACAACTTCTCAGGTCGGATCGTGATCATCTGGTTCGGATCGGGGTGCGAAGCGCGAGTGCGGATCGTGGACATGGCATGCGATCCGATCCGGATCCCTGCATAATTCCTGCAGCTGTTCCAGCGAGTCATTTACGCCTCTCGACGGCGTTTTCGACCATTCCAACTATTCTAATCAGTCACAAAGCATTTCATACAGTCATAGCAACATACATAATCAACCCCAAACATCAAAACATCAACATGATAGGTTAAAATGGATCAAACATACCCAAAACCCCATATTTCCCCCTAAGCATATTTAGGTGAAACTAATGATAGGATTAACAAAACTTAACCAAATTAACCCAAATTCATATCAGAGGTCTAAAACATCATTCTGAATTTTATAAATATTTTTCCAGAATTTTATCATGTTTAAATTCGCTAATTAACACTAATCACCCCTAATTAGCCATAATTAGTGCAAAACTATGCAAATCACTCACCTTAGCCACAAAATAAACTAAGATCTGAAATAATTCTCTGATTTGATGTGAATTTCAATGCTAAACAGCAGCTCCTATGTTGCTTTGGTGAAGATCTTCCTTGATTAGGGGTTGCTAAGCCAAATCCTTGACAAAAGGTGATTTGGAGGTGATTTAGAGGTTGGAGGCCATTTTTAGGGATCCTTGGTGATAAGTGGAGGCTAGAAAACTGAAATGGAATGATCCTCTATCTCATTTCAGCCCTCCCATAACCCTAATCCCGAAATACGTTATGGGCCTACTCACTAATCACCCGATTTGGCCCGGTTAAGCAGTTTTTCACCCTCCAAACCTTATTTCAGCCATATCTTCCAAACGGTAAGTCTGTTTGGCTATTATGACCACTCTACGGAAAGGTAAACCATCAAACGAATCTAATGGAAGTGGTTTCAGGTCAAAATTCCTTTCCAATCAAAAGTTATGGCCAAAACAGTACCAACTAGGGGCAAAATGGTCATTTAAAAATCGACAAAAATCATGGTCATGGAAAATGACTCTAATGGATGTTTCCCAAAGTTACATGACCATACTACTTCACATGGGAAAGAAATAAATATTCTACAATCCTATGATGTGTAGAATACGGGTCGTTACACCTTTGTTCTTGCCCTTGTCCTTAATTATACGACCCGTTATACCATAATAAAGAAACTTCCTCTTGTCTTAGGTTTTGCTATTCTTTCCTCCCCTCCTTTGTGAACCATGTCTATATCCATGAGTTCTTCATTCTTGGGTTGTGCTCCTTAGCCAAACTCCCTCATTCTCATCTTTGCCATCCTTGTGTAACTTGTTGACAGGTCTCTTGAAAGCTGCCTCCATCGTATGGAAAATCCTACAAAGCTCGAAAGAAAAATTAGCCGTAGGTGAAACTACTGCGGCTATAGATGGAAGTTGGGCGCTTATTTTCCCTTTGACAAGTGTCGTAGTCTCATCAACTCTACGGAACCATGTCGCGATGAGGTTACCTCCCAGAAAGCCAGGAGCCCCGGAGACTTAGGAAAGAAGGAAACAAGGATTCAAACAGAGGATCAAAAGATAGTGCATATGGCTTTGGGGATTATGCCTTTAAAACAAAACTTTTCTTTGAAAATGCTTCTTTTAAAACCGTTTTGAAAATAATTTTTCAAATCTTTTATCTGATCTGGTAACCTTCGGCTCTGATACCAAATGAAACACCCCACCTCCGTTAAGGTCACTCACTAAGGGAATGCCTTAACTTCGATGGAGCATTTTAGGTAAAAGATGCAAATAAATTACAAGACAGACAAATAAAGCAGTGGAAAATAAAGTCATTTTATTAACAACTTAATTCAGTCAAGCTTTTACAATAGTTATCTCAATCATACTTAAAAGTAATACATAGAACTTCTGTCTTGATTTAGTAACTTCTAAGTGTAAAAGAAGCAAAAAAATAACAATGATATTCCCCAATAAAGCATGAACCAGCCATAGCAGTGGAAGAGAGAGTCCAAAGAAAAACATTGACCATCTTCGAGCTTGAAAAGAAGACTGAGCTAAGTGGTAACATTTCCTCCCTGTGAACCTGGGGGGGGGGGAACGGAAGAAAAGAGGCGAAACAAAACTAGGTCAGACATAAGTCTGGTAAGTCCAGTAATTATTCATCATATAAATTGGTAAGAGAACCATGACATGAATAAACTGGACGCGGGACAATAACAAAGAAATAAGGTAACATAGGATAAGCATAAGGTATGATAAGGCAAGATAAACTGAACGCGCTTCTACTCTTTCTCTGCTTCGCTACTACTTTGTTATTCTGAATTCTATATCTATCTCTGCACCACCTAATTAGTATCCCAACCAGAAATCTATATAAAATGATAACGTGATCCCAATCCCCGTAGTTGTGGTAGCCTTCAGGTGTACATCTGTCGCGAGGATTCCACCTCAATCGGCCTAATTGTCATGAACATGTTAGATGTACCCTTACTACCCTATCGATCGACTCCCTACTTGTATTCATTTCTCTTGTGTTTGTGTCAATCGGCCCTCTCTTGCATGTAGATACCCTGTGCTGGTCCCACCATAAGGTGTATCAATCCTTATGATAGCGACCCGACACGTTTCAAGATGCACAATGTATAACTACTGGTACCCATTGCCTGCTTTTTCCCACTCCGGAGTACGTGCACGCCCATAAACCGTCGGAACCTACACTGACGTACCCCCTGCCGTTGTTATGACCACTTATAATCAGCCCATTAATTGTGCCCCACCCTGCCTAGTTTTAAGAGTATCATGATACATCTACGTGGGTTCCTGCTGAAATGGGTCCCTGTTACTGGAGTTTCCTGTTGGTTAAGTTTGTGGGCCTATATATACAAATATTACCCACCTACACGAGATGTACTTAACCCTCCTACTGATTCTAGCATGTTTACTTAACGGTTAAGTTTGTGGGCCTATATGTACTAATATTACCCACCTACACGAGATGTACTTAACCCTCACATCGATTCTAGCATGTTTACTTAACGGTTAAGTTTGTGGGCCTATATGTACTAATATTACCCACCTACACGAGATGTACTTAACCCTCCCATCGATTCAAGCATGATTATTTAAAGGTTAAGTTTGTGGGCCTATATTTACTAATATTACCCACCAACCCGATATGTACTTAACCCTCCCGCACATTATGCCATATTGGTTAAGTGTCACACGTTCATGTTAACTTAACCCACCCATTAATCATGTTGTGTTGGTTAAGTGTTTCTTATTAACTTAACCTTCTTCACTTATCATGTTGAATTGGTTATGTGTCTCCTATTAACTTAACCTTGTTCGTCCATCAAGTGATATTTGTCAAGTGTTCTTTGTTAACTCAACCCCACATGTTCATCATGTTGTATTGGTTAAGTGTCATCAATCAAATCAAGTTAACTTAACCCCACGTGTTCATCATGTTGTATTGGTTAAGTGTCATCGATCAATTCAAGTTAACTTAACCCACCTACTTGTCATATTACTTTGGTTAAGTGGTTCCTTCTTGTGTTAACTTAACCCTACCACAAATCAAGTTATATTGGTTAAGTGTTGCCCTCTTGTTTTAACTTAACCTTACCACAAATCAAGTTATATTGGTTAAGTGTTGCCCTCTTGTTTTAACTTAACCTTACCACAAACCAAGTTATATTGGTTAAGTATTTCTTATTACTTAACCCTACCCATTCATCATGCTATACTGGTTAAGTGTTTCCTATTAACTTAATCCTAGTCATTCATCTTGTTGTATTGGTCAAGTGTAACCTTAATTAACTTAACCCTACCATTCCTGTCTTAGCTTTAATTCATTCATTAAAGCACCAACCACTCACATTAGACAGGTATTGTTGCGGTTACTGGATGTGCCGGGCGGTTCCGGACAGTTTTACACCGCAACTCAGTCTAACCTCGGGTTCTTTTGGGCTTGATGCACTAACCTC
The DNA here is from genome assembly GCA_030737875.1 of Allium sativum. NCBI lineage: Eukaryota > Viridiplantae > Streptophyta > Magnoliopsida > Asparagales > Amaryllidaceae > Allium > Allium sativum. The sequence goes on from CM060920.1 coordinate 381,185,863, forward strand.
TCACATTAGATATATTTTGTTACAGTTGCTGGATGTGTCGGGCGGTTCTGGGCAGTCTTACACTGTAACTCAATCTAACCTCGGGTTAGGCATATTTATCTTTTATAAATTTACATATTTACCTTTTATATTTATATGTAAATTATTGTCATTCAAGTCATGCCCAATTTCTCTCTAAATCATGTTCATAATTTTAGGTATATAAATTATACCATTTCAATGCCACTAATCATTTAAAATATGCCAATAACATGTAACTTCATGTTTTTCCCAACGTTACCCCCGCTAAACGTTCGCATAAATTTCATAGAATGTTAGGCTTCGCAATTTAGCCTAACTCAAAATCAAGAGGGGAAAAGGAAGAGACACGTAGCATTCAAGACAAGCATAATATGGATCTAACATATGTCACATAAATTTGGCATATAATAAATATATGTTTAATTATGAACTTGCAATTTTGAACCTAATCAACATGAACCATAAGCATATGGATGGTAGTTTACATAGAACTACACAATTCCAATTAGTCATATAAAGGTGAACTTGCATTTTTGGATCTAATTTATATGGGTCTTAAACATACGAAATTACCCAAATCCAACTAGGCATGTATAGGAAAACTTTTATTTTGGGTCCAATGAACATAAACCTTAAGCATATAGAATTGCACAAGTTCAACTAGATATGTGACTGTAAACTTTAAATTGGATCCAATAATCATGAATCTTAAACATATGGAATTACACAGGTTTAACAAGGCATGCAAATATGAACTTTTATCTTGGATCCAACAAACATGAATCTTAAGCATACGGTTTTACACAAGTTTAACAAGGCATGTAAATATGAGCTTTAATTTTTAAATCCAATTTTCATAGATCTAAATGTGAATCTAAACATACTACATGTCTTAGCCTAACAACTTGCATAAACATTGCAAAATTCCCAAATTGACATACAACATATAGGTGTCATCATGATATGTCATCGCCAAAATTATACAACATGGTATGTCATCGCCAAATTACACAACATGATATGCCATTGCCAAATTATACAATAATATGTCATCGACAATTTATTCAACATGATATGTCATCGCCAAAGTATACAACATAATATGTCATCGCTAAATTACACAACATATATGTCTTTGCCAAATTATACAACATGTGGATTCATTGCCAAGCATTTAACATTTATCATCAAATCACATACAACATGATCACAAACTTAATCGTGATAAGAGTCATAGTCTTAATCAATTCAGTTTAACAAAAAGGATAGGCATAAATTTACATAGGGCGTTGTTCTACATCCAGTTATTTAGTCACAATTCTAATATCGTTTAGGTCTAAATGATAACTGGACTTACAAAAAGGAGACTAGACTTGTGTTCTGGGATCTGTATTCTGAAATTGAATATCTCTTCTTTGTTGTAGACGTTGGATTCTCTTAGTTGAATTAGATTTGATTTGTAATTCCTAACTTGCTTCCTAGTTGAAAGATAATGGCGGCTATTCTAGGCTAAGTACTGACAGCATGATGGTCTTAGGAATATTTTTGTGTGGCTTAGGATTTACATTTAGGTTGCTTATATAGAAGTTTGATTTAATAGGAGCCGTCAGATTAACCTAGAGCAAATCAAAGCCATTCAAATCTAAGAGAACCAACCAGAACTTGCCACACAAGCCCTAATAACACAGCAGATCGTCACACAAAGAAAAACATCAGATTTCAGATCTGACCCGAGGGGGAGGTCGACCCCCAGGTCGACCTGTATGGGGGGAGGTCGACCCCCTGGTCGACCTGCTTTGGTATTTTATTATTTAATTTTCTGAATTTCTCTTGAATCTTCCGAAGGTCATAACTCCTTCATACGGAGTCCGATTTACGCAAACTCAGACTTTATCTCAAGCAGAATTCCGAGACGAACGTAATGGCGTAACCCATTTCCCTTAATTCTCACATTTATAATTAAGTATTCTTTAATTTGTTAGTTTAATATTCTCAGAAAATACAGGGTGTTTCACATACAAACTACATATAGGCGAACGGATGATGTTGAGTTTTATTAACCCATTAGGTAATGATATTGACTGCAAAGAACGATGTCAACAATTTAGATTGCTTTTTATCACATATTGGTTGTGTATACAAATCCTGCTTCCCAGACCCCAATAATAATTGAGGATAGACACAGTTTACTGAAATCACCATTCAACATCGTCTCAAACGGTTATTGGGAGTTTAATCTACACTGGGGACATTGAACCCCAATTCAGGGCATAGTCCAAACCAGCGATTACGATTAAAGCAAGAAAACATACGATTAGTTAAGCTTCAAACCTCAAAGAGTAGTGTGATGAATCTCGATGAATAGTAACCTCGTTTGAGTAAAATGTTATGCAGGAAAAAGGAAGAAAAGAAAAGAAGATTCCTTTTTTGGCAAAAGCTCGCCTTTTCATCTCCACCACACATCTAAAATCAAACCAATGAACAGAACTAATCCTGGAATAGCAAAAAGTGAGGAATCTTGTAACGACCCGGATTTTCAGCCGTTGAATTCTGAATATTTAAATTGTTTAAATATTTTATTTGAATTATATATAGGGATTTATAACGAATTTATTTATAAAACGAAGTTTGAATGTATAATTTATATATATAATTATAAAACGAGCTCGAAATGGCGCTGCAGTTCGTAATTTACGATTTGAACTTCAATTGAGAATACAGGATTCGATATAAGTCGGATTTCTATGAAACAAGAAACGTTAAAACCGTATTGATGATAATTTTCATATGAAAGAGGAAAATTCAGATTCGTATTATAAATAGAAAGTTATGGCCAAAACAAAAGTTGAAATAGTCGCTATGGAAATCGTTATTAAAATATAGGCCTTTAAAATAGCCGTTTTGCAAACGGACTCAGATTTCGACGAAATCAGTTTCATTGGGACCATAGCGTTAAATTATTATAGGGTGTTGAATGGCGTGGAAAACCGATGTCGTATGTGACCACGGTAGCCGTAAACGCTCGTTCAGTGCAATTAAATTAATTCAACTGAATAAAGCGATATTCGAGTGTAACTTGAACAGACGATCGAATTAAGCCACGAAATCAATTCCGTTGAGTTCGTAGCGTCGATTATAGTCAGGGTAGGTATATAGTTTGTTATTTTTAGAGACGGGAAAATTTGGTGTTCAAAAGGGCAGTGCTGTGCACGTTAAAAAGGACCTACCGGGGCAACAGTCTCAGAATGCGACGAAATTAGTGTCGTTGGGTTCGTATCGAAAAGTTACTATCAGACTTCGCAGTTTCAAGTTGATTCGATTTATCTGGTGACCTTGAAAAATTAAAATGCGTATGTATTTTCGGTTTTATAAAGGAAATTTTTTCAAACGAAGTCGGATTACGACGAAACTTGTCCCATTGGGTCCAAAATACATTTTTACACCAAGAGTAGCTTTTACATCAGTAAACAGAAGTCGGCTGTGGTTATTTTTATTTGATACTTCACCGTGATGTTTCGCTATAATATAAATAATATAATATAATACTATCTTTATGATGTACACTCTATTAGATTGCCTGCTCCCCACGTTTTCTTCAGTTCCGTGTGTGCCAAGGCAAGGCATACCGTGCGTGCGAAGTAAATTGAAAACCGTGGCAGTCACGCTGTTTCATTCCCGTGGAGATCAAGCTGTCTTCCCCTATATAAAAAGAAAATAACACAGCAAAAAACTCCTTCCTCAAATTACACCGTCCTCTTCTAATCCCCAAATCCTTCTACTTCTCAGACAAACGAAAATCAAATGAGACAAAAGAATTCTTCAGGAAATTAAAACAACTCACATCCTTTTAGAAATAAATATAAAAATAACTACGTCTGTTGGTTCTCTCAAGCACCACCATGACCAATTAAGGTTTCCGTGTTCGAGTTTGGAGTGAGGGTCAGGCGCAGGTCAACAAAGATGGGTGGTGAGGGTGTTCGATGAGGCGACCTGATTGTCGGAGTTTGATGTTGTTTGGGATAGAAAAGTTCGGTGGCTTTTAGCAGGAGGTGGCGGACGTTTCTTTGGGGGATGTCACGCTGTTAAGGGGTCGCGTGTGGTGTCTGACAGTGTGGGGGGTGAGGTAGTTCGGAGAGATGGAGATGATGAGCGGAGGTTGGATGAGTGTGGCATTGACGAGGTGTTGAAAGGGGATTTTGGGTTCGAAGAAACACTGCAGAAAAAGAGGAAAAATTTATCCATAGTTTGGTTAGCCTGGGCGTGAGAAGCTGGATGCGAATTAAGGGAGGCCGTGACTTTCATAGTATGCCAATGGTGACGATTTATGGGAGGAAGAACATGAATATCAGTGGGGAGAAGGGTCGATGTTTTGGGTGTTGCCTGAAACACAAATGCAAGAGGAAGCAGTATCAGCAAACTGTATTGATGAAGCAGAGAAGGGAGGCTACTGTATGGAGTGGACCATTTCATGTATGAATATTTGGGTTTCGAATTCAAACAACGGGCTTTCGGTATTTTGGCTCAGGCAAGGAACACGTTGGGATTATCTATAAATTGGTAATATTAATTATAATTAGTTATATATACACATATATAATTTAACTCACATAAGGGTGGACAGTGTGAACAGGACAGAAGGAGGACTTCAGGGATTTATGTTTGGATGTGCAGTGGGACTTGCGTACAAATTGTGCGGGTTCAATAGCTGTCCGGTCAACTGTTGAAGGGAGGCAAGGTGAGCTTTTGTTGGTGAAGGCGGTCGACAGTAGGCTTCAAATTTATGGAGAACGATGTGTTTCCTTTGGGTGGGTTATCGATGGCGTGGGTTCCTCCTTCTGAACAGATGCGTTGGACAGTAATCAGCCTGTTAGAGGGTATAATTAAAGTAATTGAACATTTTATTATTTATTTAAACTATAGTTAAAGTAATTCAATATTTTGATCAAATCACATAACCAAAATAATTCGTGCTTAGGTGCATTCGGAAATGAAGACAACTAAATTTGTGAACTCAGCGTGAAGAGCAGAAGGGATTGATGGTAATTAACGTGATGGATTAGTGGAGTAAGGTGCGTGCTTTGCGGTGATAAGTTTGAGCGGAGTTGTCGCGTTGGTTTTAATATTCGCATAGTTAGCAGGGGTGGAAGGTGGAAATGGTGGTCAAATTATTAACCATTGGGAAGTGCTGTAGCAGAAAACAAAGGAGACGAGTTTGGGAGTTAAGGATTGGGAGAAGAAGCCAACCGGGATTTATAAGAAAAAATGGTAATATGTTATATAATAATGATTAGGAAATTAAATAAATATTTAACGGTCGTAATATTGTAATAATTATTACTAGTGTATTCGTGAACAGAATTTGACGAACCCGATCACGAAGGGGACCGTAACGACGAAATCTACGTTGTCGAATTGACGTGGCTAAGAACTGAGCTATTAGAAATTCGTGATAATATCAAACATTTGTTTGGCTGTAAACGAATTAAAAGCAGAACCGTCAACTGCAAATCAAGGTGAGTAAACTCACTAAACTCTGCTTCATTTATATTTTTATATAAACGAGTTTTTAAATTTATTTTATACTGTGTGATGGTTGATTGGTTGAATTGGTCGATAAAATTGGTTGATATGATTACATCGTTGGTCTGTTGATGTGAAATAATATTATTGATGCTGATTAACATCTGTGGATGCAGGGAAACAGGTTGGAGGGGCCCAATTGGGTTCCTCAATATTGATATTACTGTTTTTCCTTGGTTGTGATGCATGATATGATATACAAAATCAGTAATTGACTTTGTTGGGTTTGATTTACCCTGGCCATAGTACTTTGGTATTTAAATACCGAAAAATATAGGAAATGGAATTCGAGTTTCAAAAAGGAAATTTATTTCCAAATAGGAATGTAACTTCGGAAAGAGTTGAAATTAAAAACATGTGTATGAAGTAAACTATTTAGGAAGTTATTTATAAACGAGATTATAAATGAAGTGAATTATTTATCATTGAAAATTAAGTTCAAATTTGAATTTATTTAGAAAAGTGGAAATCGGTTTTTGAAATCGTTATTTGAATGAGATTTAGAAATTTGCAATTATAAATGAAGTTATAAACTAGATTCTAATGAGGTAAAACTAAAATAAGATTTCGGTGAATGATTCTACCATTAGAAGTCAATAAAGAAAATTTGGATTTTTAAAATTATTATTTAAAGTTATAAAATCAAATGGGTTTGATTTTATAAAAGAGAATATTATTCACAACTAAAGTGAATAATGTTTAAAGTGAAATTATTTATAGAGGGGATTTGAATTTGGTAATATAAATCCAATTGGAAATTTAAATGGGAAGAAAATTCGTTTAAAAGGGGATATGTTGAAATAAGAACATAGAACCAATTTTTATTCGATGAAGAGGTTTTAAAATAAGTGTTTGGAAAATTAAAACAGCGACTATAGCGCTGTGGTTACAATACATGCTTTGTAAATCTAAACAGCGATTATAGCGCTGTTGTTATTGATACTTGGAAAATTTAAAACAGCGATTATAATGCCGCTGCTATAATATATGGTTTGTAAATTATAACAGCGATTTTAAACGCTGCAGTTATAATAAATGTTTTGGTAAATCTAAATAGCAATTTTAACGCTGCTGTTATAATAAATGTTTAACAGCGATTATAGTGCTGCTGTTATAACAAATGTTTTGAAAATTTAAAACAGCAATTATAACGCTGTTGTTACAATAATTGTTTAATAATTCTAAACAGCGATTGTAACGCTGTCGTTAAAAGTAATGTCCTATAAATCAAATACAACGATTATAACGCTATCGTTATAATCAGTGTTTTTCCGTAAAAGAAGTTGATTCTTAGATTGAATCTAAGAGTTGCGTAAGCGATGTTTCGTTAGAAGTAGTGAGCTCTGACTATTTCAAAGTTAAGAATGTCGTTCAGTTAAGGCCTGAGAGGTAATTATACCCCAACTTGACTGACTACATTATTGACGGAGAAATGGTTAAGGCTCGATAGCAAGAATTGGTTAGTGATATCATTAGTTAACGAATGATTTATGGTTTGAGTTATAATAACGATGTTTTATAACATCGCGTTAATTTGAATTGTTTTTCCCTAAATAAAATGAGAATTATTTTCTACACCTAGAAAATGAAATGAATTGGTCAACGAGGAATTTAGAGACCCGAATTGTAAACGATAATATAAAAATGAATTAATATAAAAAGGGGCCAATGTTGTTTGATGTTTGATCGATAGAATTTCCATCTGGAAAAAATATCGTTGGTTGCACACTTATTTTTCTTTGATAGTTAAATCACCGACTATCCAAGTTTTTGACCATTTTTTCGTCGTCAATACGGAGAAACCGGGATCAGATTCAGTATCTGAAAACCACTCCGTATGGGCGTTAGCGTTGCGATCGAATATGATGAAGAAATTGAAGACGGAGTTATGCAAGGGTTATCCTATTTATAGGATAGTGCCTTCGGTTTGTCCATACCCAGGACAACTTGTATGGACGAACGTCTGACAGAGTATATCTAACGGATCGCGTAAGTTGATCTCTTCAAACGTACTTACGTTTGGTGGCGGAGGAATTCGTTTCTCTTAGCTTTATACCCGTGGTATTTTTGGGGAAATCAACTTGTGATTTGGCGGGTATGACGATGTGGCATTCAAAGTGAATGATGGCCAGATGTTCTGGAAGGTAATTCAAACCTCAAGCCTCACAACCGGGGATTGACAAAAATCGGGCAGGCAGCATGGCTATGTGGGTCGCACCCATTAGGATGTATAATCACCTATCTAGATAAATTCCATTTGTTCTTTAATCTATTGATGCTGCCCCTTTCGGGAGACGGTTGCTGATCCCAACCGTTGGTGATATACATTCGATACACTCAAGCGAAATGAGTGGTCGGTCATGTGAGGGCCGGGTTGCAAGACGTTCTTGTTGAACCCAGTGTATTCGTCTCTAGAGATACACTATCGGCAGGTGGTCCCATACCTTGTCACATTGGAAATCCAATCTCCAATAAGCACCCTGCGGTTTTTGATTTTATATTATATATGGAGCGTGAGATGCAAGCGTTTCACTAGATTGTTATTTACTTGTATTTAGACATTATTATAATATCAGACAAGTATTGATTTCAAAAATGTTTTGGGTTATCGTAAGGTAAAAACCGTCCGTGTTTATGTGTGGATCGGTCTTACGATTATCATTTCTTTCGAAAGGATTTTGAAAGTTAACCAAATTGTTGGAGTTTACTCACACCAGTCCCATGACTGACCCAGAGTTTATTTTGTTCGTTTTCCCTAAACTCTTGGGTGCCCAAATTTGTACGGGCAGTCAAGTAGTCGGGAATTTACAGATTCACTTGAAGAAGCTTGAAGCAGGAGGCTTCACCAGTTGGCTATAGACTATTATATTTTCCGCTGTGTACTATGTTGTATCTGGAAACAGGTGTTTATAACTGTTCCAGGGATAACCGTTGTGCTCTGATAATGGTATGTATATACACTTATCGTTTGTATTTCAAAAGTAATATTATATAATATATTTTATTCGTTCTGCTGTGAGTTTCTGATCTTCGTTTTCTTCTATTCTAATATTTCTTTCTTTCTATTTCTCATCCTCTAAATTCTTTCTAATAATGATTCGTGTTTCTGTGCATTTTGGGTTGGACGTGTTGGGTTATTAGCCGACACAAAGTGTACGGAAATGCTGGTCGTTACAGTTGGTATCAGAGCTGAAGGTTGAGTGATAACCTTGGCTCTGTGGCGTGACTCAATAGAGATGGGGTTAGTAGTACCCTAGATTGAGTTTAAGTGTATATATATGAGCGCGTATTTGTAGATTTGATATAAAAATTGTTTTATATTGCGTTGGCTGGTTTGTTGAGTGGTTTATGAATTCTGGCCGATACAGGATGTACAACCGTATCGATAGGTGTTTCTAAACTCTCGAACAAAACAATTCGACGCAGTATTGTTTGAAAGATGGGTAAATGATATAATTTTGCCCAAAAGATATTTTTGATACAAAAGGAATAATTTTCTGCAATTATTAAATGTGCTGATTGTTATTACAATCAAATGAAATTATAAAATATCAAAATCGTTATGTATAACCTAATCGAATTTGTATCAGAGTGGAATATACAAATAAGATAAATTAAAACTGGAATCAGATCAGAATGTGGAATTTAAATCCAGGAGGTTTAGAAATATTTCTGAAGTATTTTTAAAAGTAATATAACATTACTTTAAAGTATTTTTGAATTAGAATGGTTTAAACGGATTTGAAAGTGATTAAGCATTGAAATCACTTCAGTGGCGAGAAAATAATTCTGATAATGGGTCGCGACATTATCGGTATTCATTTTCGAGTTTCTAAGTGATGGATTGCTACCATGATAGATTTATTAATGGAAATTGTTTGAGAAAAATAAAGTTTTTCGAAATTCAAATGTTTTGAATTGAGTTGATGTATAAGTATATATGATTTCGAACTAATTTGAATTAAAACCCGGGAATTTGAATTCTAAAATTGAAATTTAACTTGAGTAAGGTTAAGTAAAAGTTGGATTGAACTAGTGATAATCTCAAATGGAGTTGAATATGGAGAAAAAGGAAAATGTTGAGATTCGAAATATTAATATGAATTCGACTTATGTATAAACAAGTTGAATATATATTGTAGGTTGTTGTTTGGAATTAAACTGTGATGGAATTGAACTCAAGAGGGTTGATTTTTGAAAATAGAACTCAGTTTGGATTAGTGAATGGAAGTGAACTAATCAGAAGTTGATTAGAGAGTTAAAAACTGGAAGTTGGATTGATTTGAAACCAACTGGAAATTGATATATGTATGCTGAGCAGGTATCGAATGGAAACAAAGGAAAGAGATAGAAGTATGCCCGACAAAAAGGTACTTTTTTACAATATTGTTTGGGTTGATGATTTTATGAGCCTATGGGGCAAGCCGCTTGGCCTTTTGATTTTCTTTTGGACTGGAAACGCCTAGAAAGTCGAGTTGTGGTTGTACCAATTGAGCCGTGCAGAGGAGATACTGTCGAAATTTTTCAGAATTTTTGAAATTTTTCGTTAGTAAGAATAAATAAATATTTTAATTGAAATAAATTGGTCCGGTTAAACTGAAGTTAAGAAGTGAACAAAAAAGATTTTTAGGCCAACTTAATAGGGTATGTAGCATCTTTTCCTACCTTAGCAATTTCGAGGACGAAATTATTTTAAGGGGGAAGGAATGTAACGACCCGGATTTTCAGCCGTTGAATTCTGAATATTTAAATTGTTTAAATATTTTATTTGAATTATATATAGGGATTTATAACGAATTTATTTATAAAACGAAGTTTGAATGTATAATTTATATATATAATTATAAAACGAGCTCGAAATGGCGCTGCAGTTCGTAATTTACGATTTGAACTTCAATTGAGAATACAGGATTCGATATAAGTCGGATTTCTATGAAACAAGAAACGTTAAAACCGTATTGATGATAATTTTCATATGAAAGAGGAAAATTCAGATTCGTATTATAAATAGAAAGTTATGGCCAAAACAAAAGTTGAAATAGTCGCTATGGAAATCGTTATTAAAATATAGGCCTTTAAAATAGCCGTTTTGCAAACGGACTCAGATTTCGACGAAATCAGTTTCATTGGGACCATAGCGTTAAATTATTATAGGGTGTTGAATGGCGTGGAAAACCGATGTCGTATGTGACCACGGTAGCCGTAAACGCTCGTTCAGTGCAATTAAATTAATTCAACTGAATAAAGCGATATTCGAGTGTAACTTGAACAGACGATCGAATTAAGCCACGAAATCAATTCCGTTGAGTTCGTAGCGTCGATTATAGTCAGGGTAGGTATATAGTTTGTTATTTTTAGAGACGGGAAAATTTGGTGTTCAAAAGGGCAGTGCTGTGCACGTTAAAAAGGACCTACCGGGGCAACAGTCTCAGAATGCGACGAAATTAGTGTCGTTGGGTTCGTATCGAAAAGTTACTATCAGACTTCGCAGTTTCAAGTTGATTCGATTTATCTGGTGACCTTGAAAAATTAAAATGCGTATGTATTTTCGGTTTTATAAAGGAAATTTTTTCAAACGAAGTCGGATTACGACGAAACTTGTCCCATTGGGTCCAAAATACATTTTTACACCAAGAGTAGCTTTTACATCAGTAAACAGAAGTCGACTGTGGTTATTTTTATTTGATACTTCACCGTGATGTTTCGCTATAATATAAATAATATAATATAATACTATCTTTATGATGTACACTCTATTAGATTGCCTGCTCCCCACGTTTTCTTCAGTTCCGTGTGTGCCAAGGCAAGGCATACCGTGCGTGCGAAGTAAATTGAAAACCGTGGCAGTCACGCTGTTTCATTCCCGTGGAGATCAAGCTGTCTTCCCCTATATAAAAAGAAAATAACACATCAAAAAACTCCTTCCTCAAATTACACCGTCCTCTTCTAATCCCCAAATCCTTCTACTTCTCAGACAAACGAAAATCAAATGAGACAAAAGAATTCTTCAGGAAATTAAAACAACTCACATCCTTTTAGAAATAAATATAAAAATAACTACGTCTGTTGGTTCTCTCAAGCACCACCATGACCAATTAAGGTTTCCGTGTTCGAGTTTGGAGTGAGGGTCAGGCGCAGGTCAACAAAGATGGGTGGTGAGGGTGTTCGATGAGGCGACCTGATTGTCGGAGTTTGATGTTGTTTGGGATAGAAAAGTTCGGTGGCTTTTAGCAGGAGGTGGCGGACGTTTCTTTGGGGGATGTCACGCTGTTAAGGGGTCGCGTGTGGTGTCTGACAGCGTGGGGGGTGAGGTAGTTCGGAGAGATGGAGATGATGAGCGGAGGTTGGATGAGTGTGGCATTGACGAGGTGTTGAAAGGGGATTTTGGGTTCGAAGAAACACTGCAGAAAAAGAGGAAAAATTTATCCATAGTTTGGTTAGCCTGGGCGTGAGAAGCTGGATGCGAATTAAGGGAGGTCGTGACTTTCATAGTATGCAAATGGTGACGATTTATGGGAGGAAGAACATGAATATCAGTGGGGAGAAGGGTCGATGTTTTGGGTGTTGCCTGAAACACGAATGCAAGAGGAAGCAGTATCAGCAAACTGTATTGATGAAGCAGAGAAGGGAGGCTACTGTATGGAGTGGACCATTTCATGTATGAATATTTGGGTTTCGAATTCAAACAACGGGCTTTCGGTATTTTGGCTCAGGCAAGGAACACGTTGGGATTATCTATAAATTGGTAATATTAATTATAATTAGTTATATATACACATATATAATTTAACTCACATAAGGGTGGACAGTGTGAACAGGACAGAAGGAGGACTTCAGGGATTTATGTTTGGATGTGCAGTGGGACTTGCGTACAAATTGTGCGGGTTCAATAGCTGTCCGGTCAACTGTTGAAGGGAGGCAAGGTGAGCTTTTGTTGGTGAAGGCGGTCGACAGTAGGCTTCAAATTTATGGAGAACGATGTGTTTCCTTTGGGTGGGTTATCGATGGCGTGGGTTCCTCCTTCTGAACAGATGCGTTGGACAGTAATCAGCCTGTTAGAGGGTATAATTAAAGTAATTGAACATTTTATTATTTATTTAAACTATAGTTAAAGTAATTCAATATTTTGATCAAATCACATAACCAAAATAATTCGTGCTTAGGTGCATTCGGAAATGAAGACAACTAAATTTGTGAACTCAGCGTGAAGAGCAGAAGGGATTGATGGTAATTAACGTGATGGATTAGTGGAGTAAGGTGCGTGCTTTGCGGTGATAAGTTTGAGCGGAGTTGTCGCGTTGGTTTTAATATTCGCATAGTTAGCAGGGGTGGAAGGTGGAAATGGTGGTCAAATTATTAACCATTGGGAAGTGCTGTAGCAGAAAACAAAGGAGACGAGTTTGGGAGTTAAGGATTGGGAGAAGAAGCCAACCGGGATTTATAAGAAAAAATGGTAATATGTTATATAATAATGATTAGGAAATTAAATAAATATTTAACGGTCGTAATATTGTAATAATTATTACTAGTGTATTCGTGAACAGAATTTGACGAACCCGATCACGAAGGGGACCGTAACGACGAAATCTACGTTGTCGAATTGACGTGGCTAAGAACTGAGCTATTAGAAATTCGTGATAATATCAAACATTTGTTTGGCTGTAAACGAATTAAAAGCAGAACCGTCAACTGCAAATCAAGGTGAGTAAACTCACTAAACTCTGCTTCATTTATATTTTTATATAAACGAGTTTTTAAATTTATTTTATACTGTGTGATGGTTGATTGGTTGAATTGGTCGATAAAATTGGTTGATATGATTACATCGTTGGTCTGTTGATGTGAAATAATATTATTGATGCTGATTAACATCTGTGGATGCAGGGAAACAGGTTGGAGGGGCCCAATTGGGTTCCTCAATATTGATATTACTGTTTTTCCTTGGTTGTGATGCATGATATGATATACAAAATCAGTAATTGACTTTGTTGGGTTTGATTTACCCTGGCCATAGTACTTTGGTATTTAAATACCGAAAAATATAGGAAATGGAATTCGAGTTTCAAAAAGGAAATTTATTTCCAAATAGGAATGTAACTTCGGAAAGAGTTGAAATTAAAAACATGTGTATGAAGTAAACTATTTAGGAAGTTATTTATAAACGAGATTATAAATGAAGTGAATTATTTATCATTGAAAATTAAGTTCAAATTTGAATTTATTTAGAAAAGTGGAAATCGGTTTTTGAAATCGTTATTTGAATGAGATTTAGAAATTTGCAATTATAAATGAAGTTATAAACTAGATTCTAATGAGGTAAAACTAAAATAAGATTTCGGTGAATGATTCTACCATTAGAAGTCAATAAAGAAAATTTGGATTTTTAAAATTATTATTTAAAGTTATAAAATCAAATGGGTTTGATTTTATAAAAGAGAATATTATTCACAACTAAAGTGAATAATGTTTAAAGTGAAATTATTTATAGAGGGGATTTGAATTTGGTAATATAAATCCAATTGGAAATTTAAATGGGAAGAAAATTCGTTTAAAAGGGGATATGTTGAAATAAGAACATAGAACCAATTTTTATTCGATGAAGAGGTTTTAAAATAAGTGTTTGGAAAATTAAAACAGCGACTATAGCGCTGTGGTTACAATACATGCTTTGTAAATCTAAACAGCGATTATAGCGCTGTTGTTATTGATACTTGGAAAATTTAAAACAGCGATTATAATGCCGCTGCTATAATATATGGTTTGTAAATTATAACAGCGATTTTAAACGCTGCAGTTATAATAAATGTTTTGGTAAATCTAAATAGCAATTTTAACGCTGCTGTTATAATAAATGTTTAACAGCGATTATAGTGCTGCTGTTATAACAAATGTTTTGAAAATTTAAAACAGCAATTATAACGCTGTTGTTACAATAATTGTTTAATAATTCTAAACAGCGATTGTAACGCTGTCGTTAAAAGTAATGTCCTATAAATCAAATACAACGATTATAACGCTATCGTTATAATCAGTGTTTTTCCGTAAAAGAAGTTGATTCTTAGATTGAATCTAAGAGTTGCGTAAGCGATGTTTCGTTAGAAGTAGTGAGCTCTGACTATTTCAAAGTTAAGAATGTCGTTCAGTTAAGGCCTGAGAGGTAATTATACCCCAACTTGACTGACTACATTATTGACGGAGAAATGGTTAAGGCTCGATAGCAAGAATTGGTTAGTGATATCATTAGTTAACGAATGATTTATGGTTTGAGTTATAATAACGATGTTTTATAACATCGCGTTAATTTGAATTGTTTTTCCCTAAATAAAATGAGAATTATTTTCTACACCTAGAAAATGAAATGAATTGGTCAACGAGGAATTTAGAGACCCGAATTGTAAACGATAATATAAAAATGAATTAATATAAAAAGGGGCCAATGTTGTTTGATGTTTGATCGATAGAATTTCCATCTGGAAAAAATATCGTTGGTTGCACACTTATTTTTCTTTGATAGTTAAATCACCGACTATCCAAGTTTTTGACCATTTTTTCGTCGTCAATACGGAGAGACCGGGATCAGATTCAGTATCTGAAAACCACTCCGTATGGGCGTTAGCGTTGCGATCGAATATGATGAAGAAATTGAAGACGGAGTTATGCAAGGGTTATCCTATTTATAGGATAGTGCCTTCGGTTTGTCCATACCCAGGACAACTTGTATGGACGAACGTCTGACAGAGTATATCTAACGGATCGCGTAAGTTGATCTCTTCAAACGTACTTACGTTTGGTGGCGGAGGAATTCGTTTCTCTTAGCTTTATACCTGTGGTATTTTTGGGGAAATCAACTTGTGATTTGGCGGGTATGACGATGTGGCATTCAAAGTGAATGATGGCCAGATGTTCTGGAAGGTAATTCAAACCTCAAGCCTCACAACCGGGGATTGACAAAAATCGGGCAGGCAGCATGGCTATGTGGGTCGCACCCATTAGGATGTATAATCACCTATCTAGATAAATTCCATTTGTTCTTTAATCTATCGATGCTGCCCCTTTCGGGAGACGGTTGCTGATCCCAACCGTTGGTGATATACATTCGATACACTCAAGCGAAATGAGTGGTCGGTCATGTGAGGGCCGGGTTGCAAGACGTTCTTGTTGAACCCAGTGTATTCGTCTCTAGAGATACACTATCGGCAGGTGGTCCCATACCTTGTCACATTGGAAATCCAATCTCCAATAAGCACCCTGCGGTTTTTGATTTTATATTATATATGGAGCGTGAGATGCAAGCGTTTCACTAGATTGTTATTTACTTGTATTTAGACATTATTATAATATCAGACAAGTATTGATTTCAAAAATGTTTTGGGTTATCGTAAGGTAAAAACCGTCCGTGTTTATGTGTGGATCGGTCTTACGATTATCATTTCTTTCGAAAGGATTTTGAAAGTTAACCAAATTGTTGGAGTTTACTCACACCAGTCCCATGACTGACCCAGAGTTTATTTTGTTTGTTTTCCCTAAACTCTTGGGTGCCCAAATTTGTACGGGCAGTCAAGTAGTCGGGAATTTACAGATTCACTTGAAGAAGCTTGAAGCAGGAGGCTTCACCAGTTGGCTATAGACTATTATATTTTCCGCTGTGTACTATGTTGTATCTGGAAACAGGTGTTTATAACTGTTCCAGGGATAACCGTTGTGCTCTGATAATGGTATGTATATACACTTATCGTTTGTATTTCAAAAGTAATATTATATAATATATTTTATTCGTTCTGCTGTGAGTTTCTGATCTTCGTTTTCTTCTATTCTAATATTTCTTTCTTTCTATTTCTCATCCTCTAAATTCTTTCTAATAATGATTCGTGTTTCTGTGCATTTTGGGTTGGACGTGTTGGGTTATTAGCCGACACAAAGTGTACGGAAATGCTGGTCGTTACAAATCTTGTGTGATTGAAAACCTTACAGCCCCTCAGAAGAGAAAAGCTTGACTTGAAAAGTCGAAAACACCCCTTTACTATGAGGGGGGCAAATGTTACTACCAAAAATTAACTCTAGAACAAGCTGACGGTGAAGGGGTATCGAATGATCGCAAGCACACAGGAATTCTACAAAAGCAAGAGCCAAACACTAGAAAGAACCAAGAGTAGGAAGGAATAATTCTAGAACTGCATCAACCGACACCTTCTTGGGAAGAAGGATCTTAAAATCTATAGAATACTGACAGAGTATATATGGAAGGATATATCGATAGAGTATAACCGGTAGAGGGCGCGGAGCGCCGGTAGGCAAAAGCTCCACTAATCGAAACCCAGAAGGACAGAAGGTTTATCGATATTAACCTACTTCACATCGATACATCAAGAGGCAAAGACATCAAGAATATCAGGCCGAAAGTACGTAGGGATTATCTTGAACTAGCATCAGAAACGTCCGTTACGCTAGCGCCAAAAGGCCACATTGATAGACAACAAACACATCACTGGAAGCTACCTTCCAGAAGACCAAACTATGTCCAAAGGCTCCACCGGAGGGCGAGCCGGAACTCTAAAGGGGATACAAGCTATCTATACTAATCTACTTAGTATAGACACCGACAATGGTTCTGAACCGA
Organism: Allium sativum; assembly: GCA_030737875.1. NCBI lineage: Eukaryota > Viridiplantae > Streptophyta > Magnoliopsida > Asparagales > Amaryllidaceae > Allium > Allium sativum. Next base: position 381,203,081 of record CM060920.1, read on the forward strand.
CAGCTATCTGCATACCTCATGAGAGAAAGCCCCTCAAAGCATTCATCAGAAAGCCTACACCCAGAAGTTTATAACCGAGAGCATACAGCCGGGAGCTCAAATTCCTTATGAAAGGTTACTAAATCGACAAGCCCATTTCAATCTCGAAGAAGCCTCAACTAACCGGGACCCTACCACCGGAAGCTATAATCATCACCACAAAGTGGCCAGGAGATAAAACAGCCGAAACCAAGGAGAAAAGCGACCGACAGAGGTACCAGTAGAACCAACGGCCCAACAGCAGAAGGGTCCCTGAATTCTCTATAAATAAGACCCTAGGGGTCACATTTTGGAGGGGGGGATTTTTCTCATTCCTATTTTTTTACTCTTTCTCTCTAGAGTAAACCCTAATTCTTAGAATGATTTTGGGATTTCTTCTATTCTGTTCATGTATTCTAAATCAAAGATCAATAAAGAGTGAATTAATACTTACGACATTTTCTTATGAGTTTGACATGCTATTTCTTAGTTATCGTTGCCACAGCCTATTGTTTGTTCCCTACATGTGCATGAACCTTTACCCCAGCCTTTTCGCGAACTGATTGAAAATCCCTTTCTATAAGCTTAAACCCTTCAACAAGCTTGGTGCGGAACCCCTTCTTACCACTCATTAAGTACTTTATCAAGGGTTTTATTTAGGGATCCTCCTCCCTAAGGTAACCGTTGGTTCTTGAATCGCTTAAGCGTGATACTCATCCCATCGAAGGAAGAGTAACTATCTTTTCGGATTCTAGGCCTTAATACCTAGGAAACGGCGAACTAACTCAAACTTGTGAAGGCTAAACAACCTATTTTTCCTTAGGTGCCCTTCCATAGATCTATTTCTGGTGTTGACAAACAATATTGTTAACCTAACACATAAGCGTAAATACAAAGATAGTGGTCATACTCGACCCACTATATAACAAAGGAGTAGGTACATGTTCTAGCCAAAAGAATATGTATATATAGATGTCTCATATACATATAATCCAGAAATACTGCAGTGGTAATGTAGTTGCCAAAAGTCAAGAGATGGTCCCTGCCAAAAGTCTTGAAGAAGCACTTATAATACCTCAGTCTGACTTGAGTATTATTTATAAGAAAATAAGCAATAAACAGATTAGTCTAGCTATACTTATCATAATAAACTGAGACAGAAATAAAGACATAAGCAGATAATGACATATACCCAATAAAAATAATGTTCACAAGAAAATTGGAAGGCTCGAAATACCCATAAAATATGTTTAAGAAAACTCAGTGCTGCAAAAGAATACCACATTCTAAATGATACGGCTACTCACAAGAAATGGTGTCCCCTATCAAATCAAAATGAAATAGATAATATGATATCAATACATGAATTTCGTCCTAGATCAAAACGATAATAAGATCGTCACAAGAAGGGAACCTAAAAAAAGACCATGAACCAAAGTTCTACAAATAGTTCGAAGGCACTTAAGATGAATCGGAGTTCCACAAATAGTCCGAAGACTCTGAAGGATGAACCGAAGTTACATAAAGATAACAAAAATCAAGATGAACCGAAGTTACATAAAGATAACAAAAATCAAGATGAACAGAAGTTCCTCAGGACGATCTGAAGATCATCGATATAATCAAATGAACCAAAGTTCCTCAGGATGATCTGAAGATCATCGATATAATCAAATAAACCGAAGTTAATCAGGATGATTCGACGATCGTAATGATCACAACTGATCAAGTATAGTGCAAACTACACCAAGCTAGTTAATATAAGAGTCAAGCTACATGTCCCAAAACTACTTTCTCTGCTCGAATATTTATGAACAAGTTGTACATTCCACTAGAAATACAAAACGATCATTGCCACAATTTTCCATCGAATTGGTTCAAGAATTAGCCGTCGAAGCAAACGCAAGTGTTCATAGTCCTTGTTTTTACTAAGGCGTTTAATTGGATTTCTCATATGAACGAGAAAAAGGTTTATGTAAATATATAACAGTAGATTAGAAGATGGTTTATAAAATGATTTTGTATGGAAAACAGTGTTAGAAACCATTTTAATAAAAGTTTTGGTATCTACTAATGATATAAAACCCTTTATAGTTTAAAGTGGGAAATCTTGTAAAATATTGATTGTAATAACAACTGAAATTCATGTAGTGATAACGTGAATCAAATCCCTGAAATATCGATTATGAATTTCGTCTATCACCAATGAATTGAAAGTTCATCTAACCGAGCTGTTGAAATACATGTGTTAGAACAACTGAAAAGTCAGAGGAAAAGAGCAAACGGGCCAAAACTCGGCTGGGAAGAAGCCTAGACCAACCTAAATAATCGATCATGGTTTCCGCTGGTCGATAGAAGAAAATACAAGGCATTAGTAATTTTCAGACATATGACCTGGTTCAGACGTCTAAAATTAGGTTTCAAACGTATAAAATTGGTCTCTGCCAATTCCTGGAGATCGATTCAGACGTCTGAAATTTGATCCAGACGTCCAACCTACTTTAAAGATGTTTTTCAAGGTGGAAAACATCACTCAATTTCTTCGGATACATGCTTGCTCTAGGCTCTTGGATAGGTTAAAGGCATTCCCTAATACACTAAAGCATGTGAACAAATGTCCATGCAAGGGTTTACACTAGAAATCATTGGAATGAGATCAAAACATCATAGATCAGAAAATTCACACACAAACAATCCTGTTGGTGAAATTCGTACACAACATATACATGCCAAGAGCACACTAGCCAAGCCTATAAACTTGAGTCATAGATGTGAGTTACCAAAAACTCACTTTTGTTTGTTAGAAGCAAGGAATCAATCTAATAGCAAGCTAGAACAACCTCTCTTCGAACAAAACACTAGAATCTTCAAACAAAATGCACATGCAAACAAAACCCCTAAAAGTTAGGCTTAGGGATTCACAAAAATAGAAGAAGAGATAAGCTAAGGAAGGTGGAGGGAGAGCTTACCTTTCTTCTCTTCGAATTTGCACACGAATTGAAGCTTCCAGCATGTAAATCTAGTTTGGAATTTTAATTTCCAATCCCTTTCCCCGTTTTATGAAGAAAGAAACATGTTAAGAAGTGAAATGGAGTGAATGAGAGGAGAGGGGAGGGGCTTGGGCTATTTTATCATGTAGGCTAATTGGTTAGTTTAGCCAAACCCAAGTCCAAAGTCCAAATTCCTGTAACTCCAAACATATCAATGTTTACAGTTTTAAATATCGTAAACGACATTTCGAACTCAATGGAAGTGATCTTGAGTCCAAATTCATCTGCATTCAAAAAAGGTATTTTGGACCTATAATCGATTAACAACGTTATATTTAAATATGTTATCGTGAAATATGCAGGTTGTTACAGACTCCCCCCTTAAAGAAATTGCGTCCCCACAATTACGTAAGGAAAAACTCATATATTAATGACCAAGCATCATAAAATCGATATAAAAATAGATTAACTCAATAAATTCACTTTTATTTTTATTTTTTTAGTAAATAGTTCTTATACAAATATAATTTATGAATCATTGCCCAAATTTTAAACTTTGAGTTATAAATCATGATATAACTTATGTCTATACACGTATAATGTTCAAATTAAAATCATGAACATATACGAACAATCAAGTTATTCTTCTCATAAGTATTTTCAACAAATTAGAATTTTCTTACTTAAATTCTAAATGTTCTAAATCTCCATTTCATTATTTGTTTTTATTTTGCATCGCGAACTACCAAACACTTGATTTTTCTGAAATTTTGATTTAGACATATCTCAATATATATAAGATGAAATCTAAATCTTTCACTTCTGTTATCAAAATATAATCCAATAGATTTGGATAATTCTTATCTCAAAGAATTTCGACTTACATTAGATCATATACATTCATTTGAACTTCAGTTCTCAAAATCACAAACTGTCTCTATGCGACAAGATCGTTTTAATTAAACTTAATTGATTTGTTTCACGTTCAATAAGTTTATAAGTCATAACCTCTTCTCTTATGTTCTCAACGGAAACTAATTAAATGTTTAAATTCAACTTGGAAGTATCAACTATCCAAAATCATTGAACATTCCCAATCACAGTTTAGCTAGAAAATTTATCCCTTAAAATTTCTCAAATATTTTAGCTCATATTTTTTTTTAAAAAGAAAAGGATGTATATGATAGTCATATATATATATCCCATTCACAAGGATAAGCGATACCGTTTATGGAAACATGACCACTAAATTAAAATCCGGGCTATACACCCTAAATTGAAAATATTAGCACGTTCTCCAATATTCCACAAGAAAATAAATTGAAACTTTAAATTTCCAGTTAATCTCAAATATCTTAAAAACAACTCTAAGTCATGTAATCATGATAAATGGTAGAAGTTGAACGAATTAAACAAAATTTTATAAACTTAGTTTTCAAATACACAAAAATATCACCAACAAGGATGAGGTCAAACTAGTCGGGATATGACATAAAAAAAATTGTTCTTTAAGGTTAACAAAATAAATTGGAATATTTATTAACCTCAAACGACAAAATGAGCATGAAATGCAGCCAAAAGAAGTCTATCATTTTCAATTAAAAGTTAGTGATAACCGACTACTAAGTCCAATAGTGAAATGACTTTAGCAAAACTAACTTATTAAATAGATAATTAATCCAAGGTAAGTAATTTATTAAATTTGTCGTGATTATCGCAAAGCTTAAATGTTTCATCGGATCTCTCCACAAAGATAGACCTCATTTGATGCATTAGTGCTCAGTCACTACGGAGGACATGTAAATGGATTGAGATACGAGAATGAAAAAAAATCAATTTTGAACTAAATTACCCATTAAGGCAGTGATCCATAAATGGGTGTAAAGGTCTCAAAAAATTCACAAATAATGTGAATTACAAAAACATGTCTTCCTTAACATCATCCTCATTGTAATGAGAATTTTTTTAGAAAGCACAAGGAAGCTAACGAGTCTAAATTAGAATCGTTAAGAACGAAAAAATCTTCCTCATAGATATATGATGTCGAAGACGAGTGATACTCTCAGAAAATAACATAAGGGCCTCGAATTGGTCATAAAAAAGAGAGCTTATCATCCTTAAATATGATTTCAACAACCCACCGAAGTTAGCCTCAAGAATAATTTTCACAAAGGAATGACAACTTTTTACAAAGTTGATTTATCGAAATACTAATTTTTAATTTTGTATTCAAGAGACGAAAATTTGATTCACACAAGATCCCCAAATCACGAGAACCCGTAGATCTAGAATCAAAATCCGAAAATAAGAGGCTGTAACGGCTGGAAATTTTCGACTCCTCGAGAGTCGAAAATTCCGAGACGTTAGTAAAAGAAAGTAGAGGGTGAGGAAGAAAAGATAGAACTAACAGAATAGAAGAAGAAGAAGAACTTACATCATCAGAGTAAACACGAATCTCACAGCGGAACGAATAAAATATAACATAACTTTGAAATACAAATCAGTACTCGTATATACATACCATTTCAAAGTACAACACTTAACAACACAGCGGAATAATAATAGCTATAATCCTGAAGTCTTCTGCTCCAAGCTCTCCAAGTGTATCTGAAAAATCCCGACTACTTGACTGCCCGTACAAATTTAGGCACCCAAGAGTTTAGGGAAAACAAACAAAATAAACTCCGGGTCAGTCATAGGACTGGTGTGAATAAAACTCCAACACTTGGTTAAATAAAGGATATCTTTCTGATATTATAATAATGTCTAAATACAAATAGATATCAATCTAGCAGAACGCTTGCATCTCACGTTCCACATACATAGTATACAAATAAAACCGTGAGCGCTTATTGGAGACTGGATTCCTACAGACAAGGTATGGGAGCACCTTCTGATCAGTGTACTCTAGAGGAGATACACTAGGGTTCAACAAGAACGTCTTGCAACCCGGCCATACATGACCGTTCACTCATTTAGCTTGAGTGTAACGAATATATTATCACCGATGGTTGGGATCAGCAACCATCCTTCCCGATAAGGGACAGCATTGAAATAGATTATAAAGAAGTACAATTGAATATTCTCTAGATGGTGATAATACACCCTGCTTGGGTATGACCCAACTAGCCATGCTGCCTAGCCCAACTTCTGTTATTTCCCGGTTGTGAGGTTTTGAGGTCACGTTTATCGCTTTGACAGATTATTTCTTCAATTACTTTGAATGCCACATCGTCATACCTGCCAAATCGTTATCGATTTCTCAAGGCATCACGGGTATAAAAGCTAAGAGAAACGAATTTCTCCGCCACCAACGTAATATGTTTAAAGAGATCAACATATATGATTCGTTAAGAATACTTTGTCAGACACCCGTCCATATACGTTGTCCTGGGACTGAACAAACCGAAGGCACTATTCAGTGAATCCATCCTACCCAGGCTTTTCACAATAGCCCTTGCACTTCACTCCGTCTTCAATTATCTTCAGCGTACTTGATTCACAACGCTTATGCTAATACGGAGTGGTTCTTCGGATAATAATCCAACCGGTCTCTCCATATTTACAACGTAAGTATGGTCAAAACTTTGATAGTCTGTGATTCAACTATCAAATGAAAACATGTCGGTGTACAAACAACGATCTTATTTCCAAATGGGAATTCGATCGATCAATCATCATATGTTCATATTTCCTTATTTCATATATTTAGAAAATATATGTTATTAATCATTGGAAAACATTTCCATAGCTTATTTTCACATCACTATTATTTCGCAACTATCAGTCCCTAACTGTAACTAGTATGAGAACAATTCTCTAAGTATCAATCCGGAAGGTCGAAAACAACATCAGGTCATCACTTAGAAAACCGTTCAACTTACCCTCTCCAGTCAGTTTCTGAATTTGCTTAACTCTATTTCTTAAATTCTTATCATGAAAACATTTCATTTTCTATGTTTAGAAAACATATCTGACTATATTTGGAAAACATTCCCAAAACTCATTTACGGATTTCAAATGAACGTTGTATAAAACATCGTTACGCTTAATCCATTAATCGCTTATTACTTAACTATATTTCAAATCAACCTTTTCTATCGAACCACCACTATTCCTTTGTCAATTCTGAAGTCAATCAAGTTGGGGTATAATTACCTCTCAGACCTTAATTGAACAACGTCCTTTACTGTGAAATAGATGAAGCTCATCACTCACTTTTTCCAATCATCTGTTTACGCAAATTCTCGGATTCAGGTTACGAATCCACTTCTTATATGACAACGTTTGATTATAACTATAACGTTATAATTCCTATCCCTAAATTATCTAACCTAAATTATAAATTTATTTCCTAACTCGAATAATTTAACAGACACCTAATTTCTAAATCAATAACTAAATCTTGATTTAAACCCTGGAAAGTAAATAGTACTTTCCCGAATTCTCTATAATCGAATTCAAGGTATAACTCTCTTTCGAGTAATCTCTATTCGATTAACTCTCCCTTTTTAATAACTTATATTCGATAAACTCTATTTCGATTAACTCCTATCGAATAACAAATATTCGAATAACTCTTCTTGGTTGGCTCTATTTCATTAACTCTTATCGAATAACAAATATTCGATTTTCTTAAATGTGTCAATTCTTATCGAATAACTAACATCCGATTTAACTTAAATGGATTTACTCTTATCGAACAACTTATTCGATTAACTCGACTTGATTTTCTTAACTCGATTATCTCAACTCGATTTCTTAACTCGATTACTTAACTCGATAAATCTTAACTCGATTACTTAACTCGATAACTTAACTTAACCCAAATCGATTAACTCAACTCTAATCGATTAACTTAATTTGATTTACTCCTTCGAATAACTCATTCGAATAACTTAATTGATTAACTCCTTCGAATAACTAATTCGAATAACTTACCTTTGAATAACTAATATTCGATTTACTCTAACTCGATTAACTTAATTCTAATCGATTTACTCCATTTCGATTCAACTTAATTCAAATCGATTAACTTAACTCAAATTGATTAACTCCTTTCGAATAACTAAATTCGATCTAACTCTTCTCGAATAACTACATTCGATTAACTCAAATTAAATAACTAATATTCAATTAATTCCTACGTGTTTAACTCTATTCGAATAACTAATTTGAATAACTCTAATGTGTTTAACTCTATTCAAATATCAAATTCGAATAACTCATTTCGAATAACTAAATTCGATTAATTCTTTTAACTTTACTCGAATAACTATATTCGATTAACACCTTCTTTCGAATAACTATATTCGATTAACTCTTCGACTAACTCCTCTGGATTAACTAACTTCGAATAACTCCTTTGGATTAGCTAACTTCGAATAACTCCTTTGGATTAACTAACTTCGAATAACCAATATTCGATAACTACTCTTCGAGTAAATAATATTCGGTAACTCTTCTCAAATGAATAACATTTGATTTCTCCACTCGAATAAACTATATTCGATTACTCTTCCCTCGAATACACTTTATTCGATAACTCTACTTCGAATAAGTGATATTCGGCAACTCTACTCGATTAACTCCACTTGGATAACTCTAACTGGTCAACTCTAACTGATCAACTCTAACTGATCAACTCTAACTGGTCAACTTTAACTGGTCAACTCTAACTGTTTATCTTTAACTGGTAAACTTTAACTGGTTAACTCTAACTGGTCAACTCTAACTGGTCAACTCTAACTGGTTAACTCAACTGGTTAACTCAACTGGTTAACTCAACTGGTTTAACCTAACTGGTTTAACCTAACTGGTTAACTCTAACTGGTTAACTCAACTGGTTAACTCTACTGGTTTAACCTAACTGGTTAACTCGTCTTGATTAACTGAACAAATCCACTTAGTTTAACTTAGCTAATTCACGTTGATTAACTCTAACCGATTCACTTAGTTTAACTCAACTAATTCACTTCGATTAACCACTTAGTTAACTTAACTAATTCACTTCGATTAACCACTTAGTTAACTTAACTAATTCACTTCGATTAACTCGACCAATTCACTTGGTTAACTCCTATTTATTTAACAAATAAATATCTCCTTTAGTTTAATTCTATTTATTTAATCTCTAAATAAATATCCTTTATATTTCTTTTAACGAATATAATTCCTTTATATTTTGATTAACAAATATATCCCCTTATATTCGATTAACATATATATTCCCTTGTATTTGATTTACAAATATAATTCTTTTATATTTGTTTTACCAACTATATTCCTTTATATTCAGAATCCTTTTTCTTATATATATATATATATATAAAATCCCTTGATTTTATATAAATAAACTATTTTCAAAATATACTTTGAAAACCCCTCTCCTACATTCTGGTATTTCTCATGGTATTTAACACACCATATAACAATGATAAATATCGTCCCACCACACATAATCACACAGATTATATACAACACATTATATATCACAATATAAAAATCACAGTAAAATAACTGTTGAGGAATCCTGTTGGATTCCTCCAACCTGTTTCCCTGCACCACAGATGTTAGACAACACCAGTAAAATATCCTGATAAACAGAATCAACATATAACTATTTGACGGTTTATATATATATATATGTACATATATATATAATCTCTACTAACTGACTAGCAGTTCAATCAAACAGTCCACACACAGTGAAACAGTCAAACAGAAAATATTTTAACAGTTCTAAGAATACAACGTGAAAATAAATCTGTTTAGAGTTTGTGAGATTTACTCACATTTGCAGTTCATCGTTAAAGAACGATAAACTGTTGTTTGATCTGAATCAAACAATTTAATTCGCCGTAAATTCAAACGAGCCCCAATGGACTTCCACTCAGTTTCATTGTGGAGTGCTCGTCCATACGATCCTAACGGATCTGACCGTTCGAACTTCTGATAACATATGATCAAGTTATGATACGAACAAGTTTATATACTATTTGATTTTAAATAAAACATGGGTTATTAATAAATATGGGCCTTAACTTTTGAAACCAGCCCATTCACTCCTGTCAAAGCCCACACCCGCACACTTTATTTGCTTCCTTCTTCACCGATACCTCCAAATCCCTTTCCAGTAATATCTTCCCCTTTTTGACCCCGTTGACCGACTATGGCCTCCACCTCGGCCATCAAACCACGCCACCATCTTCACCAAACTACTCAGAGTTGCTTCCTCTCTCCCCCTGGACCCCTGATGTCGAACTCGGTGTTCTCCCTTGGATCCCGTCGGCAGCTCCTTCGTGACCGTTTATACCTTCCCTCAACACAGCAAAGACCCTTCAACCAATTTCCCCATCATCCCCGTTCGAACTCCACTGCATTCAACAAATGTCCCTTATCCTCTCTCAGATTCAGACGAACCGAACTCCAGCAACCCCATACACTACCCTTTTCCAAATGCCCTTCGCTCACTTTACTTCCGGTAGTTCACCGTTGATCCCTCCCTTGGTCTGACCTCGTCGGACCTCGTCTCGACCCTCACAACTTTCGGTTTTTTTAAGGATTTGATTTGAAGCTCGAGATCTCGTTTTTCCTGGAACAAGAAATAAGTGGCGGAGAAAATTGTTGGAGGCGAGACAAATGGATTAGGTCTTAGAATTTGCAGATGTATTTATAGGAGAATTTTCTTTAGTTTATGAGGATGTGGAAGTTCTGTTTCCATTTGCTAAGTGGTGGCTGTGGACTAAAGCATGTGTTCTATTCTATACCGTGTACTAATAAATGTTGTTGCCACAGTATTCACTTCCATTAGGTTGTCGTGATCGTCCAACTATATAAGTATATATATTTTTACGGATTGTTTTATTTATTCCTTCTTTTTATTTTGTAAGTTATGTGCCTTGATATACACAAATATTTTTGCGTACGAGCTGCTACCGACAGAACTAAAAACACCTTTGTGACGAGCGAGGTGTCCCGACCCCAAAAATATAATAATACCGGTAGGTGGACTCATATTTTGAAACTTCAAACTGTTGATTTCAGGGTGCGAAATACTCCAAATAAAAGTTGCTTATTTAATTAATTAAAAAATTACAGTAAAATTCTAAAAATTAAATTATCGCTATTTCCCAAAAGAACCTTGTCTGAATTCACATCCGATATCTAGTTATTTTAAAATAACCGTTATGGCCGATAAACGATTCTATAGCGACTATTCTGAAATTTGATTTGGACATAACTCAAAATCTACACGACGAAATCCTGATTTTTCTCTTCCACTAGAAAGATATACTCCACCAGCTCCACACGTTTCTTGTTTCACAGAAATCCGACTTAAAATGAATCATGTAGATTTAGTTGAAGTTCAAATCGCCAGATTGCGAACTGTCGCGACGTTTCGAGCTCGATTATAATTATATTATAAATTATACGTTCAACTATCGTTTATTTACTATATTCGTTATTTAAGTAATTAAATAACTTAATTATTATACCTTACAAAACGCGCCATTACAGACTTCCCCCCTTAAAATAATTTCGTCCTCGAAATTGATAAGCTAGGAAAATGCTACCAACTTACTAACTGGATTCAAATATCTTTTAGTTTACTTCTCAACTCCAGTTTCAACTGAACCATTTAATTTTCAATTAAATTTTTAATTCATTCTGGCTAACTGAAATTTTCAAAAATTCTGAAAATTTTCTAACACCTTAAATTTTTGAAAAATTTCGCCATAACCTCCTTTGTACGGCTCAATACGTCAAACCACAACTCGCCTCTCTAGGCCTCCTCCAATCCAAAAGGAAATCAAAATAGCCAAGCGGCTTGCCAATTCGGCTCATAAAATCTAAACTCATATATGATATAAACTTGTACCTTTTGTCGGGCATTTAACTCTATCCCTTTCATGTGCTACCACTTCAACATATACCAATGTTATCCATTCCAATTGATCTCCAATCAGTTCATATCCTCACATCCAAATCGAATTTCATTCGAACTCTAATATCAAATTCCAAATTATTGACTTATCAATTTGGTTCCATTCTAGATTATCTCTAATCCAATTCAATTTTATTTAACTCGGTTCAAGTTAAATTTCAATTTATTTTTACCATCTCATTTTATTTAACTTCATTAGTTAAATTTTAATTCCAGAACTTAAGTTCCTGGGTTTCTTTCAAATCAATTTGAAATCATAATGCCAATTCAAAATCTTTGAATTTCTAAACAACTTGTTTTCTCAAAACAATTCAAAAACAAAACCTTTGGTAGTAATCCGTCACTTAGAACTCGAAAATGAACACTGATGATGTCTAGATTCATCATCAGAATCTATTTTCCAGTGATACAAGTGAGTTTAATAGTATATTTCTTTTCAAAATCATTTTAAACCTTTTCATTTTGAAATACATTTCAAATATTTTTCACACTGCTTGAAAACATTTCAAAATCTCCCAGGAACTTAAAATTTCCTTATTTTAAATTCCAAATTCTGATTTAAATTCATATTTAATTCAAACTATTTCATATATTACATTCATATGAATTATGATTGGTCATTTATAACCATTTCACCCTTTTATAATCTTATTTGATTATAATAACAACCAACACAATCAATATACTATAATAATTTCAAGATATATATTTCTTCTATAAACAAATATATTTTGGGAAAAATTATTTCATTTACCCTCTTTCAAAACATACCATGACGGTTCATCGTATTCGAGTGTTTAGTAACCCTTATCGATACAGTGGATCAACTGATCGACCAGAATTCATAAGCCACTCAACCACTGAGTCTCCACAATATAAAACCATTTTATATTGAATAACAATTACGCGCTCATATATATACACTCAAACTCAATCTAGGATATTACTAATCCCATCTCTATCGAGTTATGCCACAGAGCCAAGGTAATCACTTAACTTAAGCTCTGATACCAACTGTAACGGCTGGAAATTTTCGACTCCTCGAGAGTCGAAAATTTCGAGACGTTAGTAAAAGAAAGTAGAGGGTGAGGAAGAAAAGATAGAACTAACAGAATAGAAGAAGAAGAAGAACTTACATCATCAGAGTAAACACGAATCTCACAGCGGAACGAATAAAATATAACATAACTTTGAAATACAAATCAGTACTCGTATATACATACCATTTCAAAGTACAACACTTAACAACACAGCGGAATAATAATAGCTATAATCCTGAAGTCTTATGCTCCAAGCTCTCCAAGTGTATCTGAAAAATCCCGACTACTTGACTGCCCATACAAATTTAGGCACCCAAGAGTTTAGGGAAAACAAACAAAATAAACTCCGGGTCAGTCATAGGACTGGTGTGAATAAAACTCCAACACTTGGTTAAATAAAGGACATCTTTCTGATATTATAATAATGTCTAAATACAAATAGATATCAATCTAGCAGAACGCTTGCATCTCACGTTCCACATACATAGTATACAAATAAAACCGTGAGCGCTTATTGGAGATTGGATTCCTACAGACAAGGTATGGGAGCACCTTCTGATCAGTGTACTCTAGAGGAGATACACTAGGGTTCAACAAGAACATCTTGCAACCCGGCCACACATGACCGTTCACTCATTTAGCTTGAGTGTAACGAATATATTATCACCGATGGTTGGGATCAGCAACCATCCTTCCTGATAAGGGACAGCATTGAAATAGATTATAAAGAAGTACAATTGAATATTCTCTAGATGGTGATAATACACCCTGCTTGGGTATGGCCTAACTAGCCATGCTGCCTAGCCCAACTTCTGTTATTTCCCGGTTGTGAGGTTTTGAGGTCACGTTTATCACTTTGACAGATTATTTCTTCAATTACTTTGAATGCCACATCGTCATACCCGCCAAATCGTTATCGATTTCTCAAGGCATCACGGGTATAAAAGCTAAGAGAAACGAATTTCTCCGCCACCAACGTAATACGTTTAAAGAGATCAACATATATGATTCGTTAAGAATACTTTGTCAGACACCCGTCCATATACGTTGTCCTGGGACTGAACAAACCGAAGGCACTATTCAGTGAATCCATCCTACCCAGGCTTTTCACAATAGCCCTTGCACTTCACTCCGTCTTCAATTATCTTCAGCGTACTTGATTCACAACGTTTATGCTAATACGGAGTGGTTCTTCGGATAATAATCCAACCGGTCTCTCCATATTTACAACGTAAGTATGGTCAAAACTTTGATAGTCTGTGATTCAACTATCAAATGAAAACATGTCGGTGTACAAACAACGATCTTATTTCCAAATGGGAATTCGATCGATCAATCATCATATGTTCATATTTCCTTATTTCATATATTTAGAAAATATATGTTATTAATCATTGGAAAACATTTCCATAGCTTATTTTCACATCACTATTATTTCGCAACTATCAGTCCCTAACTGTAACTAGTATGAGAACAATTCTTTAAGTATCAATCCGGAAGGTCGAAACCAACATCAGGTCATCACTTAGAAAACCGTTCAACTTACCCTCTCCAGTCAGTTTCTGAATTTGCTTAACTCTATATCTTAAATTCTTATCATGAAAACATTTCATTTTCTATGTTTAGAAAACATATCTGACTATATTTGGAAAACGTTCCCAAAACTCATTTACGGATTTCAAATGAACGTTGTATAAAACATCGTTACGCTTAATCCATTAATCGCTTATTACTTAACTATATTTCAAATCAACCTTTTCTATCGAACCACCACTATTCCTTTGTCAATTCTGAAGTCAATCAAGTTGGGGTATAATTACCTCTCAGACCTTAATTGAACAACGTCCTTTACTGTGAAATAGATGAAGCTCATCACTCACTTTTTCCAATCATCTGTTTACGCAAATTCTCGGATTCAGGTTACGAATCCACTTCTTATATGACAACGTTTGATTATAACTATAACGTTATAATTCCTATCGCTAAATTATCTAACCTAAATTATAAATTTATTTCCTAACTCGAATAATTTAACAGACACCTAATTTCTAAATCAATAACTAAATCTTGATTTAAACCCTGGAAAGTAAATAGTACTTTCCCGAATTCTCTATAATCGAATTCAAGGTATAACTCTCTTTCGAGTAATCTCTATTCGATTAACTCTCCCTTTTTAATAACTTATATTCGATAAACTCTATTTCGATTAACTCCTATCGAATAACAAATATTCGAATAACTCTTCTTGGTTGGCTCTATTTCATTAACTCTTATCGAATAACAAATATTCGATTTTCTTAAATGTGTCAATTCTTATCGAATAACTAACATCCAATTTAACTTAAATGGATTTACTCTTATCGAATAACTTTTTCGATTAACTCAACTTGATTTTCTTAACTCGATTATCTCAACTCGATTTCTTAACTCGATTACTTAACTCGATAAATCTTAACTCGATTACTTAACTCGATAACTTAACCTAAATCGATTAACTCAACTCTAATCGATTAACTTAATTTGATTTACTCCTTCGAATAACTCATTCGAATAACTTAATTGATTAACTCCTTCGAATAACTAATTCGAATAACTTACCTTTGAATAACTAATATTCGATTTACTCTAACTCGATTAACTTAATTCTAATCGATTTACTCCATTTCGATTCAACTTAATTCAAATCGATTAACTTAACTCAAATTGATTAACTCCTTTCGAATAACTAAATTCGATCTAACTCTTCTCGAATAACTACATTCGATTAACTCAAATTAAATAACTAATATTCAATTAATTCCTACGTGTTTAACTCTATTCGAATAACTAATTCGAATAACTCTAATGTGTTTAACTCTATTCAAATATCAAATTCGAATAACTCATTTCGAATAACTAAATTCGATTAATTCTTTTAACTTTACTCGAATAACTATATTCGATTAACACCTTCTTTCGAATAACTATATTCGATTAACTCTTCGACTAACTCCTTTGGATTAACTAACTTCGAATAACTCCTTTGGATTAGCTAACTTCGAATAACTCCTTTGGATTAACTAACTTCGAATAACCAATATTCGATAACTACTCTTCGAGTAAATAATATTTGGTAACTCTTCTCAAATGAATAACATTTGATTTCTCCACTCGAATAAACTATATTCGATTACTCTTCCCTCGAATACACTATATTCGATAACTCTACTTCGAATAAGTGATATTCGGCAACTCTACTCGATTAACTCCACTTGGATAACTCTAACTGGTCAACTCTAACTGATCAACTCTAACTGATCAACTCTAACTGGTCAACTCTAACTGGTCAACTTTAACTGGTCAACTCTAACTGTTTATCATTAACTGGTAAACTTTAACTGGTTAACTCTAACTGGTCAACTCTAACTGGTCAACTCTAACTGGTTAACTCAACTGGTTAACTCAACTGGTTAACTCAACTGGTTTAACCTAACTGGTTTAACCTAACTGGTTAACTCTAACTGGTTAACTCAACTGGCTAACTCTACTGGTTTAACCTAACTGGTTAACTCGTCTTGATTAACTGAACAAATCCACTTAGTTTAACTTAGCTAATTCACGTTGATTAACTCTAACCGATTCACTTAGTTTAACTCAACTAATTCACTTCGATTAACCACTTAGTTAACTTAACTAATTCACTTCGATTAACCACTTAGTTAACTTAACTAATTCACTTCGATTAACTCGACCAATTCACTTGGTTAACTCCTATTTATTTAACAAATAAATATCTCCTTTAGTTTAATTCTATTTATTTAATCTCTAAATAAATATCCTTTATATTTCTTTTAACGAATATAATTCCTTTATATTTTGATTAACAAATATATCCCCTTATATTCGATTAACATATATATTCCCTTGTATTTGATTTACAAATATAATTCTTTTATATTTGTTTTACCAACTATATTCCTTTATATTCAGAATCCTTTTACTTATATATATATAATCCCTTGATTTTATATAAATAAACTATTTTCAAAATATACTTTGAAAACCCCTCTCCTACATTCTGGTATTTCTCATGGTATTTAACACACCATATAACAACGATAAATATCGTCCCACCACACATAATCACACAGATTATATACAACACATTATATATCACAATATAAAAATCACAGTAAAATAACTGTTGAGGAATCCTGTTGGATTCCTCCAACCTGTTTCCCTGCACCACAGATGTTAGACAACACCAGTAAAATATCCTGATAAACAGAATCAACATATAACTATTTGACGGTTTATATATATATATATATATATATATATGTACATATATATATAATCTCTACTAACTGACTAGCAGTTCAATCAAACAGTCCACACACAGTGAAACAGTCAAACAGAAAATATTTTAACAGTTCTAAGAATACAACGTGAAAATAAAACTGTTTAGAGTTTGTGAGATTTACTCACATTTGCAGTTCATCGTTAAAGAACGATAAACTGTTGTTTGATCTGAATCAAACAATTTAATTCGCCGTAAATTCAAACGAGCCCCAATGGACTTCCACTCAGTTTCATTGTGGAGTGCTCGTCCATACGATCCTAACGGATCTGGCCGTTCGAACTTCTGATAACATATGATCAAGTTATGATACGAACAAGTTTATATACTATTTGATTTTAAATAAAACATGGGTTATTAATAAATATGGGCCTTAACTTTTGAAACCAGCCCATTCACTCCTGTCAAAGCCCATACCCGCACACTTTATTTGCTTCCTTCTTCACCGATACCTCCAAATCCCTTTCCAGTAATATCTTCCCCTTTTTGACCCCGTTGACCGACTATGGCCTCCACCTCGGCCATCAAACCACGCCACTATCTTCACCAAACTACTCAACGTTGCTTCCTCTCTCCCCCTGGACCCCTGATGTCGAACTCGGTGTTCTCCTTTGGATCCCGTCGGCAGCTCCTTCGTGATCGTTTATACCTTCCCTCAACACAGCAAAGACCCTTCAACCAATTTCCCCATCATCCCCGTTCGAACTCCACTGCATTCAACAAATGTCCCTTATCCTCGCTCAGATTCAGACGAACCGAACTCCAGCAACCCCATACACTACCCTTTTCCAAATGCCCTTCGCTCACTTTACTTCCGGTAGTTCACCGTTGATCCCTCCCTTGGTCTGACCTCGTCGGACCTCGTCTCGACCCTCACAACTTTCAGTTTTTTTAAGGATTTGATTTGAAGCTCGAGATCTCGTTTTTCCTGGAACAAGAAATAAGCGGCGGAGAAAATTGTTGGAGGCGAGACAAATGGATTAGGTCTTAGAATTTGCAGATGTATTTATAGGAGAATTTTCTTTAGTTTATGAGGATGTGGAAGTTATGTTTCCATTTGCTAAGTGGTGGCTGTGGACTAAAGCATGTGTTTTATTCTATACCGTGTACTCATAAATGTTGGTGCCACAGTATTCACTTCCATTAGGTTGTCGTGATCATCCAACTATATAAGTATATATATTTTTACGGATTGTTTTATTTATTCCTTCTTTTTATTTTGTAAGTTATGTACCTTGATATACACAAATATTTTTGCGTACGAGCTGCTACCGACAGAACTAAAAACACCTTTGTGACGAGCGAGGTGTCCCGACCCCAAAAATATAATAATACCGGTAGGTGGACTCATATTTTGAAACTTCAAACTGTTGATTTCAGGGTGCGAAATACTCCAAATAAAAGTTGCTTATTTAATTAATTAAAAAATTACAGTAAAATTCTAAAAATTAAATTATCGCTATTTCCCAAAAGAACCTTGTCTGAATTCACATCCGATATCTAGTTATTTTAAATTAACCGTTATGGCCGATAAATGATTCTATAGCGACTATTCTGAAATTTGATTTGGACATAACTCAAAATCTACACGACGAAATCCTGATTTTTCTCTTCCACTAGAAAGATATACTCCACCAGCTCCACACGTTTCTTGTTTCACAGAAATCCGGCTTAAAATGAATCATGTACATTTAGTTGAAGTTCAAATCGCCAGATTGCGAACTGCCGCGACGTTTCGAGCTCGATTATAATTATATTATAAATTATACGTTCAACTATCGTTTATTTACTATATTCTTTATTTAAGTAATTAAATAACTTAATTATTATACCTTACAAAACGCGCCATTACAGAGGCTAAGTTCAATAAGCCAAATTTAGCTTATCACTTCTCAAAAGAAGATCCGGGATAATTTTCAATGAAAACTTGAATTACTCAAATTCTAGAAATCTTCCAAGGAAATTTAGAAAACCATAAGATGGAAAGACACTCGAACCATAACAAGTGCAAGCATATAAATCCATAAATCACAATGGCCTTGACAAGGTCGATGACGCCTACCTGAGCAGTTTCGTCATTTATCCGCAAATGGTACTCGTAACCCAAAAGTGGAAACACACAAAGGCCCACAAAACATAATTGAGCTCACGACTCCCTAGAAGAACATATAAGCAAGCACATGAAACCCAGAGATCGCAAAAAGGGTGGAGAAGGCCTATCACAAGATGAGACACGATCCCTATATAGCTAGCATATCGTTCTGAGCACACAGCTATGGTTGTGAGCACATAGCTCATATGAGAACAAACTCAGGTGAGCACACAACTCAAGTGAGCACACAGCTCTATGGTGAGCACATAGCTCAGGTAAGCACACAACTCAATGGTGAGCACACGGCTCCATTGAGCACACGGCTCAATGGTAAACACTAACTCAGGTGAGCACATAGCTCAAACGAAAATGACCAACGTCGATGTATATAAAGATATACAACACATGTGATCACTCATCGATGTATATAAAGATGTACTGACACACGAGACAACTCCTTATCGATGTATATAAAGATATACAACACATAAGGTTCCCGTGGATGTACATAAAGTTATACAACACACGAGCTCAAACAAAAATAATCAACATCGATGTATATAAAGATATACAACACATGTGATCAACCAAATAACCATACATAATCCAAAGATTTCATCCAAAAATGAATTTGAATCTCAATTGACTAAGTCCATAAATTAATCAGTGAAGTAAATGCAAGTGTGTCAACCCACCTGTTTTTACAGAGATATTTAATTAAATTCCTTATTCAATCAAAAAGACGAAATTACTTGTTTGAAACAAGTAATACTCCAAAGCAAATAAGAATACTCAATCATTACCCAAAGAAAGCTAAAATATCATAATAGCAAAATATATGGGTAAAACAAAAATCTAAGCATGTAAGAATTTTCACAAAACATAGGTTTGGAAAATTGACATACTTAGATATAGAGCAAGCGCTCTATAGCACCAAAGAACATGGTTTCCCCAAGTTCCTTCGACGCAAAGAAGGTGGATGATCACAATTTCAAAAGAACTCAAATGAGATGATCACGGAAATCTTCATCATAAAGAATAGAGGGAAAGGTACTTTGATATGCATTAGTTTCCTTTCTAAAATAAAATATCCTAAACTTCATAGTCAAAACTCTTACTATGAAAGGTGTAATGGATATATATGGTGATCATATATATCCCATTCTCGAATCATTATCTTATTAAAATACTTAAGGTTGCAAATTAACAATAAATACTAATGATTTGCCTCGCCATTTATTTATATCGAATTACTAATGGCAATGCTCATCATTAATATTTAATACAAGTGTTGTGTTAGAATTGTCACATCATAGTGTTCAGAAACTCTTATCGATATCGTGGCATCGTACCCCCCGATTAGAATTCCAGACATACTTAATGGGCAACTCAAAAAAATAAAACAACTTACGTTCAAATAGGGGCACAAATTTGTAAATAAATGATCAGAGGTGCAACCATTTATCCATGAATTAAACTTGTAATCATAAATAAACAACCACTTCATAATGCTTAGCGGAAATAATTTATCCGCTTTCGCCTCGTAAAGCTAATCTCAAATGGATTAGTATTTTACTTAGCCAAAATTATTTTATTAAACCATTTTATAGATAATTTAGAAATCTTCACAACTAAGCCCCAAAGGTTATTTCAACTCAAAAATTGAAAATAATATGAATTCCTACTCATTAAAGGGATGGAGCTCTAGGTTTGTCTAGGCCAAGATTTCACAAAGATAAACTCAAATAAATTTGATTGGTCAAACAATGAATCATAATATAAGATAGGATATGATGGATCCTAAGACTCGAATTACATCCTAAAACATAATTTCCTAAGAGATACTTAGAACAATGATCCTCGCCATAATATCTTATATTATTCCAAAATTGGCTTTGATACCAACTGTAATGCCCCACCTCTATACTTGTGTTAGCCAAGGTCATTGCAAGAAATGATTTTAACTAACCCAAAGGATAAGGCTGTTGAGGAGCAACCATCTGTATAATCACTTTGAATGAGTGTTGAACATGTCGGATAATGTGGTTTTACTTTTTAAATCTCATAAGGAAATCTGACACATCAAATTCAAGTTCAAACCCACTACACAGTGGCTACATATAATTCAGAATCAATATAAAATACATAACAATATAGTCAGAGTCAGACACATATATTCACATCATTAAGGCGGAAATAGATATGAATATAACATATAAGTGTTAAATACAAAGATAGTGACCATTCTCGATCCACCATATAACAAAGGAATAGGTACATGTTCTAGCTAAAAGAATATGTATACGTAGATGCCTCATATACATATAACCCAAAATTACTACAATGATTGTGACGATCGAGGAATTTCGCTCGGTCCGAACTAGTCGCTAAACCGACCCAGACCGTTCGAAACGCCCTATCGTTTGAGAACACGACAAAATAGAACGCAAACAGAAGAACATTTCACTGTATATTACAACAATGCATCAGATTACAAGAATATACAGAGTATAAAAGAATATTACACAGAAATATCAGAGATTTAAATTACATTTAAATACATCGCAGCGGAAAATAATACAATACACAACTAGAAAGAGATATACGGATACAAAGCTTTCCGGATATCGTTCCAGCTGTAAACCAGGATCCTGTGAATATAAATCTGCAAAACCAAAACTACTAGCTGCCCGTGCGGAAAATAGGGGCACCCAGAGTTTAGGTTAAAACAATAAACTCCAGGTCAGTCATGTGACTGGTGTGAGAACTAAAACAGTTATTTAAAACTTTACTTTAAAAGAGAGTAATTCAAGGGACCACGCCATATAACACGGAACGGGTTTCCTCCCAAGAATACTAGTGCATAGAATAAACAGCGCAATGCTTTTTCGAAAAATGAAGCTATTATAAGACCCAGGTCCCATCACACAATGCAACGCAAGCCGGAGGATAGGGTTTTCCCTTATAATAGCCAAACATGCTTGGTACGTTTAAAACAAATCATTTAATACTATAATATGTGTATAGTGTCAAAACAATTTCAATCATAAATATAAATCATAGACGGCATGGGTACCATATATCATGTCGCCATACTAGTTCTACAATTAAAACCGCAATACACGTATTGGAAATTGGATTTCCATCATGGTGGCTCCTGATTCGAAAGATCGATCGCGGAATGCAATTCACCACGGCTTACGTCCCAACAAGAGAACACCGTCTGCATCCGCACATTTGGGACCAGAGTACCACCGCGGCTTACGTCCCAGCGAGAGAAAACACCGCTTACTCTATATATCCCTGAGCACTAGGCTCATCTCGGTCGACCGAATCCACGACACCACTAGGGTGCCCATCCACGAAAAAGCATACTGATCAAACCATCAGTTTGCCACCATACCGGGGTGTGAGGCTCGCGGATCAACGCTATACACAAAGCCATGCTATATCAGCTGCGCTTTGATCATCAACCACCAAACTTTGCTTTTCAACAAAAGTCTGGATCACTGCATCTCAGCATGCCACACTATCAATCCATATCGTACCACTGATTTCTGCCAATATATATAACCTCTGAGCTCATATGTCTCAGAGAAGGGCGTTAAGCAAGAGAATAAATTCTCCGCCGCCAAACAGATATATATTTAGCAGAGATCAACAAATACAATATAAAGGAATACAATGTCAGACACACCATCCATTTACAAGTCCGTTCTAGGTCTGAACGAAACCGGAGGCACTTTCCTCGCATATCCATCCATCTCCAAGTACGTCTGGACGACCACCAACTATTTCCATCCTCTTGGGTGTACAGCCCAATCAGGATCGTCAGTAATTATCCAAACGATGTGAAGACTTCCGGTCTTCGACCACCGTCTTCATCTTCGACTTATCGTCGAATCGGTTATCCAGAATGGGTGTAAACCCGGCCTTCCCGAACAACCCGCGTATATTAAAAACGAATGTTACACAAACACAGCATACGCCTCATTCCGATTCATTAGTCACTAACCGCAAATTAGCAAGAGAACAATTCCCCAAACATTAACCCCGAAGGCCGAAACCAACCTCAGATCAATACCCAGGAAACCATTCTTCTTAGCCAACCTACAGCTAGTTTCTAAACTCCACATTCTTAGGGAAAGGTTCCCATTAATTTTATCCAAGATAAATCCTTTAAAATTTATCCTGTAATATTCCTTTGGATGTCGTTTAAAACCAAATTATGGTTTTTCCAACTAGTCGAGATTAGCGAACCACAACGAAGTAATTATTTATTTTATTTCCCAATCCCAACCTATTCATCCCATGAAGCAAAACTGGTAATACTCCATATCTAACACCACAGTGTTATCGGTAAAATTAATTACCATTTCACGTTCAAATCTAATTAAAGATTTAACTATCGCTTTGGAGCAAAACTGGCGATACTCCATTCTCGCTCACTTTCCAAATTTGATAATTTAAATTATCAATTCACATTTCAATCAATTTGCAGATTCATTAAAACTCCTTTTACTGGGTTAAAGAACTAGGTGTTATTTAAAACACAGTTCACAACAAACCCAAATCACATTCTATTTATCATCGGGTTAAAGAACTAGTGTTATTTAAAACACGGTTCACGATAAACCCATGAATCAATTCTAGTTTAATTTAATTCAAATATATTAAGAATTCCGATTATTTAAAACCCCTTTTTAAATCTAATTTATTTATTTAAAAACAAATTGGGTTTTAAATTTAGTTCAAACTAGTTCATTTTGATAAAAATCTATTTTTATCTTTTCAAATATGGAGTTTTTCATCCCAAATTTTCCCAAATCATTTCTAATGATTTTACACAAATTATTGATATTTTTAATAATTTTATCAAGGCCCGTACGGTCGATTTCCATCAATGGCCATCGAACTGCACTTACAGCGACCTTTTTCAAATTTGATT
This sequence comes from Allium sativum, assembly GCA_030737875.1. NCBI lineage: Eukaryota > Viridiplantae > Streptophyta > Magnoliopsida > Asparagales > Amaryllidaceae > Allium > Allium sativum. Next base: position 381,227,455 of record CM060920.1, read on the forward strand.
TCGACGTATCTCCAAATCCAACCGTTAGATTTCAAATTTCTAATATTCGTTAGAAAGCTCTTTTCGATACGAACCCAACGGTTCCGGTTTTAGGAGAATCCGACGGTCGGATCTCCCGTAATGTCCGTTTGAAATAAATGGTCGAAATTCACGAACTGCCGCGGCGCGGCGCGTTCTATTCAGGCCATTATATTATATATATAATATATATAATATAAATTTCGTCGATTTCTATTTAAAACGAGTTTTATAAATCGTTTTAATTTTGCTTCAAAAACAATTTCAACTTCCATTTCGATTCAAATCAAAATTGAATTTTTCCTTATAATTTCGTTTTAAAATTCATTTCTATTCAATTCAAATTTCAATTAAATTGGAATTCATTTCAATTCGTTTTCAATTTGAATTCATTTTCAATTCAATTCAATTTCAAAGTCGTTTTCAATTCAATTCATTTCGAAATCGTTTTCAATTCAATTCATTTCGAAATCGTTTTATATTCAATTCATTTCGAAATCGTTTTATATTCAATTCATTTCGAAATCGTTTTCAATTCAATTCATTTCGAAATCGATAAAATCGATATAAATATCGTTCACGTCAAAATGGCGTCAATCTAATCAACACGGCTTCATATATTTCTATTTTCAAATATTCCATTCCACAAATGAATATTTATTTTTGTCAACACACGACTAATCTCAACGAATGAGTACTGTCCACGTATGACTATTTTTGCTATTTAATATATTTTATAAAAGTTAAGGTATCTATCGTTTGATATTGAATTAGACTTCAACCGTAATTTAGTGAGAGAACGATTTCCTGAATATTAACCCCGAAGGCCGAAACCAACATCAGATTAATATCCAGGAGACCACTCATCTCATCTATTTTCCAGTTGATTTCTAATTCTATATATGATAAAGATGTAAATTTTATTATAAAAATATTTCGTTCAACACATGACCAATCTCAATGGATGAGTACTGTCAACGCATGAACCTTTATTTTTATATTGATAAAGATATAAATTTTATTATAAAAATATTTCGTTTAACGCATGACTAATATCAACGGATGAGTATAGTCAACACATGAACCTTTATTTTATATAATTCTTTATTTTCTAAATTGGAATGAGGCCCAATCAATCACCATATAATGTTAATTATATGGATTTTCATACAACATATGTATATAATAGCATTGAAAAATAATCAACCATCAACCAAAGTGCACTACACTGTATAAGCATCAAATATAGACATTTAACGCTTATAGCAGCCTGTCAATCAATCGATCGACATATTTAATCAATCAGGATGAGTGAACTTCAAATTTCATCCCAACACCCGTGTGGGGTTTCAAACAATCAAACGCATATTTTATTTGTGCAGTTGGGCGATGTGTAAAATTTATCGACCCAATCAATGTCCTTCAAATAGGTGTACATAAACAAACCGTCTGGTTTGTAAATGAATATTTATTTACTCACATTCACGTTAAAAATTATATTTTTAACGACAAAACATTTTATTCCAACATATGAATTTCTATTCAGTTCGTTCTTTAAATAAAATGATATTTTTATTTTTCTAACATATTTTAGAAAATTTCGGCGGCATAACGGCACGATACTAGAAACGGGACAAGGCCTAGCCTTATCCCCGGTCTAGTGAAGGCCCACGCCATTCACACATCAATCAAATCAATTTCATTTCACCACACAATTCAATTTCAATCAAATAATCTAACGAATTTTATGCAACCAAACAAACAAGTCCATGGTCTGTGGACGATTGTGTCGGGTGCTACTAAGCACCGTCTGCATCCTAGTATATATATAACTAGAAAAATAGAATTTGAGTGAGAAGTTCTCACCGATAGCTATCCAATACCACGACTCTTCTAATGCAGGAAATCTTCACTGTTCTCGTCTCTTATCGCTTTTGTTGTCCGCTTTCACTACACATGTAAAAATCACATTTTTATATACTGAGGTCTTTAAAATAAAAATCACATTTTTATTTATTCACTTTCAATTTAAAAATCATATTTTCATAATCACTTCATATATTTAAAAATCGAATTTTTACTATGCTATTCAATATATAAAAATCGAATTTTTACTTTGGTGCCATATAGATAAAAATTCCATTTTAAAAATATTGATTTCACCTTTATAAAAATAAAGTTTTCGCCTTTATTATTTTTAAAATATCGTCCTTTCATTTTTAAAGATTTTACCTTTTCAATTTCATCCCTATAGAAATCACATTTTATTTTGCTACCTATAAAAAGATGATATTTTTAATATTCCTAACATGTAAAAATTATATTTTTACCCCTTCTATATAGTAAAGATTATATTTTTATTTCGCTATTTTCTATATAAAATCTCGCCTTTCTAAAAACATAGATTTCGCCTTTTCAAATTTTTATAGTTCCTACTATGCAAAGATCATATTTTTATCTTTCTACAATATAAAAGATTATATTTTTAATTCTTTAAAAATATAAAAATCATATTTCTACATCTTCTATATAGTAAAGATTATATTTTTATTTCTTTAAAAATATAAAAATCATATTTTTATTATAAAAATCAACTCTTTATTTTTTTTTAAAGACAATACTAATTATATAAACTGACTTTTCTTTCTAGTTGAAAAATTAAATCTTTTTGCAAGTGAAAAATCCTTTCCTTTTACAAACGGAAAATCGAATTTTTTTTTCTTTAACAAAACCAAATCTCTTTGTTTTAACAAAATTAAAACTGAAAATTAAATAAACTAAAAGGGAAAGCTCACTTTTTTTCCGAAGGAGGAGGTGTTGCAGAGGTCGTCGGAGGGGAATATGGCAGCGCCTGAAGTGGGGGAGGAGCGGCGAAGGTTGCTTCGATGGGAAGAGGCGATTTACACCAGAAAGAGGGAGAGAAAGGACGGGGGAACGAGGGCGTCGGAGGGGCTATCGGGTTAGGGCGTGGCAGGGTCTTTGGGCGATTTTGGGTCTCGTGGGCGTGGTGCTCCGGTCTGGGGGTGGCGATGGACTAGGGGGTGGCGGAAGATGAGGGGAGGAGGAAGGATCCTCGACGGCGGCTTCGATTTTTTTTTTTTCCTTTTTTTTTTTTCCTTTTCCGTTCGATTGAAAATATGAGGGGGGGGGCAACGGGTTTTGAAGGGGAGATATATTTTTTTTATTTAATTAATTATTTTATTTTGCAAAAAGTTGACTTTCACATACGACCTCGAAACGAGGCCCACCGCCTGTCGTCCATAGCGTTTTACCCCCATTCCGAACACAATGGGATATGTTTCGCAAGCTGATTCGACTGTTATAGTCAGTTTCCGTTAAATTTACATTTAAATCACTATATTGAATTTTAAACGTACATTTCAAATTACCGGGGTCGCATACGAACTTTAAAAATTCTAGAAAAATATTTCCTAGCTTCGTATTGACGATACGGTCCTAACAAAACTAGTTTCGTCGAATTCTGAGACCGTTAGAAAAATGGTCATTTTCCAGTCGATTAAAATCAACTGAAACTGGTCAAACGCGTTTTCCTTTGCCACGCTCACATATTGATTCGAAAAATTATGAAATTTGGAATCTAGCAATACCTCGACATCACGGACCCAACAAAAGTGGTTTCGTCGAAATCCGAGGTCATTTGCAAAATGTCCATTTTAAGGGCCCGAATTCCATAGCGACTATTCAGAATTTTCAACTGGACATATCTTTTGATTCCCGCTATGAAATCTTGATTTTTCGGATTCATTGGAAAGATATCATCAATTAGATCCTATCATATTTGGTTTCACTAAAATCCGGATTGTTTTGCACCCGGTACATTCAATTGAAGTTTGAAATCGAACTACCGCGCCATTTTCAATTCTATTCATAATTATATATAAATATTTATATTCTAACGACGACGTATATAATATATACGTCGAATTCTATTCAAAATAAATTTCCTCGTCTATATTATTTAAAATAATTCATTTTAAATAATCAAAATTCGCTAAAATCGCCAAAATAAAAATTTTAAACTGGGCCAGATTTTCGGGTTATTACAATCTCCCCCACTTAAAACTTTTCGTCCCCGAAAAGGAACAAAGTCGAAAGTGGTTTGATTAATCAACTCTACGCTCGATCTGGCTTCCATTCTCCAACTTTTCAGTTTCTGAGAATTTCCAAATTCTCAAAAATTTGGCTAACACCCTAAATTTTCGAAAAATTTCGCCATAACCTCCCCTGCACCGGGAGCATCGGGGAATTTCAAATAGCTTCCCCGGTCCTTCAGATCTCAAAAAGAAAAAGAAAAAGCCAAGCGGCTAGCCAATAGGCTCATAAAATCATCATCACCCAAACAAAACAGTAAATTATGTAGTAAACATGTACCTATTTGTCGGGCAAACAAATTTTATTCTCTGGCTCTAGCCTCCTTGCTATGACCTGTTCAATGATATATATGTATATGCAAGAAAATGTAACCAATTTTCAATATAGTTCAATATTCGGTTCAATTAGGCATAAATGGTTAAAAATTAGCAAACAAATAAACAAACAACTCAAACATCAATCAACTAGTGGATTAGAGTTTCAAATTCATAAATTTTGATATATATACAAAAATCATGTTTTTGATGCAAATTCACTACCATGTGTTTTAACTATATTAGTTTTGGTTCTCACACCAGTCTAATGGAAATATATAGAAATCACACCTTCGAAACTCGAATATGAATACTGATGATGATGCACCATCATCAGAATCATCCCCGGGTGTCTAGAATGTGATTCTATATCTATCCAGTATATTAAAACTTCGACTATACGTTCATGACGCGTATACGCGAAATCTATATATACTCGATTGTCCATATTCAATATAAATAAATTTTCAAATATGTATAAAACGATTTAAATTTTCAAAACAAAATTGTTTTCATTTGAAAAATATACTCTTCACACTCATTCTAGGATACTACTGATCCTATCTCTAACGAGTCATTCCAATTGGATATTGCTAATCCAATATCTGATGAATTCTTTCGTATGGTTCTACTGTGTCTTGTTCTCGAGCTCTGTAAACCAAAGCTCTGATACCAACTGTGACGATCGAGGAATTTCGCTCGGTCCGAACCAGTCGCTAAACCGACCCAGACCGTTCGAAACGCCCTATCGTTTGAGAACACGACAAAATAGAACGCAAACAGAAGAACATTTCACTGTATATTACAACAATGCATCAGATTACAAGAATATACAGAGTATAAAAGAATATTACACAGAAATATCAGAGATTTAAATTACATTTAAATACATCGCAGCGGAAAATAATACAATACACAACTAGAAAGAGATATACGGATACAAAGCTTTCCGGATATCGTTCCAGCTGTAAACCAGGATCCTGTGAATATAAATCTGCAAAACCAAAACTACTAGCTGCCCGTGCGGAAAATAGGGGCACCCAGAGTTTAGGTTAAAACAATAAACTCCAGGTCAGTCATGTGACTGGTGTGAGAACTAAAACAGTTATTTAAAACTTTACTTTAAAAGAGAGTAATTCAAGGGACCACGCCGTATAACACGGAACGGGTTTCCTCCCAAGAATACTAGTGCATAGAATAAACAGCGCAATGCTTTTTCGAAAAATGAAGCTATTATAAGACCCAGGTCCCATCACACAATGCAACGCAAGCCGGAGGATAGGGTTTTCCCTTATAATAGCCAAACATGCTTGGTACGTTTAAAACAAATCATTTGATACTATAATATGTGTATAGTGTCAAAACAATTTCAATCATAAATATAAATCATAGACGGCATGGGTACCATATATCATGTCGCCATACTAGTTCTACAATTAAAACCGCAATACACGTATTGGAAATTGGATTTCCATCATGGTGGCTCCTGATTCGAAAGATCGATCGCGGAATGCAATTCACCACGGCTTACGTCCCAACAAGAGAACACCGTCTGCATCCGCACATTTGGGACCAGAGTACCACCGCGGCTTACGTCCCAGCGAGAGAAAACACCGCTTACTCTATATATCCCTGAGCACTAGGCTCATCTCGGTCGACCGAATCCACGACACCACTAGGGTGCCCATCCACGAAAAAGCATACTGATCAAACCATCAGTTTGCCACCATACCGGGGTGTGAGGCTCGCGGATCAACGCTATACACAAAGCCATGCTATATCAGCTGCGCTTTGATCATCAACCACCAAACTTTGCTTTTCAACAAAAGTCTGGATCACTGCATCTCAGCATGCCACACTATCAATCCATATCGTACCACTGATTTCTGCCAATATATATAACCTCTGAGCTCATATGTCTCAGAGAAGGGCATTAAGCAAGAGAATAAATTCTCCGCCGCCAAACAGATATATATTTAGCAGAGATCAACAAATACAATATAAAGGAATACAATGTCAGACACACCATCCATTTACAAGTCCGTTCTAGGTCTGAACGAAACCGGAGGCACTTTCCTCGCATATCCATCCATCTCCAAGTACGTCTGGACGACCACCAACTATTTCCATCCTCTTGGGTGTACAGCCCAATCAGGATCGTCAGTAATTATCCAAACGATGTGAAGACTTCCGGTCTTCGACCACCGTCTTCATCTTCGACTTATCGTCGAATCGGTTATCCAGAATGGGTGTAAACCCGGCCTTCCCGAACAACCCGCGTATATTAAAAACGAATGTTACACAAACACAGCATACGCCTCATTCCGATTCATTAGTCACTAACCGCAAATTAGCAAGAGAACAATTCCCCAAACATTAACCCCGAAGGCCGAAACCAACCTCAGATCAATACCCAGGAAACCATTCTTCTTAGCCAACCTACAGCTAGTTTCTAAACTCCACATTCTTAGGGAAAGGTTCCCATTAATTTTATCCAAGATAAATCCTTTAAAATTTATCATGTAATCTTCCTTTGGATGTCGTTTAAAACCAAATTATGGTTTTTCCAACTAGTCGAGATTAGCGAACCACAACGAAGTAATTATTTATTTTATTTCCCAATCCCAACCTATTCATCCCATGAAGCAAAACTGGTAATACTCCATATCTAACACCACAGTGTTATCGGTAAAATTAATTACCATTTCACGTTCAAATCTAATTAAAGATTTAACTATCGCTTTGGAGCAAAACTGGCGATACTCCATTCTCGCTCACTTTCCAAATTTGATAATTTAAATTATCAATTCACATTTCAATCAATTTGCAGATTCATTAAAACTCCTTTTACTGGGTTAAAGAACTAGGTGTTATTTAAAACACAGTTCACAACAAACCCAAATCACATTCTATTTATCATCGGGTTAAAGAACTAGTGTTATTTAAAACACGGTTCACGATAAACCCATGAATCAATTCTAGTTTAATTTAATTCAAATATATTAAGAATTCCGATTATTTAAAACCCCTTTTTAAATCTAATTTATTTATTTAAAAACAAATTGGGTTTTAAATTTAGTTCAAACTAGTTCATTTTGATAAAAATCTATTTTTATCTTTTCAAATATGGAGTTTTTCATCCCAAATTTTCCCAAATCATTTCTAATGATTTTACACAAATTATTGATATTTTTAATAATTTTATCAAGGCCCGTACGGTCGATTTCCATCAATGGCCATCGAACTGCACTTACAGCGACCTTTTTCAAATTTGATTTGGACGTATCTCCAAATCCAACCGTTAGATTTCAAATTTCTAATATTCGTTAGAAAGCTCTTTTCGATACGAACCCAACGGTTCCGGTTTTAGGAGAATCCGACGGTCGGATCTCCCGTAATGTCCGTTTGAAATAAATGGTCGAAATTCACGAACTGCCGCGGCGCGGCGCGTTCTATTCAGGCCATTATATTATATATATAATATATATAATATAAATTTCGTCGATTTCTACTTAAAACGAGTTTTATAAATCGTTTTAATTTTGCTTCAAAAACAATTTCAACTTCCATTTCGATTCAAATCAAAATTGAATTTTTCCTTATAAATTCGTTTTAAAATTCATTTCTATTCAATTCAAATTTCAATTAAATTGGAATTCATTTCAATTCGTTTTCAATTTGAATTCGTTTTCAATTCAATTCAATTTCAAAGTCGTTTTCAATTCAATTCATTTCGAAATCGTTTTCAATTCAATTCATTTCGAAATCGTTTTATATTCAATTCATTTCGAAATCGTTTTATTTTCAATTCATTTCGAAATCGTTTTCAATTCAATTCATTTCGAAATCGATAAAATCGATATAAATATCGTTCACGTCAAAATGGCGTCAATCTAATCAACACGGCTTCATATATTTCTATTTTCAAATATTCCATTCCACAAATGAATATTTATTTTTGTCAACACACGACTAATCTCAACGAATGAGTACTGTCCACGTGTGACTATTTTTGCTATTTAATATATTTTATAAAAGTTAAGGTATCTATCGTTTGATATTGAATTAGACTTCAACCGTAATTTAGTGAGAGAACGATTTCCTGAATATTAACCCCGAAGGTTGAAACCAACATCAGATTAATATCCAGGAGACCACTCATCTCATCTATTTTCCAGTTGATTTCTAATTCTATATATGATAAAGATGTAAATTTTATTATAAAAATATTTCGTTCAACACATGACCAATCTCAATGGATGAGTACTGTCAACACATGAACCTTTATTTTTATATTGATAAAGATATAAATTTTATTATAAAAATATTTCGTTCAACACATGACTAATATCAACGGATGAGTATAGTCAACACATGAACCTTTATTTTATATAATTCTTTATTTTCTAAATTGGAATGAGGCCCAATCAATCACCATATAATGTTAATTATATGGATTTTCATACAACACATGTATATAATAGCATTGAAAAATAATCAACCATCAACCAAAGTGCACTACACTGTATAAGCATCAAATATAGACATTTAACGCTTATAGCAGCCTGTCAATCAATCGATCGACATATTTAATCAATCAGGATGAGTGAACTTCAAATTTCATCCCAACACCCGTGTGGGGTTTCAAACAATCAAAAGCATATTTTATTTGTGCAGTTGGGCGATGTGTAAAATTTATCGACCCAATCAATGTCCTTCAAATAGGTGTACATAAACAAACCGTCTGGTTTGTAAATGAATATTTATTTACTCACATTCACGTTAAAAATTATATTTTTAACGACAAAACATTTTATTCCAACATATGAATTTCTATTCAGTTCATTCTTTAAATAAAATGATATTTTTATTTTTCTAACATATTTTAGAAAATTTCGGCGGCATAACGGCACGATACTAGAAACGGGACAAGGCCTAGCCTTATCCCCGGTCTAGTGAAGGCCCACGCCATTCACACATCAATCAAATCAATTTCATTTCACCACACAATTCAATTTCAATCAAATAATCTAACGAATTTTATGCAACCAAACAAACAAGTCCATGGTCTGTGGATGATTGTGTCGGGTGCTACTAAGCACCGTCTGCATCCTAGTATATATATATAACTAGAAAAATAGAATTTGAGTGAGAAGTTCTCACCGATAGCTATCCAATACCACGACTCTTCTAATGCAGGAAATCTTCACTGTTCTCGTCTCTTATCGCTTTTGTTGTCCGCTTTCACTACACATGTAAAAATCACATTTTTATATACTGAGGTCTTTAAAATAAAAATCACATTTTTATTTATTCACTTTCAATTTAAAAATCATATTTTCATAATCACTTCATATATTTAAAAATCGAATTTTTACTATGCTATTCAATATATAAAAATCGAATTTTTACTTTGGTGCCATATAGATAAAAATTCCATTTTAAAAATATTGATTTCACCTTTATAAAAATAAAGTTTTCGCCTTTATTATTTTTAAAATATCGTCCTTTCATTTTTAAAGATTTTACCTTTTCAATTTCATCCCTATAGAAATCACATTTTATTTTGCTACCTATAAAAAGATGATATTTTTAATATTCCTAACATGTAAAAATTATATTTTTACCCCTTCTATATAGTAAAGATTATATTTTTATTTCGCTATTTTCTATATAAAGATCTCGCCTTTCTAAAAACATAGATTTCGCCTTTTCAAATTTTTATAGTTCCTACTATGCAAAGATCATATTTTTATCTTTCTACAATATAAAAGATTATATTTTTAATTCTTTAAAAATATAAAAATCATATTTCTACATCTTCTATATAGTAAAGATTATATTTTTATTTCTTTAAAAATATAAAAATCATATTTTTATTATAAAAATCAACTCTTTATTTTTTTTTAAAGACAATACTAATTATATAAACTGACTTTTCTTTCTAGTTGAAAAATTAAATCTTTTTGCAAGAGAAAAATCCTTTCCTTTTACAAACGGAAAATCGAATTTTTTTTCTTTAACAAAACCAAATCTCTTTGTTTTAACAAAATTAAAACTGAAAATTAAATAAACTAAAAGGGAAATCTCACTTTTTTTCCGAAGGAGGAGGTGTTGCAGAGGTCGTCGGAGGGGAATATGGCAGCGCCTGAAGTGGGGGAGGAGCGGCGAAGGTTGCTTCGATGGGAAGAGGCGATTTACACCAGAAAGAGGGAGAGAAAGGACGGGGGAACGAGGGCGTCGGAGGGGCTATCGGGTTAGGGCGTGGCAGGGTCTTTGGGCGATTTTGGGTCTCGTGGGCGTGGTGCTCCGGTCTGGGGGTGGCGGAAGATGAGGGGAGGAGGAAGGATCCTCGACGGCGGCTTCGATTTTTTTCTTCCTTGTTTTTTCCTTTTCCGTTCGATTGAAAATATGAGGGGGGGGCAACGGGTTTTGAAGGGGGGATATTTTTTTTTATTTAATTAATTATTTTATTTTGCAAAAAGTTGACTTTCACATACGACCTCGAAACGAGGCCCACCGCCTGTCGTCCATAGCGTTTTACCCCCATTCCGAACACAATGAGATATGTTTCGCAAGCTGATTCGACTGTTACAGTCAGTTTCCGTTAAATTTACATTTAAATCACTATATTGAATTTTAAACGTACATTTCAAATTACCGGGGTCGCATACGAACTTTAAAAATTCTAGAAAAATATTTCCTAGCTTCGTATTGACGATACGGTCCTAACAAAACTAGTTTCGTCGAATTCTGAGACCGTTAGAAAAATGGCCATTTTCCAGTCGATTAAAATCAACTGAAATTGGTCAACGCGTTTTCCTTTGCCACGCTCACATATTGATTCGAAAAATTATGAAATTTGGAATCTAGCAATACCTCGACATCACGGACCCAACAAAAGTGGTTTCGTCGAAATCCGAGGTCATTTGCAAAATGTCCATTTTTAAGGGCCCGAATTCCATAGCGACTATTCAGAATTTTCAACTGGACATATCTTTTGATTCCCGCTATGAAATCTTGATTTTTCGGATTCGTTGGAAAGATATCATCAATTAGATCCTATCATATTTGGTTTCACTAAAATCCGGATTGTTTTGCACCCGGTACATTCAATTGAAGTTTGAAATCGAATTATCGAACTACCGCGCCATTTTCAATTCTATTCATAATTATATATAAATATTTATATTCTAACGACGACGTATATAATATATACGTCGAATTCTATTCAAAATAAATTTCCTCGTCTATATTATTTAAAATAATTCATTTTAAATAATCAAAATTCGCTAAAATCGCCAAAATAAAAAATTTAAACTGGGCCAGATTTTCGGGTTATTACAATGATAATGTAGTTGCCAAAAGTCAAGAGATGGTCCCTGTTAGAAGTCTTGAAAAAGCACCAATAATACCTCAGTCTGACCCGAATATTATTTATAAGAAAATAAACAATAAACGGGTCAGTCTAGCTGTACTAATCATAATAAACTGAGATAAAAATAGAGACATAAGCTGATAATGACATATGCCCAATAAAAACAATGTTCACAAGAAAATGTGAAGGCTCGAAATTTCCATAAAATATGTCAAAGAAATCTCAGTGCTACAAAAGAATATCACATTCTAAATGATACACTACTCACAAAAAATGATGTCCCCTATCAAATCAACATGAAATAGATAATATGACATCAACACATGAATTCGGTCCAAGACCAAAACGATTCTAGGATCGTGACAAGAAGGGAACCTTAAAAAGCATCATGAACTAAAGCTCTACAAATAGTCAAAGGCACTCAAGATGAATCGAAGTTCCACAAATAGTCTGAAGACTCTCAAGGATGACCCGAAGTTCCATAAGGATAACACAAATGGAGATGATCCGAAGATCGGGGAATACACGATTCCTCTTGGTATACACGATTCCTCTTGGAATACACAATTTCAGTAAATGAGCCGAAATTCCTCATGATGATCCAAAGATCATCGATATAATCAAATGAACCGAAGTTCATCAGGATGATCCGAAGATCATAATGATCACAATTGATCAAGTACAGTGTAAACTACTCCGAGCTAGTAAATATAAGAGTCAAGCTACATGTCCCATAACCACTTGCTCTACTCGAATATTTACGAACAAGTTGTATATTCCACTAGAAATACGAAACGATCATTGTCACAATTTTCAATCAAACGAGTTCAAAATTTAATCATCAAAGCAAACGCAAGGGTTCATAGTCCTTGTTTTTACCAAGGCATTTGATTGGACTTCTCATACGAACAAGAAAAAGGTTTATGTAAATAAATAATAGTAGATTATAAGATGATTTATAAAATGACTTTGTATGAAAAATAGCACTAGAAACCATTTTAATAAAAGTTTTGTATCTACTAACAATATAAAAGCCTTTATAGTTTAAAGTGGAAAATCTCATAAAATATCGATTGTAATAACAACCGATCTCAAAATTCATGTTTTAATAACGTGAATTGAATCCTCGGAATATCGATTATAAATTTCATTTATCACGAATGGATCGAAAGTCCATCTAACTAAGCTGCTAGAATTAAGGGTGAGCGTTTGGTTGGTTTGGTTTATCCAATGATGAAATTTGACAAACCAATCTAAAGCCAATAATAATGAAAACCAAACCAAACCAACCAAATTAAGTTTGGTTGGTTCGGTTGGTTATCCGATTAAACCGAACTAGAAATGTTTTACAATTTGTGTTTGAAATATTCACTATAATTGAAATAAATTATAAGTATATGACTAGAGTATAATTATGATTTTTATGCTTTCTAATATTAATTTTGACACATAGGTAATGATTAAAATTTACTTAAATAACTAAACTAATCTAAAATATTTATTAAAATATCGATTGTTTTGAACTATAGTTAAAGTTCGATTAATTTGGTTAAACCGATAACCGAACTTAATATTTTTCCAGGCCAATTACAAACCGATTTATTTCAATATTGTGCTTAAGCACCACTTCCCTTGGCGCTAACACTACGTATGGCTTCTAACAATGGCTTCCACCACAACTCTGTACCACCCACCGCACCTCCCATTCACCCCTCAGTTCACCCACCACCACCTCCATTGTCATCAAGCACCACTTCCCTCGACGCCGCTCCTACTCAGCAAGCTTTGGAGAGCAGCTTGGACCCGATGATCAACAAATCCCTCATTACCAAACCTCCCTCTTTATGCCACCGGTCAGCTTCACTACCTATTCTGTCCTCCCCGCATCCACCCCAACCCTGCCGCATAAGCTTCCATTGTTGTTACCCACACTGTCTGACTCTCAACGGTTGTTGTACGCGGTGGTGCTTTCACACTGCACCAGGAGGACTCAGTCAGACTTACCAACATCATCGACAACGTCCTCCATCAGAAGGGGTCTCTTACTTGCACTCAAATCGTTTGCACACACAATTCAATTTTTGAAAAATAACCGCTAGTGCTACCACTGTGCCTCTAAGGGGCACGTGGCGAAGAGTTGTAGAAATGCAAGGATATGCTATAGATGTGGATTTTTTGGGCATGGCAACAAAAGCTTCACACGAAGGGTTAACAATGTACAAACAAACGCAGCTTCAATTCCGTCAAAAGTCTCTGCGCATTCCTCTGATGGAAATCTTTTGTCCATCACTTCACAGCCTCTCTCCTCACATGTGCCAGAGATCGAAGCGTACCATTCTCTCACCATCAAATCAGCTCCTCTCATTAAATCCTCACTCTCTCCCTCTAATTACTGCACTTCCACAGATAACCAAAATTTTCCACTTTCTTCTTCCGAAATGGAGCTTCCAGCTAATGCCTCTCATCTCGTCAAAGCTTCCATAATCACTGGTTACTGGAACCTCAACAACATCAACGCCACCCACTCTGATCTCTTCCGTCACTACGAATGGAATGTCTACATAATCACTGACCACAACTACCTCATCCAATTCCCGACGATGGATCTCTACCACGCGGCTCTTAACCGCCAATTCATCAACAAATCTGGTGCATCCCTAACCCTAGAAGCTTAGACCCTAGCCTCTGAAACTGTAGTCAGGGAGTTCTTGCCTACCACCTAGGTCAGAATTAGAGGATTCCCCATCCACCTTTGCCACCTTCCTGAATGCCTCACAACCACCATCTACCAGTAGGCATCTACCTCCACGTTGATGACTGTGGGTGGGCCCAGCTTGACTTCCGATTTATGTTCGCTAGAGTCAGTGTAACAATTCGGATTTCGCCCAGACCTAATCGATCGCAAAATCGACCAAGACCGTTCAAGACCCGAATACGCTAACTTTGGGCATACAACACATCAGAACAAATAATAGAAGACTTTTATTACATCATAATAATGTTACATTAGAGTATAGAATATCAGAATACATCGGTAAAATACAACGGAAGATAATTTACAATAATTTAGTACATTGCAGCAGAAATGAATAAACTGATACGGCGGAAGTCTATCAATGCTCTGGACACAGCTTTAAGCTTCGATCCAGAATCTTGCTCAATATATCTGCAAAATAAGCTACTCAACTACCCGTGTGGAAAAGAAGGCACCCGAGTTTGCAAAGTGAAACAAACTACGGGTCGATCATGGGACTGGTATGAGAAATCTAACTTAACTTATCTAATAATAAGGCTAATCACAGGACCACGCCGCTAACGTGGAACGGGTTTACTCCATTGAATTTCCAGTGCATCAATAAAGTAAATCGTTTAAAACAACGCAATGCTTTTTAGAAAAATGAAACCATTATAAGACTCAGGTCCCATCACACAATGCAACGCAAACCGGAGGATAGAGTTTTACCTTATAATGGTCAAAAATGCTTGATACGTATAAAACAGATTTGATAGTATTATTAGTGTATATATGTTTCAAAAACATTTCAATCATAATGTATCAATCATAGACGGCATAACTACCATATACTATGTCGCCATATTAGTTCTACAATCAAAACCGCATGATGTCATATTGGAAGTTGGATTTCCATCATGAGTCAAGGCTAGGAACGATCTCCTTACCAATTCGAGACACTCTAGCAATGTCTCAGGATTCGGACGCTGACGAACCCTTGGATACTGCAGGGCCGGTCCACAAATACTTTAGTGGATTGGCAATTCCTGAACACACTCTTCCTGGTCCTATTGAGCCTATAAAATGGTCACAATCGACCAATAAAACCGAGGCGCCTCATTCCATCAACCACATAGGTAAAAATATAAAAATGTCAGGGCTTGTAAAATGCTGACACCACCCATAGCAAGAAAGAAACGTGTGCACTCCCTGCGTTCCCTTGTCCCGTTTTTGACTCCTACCGGGGTGTGAGGCTTGCGAAGTAACGCTATACACAAAGCTATGCCGAAATAGGCTATGCTTTGATCATCAACCACAAGACCCTGCTTTTCAACAAAAGCCTTGATCATTTGCATCTTCGCATGCCACATTGACAATTCATGCCACGTGATTGATAACTACCAATATATAACCTCTGAGCTCATGCGTCTCAGAGAAGGGTGTTAAGCAAGAGAATAAATTCTCCGCCACCACAGATATATATTAAATAGAAATCAATTTAATTTACATGGAATGAAATCCAATGTCAGACACACATCCATTTACAAGTCTGTTCTGGGTTTGAACGAAACCGGAGACACCTTATTCCTCGTCCCGTATGTCCAGTACAGAAGAGAGGTGCTCGCTTATCCGGACAATCAACAAGTACGTCTAGACAACTACCACTTTAACCCTTTCCTGGGAGCAAATCAGTATAGGGCATCAATAGTCATCCATTCGATGTTAAAGTCGCCAGTCTTCTACCACCGTCTTCATCTTCGACCTTTAATCGTCGCAGTAATTATTCAGAATGGGTTAAACCCGGTCTTCCCGAATAACTCGCGTATTTTATAATCAAAAATCAAGTGTTATAAAAACACATCAAAGCCTCATTCCAATTAAGAATATTCTTTTAATAAAATATTCACATTATTTTATCAAAAATCTGTTCTTTGAATTTATTCTTAAATCTTTCTTTTAAAGATTTATTAAAACTCTAATTTGGTTTAATATCAAAAATCATTATTTAATGATTATTTAAATTTAAGAAATTAATCTTATCTTTAACTGGGTTAAAGAACTAATGTCATTTAAAACACAGTTCACGATAAACCCAAAATCATCTTCCATTAAATATGGAATTTTCACAGAAATCATATCAATATCTAATCGATATAAATTTTTGTATTAGACCAATAATATAAATGGAATAACGACAAAGCCTTTTAAATTTCATATATAGTAACGGTCTTCTTTTACAGAAGTTTATCTCGATTATTATTAAATCGAATTCCATTCAATTCCAATTTAATATATTAAATTGGAAAACTTAACTTTGGAAAATTACCGATTCATCTTAATAAAAGATTTATAAATTCCATTTAAATCTTAATAAAAGTTTTATAAATTCAAAATTACAATTTCACTGTTAATTGGGATTAAAGAACAAATGTCGTTTAAAACATAGTTCACGATAAACCCTCAATCAACTTTCATCTTAATGCTTAATTAAAACATTAATTAATTAGTAAACTTCCCTAAATCTAAATTAAAAGATTTATTCTTTTCACACGGGGTTTAAGAACAATGTTATTTAAAACACCATTCACGACAAACCCAAAATCCAATTTATTTTATTTAATTCCAAATAAATATTAACTAATTGGAAAACTCCATTAAATCCTGATTAAAGATTTATTTTATTTCTTTATTAAAATAATGCTTTTCAACTATTAAATTTTGGAAATTACTACTTTTTATTCTATTCATTATAAAATGGATAAAAACGATCGATAAACCCGTTCAGGTTAAATGGCGTTTCAACTTATAATGGGCAAAATAGTCCAATTCATTATCATGTCCATTTATGGTTTATAATGGGCTAGACCTCCCACATTAGGCCTACAACTTGCGGATGCTGGACATGCCAGTCGGGTCCGGGCAGGCTTATCCCACAAGTTGGGCTTAACCTCGTGTCATAGCCCGCTTCGTATTTGCGCACTTAGACCTCTCACATTAGGTTCAACATTAGTGGCTGCTGGATATGCCGGTCGGGTCCGGGCACACTTCCACCACAAATGCAACCTAACCTCGTATCAAAAGTGCAATTATAATTTATAATTGTAATTATTTCACTGAAAAATATTCATTATTTTAAACTATTCTTTATTTAAAATACCTTTATTCTAAAATATTCTTAATTTAAAATATCCTTTATTCTAAAATGTCCTTTATACTAAATTGTTATTTATTTTATAATATTATTGTTACCAAATATTCTTTATTTCTGAATCGGAATGCGACTCAACCAATTACCATATAATTCCAGTTATATGGTTTTCATACATCACATGTATATAACAAAAATGAGAAATAATCAATAACCAATCCATTCACATCCAGAGTGAAATTTATAACTGTGTGGGCATTAAATAAATAAATAAATAAATAATGCTCACCACAGACTATCAATCCATCGATTGACATACAACTAAATATTTGGACTAGTGTAGGTCAAATATCATCCCAACACCCGTGTGGGGTTTTCAAACAACAACAACAATTTATTTAACTAAATCATTGGTTAATAAATTTAACCAATTTTAATTCAGTTTGAATTATTTCTAATATCACTAATCATAAAAATGATAATGTTTTTAATCTAGCGAATTTTGTATTTCCAACTAATGATCATTTTAATCATTTCTATATGTACTATAAAAATGTAATCTTATCATTTACATATTTTATCTTCATCATAACATTCCTAACCAAATGACATTTTTATATAACTGACATTACTAAATAAATGACATTTTTATATGAATGACATTTCTTAACAAAAATGTTATTTTTAATCTAATATAACATTTATAACAAAATGGTATCTTATTTATTCTAATGTAACTTTTATAACAAAAAATATTATTTTTATTCCAATGTAACCTTTTTCTAACGTAAATGACATTTCTATCATTAACATTTCTAATTCAATAAAATGACATTTTATTATGTTTGACATAACTGACATTTTTATTTTTAACATAAATGACATTTTCAAAATTAACATAAATGACATCACTAACTAAAATGACATTTATTTTAAATAAACATTTCTAATAAGAGTGATGTTTTTATATTAACATAACATTTTTAAACAAATGATGTTTTTATATTATCATAACATTCCTAAACAAATGATGTTTTTATATTAACATGACATGATTCGAGTAAAATGGCATTTTTAATTAACATGGCATGATTCTAATAAAATGATATTTTTAATCTATCGTAACATTTTTATTCAAACAGTCAATATTTCCAATGAATCAAACTTTACATTAAAATATGATTTTAATGTTTTCAACACTTTTATACAAACATGAACAATTTTCATATGAATCATTCTTTTTATAAAGATGATATTTTTAATGTTAACATGCCTATGTTTCAAGAATGAACATTTTCTAGTGATTTATTCTTTTCATTAAAAACAAAGTTTTTAATGTAAACATGTTTTATTTTAAAACATGCATGTTTGTCCAACTTATAATTACATTAAAAAGTGAACTTTTAATGTAACACATGTTTTCATTTAAAACACGAATCCTTTTCTATATTTCTATTATTACGTTAAAAATGAATTTTTAATGTAAAACATGTTTTCATTTTAAAACATGAATCTTTTTCTATATTTCTATTGTTACATTAAAAAGTGAATTTTTAATGTAAAACATGTTTTCATTTTAAAACATGAATCTTTTTCTATATTTCTATTGTTACATTAAAAAGTGAATTTTTAATGTAAAACATGTTTTTATTTTAAAACATGAATCTTTTTCTATATTTCTATTATTACATTAAAAAGTGAATTTTTAATGTAAAACATGTTTTCATTTTAAAACATGAATCTTTGTCTACATTCTATCATTTTATTTTATAACAAGAATGATATTTTCAATCTAACATGTCATTTCTAACCATAATGATATTTTTATTCTAATACAACATTTTATAACAAAATAGCAATTTTAATCTAATGCAACATTTTATAACTAGATGGCATTTTTAATCTAATGCAACATTTCTAACTAAATATGACATGTTTAATCTAAATAAACATTTTTAACTAATATGACATGTTTAATCTAAATAAACGTTTTTAACTAATATGACATGTTTAATCTAAATAAACATTTTTAACTAATATGACATGTTTAATCTAAATAAACGTTTTTAACTAATATGATATGTTTAATCTAAATAAACATTTTTAACTAATATGATATGTTTAATCTAAATAAACATTTTTTTAACTAATATGATATGTTTAATATAAATAAACATTTTTAACTAAAATGGTATGTTTAACTAAAATGACATGTTTAATCTAAATAAACATTTTTAACTAAAATAGTATGTTTTAACTAAAATGTTATTTTTAATCTAATATTACATTTCATAACAAAAATGTTATTTTAAATATGAACAAACATTACTCTACATAAATGACATTTTAATTAACATAACCTGATTATAAATAATATGACATTTTTAATTCTAACACAAATGACATTTTAGAATTTTAACATAAATGACATTTATGAATTTTAACATAAATGAAATTTATAATTCTAATACAAATGACATTTTTAAATTTTAACATAAATGACATTTTAGAATTTTAGCATAAATGACATTTACGAATTCTAACATAAATGAAATTTATAATTCTAACACAAATGACATTTTTAAATTCTAACATAAATGACATTTTTGAATTTTAACATAAATGACATTTTTGAATTTTAACATAAATGACATTTTTGAATTCTAACATAAATGACATTTTAGAATTTTAACATAAATGACATTTATGAATTCTAACATAAATGTTCTTTTTAATCTACATGACATTTTCTAACAAAAATGTTATCTTTTCTAACATGACAAATTATAACAAAAAGGTTATTTTAATCTAATGTACATTTCTAACCAAAATGATATTTCTATGTTAATATATCTGATCTAACAAAATGATATTTCTATGTTAACATAACTGATCTAACAAAATGATATTTTTACTTTAATATAACCTATCTACCAAAAATGACCACTTCATTTTAATGTAACAATTCCTAATAAAATGACAATTTCATATTAATGTAACAATTTCTAACGAAATGACAATTTCTATTTGAACAAGAACATATAATTCAACAAATCATCATCACCACAATCAATCAACCAATCTAACTTTTATACATATATTTAAATATACAATCACAATCACAATCAATATATATATATATATATATATATATATATTTCTATTTTTTTTTTGAAATTTGGTTCACTTTATTGCTAATACCAATAAAACCGCCTTTATAAGCCTCGTTAAAACCCCATAATCCCCCTAGTGGGTACCTTATAGGGAAAAAGAGTACTTATAAGATTGGTATACATCATAGAAATGACTAAAGTCATAGACAAAGAAAAATACATCAAAAGCCTCAAAATAAAGCTGAAATAAAAACCAAACTCCACGACCCAATTATCTGGCCCATCTTCAAACTGTTCAATCAAAACCGACACATCATCCAGTATCTCTTAACTCGATACCCCACCTCTGAAGAAAACATTCATTTCTCGGAGTTCGTATAGATCTAGATCCATTGTTTTGAACCATCAAAACAATCTCACGTTCAATTCTGAAAAGTGTAGATGATGAATGATTCTTACGGCCTTGGAATACTCTCAAGTTTCTCTCTCACCAGATGAAATAGATAGCAGTTACTAAAGATCCAAAAGCTAAGTCCCTCAATTGATCCTTTGATTTGAAATTCGTATGTAATAATCTTGCTTCCTCTTTCAAAACCGAACAGATAGTTAATGAAAGCTCCAATTTTTGTTTCAGGGATAACCAGATCAAGGCTGCAAAGTCACACTGAAAGAAAAGATGCTCTGAGGATTCTGGATGGTTTTCACAAAGAGGACATAGAGGATTTACTTCAGAATTATAACGCAAAATTCTGTCTTTAGTGTTCAACCTCCCCAAAATCGCAAGGTATGATATAAAAGACATTCTTTTTATGCCAAATTACTGAGTACATTGGATCTGCTAATTCATGAACTCGAATAAAGTCCCAAACTTTATGAAAAGAAAATACTCCCCCTTCACACCATTCATATCTGTCTTGATTTAGATTAGGATGAGTATGAATCAAACTAATTTCATCTAGTAATTCTCGTGTTGCAGGATGAATTATTGGATGAAACTCATCATTTCTAATAATTTCAGATACCTTTTCATTAGTTTGGCCAATTATATGCAGTCTATCAAAACCAAGTAGATCAACCATGCACTTACAGTTTATCCAAGGCTCCATCTAGAGAGAAGTATTTTGCCCTCTTGATATAGTTTTATTGAAAAATTGTTTTGATTTGGATCTAAGACGTAGTATTGATTTCCAAGTACTAGATGCATTTATATCCAATGTCATAGTCCAGAAAAAATCCTGCTTACAGTACCTATTTTGCACCCATTTACTCCATAATGATTTGTTTGATAAAAAATTCCACATCAATTTTATGCAGGCTACTTTCTTAAGGTCACTAAAATTCTTCAATCCAATTCCCCCTTCTCCTTTAGGTTTGCATAAGGATGCCCATGCAACTTTATGAGATGTCCCTCCCCAGAAAAAATCAGCACATAAAGTCTGTAATTTACTCAGAGTATATTCTGGAATCTGATATATACATAACCAATATAGAACAATAGGGGTAATAACTGAATTGATTAGTTCTGCACGACCAGCAAAACTAAGAAGCTTTGATTCCCAACCTTGTATCTTACTTTGCACTCTATGTATCAAAGAATTACATTCTGAATAATGCAAGTAGTTTGAAGATAAAGGAACTCCAAGGTATTTAATTGGAAGTGTGCCTTGTTCATACCTTTAAATGTTCAAAATTTCATCTGCATTTGTCACTGATTTGCTGAAGAATATTTTAGTTTTTGAAGCATTCACATTTAAATCTGCATAGTGACTTAAACTCTGAAAGATTTCCTTGAGTAAATTTGCATTTTGAATTGAAGATTTTCCAAATATCATTAAGTCATTTGCATATAGAAGATGAGAAATAATAGGCTGCACTTGACTGCTTGGTTGAAATCATTTTTGATATGTTGCTTTATCCATCATGAATGTAAAGAACTGCATTGCAATTGCAAACAAATATGGTGACAAAGGATCACCCTGCCTCAAACCCCTTGTAGATGATATAAAGCCTTTAGGAACTCCCTGAATTATTACAGAAAAGGTAGCAGTATCCATGCATTCAAAAATCAAATTGATAAAATGGATAGGAAAATTCATCTTTGACATTAAGAAACAGATGAGTTTCCTGTTTACTTTATCATAGGCTTTTTGAAGATCAACTTTTACACACATTTTTGGCATTCCCACTTTTCTGAAATCTCTTAATAATTCATGTGCCAAAAGGATATTATCCCCTATATATCTCTCCTGTATAAAAGCACTCTGATTTGCTGATATCGGTGATGGAAGAAAAGGCTTTAATCTATTACATAAAATTTTTGAATTTTTTTTGTAATAGACATTGCAACAAGATATAGGTCTGTAGTGAGCAATTTCAGATGGTCTATCATTCTTTGGGATTAGAGTAATAAAAGTATGATTCAAAGATTTTGGAAGTTTTCCAGACTGGAAAATATCAGAGATAGCTGCTAATAAATCTTCTTTTAACTCTTCCCAATGAAAATTAAAAAATTTAGCACTCATTCCATCAGGTCCAGGGCTAGAATCATCATGAATAGAAAAAACTGCCTCTTTAATTTCTGACAACTCTATTTTCCTTAGAAGAAAATTATGACCTTGCTCATTTATTGTTGATATTGGTTGAAAAGTAGGAAATGCAGAGACACATGAACCATTAAACATAGAATGAAAATAGTTAATAGCTTCTAATTCATTCTCTTCTGATTTGAACAGCAAATTACCACTAGAATCAATAAGAGCTCTAATATGATTAATGTATCTCCTATTTGACATTCTAGAGTAAAAAAATTTAGAGTTTGTATCACCTTGTTGAAGCCAAGAAATTTTAGACTGTTGCTTTAGCCCATTAAAATATGATCTTTGCAAACTTTGAAGATTTCTTTTTACATGCAGATAATCATCAAAAATTTGGACATCTTCTGGATTAAGGCCCACCGCGTCTTCCAAATTTGCAACTACATGTTCTGCTTGTTCAAGGTTAGATGCATTTCTACTTCTCAATTTATTCCAATCTTTAAGCTCTTTTTTGCAGTTGCTGAGTTTTTGCAAAAACTGATAACTATTAAAACCCCAAACTGAACCATTCAAACCCTTCAAAACTGCTTCATAGTAACCATCTTGGAGTAGCCAATCATTTTTATATCTAAATGGATATCCTTTGATTTCTGGAGTAGGAATTATATCTAGCAAAATAGTATTATGATCACTTGAATTTTGGGGAAATGAGAGTGCTTTCATATTTAGAAATTGATGCATACAAATATTGTTCACCAATATTTTATCAATGTGAGTTGCTATTCCTCTTCTACGCCATGTAAATTGAAAACCCAAAGGTTTTATTTCAGATAAACTAGTCTGAATTAAAAACTTCTGAAATTCTCTAATTTGAGAATAAGGAACAGGAAGCCCACCTTTTTTGTCATATGGTGATAAAACATTATTAAAATCTCCCATTAGAATCCATGAATTTAAAATAGCACTTGATTCATTTATAAGTTGATTCCATAGATTTATCCTTTCACCAAAAGTATTACTACCATAAATCACTGTGAAAGTCATAATAAATCCTCCCTTATTTTTTGCAATAACTGTCATATGTTGAGGAGATGAAAACAGCACATCCAAATCCCAAATATTAGAATTCCAGATCAATAAAATTCTTCTAGAGGACAATGATGAATTATTTGTTTGAAATTTCCAGTCATTAGGTAGGAGAGATGAAAACAGACCTAAATTAGTAGGATTTAACTTTGTTTCTACTAAACCAACAAGAGTTGATTTTGTAGAAATAAGGAGTTTGAGCACTTCTTTCATTCGAAAAGAAGTGTTCATTCCCCTTACATTCCAAGCTAATAAGGTCATTTTATAGATGAAGTACCCCTCGTTGATCTTTTAGCAGGAGTAGGAATTTTTGATTTTGCAGCCTGTAGATAACTTGTATTTTGATTGACAAATGCTGACACATCCACCTGTTTACCTTTCTCTAAATTTTTCACTTTATCATTTTCTTCAATTACATCTGCTATGTTATTCATATCATCTGGAATAATCTTTTCAGGGAGATTGGAATTTAAAAATGATAAATCCTCTTGAACTCTTGCATTTGGTGGATCTAAGTTGATTGAAGAAATGTCAGCTACATTTGCTTCTTCATAGTAAGATTGATCTTTAGAAAAATTGTTTCCTGGATCAATATTTTCTGCATTTTCTGATTCAAAATGACCTTCAACATTTGCTTGATTTTCTTCATGTATATCAGGAGGAATCCATCTTGGATCTTTTGTAACTTCGTGATACTCATCATCATGGCCAAATAATTTGCACTGAAAGCACTTTTAAGGTATGAATTCATATTCAATAGATATTTTGAATTTCTCACCATTATGAAGCAAAATAGGGATTTCAGTTAATAATTCTGTTTTAGTATCAATTTCTATTAGAACTCTTGCATACTTTGTAAACTTTTTCTCAGCTGTGTTTTCATCAATCAGAAGTGGTTTAGAAATAAAGCTTGTTAAGATCTGGATTGCATCTTTTGTCCACAGTTCTAAGGGTAAATCAATAAGTCTGATCCAGATCTGAACCAGATTACTATTTTTACCTTTAAAAACAAATCCAGGATGCCAAGGTTCAATATATAACAATCTCCCAAAATATGAATAGGTTGTGCTTTCAGAAATACGCTGAAAATCATATGTGCTTTCAAATTGAACCACAAAATCATAGTTAGGAGAGACATGAATGTTGAAAAAACCCTGTGGTTTCCATACCTTAGTTATATATTCCTTTAACTTGATTGTTGATAACCTGAAAAATATAGGAATTAATGCAATTGTGTTTTTCCATGAAATCACTGATTGATTATATACTTTTTCAGGTACAAAGACATATTCAAGAGACAGCTTGATGAATTCGAGTTTCCTGCTTTTTGCGCTTGAAGATTGATCTGATTTCGACTTTGCATTAGAAGCCACATTTGGATCTAGGATATCAGATCTAGATTCAGATCTGAGATTAGGATTTAGATTTGGTAGAGGAACGTTTGAATGAGGTCGTGTAAATGTAAAAGTAGATGATGATGTTTTTTCTCTTTCCGCCATTAAAATGTATTAGAGCTGGATTTTTTTTTATAGATTCTATTTTGTCTTATATATATATATATATATTTCTATATATATATATATATAATTTTTATTTTAAATTTAAATCAAGAAATCTCACAGTGATTTTAATTTTGCAAAATTGTAGATCGCTCGGTTTCAGATCTGATCTGTTCCATGTTGTAGATCTTGATCACGCGATTCCAACGCTTTCAGTTTTGTCGGATTTGGTTTCTGTTTAAGGAAGTTACGGATTGTTGAATATTTGATTACATAATTTGACTTTAACAAAGTAATTAACAAATTAATTAAATGGTTAATTACTTCTTCCTCCCAAATCATCGTTCCCTTCTGCACCGAGGAAACCCATACGCTCCCTTCCTTTGACCAAAATCGCACCTCATGTCGAAGCACCAGACGTTGATCAGACCTCACCACATCGTCACCCTACCTCTGCTCTTCCCCTGTGCGCCGTCCAAGTGAACTTGGTGGTCCATCGAGCTTCAAAACATCCCCTAAAGTCGGCGCCTTCATGTCAGAAATTCTCTCAATCTATTAACAATTAGAAGATCATGCCCGTTCAATTTGTTGAGCTTGAAGAGCTCTTCAATTTGGTGTTTGAAGTTTTTGAAAATCATTGAGTATTTGAGGAGATAGAAGGGGAAGAAGAGGGTTGTGTTTCAGCCATTGGTCCAAGGGATGGCGGCTGGTGTATTAGATACGGTTAGGGTTTGAAATTAGATAGGATATTTATAATATTTTATTTATTTAATTCTCTAATTTTTAATTATGGCCCGCTAATTGACACTAACTCCAAATTAAGCCCAACGAGAGTTGTTTGTAGACAAATAACCCCGTTCCGGACACAATGGGCTAGGTCCCGTCAGCCCATTCGAACGTTTCAGCCCACTTTTCTTTAATTTAAAATATAAATCATTTATTTATTTAATTTGATCGTACATTTTAATTTACCGAGGCCACATACTGACTCTAAAAATTACACAAAAAATATTTCTAACTATGTTTTGACAATACGATCCTAACAAAACTAATTTCGTCGAATTTGGAGATCGTTTGAAAAATGGCCTTTTTCAAGTCGATTAAATTTGACTAAAACTGACAAAACGCATTTTCTTTTGCCACGCTCACATATTAATTCGAAAAATTATGAAAATTGAAACCTAGCAATAATTTGACATTCCAGTTCCAACAAAAGTGGTTTCGTCGAAAACAGAGGTCGTTTGCAAAATGGCTATTTTTAATATTAAAATATATATATAAATTCTATAACGACTATTCTGAAATTTAAACTGGGCATAACTTTTGATTCCCGCTATGAAATTTCAAATTTTCAGATTCATTGGAAAGATATTTTTAAACAGATTCTAAAATTTTTGGTTTTACTAAAATCTTATTTATTTTGCATCCTGTACAGTCAGTCAAAGTTCAAATTCAAATTTTCAAACTACCGCACTATTTCTAATTCCTTTTATAATTTAATTAAATTTTTTTGTTCTAAGTTCGATTTAAATATTTTTTAGTCGTTATTATTTAAAATAAATCATTTTAAATATTTAATATCCATTAAAATTTCTAAAATATAAATTTAAATTTGGTTCTGAAATTTCGGGTTGTTACAGTCAGACTCCTTAAGGTCGTCAAACTTCCTTGCACCTACTTCGTTTACCTTAACAATGGCCACTATGTCATCACTGTTGAAGATTGGGACCACTTTCACCCTACCCTGAACCCTAACGACCTTCTCCTTGGTAACCAATGGGAGAATAACCATGAATCCATTATGGAACCCATCCACCTGCCCTTCTCCGCTGACGCATCGTATTCGCCAAAGCCTGACGACCGCTTTGACGCCATGTTAGTTGAATCAACAATCCTAGACCCATTGTGCCTGTTCCAACCAACCCTACACCCATAGCTACGCTTGACAACTCATTCGAGGTCAACGATCCCATGGGGTGGGACCCTTGGCTATCGCCAGAACCAAGGTGGGACCCTCTTGCAGACATGGATTTATCAGACCCCTTTCCCCATCCAGTCAACTACGTTATCTCAGACATGCAGACAATGCCACATGATGCCACTCCACTGCCTCCTCCTCCTTCGATTACCAGTGGGATATCTCCGATGATCGCTCCAGCCCTGTCCACCTCAACAATCAGACGTAGCGCCAGACTCCATGCCTCGTCTTATGGTACTCAAGCCCAACCATTCCTTCCCGTCATCATCGACACCTCGCATGCTTTAGAAGAATCAGTGGGCAACATTTAGTCCAAAGGTTTGCACCAGCGCCGTCCCTTTCCTCACCCATGGTAACGTCCTCTTGCTCAAGCAATTTACACGCATCCCATAAGTTATCGTCGGTCTTTTGGTTAGTGGATTTTAGTCATCTTTGGAAGTTGTTAGACTCAGTTAGTGATGATGTTTTGCTGCTTGTTGTGACTGTTTGTTTTGTATTGTACTTGTATGTTTGCGCTCGACGCTATGTACTCCATTTGCATGCATGGCGCATGCATAACTTGTCTTTTTTGACCATCGGTCAGGCTTGTTGACCGCTATATTTGCACTTTATCTAATATATATCTAATCGGGTGTGTAGATCCGCTCTACACAACCGTCTAGTTCAAAAAGAATTACAAACCGATTTAATTTCAAAATCGAACCAAAACGACCAAAACAAATTGGTTTGATTGGTTTATTTGGTTTAACCGAATAATGCTCACCCCTAGCTGAAATACATAAATTAGAGCAATTGAAAAGTCAGAGGAAAAGAGCAAACATGCCGGGAAGAAGCCTGGAACAACCTAAACTATCGACTGTGGTCTCCACCGGTTGATAGAAAAAAATACAGGCAACAGTGATTGTCAGACGCCTAAACCTAATTTCAGATGTCTGACTTGGTTCAGACGTCTGAAATTGGTCTCTGCCAATTTGCGGAGATCGGTTCAGATGTATGAAATTTATTTCAGATGTCTGAACTACTCTAAAGATATTTTTCAAGGTGAAAAACACCACTTAATGGCTCTGGATCGATACATGCTTGCTCTAGGCTCTTGGATGGGTTAAAGACATTCCCTAATACACTAAAGCACATGAACAAACATCCATACAAGGGTTTACACTAGAAATCATTGAAATAATATCAAAACATCATAAATCGGAAAGTTCACACATAAACAATCCTACTCACGTAATTCATACACAATATGTATGTGCCAACAACACACTAGCCAAGCCTGTAGGCTTGAGTCATAGATGTGAGTTCGCAAGAACTCACCTTTGTTTGTTAGAAGCAAGGAATTGATCCAATAACAAGCTAGAACAACCTCTCTTCGAACAAAACACTAGAATCTTCAAATGAAATGCACACGCAAACAAAACCCTTAAAAGTTCGGTTTAGGAATTCACAAAAAATAGAAGAGGAGATAAGCTAAAGAAGGTGGAAAGAGAGAGCATACATTTCTTCTCTTCGAATTTGCAGACGAATTGAAGCTTCTAGCATGTAACCCTAGTTTGGAATTTTAGTTTTCAATTCCTTTCCCCATTTTATGATGGAAGAAATGTGCTAGGAAGTGGAATGGAGTGAAAGAGAGGGGAGGGGCTTGGGTTGTTTTATCATGTAGGCTAATTGACTAGTTTAGCCAAATCCAAGTCCAAGTCCAAGTCCAAGTCCAAAGTACGTAACTTCAAACATATCGATATTTACAGTTTTAAATATCGTAAATGGCATTTCGAACTCAATGGAAGTGGTCTCGAGTCCAAATTCATCCGCATTCAAAAAGTGGTATTTTGGACCTATACTCGATTAACGACGTTATATTTAAATATATTATCGTGAAATATGCGGGTTGTTACAGACTACCTTATAAAAAGGCGGGTCAATAGTAATATATCAGTAATCATTTTTAATTTGCCAGTAATGTCGGTATAGCAGTGGTTTTCTCATATCAGTAATGATTGTCATTACCATAACATCCATAGTAATATTTTGCTTATATGTAGTGCCAACCCAAAAGGTCCAAAGCCCAAGTGACACTTGAATTTTACTGTCCATTCCTATATAAAATTTCTTCATTTTGTTTTAGTTTTTTTTAAAAAATTTTCAAAATACTGGATGTAAGAATACAACGTACTAAATATTTACTTTGCATTCAAAAGACATTACTTAAAGTAGGCTATAGTATTTCACTGGTCATCAACTACTTGGTATTGATACGGTAATGGTAAATTTACCTTTATCATAACAACATTAGAATCAAGCACAAAGGTAATTTGGTAATTTAATGATATATTTTTGGATTAGTTGGCTAACGTCCCTGTTAATTTCAAAATACACAATACATCCTTATCAAAAAACACATGTAAATTAGGTTGTTCTTTTTCGAAATCACCAAAAATCAACGTAAAACACTATCAAATTTAATTCAATTTATAATCATTTTCATAAGTATGTAATAAAAATTGGAAAAATGTATCAGAAATAAAAAAAACCGAAAAAAACACGCTTTAGAAAAACAAAAAAACAGGAAAATATTCTAAAGGACAAAATGAAAAAAAAAAAAAAAACGTTCCACAAGGACAGGAAGGCAAAATTTTGTCCATAAGGACAAATGTTAGTGTAAAGGGAGGAATTATAGTGGGCCCCTGAATTCCTCTCTTTACACTAGTTTTGTCCTTGAGGATAAAATTTTGGCTCCTTGTCCTTATAGAAATTTTTTTTGTTACTTTTATCCTTAAAGGTAAAACCCCTTAGGAAAATTTGCAGGAATAAATGCAGTTTTTTGAAAAACTGCAAACTATAATGCAATTATAACCAATAATTGCACACATTTACATAATTTTTCATGAACGCTTCAAAATTCAAATTTATTGTCTCCACTTATTTGATGTCATATTTATTGAAAAATCATCAAAAACTTGATCTGAACCCAGTACAAATTAAAATAACTCACTTTCATAAAAAACGCAGACGAAAAAACAATTATATTAAATAATTGCAATATGTCTGTTGTTTTTCGTTTACTGCATATACTCGCATTTTGATGAAAATTTGAAGACTTGTTTGCAAATATTAAAGCAATATTTACAAATATGCATGCCAAATTTTTCACAATTAATACAGAAATTTATGCAATTTTTTCTTTTTTAATTTTCCGTTTTAACATTTACAACCTTACAAATTTTTTAGACATCAACAAAACACGAAAACATGATTGCTGCCATAAAGTAAAATTAGGAGTTCACTTGAGATGTGTAACTTTGAGCACCCATGCGCTTCACGTTAAACTCAATTTTAAGGACCTAGAGTAATTTTTCCAAATTGGCACGCCTTCCTCACCAAAACAAACATCAATCGAACTTCTACTTGAGAGCTTCTTCCAAATTGACAACAATGGACATGTCCATAGATGAGCCTGGCTCCCCGCCTATCTCCGCCAACGCCAATGCCAACGCCAACGTCGACATCAATAGCTCCTCAGCCGCTGCTGCCGTCGCCACCGCAGCGGCCACAGTCGCCGCTGCCGCACGAACGACGAAACTCGCTAATCTCGCAGATTCTTTGAAACTGGAGCACCAGTTCTTGCGGGTCCCTCTCGAACACTTAAAGAAGACGGTTAGGACTGACAACCGCATCGCAGAAAAAGAAGTATCGGCCGTTGTTAACTCCGTCGCACGACCAACGAAGAGTAGCAGTAGTACTAACGATGGCGATGGCGATGTCATTATGATGTCAAGCGAGTATGCTGTCTCACATCTGGAGGGCCTCGTTTCTAATTTGCAAGGATTGAAGCGAAAGGTAACGGGTATACAGATCTTGATTTATTTTTATCATTGTCGTTCTCGAGGATGAATACTTTTGGAGGGATTCTAACTTTGGGAGTAACGTTATTTTATGGCGTTCTGCATTATTCATATAATATTTGATTTGAATGGGAGTTGCAAATTAGGGTTTGGTTTTGCTATTGGCTGCGATAAGATTATCGCTTGATTTGTGATTGTTGGATTTGCTTTTATTTGACGAGCATATTGTATTATTATTTCTGGCATCTAGTATGTTCAAAACCATGGCATGTTTATCTTTTTCTTTCTTCTTTTGAGTACTAATTCTGCTGTTGGGAACTGGGAGTAAACCATAGAATGTAGCTGAGACATACTGTTATTTAGCACCAGAAGCAAATGCTTTTAATTCAACACCGGCACTAAAGAACCTGAAATTAACCTGCATCAACAAGGCCAAAATGTTTTGGCAAATTCTATTTAAACCCATATTTTTGCTGAGTTTATCCACCAAAACTGAAAAAAGGGAGGAACCCAGCATTTTGCTGAGTTTACCGGTTTACCCGTGTATAATTAGAAAAAAAAAAGCCAATTTTACCCTTCCTCGTAGGAGCCCTACGCGGTGCCTTAAAGGCACCTCGTATAGCCCCTACATGGTGCCTTCAGGGCATCTCATAGGGACCCTACATGGTGCCTTCAGGGCACCTAGTAGGGACCCTACATGGTTCCTCTAGGACACCTCGTAGGAGCTCTACGAGGTATGCTTGTCCTTGGGGATCCGACATTAATCCTCTCATACCTACTAATTGATGTAGCTGAGATATATTTTAAAAAAATAATAGCAAAATAGGGACAATTTTGTCATTAATTTTGCTGGGTGAACTCAGCAAAATCTTAGGTTGATAGAATTTGCCAAATGCTTTTTAAGTTTATGAAAGATGCGAACCCATAACCTAACTGAGAAAACTGCTTGCTAAGAGTTGAGAGAACATTATTATGAATTATCAAACAATATTGTGAAGAACTCAAGATGACAGCTACTAAAGAAACCAAAACTTCTCTTTAAATCCCCATATCAGTCGTTGTGCGCTGTGAGCCAGTCGATGGAAATGAGAGTAACATCCAGCTGGTTTGCATATATTTCGTTGTAAGGTCAAAGCGTGCAGGCTCAATCTTAATTATTTTAGGGTTTGTCCATTTAATGGAATAAAACATATATATTATTAATAATGGGAGTGCATATAGCATTTCAGTCCAACCCTCAGTATTTATTAATTTCATCAATCAGTATGTTGCAACCAAAAGAAACTAGATAAAGGCAATAAAAAATAAGTTAACGAGCCTAATAGAGAATTAGTTAATACAACCTATATAGGTTTAAATATAATATGCTACTGCTTTCGTATACCTCATTCTATAGTTCGAAATCAAGAGAAGCATAGAGGTGTTCGATGTATACTATTAACGCCATGTCCATTGAACATCATGCATGTAAACATCATTTCAAAGTTTACATCATGTTCAAAATCTTGAGTCAATATGTAGCACAAATATACTATTTTCAAACCGTAAGTTCGAATCATGGTCTCATATATATCAAGATTATCCAAATTAGTCAACTTTTTTTTTCCTGTGTGTGATGTGTGAGAATATGAGTGATCAAGAAGAGCACCGAAAATTAGCCAAAAATTTGTGAAGATGATCTTATGACATCTAAAAACACATCCACAAACTTTCATTCGATTCCAAATCACGTGGCTCCAAAATTCATAGCGGTATGGATGGGTTGTAATGGAGAGGGGAGGCAGAACTCTTTCATATACACACATGTATTTATGTATTTGATTTACGATCGGAGAAGAGTACTAGTTTATTTATTTTAAGTGAACAAAATATCAGTTGTTGCCTAATCACTGTATTGTTAGCTTCAACTCCTACATTCATGCATATCACATTTAATGGAAAATTAATCCCAACTTGCTTTCAAACTTGATCGAACATTATTAGTTGGCCAAACTTTCATTTAGTTGTTGAATTTCTTAAAAAGATTAATTTACTTTTGTTGAGTTCCGAGATTAAACATATGCTATATTCGTGATGCCATTTTCATCTAACATTGCATGCAAAAACGTATTGTTTGCCACATTATCCATTTTATTAAGTCAGTTATTCATCTTCATTATAAAGATAAAAGGTTAACAACTCGATTATCATTGTAATTTGTAGTGCGACAAATTTTTGTTATAATTTCACATCCAGACATGTGTATATGACGAGAAAGAGCAATATTTGAGCTTGTTCTAGATTGAATTGAACCATGTAGCATATACACATTCATACACCCTTACGTTAATTGTTAGCTTATAATGCTGTATTCTGCCACCCTCATGTCAATTCTCAACATGCAGATTACCAATGTAACAACAATCTTATTCAGTGATAAAATACCATGATGCGCATGTGATAATAGAGTACCCAATTTCTTATAGTGATAAACTACTTCAATTTCAACTAAAAATTCAACTACTTTCTATTAAGAGTGCGTTTGATTTTGAACAGGAAGGGGAATTTGGAATGGGTATTTTGAAGGGTTATTTGAAGAGGAATTGTTACGAACGGGGAATACTTTTTTTTACGAAAGGGGTATACTGGAAGGGGTAAAATTATTATTTTATTAATTATTTTTATGTGTTTTATTTGTATGAGTATGTATAAAAAGGGGGAAAACACAGTTGTTGGCTTGCGTCGGACGCGTCGCCGCGTCGGACGCGAAACTAACTTTTGAACTGTTCGGTTGGAAAAGGCAAATGGTGTGGGTCCCACATCGACGTGTCGGATGCGTCGACGCGAACATTAACTGGGCAGTTTGAAAATCAAACGGTACCTAAGAAAAGATTTTAGTATGCTTTGACCATATAGGCTCTAATTTACTTTCGTAAAACCTCTGTAGATTTCAGTGTTCGCCAAATCAAAATGAATAATACAAATATTTTACGAATCTACCCAATCACTTTTCTATCCATCCTTTTGCAGTTCCTTCTTTTGTATAATAGGATAGGATGTTACTTTAATCTACATTTTTTATGAGCATGAGAGCGACTCCTCTCATGTATCTTAAACTAAACATTGCCGATTGTCCCAAAACTTACAACTTCACGTGTATTTGTTTCTCCTGTTGCCAAGAACACAACTTTTTTTCTTTCCCTTGAGTAACCTTTCTTGCTTTTTGGAGGCTAATGTAGAATATTAACTAAAGCATGTAGAAACCTGAAAATTAATGTAGACGCAAATTCATATTATGTTTTAAGATTTACTGATATCTTACAGCATGGCTGAGTTGCTTGTTTTTTTTTTTTTTTTTTTTTCCTTTTTTCCTTTTCGGGTTTATTTTAGCTAGAAGATAGCAGCAAAATGGAGACTCTGCAGGTACAAAGATGCCGAGCCAGACTTGACCACTTGGACAGTGCAAATGCAGATAATTTGGACGAGTGGAGCAATACCAGGTTAAAAAGAATACTTGTTGACTACATGTTGCGCATGTCATACTTCGATTCTGCTGCTAAGCTTGCTGAAAGCAATAACATACAGGTTGGTTTCTTTTAGTGGGAGTTTATGAATTTCAGTGAGTGAATAATGACTTTTTCTGTTGTGTCTCTAATGCACTATGTCTATGTCGATGGTCTAGAAACTTGATTTGGGTTTTACTTGAGGAACACATGCAACCTAGCCACATAAAATATGGAAAAATACTCTGTTATTAATTGATTGCGTTTTACTTTAAATTTGCTTTATTTGATTTTTGCTTGAATCGGTAAAGTTTTGTTATATACAAAAAAATGTTTTTCAATGTCAAGCACATAAAGTTAGTTACATTAAGGTAATATACAACCAATGCTACATTAAAGAATGGATATCAAGTGTATGACATATGATATGGTTTCATAACTATTTATAGACCGTTACTTATTTACTTTAAGGGTGGATTGATTCTATTGGTAGATCAATCCTTATGTGGTTCCTTAAATATAGTATAATATAAAAGTATATTATGTGATCTAGAATATGGTGGTGATACTAAGATGAGCGTAGACGGTCGTCTAAATGAAGTGAAATTTCCTAATAAAAACAACAAATAAATGTTCCTTTGAACTTCGATTGAAACACAAATTTTAATAGAATAAACATGTGTCTAAGCATAAACCACGGTTGTAAAAATCGTTAGGCAGACGTTAGGCGGTAAGCATGAACTGAGGATTAATTGGAGTTAGGCATTCTTGATAAATTCATGTATTTTGGATAAAATTTTAATATACTGCTTAGTGTTAACCGGTTCACAATGGGATATCATTGGTTTGGTTGGATTTAGAAGTAACCATGGAGACAAAAACGCTTGAAACAATCTGATGCTTATAAGAAGCATCAAGCCTAAATTGGTGCATAGATGAAGCCTGTAAACCAGTTTATGTACCTAGATAATACAATAAGTCTCATTCAGGCAGACTGTAGGTGGTTTTGGCAAAAACCTTGGTGGTAAGGCCTGCCTAGTGCCTAGGCCTCGCCTAGAAGGATTTTTGCAGCACTGGTATAAATATCCATGCTTAATAATTCCGATTTATATGAAATGTCTTTGTGCTAAACTGCATAGGTTTATTACTCATGAAATTTTTTGTGACTTGTCATATCTATTCGTTGCAGGACTTTGTTGATATCGATGTCTTTCTAGATGCAAAAAAGATTATTGATTCTCTTAAAAACAAAGATGTAGCGCCTGCCTTAGCATGGTGTTCAGAGAACAGGTCTAGATTAAAGAAAGCTAAGGTGTGTTGGTTTATTCTTTCTCATATTGTTCAATTATAGATGGACGTATTGAAAAAAATCTAATGAACAGTATTTTACTGAATACTGATGAGCAAGGCATGTCCTAACCATATTTAACAGCTTTTATAATGAGAAAGTCTATTTCACGGTTTGAGGTTTCGGCCGGAACTCCAAGATTCCGGCCACCTCGGTTCGGTTCCGGCCACTAGCGAGGCGGGATTAGGTTAAAATCTCGTTTCGCTAGCCAACAGTAGAAAAAAACAACGAAGAACGGCGAAGAAGAAGAAGCAATGAAGAAGAAGCAGCGAAGAACAAAAAAATCAGTAAATTACTAACCTGGACAAAGCAATTACGATCGTGATTCAAATCTAGCAAGCATCTCAGATTCTCAATCGATTTTTTCTCCTCTCGTTATCTTCTTCTCGATTGGGTTCGATAATCCGCGCGCTCAGGAATAAAGCGCAGCTGCGCAAGCGACTGTAACCCTGGGTTACTTCAGGGCTAAACTGGATAATTAAAACAGATTTTTGGATTGGGCTACCCTTGGTTAGGTTTTTTTTTTTTAAATTTGACTTAGATTTTTTGCGGCTGTGTTTTTTGCCAGAAGACATGCTAATTAGGGTTGAATATAGGCATGGGCTTGAATTGGGTATGGGCTTTGGGTTGTTTTTAGTGCTGTTAAGAATTGATATGGGCTTGGATATTAACACATATGCTAAAAGTTTGATTTTTGGACCGAAACCGCCGAAATTGACCGAAACTAGTAAATTTTCAACCGAGACCGAAACTGAGTTTTCAAACCTTTGTCTATTTAGACACAAGAATTAGAAACAATTGGTGACACGGTGAACTTACATCATTGGATCACCCCATGAATTCCGCTACTCCATATAAAGACAAAATGATATAACGGTTAAAATTGTGTGTCCTCTAATTTGTG
The DNA here is from genome assembly GCA_030737875.1 of Allium sativum. Taxonomy (NCBI): domain Eukaryota; kingdom Viridiplantae; phylum Streptophyta; class Magnoliopsida; order Asparagales; family Amaryllidaceae; genus Allium; species Allium sativum. The sequence goes on from CM060920.1 coordinate 381,264,946, forward strand.
TCTAAATAGCCTCTCCCTTTTATAATTAATTATATAGTGTAGTCTGAAAGATTAATTTCAATAAATGGTAGAGGTCGTGATTCATTTATGGCACCATACAAGAGGTATATTTTACTTCAGTTCACCCCCCCCCCCCCCCCCCCCCCACATGCACGTTATCGTATGTTTTTTCAAAATCTTTCTTTTTCAGTAGAAGTTTCATATTCATTTAGCTGAGATCAGAACAATTTGGAGATGTGTGTATGTGTAAAATAAGGAAAAAGGTTTTCATTTGTTATTTTATGATAAATCAGTATATTAATGTATGGCTATTGGATATGACCGGTACCACTTTGATGCTTGTTAACGGTCAGTGTTCTGTAAAGGCTACGTCACAAGCAAAGTAAAAGTAATGCTGAATTTGAAAACTAGCATTTAATTTTGCTGAGCTGCTTGAATTCAGTATCTTGCTCTACTTTATTGTCTAGTTGTTTGCAAGGTTCAGTAAATAATCTATGGTTATTATCACCTAATCTTGGCTGCAAGACAAGTTAATGTGGACTTGGACCAACTGATTTCTTGTGTGGCGGCTTATGCTGAAAACCATTGATAATTGACTCTAAATGTTCATACTCCTGCTTTGCTATTTCTGATGCTATCACCTATTTTAATTTGTAACAATTTAATGAGATGATATGGTGGTTTTGTTCAGTTATATGAGTTTTGCTACTTGATGAATTCAATTACAGTTTAGTTCTGAATTCGATTATTTACTGGACATGAATAAACAACTTAGGCTGTACTTTTTTTTCCAGGCGGTCACCCTACAAATTTTGAGTAAATTGTAACAATATTTTATTCACTCTTGATTTCATTCGAACTATCTTGTTTAGGGTTGTTTTTCAAGTTCTGGAAATTGTAGAGTACTAGATCCCTAACCTGAGTTTTTTTTTGGATGCCTGAAATTCGGCCTACCTTAGGAACAAACCGAGGGCATATGCCTGACTGACCATACCCAAGCTTGCTATAAATTCCTATAGCTTCTAGATAGATATCCTTGTATAAACATATACCATTTGCACTTTCTTCCATTAGCATTGACTGTGTAAATTAATATTGGCTCTTACCGTTGGCTCTATATTGTTGACTCTGAGCTGAGTCATGATATTGTTACTCATTGCCAAGCCAACAATATCTGAATCTAGCTACTCATTTTTAAGTCAGGGTCGGTCAAAATTTCTTATCCATTAATATGGTGTGCTTACTTCTGAATGTTACATACCATTTTTATGCTGTAAATTCATCAATATTAATACATTTTTAGAATGGAAAGAACATATTATCATTATTTCATACATTTTTTCTATTGCAGAGTAAGTTTGAATTTCAGCTGAGGCTTCAAGAGTTCATAGAATTAGTAAGAGCCAACAAATGCATCAAGGCAATCGAATATTCCCGGAAGTACCTTTCACCATGGGGTGCTACAAATATTAGCGAACTCCAACGCGTTGTTGCAACTCTATGTTTTAAAAGCAATACGGAATGTGAAATCTACAAGGTAAACTTATGATTTCATTTTAATTGTTTGTATACATTTAGCTCTTGTCAAACTGACCAGCTGAGTTTTTCTTTATTAGACACAAATGTCATAAAATCAAACTTGTACAAATATTAGCGAACTCCAACGCTGTACTTTTTTTTTTTTTTTGAAAAATGAATAAATCAGACACAAACTATCCAATGTAGAACAACGTAACTAATAATTAAAGTGATAAAAAGCATCTTTTTTGATACTTATTTCAAAAATATACTTAGAAGCAACCAAAAAAATATATTTAGAAAATCGACAGGCAAAGTAATTTTTTTATGCTTCTTCTTTTCAAAAAAAGAAAAACGTGGGAAAAAAAAAAAGAAAAAAAACCAATTAAAAGAAAAGTAGTTAAACAAATTTAATATCGACTGGAAGCTAAACATTTCAAAATCGTACTACGAAAATTCAATCATTACTCAATTCGAAACATATTAAGAGGAGGGAGGAAAACAATTATAGTATTTTTTTTTGTTTAATTTAAACAATCTTGTTATTTAGTTTAAACCCACTTATCAGAGATGTTCAAAAAAATCAACAGTTTTGACAAAAGCTCTACATTTGAATGTTTCATAATTTGATATGCTAAAATTGATATATCGACAATTATTGATATATGATATACGTGTGGTCCATTGACATGCTGTTTTAGATATGCTTAATATTTATAATGGCCTTTCTTCAACAATTCAAGGTACTATATATATAATATTTTTGATTGGCACTTTTAATTATTGAACTATAAAAAAAATGCGAAAAATTGTTTCCCAGAATTTCCAAAACTCACAATTTGTTTGAATCAAACTAAGAAATTAAGAAGTTATCAACATATTTGTCATAAAAACCATTTCAAAATACTGGATACGCTTCAAAGAAATTCAATCTTTATTAAATTTTTCAAGGAAAATAAATTATGGTAAAATTAAATAATTTGCTTTCATTTTATGAATTTGTATTTTTTTTCTTTTCATTTTTTATGTTTTAAATTGCATATTAAGTAATCCCGTCTGTGGTTTTAGCCACTGGATGTTATACTAGCTTAGTTGTGTTTGTTTTGCGCTTTTTTTTATTATATTGCATAAGTTTATACCAAAGTATGAGATTCTGGTCGTAACCCTGGGATTCTTGTTGTCTCGGTACGAGATTCCGGTCGTAACCCTGGGATTCCTGTTGTCTCGGTTTGTTTCGGCCAGAACCGGAATGAAATCAGAGGAAAAAACCTGCTTAATTTGGGCTTTTTTTAGGGCTTGGGCTTTACAAAATTGTATATTCAAATATGTGTTCTAATTTGTTATTCTATTTATCTGTTAACATTTTGTGGTGTTTAATCAAGTTTAATTAGCATGTCTAAACGTTATTCAGAATACCACAGAACTCATACAATCATATATTGATCACAATTAATGCATTTTGTTTTGTTCACAACATTTATTTATGCGTTTTCGATTACACACACGTACCGGAATTCAAAATGAAACCAAAGTCGAAATCAAACGGCGATTTCCGTAACTAACCGAAACGCCAAAATTTTCGAACAGCCAAAATCGAGATTGAAGCCTAGTTCCAATCTTGGTTTATGCATTATCTTTCTTATTTGTGTTTACAGAACATAACAGTGCATAAGCTTGTATAAGTTTTGTGAGTTGCATATGTATGCCTACACAGTTTTATGTTGAATTATATCAAGTTGTGCAAAGAAAATATGTTTGTTTACTTTAGTAGTCTCGAAGTATAAATAAATATTATGACAGTTCTTGACATTTGATTCCCATGTCATAATTGATATAGTTGGTTTATCCATTCGTCCGTCAATATCATCATTTGAAATTCTGAACGAAAGGGATGTTCTGCTACTACCAAGAACCTTGAAAATAAACACTACTTGTGAAGCTTGAATAACCGAGGCCGGTGCTTCCCACTTGGTACTGTACACATAATAAAATGTGCACATAAAGAAAAAAACATTACTGATAACTGGGCCTATGACCTGGCTTGCATCTTGATACAGTTTGGAAACAGTGTTTGTTGTTGTTGTTGTAATTTACTTGCACACTGACTAAACCTAATACTGTCAGTTCCATAAGCAATCGCAATAATGGCTTAATTCCAAGGTTTGTGGTTTCGACCAAAAGCACCAAGATTATGGTCATTTTGTTTTGGTTTCATTAAGGATCAAAACGAAATCAAACCGAAACTCTGATTCGATAAAAGAAATATTGAACTTAATAAACTCAAAAATAGAATAAATTTGAATTTCAAACATACAAGTATTCAAAATTTGAAAATTTAACTTAGCAAACGTGTGAAATCACAAAATATACAAAATTGTAACTTACAAAAAGTTTGAAATGAAGTAATGAATAAACATTCTTTAATGTATTATAAATATTTATGACTAGTCGGTACTCTTCCTTTATTCCATACTTTTTCAGTTAAAGACAAATTATACATTTTGTTTCAATATACCAAACAAATATATGTGTAATATTCTGAAACCAAAATTTGAAATTTATAAATTTGGTCAAAATTCCTGAAAACACAAAGACCGAAACCAAGGCTGAAACCGAGAGGTTGAACCTTGCTCAATTCATGTATTCACGTTTTGCAATGAATTTAACTTTTGATGAGGATGATTTTTCTCTAGCTATTTGTGATTATCTATTTATTCTTGTTAATATCAAATTCTCAGCGGCAACATTAGCATGTTGAATTATGAAAACCTTGTTATTGTTGTACATATTGCATTGTTCATCGTAGTTGTCTCTAAAAGTAAATTGATTGAATATGTTCATTATCGTCATGACACCATACTTTCTCTCATATTATCGGGGTTGCCAACATGATATTGGTTGAATATGTAATTATCCTTAGATATAAAGTATAAAAAAGAATGAAATGGTTTTGTTGCCATTTCAAACCTGCTAAAAATGAAGGGACATTGTTCCTGCTATTTCAGTGTAGGTTTAGGTATACTTCTCCAAGAACTACATGGTCCCAATTTTATATAAAATATCCACTGGAAAACAAACAATTAGAGTAATGTCGTTGTGTATAAGTTGCATTATTGTCAAAAATCTTAAAATCCTACGATTTGGATCCCATTTTAAATCGAATCTCCTCCTTTACGATTCAATTTATATTCCGATTCAAACCAAACTAATACCACACACTAAAAAATCATTCAATCCAAATTAATATATTCAACATACGTATTTGGATTTACAATTCCAATTCTATTCATTTTCAACCAAATTTAAATTGGAGCAAGAGAGAAAATAATGTTTAGGTTTACATGTAGAAGTTTAAACATCAAAATCAATTTCGAAGTGTGTGCGGACTTTGAAATGTATGTTTTTCGAATCCACGGTTTACGATTTAAATCTCATTTTGATTTATAAACTGAAATTTATGTTTTGCGATTTGAATCTCATTTTGAAAACCTTGATAAGTTGTATTATCATCTTTGAGTAACTAGAATCAGGCTTGTTTTGGTAATTAGCAAATTCATAAGTAAGAAACTAGGGATATCCGAACATGGCAAGGTCTAAAATAAAATTGGAGAACTTATCTGGTTGGAGACCAGGGGGGGCAAAAGAGCTGCAATGTTAAAATCATGATGTTTTCTGTCCATAGATTGAAGAAAAGTCATGACTGTCAAAGGGATTTTTGCTTCGTAACTGTGATTCAAATGAATTAGTTTGCCCCATGGAGAGAGGACCATTTTATTGAGAAGTTTACAACAAGAGCCAAGTTGGTATTTCGATAAACCTAAGGGCATGAGATATCAATCACCTATTGAAGTGTGGGCATTAAGAGTGTTAGGAAAGATGATCGGAATAGCCTGGAGCTGTTTTGTTTTGAAACTTGGTCGATGAGGGTTTTATTCCAAGATCTTTTGGTCTGCACAGAAAACCAATGTGATTAAGAAACATATGAATCAGGTTTTTGGGGTGAGTAATACCATCATTTTTTCTTTTCTTTCCTGGCTTGATTCATGTTGTGGAGTGAGGAAGTGGATTGATATTGTGTTGATATACCTTGCTTTAAGCACTGTGCAGAGCCCATTTGATGTTAAACTTGTTCTTAGTCAAAATATAAGACGGTAACATGCTGTATGCAGATGAATTTGATGTACACGTCAGTTATTGTGCTTGAAGATTACAAATGCCACTTCTGAATGACCAGACCTGTGATGAAGAATTGTTTTTTTTAATAAAGCTGTGGTTGTTATTATATAAGTGGTGGTTACGTCTTTGGAACTAAAATTTATCACTTTTGCACACACAATTTGCTGGTAAAGAATTAAGGTGGAGTGTCAAATCCCATTTATTTCCTTTTCTGTTCTGTGAATCCAGCGTATATTTTTGGTTGCTTAATATTTTCTTGAACTTAAGCAAAGTGCAAACAAAAGTGTTCTATGAATCCCATTTATTTCCTTTTCTAACGTGTTCAAGCGCTGGATGTTCAATTCTACCCATTCCTTTGTAATTTAAAAAGAACCAAGTATGTAAACTTTATTTTTATTCTTTTTGACATATGACAAAAGCAAAAAGCAATGGCAAAAAGTTAAATGTAATATGTATTTCGATATTGGATGCAATGTGCTACACCAAGTGCGGGGGAGAACTTGAAGCGAATCTAATGGCATTACTATGAATAAGGACATTGGGAAGATAGCGGGGAAAGTAGGAAAAGAGGAACAAATGAAAATATAAGATATATAGGCCGGAACGTCGATACAAGGTATGAAGATAAGAGACATGAATGTGTTAAGCAAGTTCTTTAAATGGGCATTAAAAAGGAAAGGCCAATTGTGCAGCATGTTAAAAAGACGTGGATGCAGAAATGCACAGTTGCTCAAGAGACGTACCTTGTGCTAGTGGATTAATGTCCACTTGTAGCCCTCAAACTGATCATTACATGTGGACCGTATATGTCAAGTGTGGCCCGTCTGTCATAGCCACTTTGAGTGGTGCGTGTGGTACATTAATCGACCGGTACAACTAGCTTGTTTGTTTTGTATTCTCAAATACTATTGCACATTTGCACTCTACTTTTTTCGTTGCGCGCGCACACACACACACACACACACACACACATATATATATATAATGTTGAATCTGTGAATTCTTCATTTCACTGTTTTTCTGTAGTTGAACTAAGACATGATCATGAAATGCATACGAGTGGATCCCTCTTTTTTTTTTTTTTTTTTCAAGTATCCATGATGTTCAACATATTTCATTTGGTAAAAACATTGGGTTTGGTCTGTATGTTTATTCCTGTTTTCAAGTTGGATTAATTTTTGTATAAATGGCACAAATAATTATTGCTACTGTGACACTCATTGAAACTTACTGTAGAAATATGTTTGATTTTCACTGGTGATTAAAATAAAGGCTGCTCACTTTCAAAGTGCGTAATGCTTATTTTCTCATCTGGTGAAAATCAAGTCTTTCTATAATTAGTTATATTTGGGTTTATATGTAAAATTTGTCCTTTCAAGTTCTGATTGTACATTCATGCAGTGGTCGAAACTTGAAAGTTTGTTCATGTTACGTGAGAAATCTGTTACATAATGGAAGGAACCATTGGCAGTTCAAAAGAATTCTTCAACCATTCGATTGTAGAGATATTTTTAGTCATCTTACAAATCACTTTACTTTTGACACAAGCAAAGATCCATGCCTATTGACATGACTATTTTGCCTTTCCTCAGGTTCTGTTTGAAGAAAAACAATGGGATTTGTTAATCGAACAATTTAACAAGGATTTTTGTTTGATGTTTGGCATGACCCATGAACCTCTGCTTAATATCTATCTCCAAGCTGGACTATCTGCGCTCAAGACTCCGTATCTTTGCACATTGTACATTTATTTAACATTTGTGTTATGTACACACATATACGCATATGCTTTTGACAATGGAAAACAGCGTCGGTTTGTTATTACCGTGCCATGCTCCATCAATAATTTATTATTGGAGTCGCGGGCGAATTATTGTAGTCTAAGCTATATATTATTAGATTCTTTTTTCTTTTATTAAAAAGGGACCTCAGAAAAAAAAAAAGGAGCACATAGGGATGTATTGTTTTCTGATATAACTTTGGACAGATAAATTATTTTTTCACTGATTTATAGTTTGTGCTAGACATGCAGCTTTTGTATTTCACGATAAACTTGAGCTGCATAGGAGCGTAGTCATTTCTATATGGTTTTGTTTCTTTAACATAAACAAAGGTTTTGTAACGAAGAGAACTGTCCAACAGAAGATCCTTTATCACAAGAAGGTTTCCGTAAATTAGCATCCAAACTACCTTACTCAAAACAGCACCATTCAAAGTTAGTTTGCTACATAACTAAAGAGCTCATGGATAGCGAGAATCCACCTCTAGTATTGCCAAATGGTTATGTGTACAGCGCCAAGGTATGTATGATATGTTCACAATTTTATATTTTTATTTTTGGGCCAAAAATTCAAAGTATTGTAACATTTTTTTTTACTACAAATGGTACACTTGACACCGCTCTAATACAATTCAAAGGCCTATAGTGCTTATTTCTGATTTATACTTTGTATGACGTGGCTGAATTATAGGCACTTGAAGAGATGGCACAAAAAAACCAAGGAAATATTACATGCCCAAGGACTGATTACAAGTGCAACTTCAGCGAACTTGTCAAGGCTTTCATTTCGTAAAGCTGGTCAGTAGTTCTTGATATAATCTTTTGATACTTTTGGTTCTGAAGCGAGGATGCTCGCACCATGCCTTGTAATTAGAATTGCTGCACTATAAAATATATGTTCATTCCTATCACTGTTGTTTCTTTATACGTCAATCATTCGAGGCTTATTGGTCCCTTGCAAATTTTCTTATTGGTGATAGTTTATGGGAAGTTAGCATGAATATCGTAATTCTGGCTGGCAGTTCAGAAAAGAGAAAGTGGTTGTTGGTAATTTCCTATTTTTTGGTTGGTCTGTTGGCCTCCGTACAAATAAATCTCAAAGATACACAAATGGATGTTTTGGTTGCAATTTCGCAACCCTGATCTGAAGACCAAGGCATTGCTGAATGTCTTGTCTGGAAATTATCGGTTTAGTGGAAAAACATTTTGAACTTGTTCAGTTTTTTCTGTTTGGTATTGGGTAGAATAGGAATGGACAACACTGGTAGAAATCTTCTTTCTGCCTTTCTGTTTGGTTTCGGCTTGATTAAAAGTGGACCATTGGTAGATGTTAATTGATGACTGCTCATTTCTTGCTTTAAAGACCAATTTTGAGCATTGGACAAAAATTGTCATAGTAGCATCTGCTATGTAAAGTAAGGCAAATTCTATTCAGACACAGTCTGTTGCTGAGTGGCCCTCTGCTGTTTTACAAAAATAAAGAAACCCTCGATTTTACTAACTAGCCCTCCATTTTTTTTTACCATTTCTTGTAGGACCACTATGTAGTGCATTAAGGGAACCACGTAGGGGGGTACTGCGTGATGTTCTAAAGACACCACGTAAAGCCACTACTTGGTGTCTTCATGATACCACACAATGCCTTTGCGTGGTGCCCTAAAGGGACCACGTAATGGCTTTATGTGGTAAATGAAAATAAAAAACACGAAAGAGGCAATGACTATTCTTTTTTTAAAAATAAAATAAAATAAAAACGGAGGTCTACTTAGCCAATTCTTATGTTTGTATAGAATTTGCCCTAAACTAGTACGTGCTTTCATAACTAGACGTAATTTAGTAATGTGTTCCCTTCCCTTCCTCTTGTAAGTGTACCGTAGGAACGAACAAATGGTTAGTTTGGTTTGAAACAACCCGAAAATGATGAATTCAAGATAATTATTTAAGGAACATGAACTAAACCAAATCAATATATTCTAAATTATACGGTAGTGTTTGGTTTATTTTGTGTTTTAAATTTTCAACGTTAACTACGAAAGGTGTAAAGATTTGAAGTATAGCGGAGATCACTGACCAAAGACGGAGGGGATGGAAAGGACGGTGGATGGATGGATTTGCTGTCATTTTTGGGTTCTTAAAATATGGAAAATAAAAAAAAGTTGTTTTTTGTTCTGTGTGTTAACTTCATTTTGTAAAACTATCATTTTTCAGGATATGTTCGTCGTTCATACTTTTGTATGTACGAAATTCCAAAATAAAAAATATAAACCGAACACACCCTAAACCGTTTGGTTGGTTTATCTTAAAGTTAATTATATCTTTTGATTGTTGATATAATATGAGGTAAACAATTAATTAATTTATATCATACAACCATTTTGGAAAACAAACTCCACTTTAAAAAATTATTAACATGGACTGAGAGTAATATTGTTACAAAAATATTGCAAATAGCAGTGATAGTAATAGTAATTTTGTTATTTTAATTAAAATTAAAATTTGGTTTAATTGGTTTGGAGATGATTTGAGTGGAGAATGAGTAGGTGCAGCAGTAAATGGAATTTTGGATGAATGTAGATGGCGGAATAACAATCACTGCCTTGAAGTCGCCGAGTATGGAGTGATACTCGTTCATTCGTTTAATATGGAGTGATACTCGTTTATTTGTCGAACGATTTATAACAAGGGCGTAAACCTATGTTGAAAGACATTAGTGGGAAGTGTTTAGGTGGCACGAAGTCAAAAGTCGAAGATGGGACAAAAACAAGAAAGGGGGTGGAATGGATTCCCATGAACGAAAATTTTCCATCATGGTCCAGACTCAGCGACATTCGACATTCAGACGTCTAAACACATAATTTAGAAACGTTGTAATTTGAAAAAAAAAAAAAAAAAACCCATTTTATCCTAATTTAATTTTGGCGTATTTGGATGTTTAAATTTCATGACGTTTGAAAACAAAGTCAAATGTATGAATCGCCATTTCAGACATCTGAACTAATGTGTGTTTTAAAAGTTGATCTATGATTTGAAATGTTAACGTTTTGGGAGTTCGAGTTTGTTTTGGACACCTGCAGGATGCTCGTAAGGTCTGAAGTGACTATAGAGCAATATAATGAGTTCAGTAACAACACTATGTATTAGAAAATGTGCGATGAGTTCTACGTGGTATAGAGACCATGATGATGGTTCAAGATCGTACAGTGATTTTATAGAGTTGTCTGTGGCTTTGAGATGAGAGGACTAGGGTATCGCACCATACAATTCCATCTGATGTCGCGTATAAGGAGTCAGTATTCAACCTTGGAGTTTGGCATTTATAGAATGTTGTTTATCTTGATTTCTCATGTTGGGAGACGGGGGGAGGGGTGCAGTGTATCGATTCAATGATTAAAAACGTTCTATCTTGGTAATAAAGAAAATAGATATTGGGCTACTTTGGTGTAAGGATATTGGCATACGTTCCTTATCCTCTGTCCTCCTGCTGAGCAAATGATAGCAATTAATATATCCATTCTGGTTTAATACGGCTATAGCCTATAGTTGGTGGGCGATGTGGTGTAGTGTCGTTGTATTGGTGTTACATTAACGTCCATACTTAGCAGGCCTTGGCTTTATTCAGCGAATTGAGGCTCACTAGCCTACTGTGTAATGATTCCGGCACATCTTGCAGCGATGGTGATTTTTTTGCACTATAATAAAAATATGATAATTTTTTTGCACGCAGTTGAAGATGCAAGTTTGAGGTATGGTTTTATTACCTTGTATATTGTACAGATATGATAGCATATTGGTAATCATGGAGATTTACTATGGAGGTTAGTGATATTTCCTTTTTATCAACTTTATGTTTGATCCCTTGTTTGTTGCCTCTGTTGTTTATACCGAGTAGTTTGAGTTAGTGACGAGAATTGTACTAGTTAGAGGCAAGTCATGTGCCATAGCTATTATCTTTATTTTATATCTAAGCCGTTATTTTTTACGAAATGTTAGACCATGTTCACTTTAAGACATCTTGTAAATGAGTTTTGATGTATCATTTGCATGATGTATTATGATATTAAGTCATATGTCTCTCTGATGTAATATGCACGAGTTTGTTACATGTTTGTGTTGAATTTATATTTGTACCTTCTACCATGAGTTTTGGTATATATTAATATTATAAATGTGCTATTATTTATACTAATTTAGGTGATTTAACATTGCATTTAGAAGTGTAGTTTTTTTTACTGATTCTTGTGCCTTATCTCCGAAGTGTGAATGTCAGGAAATAATTTTCGGCTTGAGGTATATGGGCTTGGGCCTAAAGCAAAATAAGTAAATATAAAATTTCATTTACTTTCCTTATTTACAAAAGCTAATTCTATTTTATTAAAATAAATCGAGCGTTATGTTTAAAACTCAGTTCTTTTCCAAACAATTGTTTTCTTCCATTTCTGTAGCTTCTATAAAATATTGTTGTCCACATTTGCATTTAACTTTAACCATCACATTTTACAATCTTTAATCTTTTTATTAAATCACTTCTAAAGCAACTTTATTTAGCAAATTTCTAGATTTTGATTTAATTAAATTACTATTATTAGCTTTACTTAAATTTCACTAAAAATTGGGTCATCCCACAAGGACATCGAGATCTTATGACCGGAACATAGAGGGTTAAAGTGTGCATGATATGAATGTTGGCAATGGCAATGGTAACACTTGTGCGAGCATATTACATTACGGGATTGAGGAGCTACATTCGGTTTTGGTAGCGATGAGTAGGGCTGTCAATGGGTCGGGTCGGGTTCGGGTCGGGTCGTGTTCGGGTTGTGCCAGCTCAACCCGTTTATTAAACGAGTCAGTTTCGGGTTGACTCATTTATAATCGTGTGGGTTTCGGGTTTGATTCGTGTAACCCGTTAAGACAAATATTTGTATAAAAAGATGAAAACATGAAAGAAGGGTGTTGTCGTCATTCACTTGTTGCAAGCTAAGATGAGAATACAAATGTAAAAAGTTGTTAATGTGGGAATAAACATGAAAACATGAAGGAGTGAATCAATGAAGAGGTAGAACCGCAGAAATTAGAATGAGTGGCGGCTTGGTAATTGGTAAATTAGGGTAAAGCGACAAATGGGTAGTGGACTGGGTTGGGCCTATGTTTTGTAGATTGTAGAGTAATAAAAAATATGTTTTATATTAAACGGGTCAGAAACGGGTTCACGGGTCGGGTCGGGTCAACCCGTTTATTAAACAGGTCAGAGCCGGTTGACCTGAAATTGACCCTTTATAAATGGGTCGGGTCCGGGTTTTATCGTGCGGGTTACGAGTCGTGATAGAAATTGACGGCCCTAGCGATGAGTAGTTAAAATTTCATTTTAGACAGTAAGAGAAAGTAGAAGCTTGAGCTTAAATAAGATTGCTATGGGAACCGAAGTGATTTTCTATCTCATCACCATCTCGATAATTCATTGATTTTCATACGCTTTATTTATATTTATCCTGTTTACTTTTTGAATTGTTTGGTTGAATGCGTTAAAATAATAGTTTAGGATCATTTGTCCAATGGTTTATTGGGTATACTGATTTAAAGTTGGATGAGGTTGTGGTAGTGATTGCTTCGATTGGTTGGAAGTGTCAGTTTTCAAATGGAACTATGTCCGATTGTGCAGTGAACACACACGCGGCAACACTCCACAACACCCTTTATTGGCAGCACCCCAAAAGCGCTACTTTCACAACCAAGGGTTTCAATTTAAATAATGGATTAAGGGGAGAGAGACTGCCTGAATGGAGAAAGAAACATAATTTGAGGTTGAAATCATAGGACATTTAGGGTGCTGCACTATTTGATGTACAATGGAATGCTCTTATATACATACACATATATTTGTTGGTAGATATGTGTATTTTATAGATAACAATTTGATGGAATTTGACTCGAGTCACACGATAAATTCTTGGTGTTGATTGGTTAATAAATAGCCAGCAGTCGAAAAAAAAACGGCTCTATTCTCTTTAATGGTGACCTAAATTTCTTCTGCTTGTGCCAATTTTTCTGCGATTGAGCTGAATCTTTTTCTTCTTCTTTCGCTATCTCTCTTCGTCCCTGGCTTTTCGTTTTCCCCGCCGCTCTTTCCTAATCGCTGCTTCTGTTGCGGTGTTAGGGCACCATGGCTTCGTTTGGGGAAAATGAGGCATTTCCCTTTTCTTGCTCATTTGTTGGGTTGTGCCTTCTTCTGAGTCGATTTGTTCTGCGATTTGGTGCTCCTCTGGGGTGTCGGTGAAGGTGGGTTTGGTCACCACTTCTGACAATTTGGTTCTCGTGGGATCTCTGTTGGATTTCGTTGCCTTGGCTTGCTACAAATTTATGTTGGTGAATGGTTATTTTTTGGAGTGATGCCCAATTAAATCTTTTTCATCGCATGTGGTCTATGTTGGCTCCTTTTCAGGCCTTGGGCGGTTTTCTTCTCTGGCTTTGTTCTCGGGGACTGATAGAGGGAGTTGCGGTTATAAAGATCTGACGCCCCCTATCCGCTTCCTTCCTAGGTCCATTGATGGTGCTTCTCTAATTCGGTTTCATGGGCTGATTGGGGTTTCTTTGGGTTCAGGCTGTTCAGCTGATGTGCCTCGTTGTCCTGTTCCTCGCTCCTACTGTGTTACGGTTGCTGGTGGTTGTGGGGAAAGTGGTGTAAGAGATTTGATCCCTCCTATCAGCCTTCTTCCGAGATTTATTCCCTGGTTTTTTGGTTTGTCAAAAGACCGGCCTTTGCTTGGCAAACAGCCCATTGTGCCTTCGTGCTCTCAGATTAGGTGGAAGTCGAGCAGAAGTGCGGCTCACCCTCTTGTTGGTACTCATCATCCTTGTGTTATCGACTAGGCTGAGGTGATGGGCTCAGAGGGTGCACACGATCTTGCTTCTTCCCTTATTTCTTTGAGCTTCAGTGTTGGTTGGGATGGTTGTTTTCCTGTTGATGTCTGTAATCTTGTCGCCTTGGATGTCCCTTCTGGGCTTCCCCATCGTAGTGGTGGCCCGTGTAGGCAGGGGTGGAGAGGAGTTTGGTCTGGTAGGTGGGATACTGAAACAACCTGGAATTTGAGAACCAATTTAAAATGTTAATTTAATATATTTTAATGGATTTTGAATATAAAATGGTTATTTTTGCTCAATAAAATTTGAGAATAATTTTAAAATTAGTTCTTATATTTTATTTGACGTGGAATAGGGTCAATAAAATATTTAAATCCATTTATAAGCCTTGAATTTTAATATCAATATTTTAAAGCTATATCGATTGCTTATAAAAAGGTCATTTTTCAGACAGTCTCGGAATTCGACGAAACAATTTTTATTGGATTCGGAATGTCGAAGTATGTTGGGATTTAAATTTTCAAGTTCAACGGAGTTCGTATGTAGAAGAATGACCAATGAACGCACGTTGAAAATTTAGTTTGAATTCGAATTTATCTCAAAATAAAGTCATTTTTCAAACGGTCTCCGAATTCGACGCGGTTGGATTCGCTGGAACCGTAATTCCATAACGTAGCGTGATTTCAAATTTCATAATTTTTGGAGTTAACGTGTAGTCGTGAGACTAGAACGAAGTTTGGATGTTGTAATAAATACATCCTCAAGTTTGGTCACTTCATGAATAGTGTTGTCCAATAGAAATTAGACACATAAGGTCCTCTCTCTTCCATATGGCACTCTCTTTAATTGGTGCCTACATGAGAGGATTTGAACTAATTAAGCTTAATTAGCTTAATGTTTTTCATACAGTCTCGGAATTCAACGAAACAATTTTTATTGGATTCGGAATGTCGAAGTATGTCGGGATTTAAATTTTCAAGTTCAACAGAGTTCGTATGTAGAAGAACGACCAATGAACGCACGTTGAAAATTTAGTTTGAATTCGAATTTATCTCAAAATAAATTCATTTTTCAAACAGTCTCCGAATTCGACGCGGTTAGATTCGCTGGAACCGTAATTTCATAACGTAGCGTGATTTCAAATTTCATAATTTTTGAAGTTAACGTGTAGTCGTGAGACTGGAACGAAGTTTGGATATTGTAATAAATACATCCTCAAGTTTGGTCACTTCATGAATAGTGTTGTCCAATAGAAATTAGACACATAAGGTCCTCTCTCTTCCACACGGCACTCTTTAATTGGTGCCTACATGGGAGGATTTGAACTAATTAAGCTTAATTAGCTTAATGTTTTCTTCCACTTTTCAAAACTAGGTTTAGGAACTCAAAAGAAAATTAATGGAGACCTCTCTTCCTCCCTCCTCTCCTCTTACCGCCGCCTAGTGGACACCGCCACCTTCTCCTCGGTCGCTGCCACGTCAGCAGCTCCCCACGGCCAGGCGCAACAGCGCCACCCCTCCTCTCTCCTCTTCTCTTCTTTCATCTTCTTCAAACAATGAAAAACTCCTCCATTTAAGTGTCTTCACCTTCTATACTACCCTTAGCGCCACTTTTGTGGACCCTAATTGCCATGTGTCACCTTGTGGATCCCGCTATACCCTCCTTCTTTGCTGGACAACAAAGTCTCGAGCTCCGGAGACCTCCATTTCGTCAAAGAACATCGCTTTCTAGCTCTAATCACTAGTATAGGCATGTACGAAAGTTGCCGGAAAGTTTGGAGCCATTCTGAGCTAAATAGGTGACATTTTTAAGCGGTAGCGAGCGCCTGGAAGTCCGACATTGCAACGCGTTGTTATCTGATGGCTGGGGTGAGAGATTCTCACTTTAATTAATGTATTTAAGTAGTTTAATTAAGTATGAAAAGTTAATTAGTTAATTATTATATGTTAAAAGTTAATGCGACAAAGTTAAGTAAATTGCAAGTTAGAAAACAACTTATGTTACAATTAGCGGGACATTAAAATATTTATCAGTTAGTTAATTAAATAATGACAAAACTCATAGATTTCATTTGATTAGTATGAAAAAGTTATACGGTGCCCGGTAGCTCACATCACAGTTGTTTGCAAATTCATGGATGAATGGTTGATTTCTTGTGTTATGTTGTGAATTGGAGATGTTTAAACATCTTAAAATAATGTTAATATACTAGTGGTAGTTGAAATTGGAAATAAATATACATTTGAAATTTGAATGGTAATATTATTATCACTCATTTAAGTAAAATTCGTTAATTAGAAAAATAACTAAATTGAACTAGTAATGATTAAATTCATGAATCAGTGTTGATTTTAAATTGACTGTTTGTTGGTTGAAAACTCCACAGGGGTCTTGGGATGATTTTTTATTTACCCGTCTCCCTTGTATCTAGTTCTTATGTTGATCAATCGATCAATGGAGCGAAATAAGCTTTAATAAATTATTTTGAAGCTTGTATGAAAATAAATGCACATTAGATATCATTTGAATGTTTAATAGTTGTTCGCAACTATTGTTGGATGTATTTGATTCGTATGAATGGAATTGCATGATATTTGATTGAATTTTATTCCAATTCGGAATAAAGATGAATATTTTAATAATATAAAATATGAGGTGAAAACCAAAATTAAATTTCGATGTCCGATTTTGGATGGACGCGTTTATATCGAAATATCGATGAATATTCGTAACTATAGTAAATGATTTCGAAGTATTTTTCACATGCTTGTTAAAGTGTTTAAATTTTAAATGAATAATAACTTTTCAAAGTGAAGTTCGATTAGAATATGTAGTGAACGTTTGAAAAGAAATTTTCTTTCGAAAGCTTTTCGTTTATTTTATTATGGTTGTCATGAAATTTTGAACATAAGTTGACAATTTTTGAAAAATAATATTATTTTATTTATTATAATAATATTAAAGTGACCAAACAAGGAGATATTCAAATTTGAAACTAAACGACTGAAACGAATTTTCTAAAGTAATCATATAAATTTTATATAATCAATAAAGAAAGTTTTATAGCGCTTCGTGTAAAAGCCCGCAAATCCGTGCTATCTGAGTTGACTAAATACAACACACGTCCAACCCAAATAACACAGAAATACGACTCATTATTAGAAAGAAGTTAGAGGATGAGAAATAGGAAGAAAGAAATATTAGAATAGAAGAAAAACGAAGATCACAAACTCACAGCGGAACGAATAAAATATATTATATAACATAAGCTTCGAAATACAAATCTGTTCTGTACATATATACATACCATCATCAGAGTACACATAACATTTGATTTAGCGGAAGTAGCTCTAAATAACTAACGTTGAAGCCTCCAGCTTCAAGCTCCTCCAAGTGTATCTGTAAAAGCCTGAAACACTTGACTGCCCGTACAAATTTGGGCACCCAAGAGTTTAGGGAAAACAAAACAAAATAAACTCTGGGTCAGTCATGGGACTGGTGTGAGTAAACTCCAACCACTTGTTTAACTTTCAAAATCCTTTCAAAAAGAAAGATAATAGTAAGACCAGCCCACACATAAACACGGACGGTTTTTACCTTACTATAACCCAAAACACTTTGATACGAAAATCCAGTGATATTATAATAATGTCTACATCAAGTAAATAACCAAATAGTAGAACGCTTGCATCTCACGCTCTACATATATAGTATAAAATCAAAAAAAAACCGCATGGCGCTTATTGGAGATTGGATTCCAATTATGACAAGGTATGGGACCACCTTCCGATGATGTATCTCTAGAGGCAAATACACCTGGGTTCAACAAGAACATCTTGTAACCCGGCCCACACATGACCGACCACTCATTTCGCTTGAGTGTATCGAATGTATATCACCAACGGTTGGACTCAAACCACCGTTTCCCGAATGGGCAGAATCGATAGATTTAGAAACAAAAGGAATTTCTCTAGATAGGTGATTATACACCCTAATGGGTGCGACCCACATAGCCATGCTGCCTGCCCGATTTTTGTCCTTTCCCGGTTGTTGAGGCCTGAGGCTACGATTACTTACCATTCCTTGATAACACAATCACTTTGAATGCCACATTGTCAGATCCGTTAATCACTAGTTGAGTTTGCACAAATATTCTGGATATTATGCTAAGGGATAAATCCGTTGCAACCATATACATTCATACAGACCAACCCGGTTGATCATTGGAAATACTCTGTCAGACATTCGTCCATTTACGTTCGTTCTGGGATTGAACGAAACCGAAGGCACTATTTCTATTACTAGAAAAAGCCCTTGCACTTTACTCCGTCTTCAATATATTCAGCATACTTGGTTCGCAACGCTCATGCCGATACGGAGTGGTTCTTCGGATAATAATCCAACCGGTCTCTCCATATTGACAACGATGGTCAAAAACTTCGATAGTCTGTGATTTAACTATCGAATAAAACAAGTGTTCATCCAACATATCAAACAAATCACTGGGCTCTTTAATTAATTTTCATTAATTAAATCACTTCTCTATTTTCTCTATCAATATTTGTTAACCAAATATTTTCAATAATTCTCTTGCCTCTTATGCCATTTGGAAACGTTTCCAAATATTAACTTCTTTTATTTTCTATATATTAGAAAATGTCTCTATTTGCAATTGAAATCAATTTCAATCACTTATCTCTATCCCTTTTTGTTTACAATATTCGATTTTTATATTCACTTACCTATCGAATTCAATACGTCGATACAATGATTTCAGATTATCAAAATATCTTAAAAATATTCTAACTCCTTAAATTTTCGGAAAATTTCGCCATAACCTCCCCTGCATCGGGAGCATCGGGAAATTTCAAATAGCTTCCCGGTATCTTCTAATCTCAAAAAGAAAAAGGAAAAGCCAAGCGGCTTGCCGATACGGCGCATAAAACCCATATATGAATTTAAACATGTACCTTTTTGTCGGGCATTACATTTATAAACTTCATATACCTCATCCCATACCTGTCTAAACCTGTTCACCTGTTTCCAATTCAATTCAATACCATCTAATCATTTGAATTCAGTTTCGCCCATTTATTCTTTAATTAGCCTTTTTGCCTATTTCACTTCTTTGTTGAACATAACACGTTCAAAGAAAACGTTTAACTCGCTCACGACCAAATTGAATTTCAATTTCAATTCTAGTTTCCTTTTTTGATTTCGAATATAAATTTTCAAATCGAATTTACTTATTCAAACCCCAATATTCATTCGAAATCTTATTAACTAATTTCTATTCAATTTAGTTAATTCTATTCAATAAACCAAAATCTGGTTTCTGTTTCAAAATCATATTCATTTTCACAACTTGAATTCACATATATTTTACAACTCAACTCTGAAATTTTCTAAAATAGAAACTTCGGATTTCTCGCTTAAAATCCTTTTATAATATTAAATAAACCGTTATGGGTTTAAAACGATTTTGGCGCTGTTTTTCTGAAAATTTGATTTTGACATAACTCAAAATCTATACGACGAAATTCATATTTTTCTCTTCCATTAGAAAACTATTATCAAATCGGTCCTGACGTTTCTTGTTTCAAAGAAATCCGACTTCAATTGAGTCCTGTATACTCGATTGAAGTTCGAATCGCTAATTTACGAACTGCAGCGCTGCGGCGAGTTCGTTTTAATTATATTTATATATATATACTTTTAAACTTCGTATAAAATGAATTTAACCCCCTTCTAATATATATAGATATATATATTCCAAATTCCATTTGAATCTTTACATTTCAAATTCCATAGTTTTAAATCTTGTATTCAAATCCCATTTGAAATCCTTTATTCGAATTTCATTTCAAATCATTTATTCGAATTCCATTTCAAATCCTCCATTCGAATTCCATTTCAACTCCTTTTTGAATTTCTATATTCAAAATTTCATAGTTAAAACCCATTTGAATTTCATATTCAAATCCCATAGATCAAATCCTATTTGAATTCAATTTGAATCTCTTATATTCAAAGTTCATTTTCCATTTGAATTCTAATATTCAAATTCATTTCCAGCCCCATTTAAATTCTAATATTCAACTCATTTTGAATTCTAATATTCAAACCCATTTGAATTTCTTCACTCAAACCCATTTGAATTCCCCTGAATTCAAATCCCATTTTCAAAACCATTTGGATTTTCTATTTGAAATCCTATTTTTTTGAAATTCCATTTCCCATTTTACTTTGAAATCCTATTTTCAAAGTTTATTTCAAATTCTATTTTGAAATCTCATATTCAAATTTCTACTTGAATTTCTATATTCAATCCCATGTTCAAATTCAACACTTGAATTTCTATTTCAAATCTCAATTCAAATTTCATATTTAAATTCCATTCAAATCTCTATTCACATTTCACATTTGAATTCTTCTTTGAAATACTATATTTCAAATTCTATTTTGAATTTCTACATTGAAATCTCTATTTGAATTTCTTTATTCGAATTCCTTTGAATTCAGATTTCATTTTAATTTCTTGAATTCAAATTCTATTTTCCATTCTAATTTCGTCCATTCAAATTCTATTTGAACTTCTATTTGAATTTCTAATATTCAATCTCTTTTTAACATTCAAATATTTAAACTCCTTTTAAAATTCAAATATTATACTCAAATTTCATTTGAGTTATTTATTTAAAAATTCCACTCCAATCCTATTTGAAATTTCTTTTGTATTTCAAATATTTCAACTCCTTTCTACTATTTAAATTTCTACTTAAAAATTCTATTTCAAGTTCTATTTTGAAATTTCATATAAAAATTCTATTTCAAAATTCCACTTTGAAATCCTATATTCTTAAACTCTACTTGAATTTCAAATTCTATTTTGAGAAAAATAGAATTTCCCTTTTTAAACTTCAAATATCATTCCCATGATATTTTAATAAATTAACGATTGGCCCAGTGATATTTAAAACAATCAAATCACCCAATTTTCAATCATTTGGTTTTAACACATCATGTATGAATATATGTGAAATCAGCAAACAACAAACAGATAATATATTTTTGAGGAATCCTGTTGGATTCCTCCAACCTGTTTTCCTGCATCCACAGATGTTAGCACATAAATAATACCCATTCTGCTTTGTGGCAGAATATCGCGGTATAGAAGGTCATCCACTAATCATAGCGTGGGGCGTATAGGGTAATCATCCGCTATGAAACTGCGGGCATCCGCTAATGAGACTGCGGGAATCCAACCAATCAATCAACCCAATATATATATATATATAGCCTAAATAACTAATATATATAAAATAACCAGAAAGCATTCACACAAGCAACAAACAATTATTTTTAATGAAATAAAAATAATTCTAAAGGTGAGTGAGATTTACTCACCGGATTTATATTTTCCTGAATATCCAATGAAGCCAATTATATAGATTTCCCCGTGATTTCGCCAACCGTCTGTTTTTCAATATAAAACAGTATAAATAAAATTTCAGTTATTGGAATTAGTCTAATTAAATTTAACTGATCATAAATCTTACTCGCACGATTAGTCTATAAATTTATTCCTTTTTTAACTAATTTCCTTTCATATAACTAGTTATATAAATTAATTTACTTTTTTCATAAACTAATTTCCTTTTTAAAATTTGAACATAGAAATAAATAAATAAATATTACCTTAATTACATTGTTCAACATCAGTGACTTCAACTCCACTCAGTCACCTAAACAAGACCAACTTTGAACTTCCCGGCGTCGGCAACAACTTCTCCAGCATCGTTTGAACCACTTCATCGCCCACTTGCATCCAAATCCCCTCTCAGCAAAACTCAGACAACGCTGCAATGGAAACGGGACTTCCTCCTTTCGCGATTAACATAAAGGTTGCGAACAACCCTAACTCCATGAGAATCCCAAATCGAACTCTCTTAAATCAGATCTGCGTTTGCCTTAGACATCGCGCGATGAGGAACCCTAATCCACGCCTTTCAAACGCCATCCGAACATCACGACTTCGAAACTGCTACTGGAAACAATATCCAAGCCCAAAAATTTATCGCGATTACCCAACTTCGCCCCTCCCACTGTCGCGCTCTTCAGCTGATGTTGAACACCGTCCTCACGACATTGATTTACATTTGGAGTTGGTCAGTTTCATTGAGGGATTTTGAAATCAGAGAGAGTTTGCATTTGAAACTTGCGGATTCGATTTGGGCCAAAGGGTTAAAAGGAGGTAGCTGTGACTTTTAAAGGAAGGGGTGCGGCCATTATTTTCTGTTAAAACAAGATTGAAGAAAGAAAGGGATGTCGCGATTTTATAATTGAAGAGGGGACAGCTATTTTGGCTCGATGGAAGAAATAAGTCTGCGCCATTAATTCTTGTCTTCCTTGATTGTGAAGAGAACGAACATAAGGTACAAGAAAATCAAATAAGGCAGAAGGTAGGTCTGCGTTAGGATATTAGATAGGTCGGCTTCTTAAAGTTTTGATTTGATTTTTAAAACTAAACTATATCGCGGTTCTTTGATTTGAAACCACGAACCACTATTTCAGCAAAACAACTGATGTTCTCAACATTATTCACTATTTTGAATTCAACGAAACAGATTATACAATTTAATTTGAACGTAATATAAAATAACCATTTTAAATCAATATAATATAATTTAAATTTAAACAAATGAATTCTTCGATAATAAATTATTATTTGTTATCGTTTAAATTCAAATAAAACTTCATATAAATCAATTTGACTCCATTTCAACTTTAATTACTTAAGATCCTCATATTACGATAGTTATGTCGATAATTCAATATAAAAATTAATTATATTATCAGCTCAATATTTAAAACGATATTAAATATTCAAAATAAATCGACCAGAAAAATCTGGGTCGTTACACTTCGATTTATTTATAAATTAATAGATCGATTCGGGCTTGAATAGAACACGTCGCGGAATGACAGTTCGCGAATGTCAACCAGTAACTTCCAACTGATGTAGCGGGAGATCCGACCGTTGGATTCACCGGAGCCATTGGATTCGTATCGAAAAGATCTTTCCAACGAACATAAGTAGTCTAAATTTGAATGGTTAGATATTAAAATATGTCCAAATCAATTTTGGAAAAGTTCGCTATGGATGCATTTCAGTGGCCGATATAGGAAACCAGTTGTAAGGGCCTTAATAAAATTATTAAAAATATAAATAAATTATGATAAATCATAATAAATGATTTGGAAAGAATTTATAATAAATATTCCACGATTTGAAAGATAAATATTATTTTATCTAAAAATTGCTATTTTGCAACTACAGGGAAAATTTAACATTTGAATGTAATAAATTGATTTGAGGTTCGTTGTGAGTAGTATCTTTAATATTGTTCTTGAACCCAACTATAAAAATGATAAATCTTTCAATAAGATTTAATGAAATTTTCCCAATTTATTTAATTAAATTGGAATTGAACGGAATTCGATTAATAATAATCGAAATGAGCTTTAGTAAACGAGGGACTGTACTATTTATAGAACTTAAAAGGGTTCGTTGTATTCCACTTATAGTATTAGTCTGATACGGAAATTTATATCAATTATGAATTGTTCGGATTTCCGTAAGGATTCCATACTAACGGAAAATGATTTCTGGGTTTATCGTGAATGATGCTTTTAAATGGCAGTTGGTCTTTAACTATGTTAAGACAAGATTAATTTATAAAAGTTGAATAATCATTGAGATATGATTTTTGAGATGAAAAGATATTATAAAATCTTTTAAAATAATTTTTGGAAACAAATTAAACATTTGGTCTTAAAAAAATTTATCTTTGACAAAATTAATGAGAACCTTTTTCTAAAGGTAATGAATATTTAAATAGAATATTCTGGATTGGAATGAAATGAGTGTTATCTTTGTGTATTTGTCACATGATTATAAAGATACGCAAGTTATTCGGAAAGACCGGGTTTAACCCATTATGAATAATTATTACGACGATTAAAAGAAATAGACGAAGACGGTGGTTAAAGACCGAAGATCTCTACATCGTTTGGGCTATTGCTGATGTCTTGAGTGGGCCATACACCCAAGACAAGGTAATAAGTGGTGGTAGTTTAAAACGTACTTGGAAATCGACCGGATATGCGAGAGCCTCTCTCCTGTATTGGACACATGAGATGAGGAATAAGGTGCCTCCGGTTTCGTTCAAACCCAGAACGGACTTGAAAATGGATTGTATGTCTGACATTGTACTTCACGCTGTATTTGTTGATCTCTGCTAAATATGCATATGTTTGGTGGCAGAAAATTTATTCTCTTAGCTTAGCACCCTTCTCTGAGACGTACAAGTTTAGAGGTTAAAAATTAGTAGAAATCAATCGTATGGATTTACAATGTGGCATGCTACGATGCAATGATCAAAGCTTTTGTTGAAAAGCAGAGCTTTGTGGAAGATGATCAAAGCATGGCTTTAATTAGCACAACTTTATGTATAGCATTAATTCGCGAGCTTCTCACCCCGATATGAGTCAAAAACGAGATTCGTGACTACAGGGAGTGCATGCGTTTCTTTCTAACTAGAGGTGATGTCATGGTATGGAGCCCAGACATTTTACTCATGTGGATGATGGATGCGAGGGACCTCGGATATGATTGGTCGACATACTGACCAGGTGATAGGTTCGATAGGACTGGAAAACGTGTTGTTCAAGAATAACCAATCCACAAAAGTTAAGTGTGGACCGGCTCTGAAGATCCAAGGGTTACCTATGGTGTACAATTTAAAGATGTTAGAGATGTTTCAAGACTCATGAGTATACAAGATTTCAAGAGTTAAAGAGTTCAAGATAAATATAGTTATAGAGTCTAGATTATGTAAGACTCTGAATAGCACTCCAGGTTCAAATTCAAAATAATTTCTAGTTCTGTTTTTCAAATTCTGCTTTAAATTCTATCTTTAATCTCTTTCTTCACTATTTTACTTTCTATTTTTATTTAATTTTGATCTTAAGTTTTATAAGTTTATACTTTATAAGTTTTATATATTTATATTTTATATACTTTATATTTATATAGTTTTAAACTCTATAATGTTATAAATATATTTATATAGTTTATATTTATGTTTTCATATGATTTTCTACTTTATATTTTTTATTTATAACACTATATTTTAATTCAAGAATTTCCAGAATTATATATATATATATATATATATCAAAACACTTGAAAAATGTTCAAATTTCAATTTTGTACATGTATATGTCGACATACATATATATACATGTCGACGTATAACTGTCATTTTTTTCAAAATTAAAAGGAAGTGTCTTTTCATTATTTGTAACGGTTCTGAGACATTGCAATCTTTCACACACTATAAATAAGGGCTGATTTCGATTTTTTTTATTACTTCTTTTTCTCCATCTTCATTCCCTTTCATTACACCATTATTCTTTATAATTTTTATGATTTCTACACCTATACTCTGCCGAATTCAATTCTGTTTTCACTAATCTTCTTCTCTCTACACTCTCTACTCAGTACTCTCTAAATCAAGTGTTATTGAAGAGTTATAGGGCTATTTGCAATTGTTTGGACTGTGTAAGTAATCGGTGGTATCATTTGTAGCCGTGAAATCAAGGACGGGTAATCGGTGGTATTCCTGGTAGCCATGAAATCAAGGAGGTTGGAATCGGTGGTATCCCTTGTAGCTGTGAAATCAAGGAGGCTGTAATTGACTATTGATATAGTAATAAAACTCTACGCAATCCAGGGTTGCGTGGGACTGGACGTAGGAGCAATTCGAACCAGTATAAAATCCGGTGCGTTCTTTCCTTTTTTGCACTTTATTTTTGTTTATATTTGTGTTTGATTCTGTGTTTGTGATTGTCTCTGTGGTGTTTGATTATATAGTAGTCCACATAAACTTTAGATTTTGTTTAAATTCTCAAAAACACTATTCACCCTCCTCTAGTGTTTGTTTTGCCTTAACGATCCATTCTGCAATCTCTAACAATTTAAACAGCTTTCAACTTGGTTAGTTAAACAACTTTCAGCTCCATTCCTTTTTTGGGATGGAAAAGTTTTAAGTGGGGGAGATTGTAACAACCCGGGATTTCAGAACCAATTAAATTTTTTAATTTAATCTATTTTATTGGATTTTGAATATAAATTGGTTATTTTTGCTCAATAAATTTGAGAATAATTTTAAAATTATTTTTTATATTTTAATTGACATAGAACAGGGTCACTAAAATATTTAAATCCATTTATAAGCCTTGAATATTTTAAAGCTATATCGATCGCTGGTAAAAAGACCAATTTTCAGACAGTCTCGGAATTCGACAAAACCACTTTTTTTGAATCTGGATTGTCGAAATATGTCAGGATTTAAATTTTCAAGTTCAACGAAGTTCGTACGTAGAAGAACGACCTATGAACGCACGTTGAAAATTCAGTTTCACTTCGAATTTAACTCAAAATAAGACTATTTTCAAATGGTCCTCGATTTCGATGCGGTTAGATTCGTTGGAACCGTAATTGCATAACGTAATAAGATTTCAAATTTCGTAATTTTTGGAGTTAACATGTGGTCGTGAGATTGGAACAAAGTTTGGATGTTGTAATAAATAGATCCTCAAGTTTGGTCACTTCATGAAGTGTTGGTCTAATGGAAATTAGACATATAAAGTCCTCTCTCTTCCACATGGCACTCTCTCCCTAATTGGTGCCTACATGAGAGGATTTGAGCTAATTAAGATTAATTAGCTTAATGTTTTCTTCCACTTTTCAAAACTAGGTTTAGGAACTCAAAATCAAATTAATGGAGACCTCTCTTCCTCCCTCCTCTCCTCATACCGCCGCTTAGTGGGCCCCGCCGTCTGCTCCTCCGTCGCTGCCACGTCAGCAGCTCCCAACGGTCAGGCGCACCAGCGCCACCACCTCCTCTCTCCTCTTCTCTTCTTCCATCTTCAAACAATGAAAAGCTTATCCATTTAAGTGTCTCCACCTACTATGCTATCCTTAGCGCCTCTTTTGTGGATCCTACGTGCGACACGTCAACTTGTGGACCCCTTTATACCCTCCTTCTTCGTTGAACAACAAAGCCCCGAGCTCCAGAGACCTCCATTTAGTCAGAGATCATCGCTTTCTAGCTCTATTCACTAGTATAGACGTGTACAAGAGTTGCCGGAAAGTTTGGAGCCATTCCAAGCTAAATAGGCAGCATTTTTAAGCGGTAGCGAGCGCCGAAAAGTCCGAAATTGTAGCGCGTTATTATTTGATGCCTGGGGTGAGAGATTCTCACTTTAATTAGTGTATTTAAGTATTTTAATTAAGTATGAAAAATTAATTAATTAATTATTTTATGTTAAAATTTAATGCAACAAAGTTAAGTAAATTGCAAGTTAGAAAACAGCTTATGTTACATTAAGCGTGACATTAAAATATTTATCAGTTAGTTAATTAAATAATGACAGAACCGTAGATTTCATTTGATTAGTATGAAAAAGTTATACGGTGTCTAGTAGCTAATATCACAATTGTTTGCAAACTCATGGATGAATGGTTGATTTCTTGTGTTATGTTGTGATTGTGAATTGGAGATGTTTAAACATCTTAAAATAATGTTAACATACTAGTGGTAGTTGAAATTGGATATAAATATTCATTTAAAATTTGAACGGTAATATTATTATCACTCATTTAAGAAAAATTCGTTAGTTAGAAAAATAATTGAATTGAACTAGTAATGATTAAATTCATGATTCAGTTTTGATTTTAAATTGACTATTTGTTGGTTGAAAACCCCACACGGGTCATGGGATGATTTTTGATTTACACGTCTCCATTTTATATAGTTCGTATGTTGATCAATCGATCAACAAAGCGAAATAAGCTTCAATAATTTTTTTTGAAGCTTGTATGAAAATAAATGCACAATGGATGTCATTTGGATGTTTAATAGTTGTTCGCAACTATTATTGGATCTATTGGATTCGTATAAATGGAATCGCATGATATTTGATTGATTTTTTTCCAATTTGGAATAAAGATGAATATTTTAATAATATAACATATGATGTGGAAACCGGAATTAAATTTGGGTGGATGCGTTTTTATTGAACTATCGATGAATATTCGTAACTATAGTAAATGATTTCGAAGTATTTTTGACATGCTTATGGCTTGTTAAAGTGTTTGAATTTTAAATGAATAGTAACTTTTCAAAGTGAAGTTTGGTTAGGATATGTAGCGAACGTTGGAAAAGAAGTTTTCTTTCGAAAGTTTTTCATTTATTTTTATTATGACTATCATGAAATTTTGAACATAAGTTGACAACTTTTGAAAAATAATATTATTTTATTTATTAGAATAATATTAAAAGTGACCAAATAGAGGGATATTCAAATTTGAAGTTAAACGACTGAAACGAATTTTCTAAAGTAATCATATAAATCTTATATAATTAGTAAAGAAAGTTTTAAAGCGTTTATATTTACTTATAAATTAATAAATCGATTCAGGCTTAAATAAAACGCGTTGCGCAGCGACAATTTGTGAACGTCAACCCGTAACTTCGAACTGAGATAGCTGGAGATCCGACCATCAGGTTCTCTTGAAACAGGAACCGTTGGGTTCGTATCGAAAAGATCTTTTCAACGAACATAAATGGTTTAAATTTGAACGGTGATATATTAAAATATATTCAAATCAATTTTGAAAAAGTTCGCTATGGATGCAGTTCGGTGGGTGATATAGAAAACCGGCTGTAATTAATGGCCTTAATAAAATTATTAAAAATATAAATAAATTATGATAAATCATAACAAACGATTTGGAAAGGATTCAGAATAAATATTCTAGGATTTGATAGATAAATATTATATTATCCAAAAATTGCTATTTTGCAACTACGGGGAAAATTTAACATTTGAATGTAATAAATTGATTTGAGGTTCATTGTGAATGGTTCTTTAATAATATTGTTCTTGAACCCAACTATGAAAAGGATAAATCTTTTAAATAAGATTTAATGAAATTTTCCCAATTTATTTAGTTAAATTGGAATTGAATGAAATTCAATTAATAATAATCGAAATGAGCTTCAACAAATGAGAGCCTGTACTATTTATGGAACTTAAAAGGCTTCGCCGTATTCCACTTATAGTATTAGTCTGATACGTAAATTTATGTCAATTATGAATTGTTCAGATTTTCGTAAAGATTTCATACTAAAGGAAAATGATTTTTGGGTTTACCATGAATGGTGCTTTTAAATGGCAGTTGTTCTTTAACCCAGTTAAGACAAGATTAATTTTTAAACGTTGAATAATCATTGGGATATGATTTTTGAGATGAAAAGATATTATAAATCTTTTAAAATAATTTCCTAGAAATGAATTAAACATTTAGTCTAAAAAGATTTTATCTTTGATAAAATTAATGAGAACCTTTTTCTGAATATTTAAATAAAAGAATATTCTGGATTAGAATGAAATGAGTGTATCTTTGTGTATTTGTCACATGATTATAAAGTTACGCAAGTTATTCGAAAAGACCGCATTTAGCCCATTCTGGATAATTATTACGACGATTAAAAGCCATAGATGAAGACGGTGGTTGAAGACCGGAGATCTTCACATCGTTTAGGCTATTGCTAATGTCTTGATTTGGCCATACACCCAAGACAAGGTAATAAGTGGTGGTAGTCTAAAACGTACTTAGAAATCGACCGGATATGCGAGGGCCTCTCTCCTGTATTGGACATATGGGATGAGGAATAGGGTGCCTCCGGTTTCATTCAGACCCAGAACAGACTTGAAAATGGATTATATGTCTGACGTTGTATTTCGCGTTGCATATGTGTATCTCTTCTAAATATGTATTTGTTTGGTGGCGGAGAATTTATTCTCTTAACTTAACACCCTTCTCTGAGACGTACGAGCTTAGAGGTTAAATATTGGTGGAAATCAATGGTATGGTATCGATTAACAATGTGACATGCTAAGATGCAATGATCAAAGCTTTTGTTGAAAAATAGAGCTTTGTGGATGATGGTCAAAGCATGACTTTAATTAGCATAGCTTTGTGTGTTGCGTTAATTCGCGAGCTTCACACCCCTATATGAGTAAAAAACGGGATTAGTGACTGCAGGGAGTGCATGCGTTTCTTTCTAGCTAGAGATGATGTCATGGTATGGAGCCCAGACATTTTACCTATATGGATGATGGATGCGAGGGACCTCGAATATGATTGGTCGACATACTGACCAGGTGACATGTTCGATAAGACTGGGAAACATATTGTTCACCAATAACCAATCAACAAAAGTTAAGTGTGCATCGGCCCTGCAGATCCAAGGATTACCTATGGTGTGATCTTGAGGCATGTGCTAGAGTGTCTCAAAACCGGTGAGGAAGATCCCTTGCCTCGACTCATAGATGGAATCCAATTTCCAATACGTGATTTTTTGGTCTTAATTGTAAACCTATACGGCGACATAGTAGGATGGGGTACTATGCTATCTATGATTGATACATTTATATTTGAAGATTGTTTTTTACACTAAGCACTTATAATAACATCAGAAATATTTGTTCTATAATGTACCAAGCATGTTTAGCTATTATAAGGAAAACTCTATCCTTCGGCTTGCGTTGCATTGTGTGATGGGACATGAGTCTTATAATAGCTCTATTTTTTTTAAAAAACATTGTGTTGTTTATCATTTATTTCAAGTTTGGGTATTCACATGAAGTAAACATGTTCTGTGATATACGGCGTGGTTTAGTGATCTACCTCATTTTAAAGTAAATTTAAATAACTGTTTTAGCTCTCATACTAGTCTCATGACTGAACTGGAGTTTATTTTTTCAACCTAAACTCTGGGTGGCCATATTTTCCACACAGACAGTCGGTGGTTTTGGTTTTGCAGATTCTTTTCTTTAATAGGATCCTAGATTACGGCTGGAGCTATATTCAGAAAACTCTGTATCTGTGTATTGCTTTTAGCTATATTAGTTGATGTTTTCCACTGCATTGTATATATTTATGTATTACATTTTCCGCTGCTATGTAATTTATTTATTATCTGATTATTGTATTTCCACCGTGTATATTATTTTCCGCTGCATTGTATATATTATTTACTGCACTCTGTTATTCTTGTACTCCGATGTAATTTTATTGTAAAAGCAATAAATTATTATATTGTTTTGTGTTTTGATGCGTTGTGTTCTCAACCTATCTGTATTCCAGTTCGGTCTAGCCCGGGCGTGGGTTTCAGGTTGTGTCAGGCACTTTATGTCGTCGGTTGCAGCCTGTTAGCGTGTCTCATGGCGTGGCAACCTGGCGGCATAAGTCGGCTACTCAGTTGTTTTTGGATGTTGGCATTTCTCGAGCGCCTTCTGCGCTCTAGGATGCCAGGCAGGTTTTTTATTCCTCCTTTTCTCCCTGTATCTGTATTCCCTTACCTGTTGAACGTGCTGGTCTGAGTAACCGGTGCCTTGGGGTTTCTATTTTTGCTGCTGGTTCTTGTGTCTCTTTTGGTTTGCCCTTATGTGTGTGCCTTGGTTAGTGTTGTCTGTGCTGTTGCAACGTTTGCCGATAGCAGGGGTTGATTCACTTACCACTGTGCATTGTGTGCCTTGTGTGTTCTTGGACTTCCGGTTTTCGTGTTGCCTCATGTTTAGGGTTGGTAGGTGGGTTTTTGTTGCTTCCTACGTGGTTGGGTTTTGGGTATTGGACATTCTGTGTCATGCCGTGTGGTTTCATTTTCGTGCAGCGTTTCGGGCCTTTCTGGATTCTGCTCTTTTTCATTTTGGGTTGGGCTGCAGGATCACGACAAATCAATTAATAGTTTGTTCGCGTCTGGTTTTTCTCTTATCCTTTTGGCTCGTTGTTTGGAGTTTTATCATCGATTTTCGTTTGTTTTTCTTCCTGTTGTGGCATGTGCGCATATAGCTGGCACATATTTTGACAACTATACAAGTGCCCCCACGATGGCGATGCACGGTAGGTTTTTTTAGCAGTTTGAGGTTGTTGGTGCCCCACGACTGTCTTGACTCTCACTTTCCTCGTCCCGCCCGTCCCTCTATTGGTTGGCCTCATTGTCATGCTCCGGATAGTCAATTTAATGACGTTTCGACGTTTGATGGTCCACAGTATTGTGAGCCATAGTTTGAACTATTGACCAGTACAAAGCAGGTACTGGTGAAATTTTTCGAAAATTTCGGATGTTAGAAATTTTTCAGAATTTTTGAAAATTTTCGTTAATAGAAGTAAATTAATATTTTAATTGGAATTAAACGGGTTCAGTTGAAACTGAGGTTAAAAGTAAACAAATAATTTTTAACCCAGTTAGTAGGGTTTGTTTTCTACCTTAGCAATTTCGAGGACGAAATTATTTTAAGGGGGGAAGAATGTAACATCCCGTATTTTTACGGTGAAATAATTAATTTATTTAATTATTAAATATCGATTTGGCGATACCGATAACTTGAATTAAATAATTAATATAAATAATAGAATAATATATATATTCCCAAAATGGTCGAAAATAATAGAATTCACAATATTTTGTGAATTGGATAGTATAAGAGATTTGGTTCAGTCTAGAACTGAATTATAATAACGAGTTTATTCATAAACGGCGTTAGAATGTATAATTTATAATATAATTATAATCGAGCTCGAAATGGCGCTGCAGTTCGTAATTTGGCGATTCGATCTTTAAACGAGTATACAGAATCCGTTTTAAGTCGGATTTCTGTGAAACAAGAAACGTTGGAATCTGTTGAACTGTATCTCTCTAACAGAAGTGAAAAATCAAGACTTCGCGTTATATATTGTGAATTATATCCAAATCAAAATTTTCAAATAGTCGCTATAGAATCGTTCATCGACTGTAACGGTTTATTTGATATAACTACATACTGGATTCGAATTTTGACAAGGTTCTTTTGAGACGTAGTGTTAATTTATTTTTTAGAATTTTACTGTAATTTTTAATTAATTAAATACGCGACTGTTTATTTGGAGTATTTTGCACCCTATATCAATATTTTGGGGTTTCAAAATATGAGTCAACCTACCGATATTATTATATTTTTGGGATTGTGGCACCTCGTTGGACACGACTATATTTTCATTTCTGTCTGTAACAGTCCGTAATTGAACAGAGTTTTATGCATTGGGTGCATGTATATATATATTTTAACGTTAAATTAAAAGGAAAAAAGATACAGACTTTCAAATCGAAGTGTTATCACCACTGAAGTTGTATCTTTCTTAGCACATATAATAAGTAAATATACCATGTGGATTCACTGTAGCCCTACCCTTGTAGCCTACCCTGTAAACTATAAAACCAATGTCAAGACAAATCAAGTCTGCAGATCTAATCACAAAACTTTCTACTCTATGTGCTATAGACTACATGTTAAATGGCCAATCAAAATATATGGGGTTACATACCCTAGGGTAGGAATACAGGAAAATGTACCACCAAGCTGGTATTACAAAGATGAATTCTGGAGTGATCATGACCAAATAAAAGAACGACCAACTCTACTGTATATTCGGAAATAATGTCAATATAAAATAAGATCAAATCTCAACACTTCATTCCCAAGTAACGTATTGATGTCAAAGCCAACTTGTATACCCCTTGTTTCGTGCACGGCTGCAGCAAATTGAAGTGAAAAGCCATGGAACCTACCTCCCCTAAGACCACAGGGTACGATTACGCTCAGAACACACCTTGAAAATGAAAACTAAAAGCTGATACTCTACAATGAAAATTAAAATCACAACAGACCCCGACATGTTCAAAAAACAACAAGGTAGTCGACATCCTAGTCTAAGCAATTTAATACGCTCCTTGTATTTTCAAGTCACTCAGAGACCCCAATCCCATCTCGTATATGCCTGTTATGCCTACACCAATAGCCTATACAAAAATGAAAATGATAAAGAAATTTCCAGTGAAGAATGACTCATTTCATTTCGTGTCTGTACTCCAACAAGCAAAAGCACATGCACTACCTATCCTATATACGTGGGCATCAAGTTGCTTAATCCTATATAAAACTGTGTGTTTCCTTCTTCCAACTGCATCAAACAGAAAACGAAATGGAGCAACCAAATCTGCCTTTTTTCTTCTTCCATTTCGAAGTCAACGTTCCCTCTCCTCATTCGGGAATCCACCTGTTTTCTTCGACTCTATAGGAAATGAAAAAAATAATACAAAAAACGAAAAGAGAGTCAGCTGGAGTGTTTAAGTGCGGATCTGATGGGGAGCTCGAGTACTGTGAAGTTGTACGTGAATTAAATGAGGAGGGTGCGGTCAGTTTCAAAGCCTGGAAAGTGAACCTCGGCTGTTGTTAGACATCAGGTCGCCTCTGAGTTCGGGTCGAGGGGACAGTAGAAGGAGGGGGGCACCTGGGTCATCTCCGCTGGTCTTGGGGTTCGAAGGATGACAGCAGCAGGGAGATCGTGAGGACGTGGATTTGGTGAATGAGCTGGCAAGTTGGTTGGATCAGTATGTTTAGAAAAGAAGAAGTAAACGCAGTGGGGTACAAGGTTTTGTGATGGCCAGTTTTTACGTAGGGAGATGAGGGCCATGCTGGGGCCATGCGTGGTATTAATCTGCTGCAGAAGTTGTGATTTTGAGGTGAGGGCGTTTTTACCTTTAATGTTTAAATTATTAACGTTAGTTTTAAATAATTAAGTGGTTTAATTTATTAAAGAAAAGTGTTCACTTTCCATGTAGAATCCGTATAACCCACGGTTTTCGATGTTATAAACCCATCAACAAACAAAATATGCTAGTTTAACACTTTCAATTAAACGTAAAATATCAGTAAAATAGTCGAATGTAGTTATGGTTAATGTAATTAAGTTTACGATATAATTTATATTGATTACTGTTAACAGAATTAAAAGCCGTCTACCACTTTGGGATTGTGTGAACACAAACTACGTTATGGAGCTAATTCAGAACTGTTTGAAAGCCATTAGAAATTATGGCAGAATAAAACAACTGACCGGATCTACCGACCGTTATTAACGGCCAACGTGAGTAAATCTCACTAACTCTGCTCAGCTTGTATTTTTATAACGTATTTTTAGAATTCATAAATGATGGTTGTTTTTTTTTGTGTTGGTTGTTTAGTTGAACTGCTAGTTAATTGGTTTAAATATCGATAACGATATATATAAATCGTTAATCAAAAATTTATTCTGTTTATCAAAATATTTCATACTCGAGTTGTTTATGTTGATTAACGTCTGTGGATGCAGGGAAACAGGTTGGAGGGACCCAACTGGGTTCCTCATCATTTATTTATTGTTTTTCATATATTGTGATATATGGTATGATTGATGATCTATTGTTGATCATGGATGTTTGTTCATTGTTATTTGGTACCTTTAAATACCAAAAAGAAACTCTGAAATGATAGAAAGAAATTTTCAAAGTGTATAATGAAATAAGAATGGTTATATAAAACCAAAGGATCTTATCTAAAAGGATTTTGAAGTGTATAGTAAATTTTGAAAGTTTATAAAATAAAAAGGGCTTATTTAAAAAGAAAAATTGTGAAGTATATGTTGAAATAAGGATTTTATAAATCAAAAATATTTTATAAAAAGAAGGGATATGTGAAAGTGAAATTAGAAACTTCTTTATAAAATTATTAACAGTTACGTGAAAGTTTAAAAGACCGTCATTGGTAAATTACTTAATAAAAGTAATAAGAAGTAAGTAGAGAAATCTCTAAAAGAAAATAGATATAAAAGGGAGTTTTTGAAGTAAATATTGAATTTAAGGATTTTTTTTTAAAATCAATGGATTTATAAAAAGAATTTATTTAGAAAGTTTATAGAATTATAAAGGGAATGGGCGAGATATAAAAGGGATTTTATAATTTGGTGTTAACACCAGTATTTTAAATAAAATGGGAACTCAACATTTATAAAGGATGTATAAATGAGTATTAAGTGTTAGGAATGTAAAAGAAGATTTCTCTGAATAAAACTATAAATAGAAGTAAATGGGATTTGGTAAAATGGGATATTGGTTCGAAATATAAAATCAAACTGAATAGATTATATAAAAGGAATATTTTTCACATTTGGTGTGAATAATGAATTTAGACAAATATTTTGTGAATAAATACTTTTATAAAAGAAAGTGGAATTTTGAAATAGAAGTTATGCAGAATTGTGATTTCAAATGTTTAGAAATAAATAACTTGTTTAATAATGAAAGCGAGTGTTATGATTTATAAACAAAGTTTATAAATGGACCAAAATTGAAGCGACCCGAACTTCCCCGGTCTCCGAAGAGATGAGAAAGAACGAATTACTGTGAGGACAAGACAAATCAGAACGCAGACGGAAGAACATTTCATTGTTATTACAACAATTCCATCAGATACAAGAATATACAGAGTATAACTGAATAAATTACATTCGATAAATATCAGAGATTACAATAAATTACATAGCAGCGGAAAATAATACAAAGCACAACTGAAGGTGATATACAGATACAGAGCTTTCCGGATATCATTCCAGCTGTAAACCAGGATCCTGTGAATATAAATCTGCAAAACCAAAATTACTAGCTGCCCGTGTCGAAAATAGGGGCATCCAGAGTTTAGGTTAAAACAATAAACTCCAGGTCAGTCATGTGACTGGTGTGAGAACTAAAACAGTTATTTAAAACTTTACTTTAAAAGAGAGTAATTCAAGGGACCACGCCGTATAACACGGAACGGGTTTCCTCCCAAGAATACCAGTGCATAGAATAAACAACGCAATGCTTTTTTGAAAAATGAAGCTATTATAAGACCCAGGTCCCATCACACAATGCAACGCAAGCCGGAGGATAGGGTTTTACCTTATAATAGCCAAACATGCTTGGTACGTTTAAAAACAAATCATTTGATACTATAATAAGTGTATAGTGTCAAAACAATTTCAATCATAAATATCAATCATAGACGGCATAGCATCCCATGCTACTATGTCGCCATACTAGGCTCTACAAATAAAACCGAAATATCTCGTATTGGAAATTGGATTTCCGTCATGAGTCGAGGCAAGGGGCAAGCTCCTCTCCGCTTCGAGACACTCTAGCAAATGCCTCAGGACTACACACTCTGGGTAACCCTGGCATCCTCCAAGACCGGTCCTCTCTTACGTTTGAGGATTAGTTATTCCTGAACACACGTTTCCCGGCGCTATAGGACCTATAATCGAGGCGCCTCGCATCCAAACCACAAAGGTGAAAAGTATATAAATGTCAGGGCTGGTAGGTCACTGACACCACCCATAGCTAGAAAGAAACGTCGTGCACTCCTTGGGTCCTCATCCCATTTTTGACTCATACCGAGGTGTGAGGCTCGCGAATCCACGCTATACACAAAGCTGCCACGTAGGCCGTGCTTTCATCATCAACCACAAGACTTTGCTTTTCAACAAAAGCCTTGATCCATGCAACTCAGCATGCCACACATGCAATTCATGCCATGCGATTGATATCTATCGATATATAACCTCTAAGCTCGTACGTCTCAGAGAAGGGCGTTAAGCAAGAGAATAAATTCTCTGCCGCCAAACAGATATATATTTAACAGAAATCAATCAACACAGAATAAAATCCAATGTCAGACACACTATCCATTTACAAGTTCGTTCTGGGTCTGAACGAAACCGGAGGCACTTTCCTCGCATATCCATCGATCTCCAAGTACGTCTGGACGACCACCAACTGATTCCCTCATCTTGGGTGTACAGCCCAATCAAGATCATCAGTAATCACCCAAACGATGTGAAGACTTCCGGTCTTCGACCACCGTCTTCATCTTCGACATATCGTCGAATTGGTTATTCAGAATGGGTATAAACCCGGCCTTTCCGAACAACCCGCGTATATTAAAAACAAATGTTACACAAACACAACATACGCCTCATTCCAATTCATTAGTCACTAACCGTAAATCAACAAGAGAACAATTTCCCAAATATTAACCCCGAAGGCCGAAACCAACATCAGATCAATACCCAGGAAACCATTCTTCTTAGCTAACCCACAGCTAGTTTCTAAATTTCATATTCTTAGGGAAAGGTTCCCATTAATTTTATCCAAGATAAATTCTTTAAAATTTATCCTTTAATCTTCCTTTGGATATCATTTCAAACCAGATTATGGTTTTCCAAACTAGTCGAGATTAGCGAACCACTCCGAAGTAATTATTTATTTTATTTCCCAATCCCAACCTATTCATCCCATGAAGCAAAACTGGTAATACTCCATATCTAATACCACGGTGTTAACGGTAAAATTAATTACCATCCCACGTTCAAATCTAATTAAAGATTTAACTATCGCTTTGGAGCAAAACTGGTGATACTCCATTCTCGCTCATTTTCTAAATTTGATAATTTAGATTATCAATTAACATTTCAATCTGATTACAGATTCATTAAAAATCCTTTTACTGGGTTAAAGAACTAATGTCATTTAAAACACAGTTCACGATAAACCCAAATCACATTCTATTTATTATCGGGTTAAAGAACTAGTGTTATTTAAAACACCGTTCACGATAAACCCACAAATTAATTCTATTTAAAACCCGTTTCAAACCCAATTTATTTATTTAAAAATAAATGGGTTTTATTTTAGTTCAAAACTAGTTCATTTCGATAAAAATCTATTTTTATCTTTTCCAATATGGAGTTTTTCATCCTAATTTTTCCCCAAATCATTTCTTATGATTTCACGCAAATTATTACTATTTTTAATAATTTTATCAAGGCCCGTACAGTCGATTTCCAACAATAGCCATCGAACTGCACTTACAGCGACCTTTTCCAAATTTGATTTGGACGTATCTCCAAATCCAACCATTAGATTTCAAATTTCTAATATTCGTTAGAAAGCTCTTTTCGATACGAACCCAACGGTTCCGGTTTTAGGAGAATCCGACGGTCGGATCTCCCGTAATGTCCATTTGAAATAAATGGTCGAAATTCACGAACTGCCGCGGCGCGCTCTATTCAGGCCATTATATTATATATATAATATATATAATATATATTTCGTCGATTTCTATTTAAAACGAATTTTATAAATCGTTTTAAATTCGTTTCAAAAAACAATCTCAACTTCCATTTCAATTCAAATCAAAATTGAATTCTTCCTTATAAATTCGTTTTAAAATTCATTTCTATTCCATTCAAATTTCAATTCAATTTGAATTCATTTCAATTCGTTTTCAATTCAATTCGAATTCGTTTTCAATTCAATTCGACTTTGTTTTCAATTCGATTCAATTCAAATTGGTTTTCTAGTCAAATCAAATTCAATTCTATTTGAATCCATTTTCTATTCAATTCAATTCGAATTCGTTATATACTCAATTCAAATCAAATTCGTTATATATTCAATTCAAATCAAATTCGTTTTATATTCGTTTCAATTCAAATTCGTTTTCTATTCAATTCAAATCAAATTCGTTTTCTATTCCATTCAATTCAAATTCGTTTTATATTCGTTTGAATTCAAATTCGTTTTCTATTCAATTCAATTCAAATTCGTTTTATATTCGTTTCAATTCAAATTCGTTTTCTATTCAATTCAAATCAAATTCGTTTTATATTCGTTTTAATTCAAATTCGTTTTCTATTCAATTCAAATCAAATTCGTTTTCTATTCAATTCAAATCAAATTCGTTATATATTCAATTCAAATCAAATTCGTTTTCTATTCCATTCAATTCAAATTCGTTTTATATTCGTTTCAATCCAAATTCGTTTTCTATTCAATTCAAATCAAATTCGTTTTATATTCGTTTCAATTCAAATTCGTTTTCTATTCAATTCAAATCAAATTCATTTTCTATTCAGTTCAAATCAAATTCGTTATATATTCAATTCAAATCAAATTCGTTTTCTATTCCATTCAAATTAAATTCGTTTTATATTCGTTTCAATTCAAATTCGTTTTCTATTCAATTCAAATCAAATTCGTTATATATTCAATTCAAATCAAATTCGTTTTCTATTCAATTCAAATTCGTTTTATATTCAATTCAATTCAAATTCGTTATATATTCAATTCAATTCAAATTCGTTATATATTCAATTCAAATTATAAAAACGAATATAATCGATATAAATATCGTTCGCATCAAAATAGCGCATCTCTAATCAACACGGCTTTATATATTTCAATAAATTCGTTATTCTATTCAACAAATGAATAATTACTCTATTCAATATGTGAATCTATATTTTTGTCGACACACGACTAATCTCAGCGAATGAGTACTGTCCACGTGTGACTATTTTTGTCATTTAATATTTTTTTTTCAACACATGACTAATCTCAACGGATGAGTACGGTCAACACATGAACCTTCATTTTATAATATTCTTTATTTTCTAAATTGGAATGAGGCCCAATCAATTACCATATAGCGTTAACTATATGGATTCCATACAACACATGTATATAATAGCAACGATAAATAATCAACCATCATCCAAGGTGCACTACGCTGTATAAGCATCAAATATAGATATCTAACGCTTATAACAGCCTGTCGATCCATCGATCGACATATTTAATCAATCAGGATGAGTGGACTTCAATTTCATCCCAACACCCGTGTGGGGTTTCAAATCAACAAACACAGATTTTATTTGTGCAGTTGGGTGATGTGTAAAATTTATCGACCCAATCGATATCAGTCAAATCAGTGTATATAAACTAATCGGTCGATTTGTTTATAAATATTTATTTATTCACATTCACGCTAAAAATTATATTTTTAATGATAAAATATTTTATTTTAACACATGGATTTTTATTCAGTTCATTTACAAAATAAAAATGATATTTTTATTTTTCTAACTTATTTTAGAAAATTTCGGCGGCATAACGACACGATACTAGAAACGGGACAAGGCCTAGCCTTATCCCCGGTCTAGTGAAGGCCCACGCCATTCACACATCAATCAAAACCATTCCATTTCACCAAACAATTCAATTCAAACCAAATAATCTAACCAACTACACAACCAAACAAACAAGTCCATGGTCTATGGACGATTGTGTCGGGTGCTACTAAACACCGTCTACATCCTAGTATATATATAACTAGAAAAAGAAATTTTGAGTGAGGAGTTCTCACCGATAGCTATCCAATACCATGACTCTTCATTGATAGAAATCTTCAACGTTCTCGCCTTTTTATCACCTTCGTTGCCCGTATCCTCTACATATGTAAAAATCGAATTTTTACTTCGCTTTTCAATATATAAAAATCGAATTTTTACTATGCTATTCAATATATAAAAATCGAATTTTTACTATGCTATTCAATATATAAAAATTGAATTTTTACTTCGCTATTCAATATATAAAAATCGTATTTTTATACCGCTATTCACTATATAAAGATTTCGTCTTTTCAAATATAAATATTTCACTTTTTCATTTATAAAAATCTTTTCTTTCTTTTTATAAAAATCATTTCTTTCTTTTTATAAAAATCCTTTCTTTCCTTTTATAAAAATCCTTTCTTTCCTTTTTTTTCTAAGAATTTCATATAGCAAGAAAAATAAAAATAAACTAATTAAAACTTACAGTGGGTTTTGGTGTCAAAGGAGAGCAAGGGGGCGCTGGGTTTTGTTGGGGGTTCGTCGGAGCTGGAGAGTGGCGGTAGGGGGGGTCAGCGTCAGCAAGGAGGGGGGGGTGTCGGCGCGAGGTAGAAAAGGGGGGTGTCGACTTCGGTCGGCAGCAGGGTAGAGGGGGGGGCTTCAATGCGTCGATCGAGGAAAGGGGGGTTCTGTGGCTCGTCGATCGAAGGGGGTCTGAGGGGGGCTCGAGCAGCTACTGGCGGCGCGAGGGGAGGGAGAAGGAGGGTGGCGGCTCCTCCCACGGCGGCGCGATGAGCGGTGGGGCGGCGCTCCGCCCCCTTCCTTTTTTTTGTGATTTTGATTTTAAATCGAACCGGGGGGGGCAGAAAGAATATAGAAAGGAGAGAGGGAGAGGTTTAATTATTTTAATAATTTAAATTTCTAAAATGTTGACTTTTTACATACGACCTCTAAACGAGGCCCACCGCCCGTCGTCCGTAGCGTTTTACCCCCATTCCGAACACAATGGGATATGTATCGTAGGCTGATTCAATCGATACAATCAGTTTCCGTTAAAATTAACATATAACTCTATATATTGAATTTGAACGCACATTTCAATTTACCGGGGTCACATACGAACTTGAAAAATTCCTGAAAAATATTTTCTAGCTTCGTATTGACGATACGGTCCTAACAAAACTAGTTTCATCGAATTCTGAGACCGTTTGAAAAATGGCCAATTTCCAGTCGATTAAAATCAATTGAAACTGGTCAAACGCGTTTTCCTTTGCCACACTCACATATTGATTCTAAAAATTATGAAATTTGGAATCTAGCAATTATTTTACATCACGGACCCAACAAAAGTGGTTTCGTCGAAATCCGAGGTCGTTTGCAAAATTCCCATTTTTATGGGCCTGAATTCCATAGCGACTATTCAGAATTTTCAACTGGACATATCTTTTGATTCCCACTATGAAATTTTGATTTTTCAGATTCGTTGGAAAGATATCCCCAATTAGATCCTAATGTTTTTGGTTTCACTAAAATCCGGATTGTTTTGCACCCGGTACATTCAATTGAAGTTTGAAATCGAATTATCGAACTACAGCGCCATTTTCAATTCTATTTATAATTATATATAAATATTTATATTCTAACGACGACGCGTATAAATATATACGTTCGAATTATATTTAAAATAAATTTCTCGTCGATATTATTTAAAATAATTCTTTTTAAGTATTCAAAATTCACTAAAATTGCCAAAATAAAAATTTTAAACTGGCCCAGATTTTCCGGGTTATTACAAAAATATAATTATCAGTGAATAATTGAAATTGTAAATTCAACAGTGAATGGAAAAGGGTAAATTGGGAGTTAGTTTCAAAGGAACGATGAATCCATTTCGATATTCGAAATGTAAAGGGATTAAATAGAATCCGTGAAGGAGAGTAATTCGAATATAAGTCATTCGAA
Source organism: Allium sativum (assembly GCA_030737875.1). Classification (NCBI taxonomy): domain Eukaryota; kingdom Viridiplantae; phylum Streptophyta; class Magnoliopsida; order Asparagales; family Amaryllidaceae; genus Allium; species Allium sativum. Next base: position 381,308,439 of record CM060920.1, read on the forward strand.
TATAAGTTATTCAAGAGAAAGAGTAATCGAACATATAGTTTATTCGAAAGGAAGAGTTATCGAATATAGAATATTCGAAAGAGAATTATCGAATGGGAAGTATTCGAGAGAGAGTTATACGTTAGAATTCGATTATATTGAATTAAGGAAAGTAATGTTTACTTTCTGTTTCAATCAAGTTTTACTTATTTGTTAATAAATTAATGTTTGTTTATTTACCCAAATTAAGATATAAAAGTTATATTTAAGTTAATATGTTTCGAAAGCATGAAATTATAACACTAGCGTTATAATCAAAGAATTTTCATAAAAGAAGTGGATTCGTAATATAGAATCCGAGAGTTTTATAAGGAAATTGGTTAAAGTTTTAAAAAGTGAACTTTGTCTATTTCGAAGTTAGAAATGTTGTTCAGTTAAGGTCTGAGAGGTAACTATACCCCAACTTGATTGACTTCGTTTTTAACTAAGGAATGGTTAAGGTTCGTGAAGATTGGTTAAGTAAATTTGGTTAGTGAGTGAAGCGATGTTTTATTTAAACATCAGTTTAAATCCGATAAAGAATTTTGGAAATGTTTTCCAAATAAGAACCAGAAAGTTTTCTAAAGTAGAAGATAAGAATTTACACATATATAGAAATGGGTAAATGGGTAAATTAAAGATGTTTTAATATAAAGAGTTAAACGTGAATGATGATTGGTCGATAGAATTTCCATCTGGAAATAATATCATTGGTTGCACACCTATTTTTCTTTGATAGGTAAATCACCGACTATCAAAGTTTTTGACCATTTTTACGTCGTCAATACGGAGAGGCCGGGATCAGATTCATTATCTGAAAACCACTCTATATGGACGTTAGCGTTGCGATCAGATATTGAAGACGGAGTTATGCAAGGACTATCCTGTTTACATAATAGTGCCTTCGGTTTGTCCAGTCCCAGGACAAACGTGAATGGACGAATGTCTGACAGAGTATATCTAACGGATCGCGTAAGTTGATCTCTTCAAACGTACTTACGTTTGGTGGCAGAGGAATTCGTTCCTCTTAGCTTTATACCCGTGGTATTTTTGGGGAAATCAATTTGTGATTTGACGGGTATGACGATGTGGCATTCAAAGTGAATGGTGGTCAAGTGTTTCAAAAGATACGTAATGACCTCAAGCCTCATCTACCGGGAAATGACAGAAATCGGGCAGGCATCATGGCTATGTGGGTCGCACCCATTAGGGTGTAAATCACCTATCTAGAGAAAATCCATTTCATTCTTTATCTATGTTCAATGCTGTCCCTTTTCGGGAAGACGGTGGGTAGCTCCCAACCATTGGTGATATACATTCGATACACACAAGCGAAATGAGTGGTCGGTCATGTGAGGGCCGGGTTGCAAGATGTTCTTGTTGAACCCAGTGTATTTTCCTCTAGAGATATACTATTGGCAGGTGGTCCCATACCTTGTCAATGTCGGAATCCAATTTCCAATAAGAGCCCGCGGATTTTGTTTGTATACTATATATGTGGAACGTGAGATGAAAGCGTTCTGCTAGATTCTATGTACTTGTGATTAGACATTATCATAATATCAGAAAAGTATCGATTTCTAAAAATGTTTTGGGTTATCGTAAGGTAAAAACCGTCCGTGTTTATGTGTGGATCGGTCTTACGATTATCTTTTCTTTTGAAAAGGGTTTTAAAAAGTTAAACCGATGATTTGAGTTTACTCTACACCAGTCCCATGACTGACCCAGAGTTTATTTTGTTTTGTTTTCCCTAAACTCTTGGGTGCCCAAATTTGTATGGGCAGTCAAGTAGTTTTAGGTCTTTACAGATACTTGGAGGAGCTTGAAGTAGGAGGCTTCAGGATTATATAGCTATTATTATTTCCGCTGTGTGTAAGTGTTGTGCTCTGATAGTGTTATTGTGTATACATATACTGTTTTATTTCAAAGTTACGTTATATGTTATATTTTATTCGTTCCGCTGTGAGATTCGTGTTTACTCTGATTGTGTGGTTCTTCTTCTTCTTCTATTCTAATTTTCTATCTTATCTATTCTCACCCTCTAATTTCTTTCTATTAATGATCAAGTATTTCCGATGTTCGAATAGTCAACATGGCAGTTGTGTGTTGATGTTCGGAGTCGAAAATCCCGGTTCGTTACACTTCACGTAGGAGACCAAGGTCTGTTCCTCATACCCCTCGTACCATTTGTACTCGCTCTATAGTAGCGACTGAGTAGATTATGAGATCTACTCGACACACTTTCTATCTGGTTTGAGTTCTGCATCCTCAGTCCTTTTTAATTCTTTTTTCCATGTTCGTTGTCCTCTATTTCTTCTATTGGTTTCAGTGTGAGATTTTTATTCTGGAACATTCAGGGTATTGGTAATGATGCTTCTATAGCTAGGCTTAAACACATTGTCAAGAAGCTTTCCGTTCGTCCAGTGGCACTATTAGAGCCTTTAATGGGTTCTAAGGTAATTACCAGCTCTGTCCCTTCTCTAGGTTTTGGGGGTGTTATTTCCAATGTATCCAATAAGATTTGGATTCTTTGAGCCAAGGATTTTTCTGTTTGTCCTGTATTCGACTCTTCGCAACTCTTTTCTGTCGCTTGTTCTTTTCCTTCTTTTTCTTCTTCTTTCTTTTTTGGCTGTATGTGCGAAATTCGATCGGACTGGTCCAAGTGCATCAGACTAACGTGTTATTAGATCCAACGTCTAATCTTTTAATCGCATGCTCGCTTTACCTCATCAGGTTGCTAATTAACTCGATTATCCACATATTCACTTTTATTCAAGATACTAGGATTTCCTGAGCCCCTTATATCTCATTAGAACGGACCCCTATCAAGATTCTTATTAATTAGACAAGTTTAACTTAGCACACCTAAGTTCATTTAATACGCCTAAGTTCTATTTATTTTGTTTCTAGGTTGTAATTAACGAATGTAATCTACAACGCTTTCCCATTCAAGTCAAGTTCAATACATCACTGTTCAGATGTTTTACAGTTACAAGTTATTTAACTAAGTATATTTCATCCCAATCCACATGTTTTCTGTTAGACTAATTCTATTCCAACCCTGGAAATTAATTAGTAGGTCCCTCCAGTTTGAATTTTTTTGGTAAACCCCTATTTATGGTGAGTAGTCCCTCGCTGAATTTAAAAATCCAATAATACCCTTCCACATAGGGTATCTGCGTGGTTTTTCAGGGTACCTCGTAGATGCCCTACGTGGTTCCTTAGAGTACCACGTAGTATCTCTATGTGGTTCCTTGAGGGACCACGTAGGGCTATTGCATGGTATACTGAGGAACCACGAAGTTCATCTATGAGGTACCCTGAAAACTGAAGAAAAAAATATAACAATAGAAGGGAATTTTCGTCCTCTTTTTTTTGATGAAAATGGAGGGCTACTAATTAATTTTGTTGGTTAGAATACAATTAGGCTTTCTGTTAACATGTTACTTAATATATAATTAAGTACAACTTATTTCATTTCATAAGTCTAATTTATTCTCTCTTGTTTAATTATAACCCTGTCTTACACTGTCATCACAACCTGTTGTTGTTGTTGTTGTTGTTTACTTATTAACTTAGTTCCCTTAACTAAGATTTATTAGTTCTCTTTTCATTTATTATAACCCGTGTTATAATTTCACTTGTCCCTAGGACAAGCCTACCTATTATATTAAATTCTCATTCATATAATTAATTATAATAGGTTATATTCCCCGTTCATCGGTTTTTCCCTTGGTTCCTTAACATTAACCAAACTTGTAATGTTATAATATCCATTTATTTACCGTCTTGTATGTTTTCATTATTTTAGGAAAATATTCCACGCAATCCATTAGATAGATTAGTGTAAAGATGTAAAGACCCATTTCCATAACACACATCAAACAAGATCCGTAGTTGCAAGCTATTTCTTTTATTTTCCTCGTGGATATACATATATCTTTTTATTTGATTAGCGTGCAATACGGTAAAAGAATCTCTATTTCACACTAATCCTTTTTTCTTTTCTTTTTTTGCAACTACGTTTTCAATAATTTTGCCATTATGGAAATGTGTCCATTTTCCTAAAATCCAACTAACTCAGTCTACTACGAATTTCCCCTTTTTATCTTCTGGGTCAAATGTTAATTCCTATTTTCATTTGCCATTTTTCAATCACTGCAATATTTTTATTAAATTAGGCATATTTATTCTTTTCCATATTTCCAATTTCACCGTAATCTTGTTTACAACATATCCAGTTTGTCATTAAACAACAATCTTAAGAACATATTCACATTTATTGTAAATTCCACAATTTTGGTATTACTGTAATTCTTAATTCAAACAGAGAATTAATTGAACAAATTACAACAACAATATTCTCAACTTATTTTAAATAGGATTCAACGCAATTACCAAAAATTATAGTTATTTAACATGTTAAGAATTACGGGGAATGTAGGTAAATATATCGTTACCCAAAAGGTATAATTATAAATCCACTCATTTGACTACTTTGCAATAGTGATGACCCGAAAATCTCCGCCTTTCGAATCGACCATAAGCCACACAGGTGCGATCCCAAAAGGCAAAAATCCTCGAACCGTTATTGGATACAACACATCAGAAAAATAATAATAATAATATTGCATTGTTATTACAACAATTTTACCTCAGAGTACACATAATTGATTCACAACGGAAAAATATCAGAATAATAAATTACAATACATTGGAAACATAAATACATTCAGCGGAAGACTCTCAAATAATCCAGAGTATAGCTCCAACCATAATCGAGGATCCTGCTAAATAAAATATCTGCAAAACTACTAGCTGCCTGTTTGAGCAATATGGGCACCTAGAGTTTAGGTGGGAAATAATAAACTCTAGGTCTGTCATTTGACTGGGATGAGAACCAAAACAGTTATTTACTTTATTTTAAAGTTGGGTAAATCATGGGACCACGCCACGTAACACGGAACGAGTTTCTCCACATGAATACCAGTCATAAAAATTCATAATGCTTTTTCAAAAAATGAAGCTATTATCAGACTCAAGTCCCGTCACACAATACAAGTGCAAATCGGAAGATAGAGTTTTACCTTATAATAGCCAAACATGCTTGATACGCGAAATTCTCTTTTGTTATCACTAGTGCATAGTGTAGAAATCAATTTCGAAAATAAATTTATCATTCTTAGATGGCACAATACCTCATCCTATTATGTCCCCATACAAGTTTACAACTGAAAATGAAAGGTTCGTATTGGAAGTTAGATTTCCATCAATGATCAAGGAAAAGTGCAACGACCCGCATTCTATGTATCAGAGGATCGTAGAATATTTATTTCATCTTCTTACGAAGTCTTATGGTCGTATTACTTTGGGAAACGACTATTGGGGTCATTTCCCCCATTCACGATTTTTTCCAAAATTTAAATGACCGTTTTTCCCCTGGCGAATCTTGTTTCGCCTATAACTTTTGATTGGTAAGGAGTTTAGACCTGAAACCACTTCCATTGGATTTAGATGATGGTTTCCCATTCCGTTGAGTGGTCACATTAATAATACAGACTTAACGTTTGGGAAATATGGCTGAAATAAAGTTTGGAGGATGGAAAACAACCTAACCGGGCTTAATAGGGTGATTAGCAGCTAGGCCCATAACCCATTTCAGGATTAGGTTTATGGGAGGGCTGAAAGGGTTTGGAGAAACATTCCCTTTCATTTTTCCAGCCGCCACAAACCTTTCTGTAACCCTAGTAATGGCCTCCATCTTCTAAATCTCTCTCTAATCACTTTCTAATTACTAATTAAGCAAAACTACATCAAATCAAGTCAGATTAGCATCAAATTCGAGGTAGAGCTGCTGGACCGCATTGGAATCCGAGCCAAATCAGTAGAAGTTTAGATCTATAATTAATTAATGGCTAAGGTAAGTGATTAACATGTTTATTTACTAATTATGGCTAATTAGGGGTGATTAGTGATAATTGGCGAACTCAGAAAAAAAAAGAAAAATTATGCATAAATTCTAAAATAATATTTTATGTTATTGATATAAATTTGGGTTAATTTGGATTAAGTTTGCTAATCATATAGTTAAACGGGGTTAAGGGAAAGATCATAGTTTTGGGTATGTTTGATCTACAATAACCTATGTAATTGATGTTTTAATGTTTTTGATCGATTCTATATGTTGCTACTACTGCTTGGTATGTTTCGTGATTGCATAGGAAAGTTAAAATGGTCGAAAATGTCGTCGTGAGGCGTAAATAGCTTGATGGAAATGGCGTAAGAATTCGGATCAGACCGGAGGTAATGGGTCGGATCTGGTGGCCCCTTGGGGTCGTATGTACCAACCACGAACCGAGCCACTCTCTTCCCTGAACCGAACCACCTGTGTCACAAGCCCTGAACCGTGAAGTCTGTCCACGAGCCGAACCATTGTGAGGCACCTCGACTCAAACCGTGAACCTCCTCACGCAACTGAAACAAAGCACCACGACCCGAAGATCCCGAACCGAAGAGTCACGAACCAAAGTACCCCGAACCGACCTGCTGCTTCCCACGAACCGGGCAAGGAGAAGAAGACCGAACCGAATGGAAGCTTGTTTTCCAAACCGAACCGGAGGAGACCAAAACCCGAGATGCAAAGAAAGTCCAAATGAGAAGTTATTACTCAGGACCCAGATGGGAACCGACGAGTTAACTTCTAGAGTTGGGCTTTGCTACGGGACGTGTGCAAAGGAGTTATTGATATTTATAACTTTGGTTCATCATTAAGAGAGGGGGCATGTAGACGAATCGGAGCCCGGGCTGTGTGGACTGGTTAACTCGTTAGGGTTATTGACTATGGATCAGTGCAGTGGGGTCAGAGTAACAGTTGTACGGGATGGGACTCCGTCATAGCCCCAAAGGGCCAAGTGGTTGGAGCAATAGTTGTACGGAGTGGGACTCCGTCATGGCTCCAATGGATCTGGTGATCAAAGGGGTGGATATTGTATGCTTTACACACTGAGTGAGAGATGTGAAGATGATTGCTATGTTTGATGTTTGCTATCACTATGACACGCACACTCCCATGTTTACATCCTATGTTAAGTGTTACCTTAGAGTGCTATACATCTTGTAGTGCTAACTCTTTGGTTGCAGGTCCAGGTCAGGTATGATTATTTATACCTGTTATTGCTTTATTTAGCTGCACAGATTTGCTATCGCTCACAGCAGTCTTTCGTCTGACCCAGAGTTTTATGTCTCTTCTTATTACTCTGTGTGCTCCTAAATGAGCAGACTAGAGATAGGTTAGGTGGTTATGCATGAGTAGCTGTCCGAAGACGAGCCAGAGGCTTCCACGTACTACACACATATATTCTCCATGTGTTGTTGCTGGTCACTGCTTTGGGCATTAGTAGTGTACCTCTTTTATTTACTTTTTAGAGACAATATTTTGAAGTTGTAATAATGGTTTAGTTTTCAGCTTATGCACTATCTCGCCTGTTTTATATCAATCTATGTTATTACTATATTTTATTCCATGCGCTGTGAGATATACTACAGGTTCTTGATGATTCATCGTTGCAAACCTTTTCTTTTGACGATCGTCCCGTGCTAGTCGGGCATTGGCACAAAGCATTTCGAGGAAATGTCGGCTGGTACGGGATGACTGTCACACTTGGTATCAAAGCCTAGGTTGCATAGTTTAACCTAGAGGAAGACATCAGGGAGAGATAGTATACGTGTATGAGAGCGCGTATTTGTGATATTTTGGTTTTAAAAAACTATATATATATACACACTATTAGTATATCTAAGGATGAAGTCGCACTGCACTGGCACCAGTAAGGAGATGGTTAATCGTTTTCTCTTTATAGATTGAGCGATGAGCCGAAATACGAGGAGCACGGTGAGGAACCCTGCATTGGGAGTTGAAGAGGGAGCGGGTACAGGGGACAATAATGGGAATGTCCTTGATATGAGGACGGTGTTCACTGCCTTCATGCGAGAGATGCTTAGGGATGCTCAGGGAGCAGTTCCTAATGCTGGTAATAGTGGTGGTGCAGTAGTGCAGGCACCTAGAGCCGATTTCGGAAATTTTTGGAACTCAAGCAGAATGGTAGGGCAATCTCGGAATATATTGCTGAATTTGATATCTTATCGAAATATGGATTATCTCTTATCGATACTGTCGAGAAGAAGAACGAGAAGTTAATAACTGGCCAAAATGGGTACTTGGGGGAAAGGATTATAAATTATATCAATGAAACCTTCGAATCTATTGTGGGAAAAGCATTGAGATCACAGAGCCTTTACCCTAAAACGAAGACCGAGGTTGCTATTACATCTGTAGAGGAGCCGAAATCGCGGGCAAGTGGTGAAGGCCATAAGAATTCTCAGAATAAGAGAAAACAGAACCAAACTAATGGTCAGAAAAAGAAGGATAACAAAGATATCGACTTCGTTAGCTGCGGCAAGAAGAGCCACTATGCCAGAGACTGTTGAACGAAGCCAGGGGAAGGAAGTGCTTCAATTGTGGCCAAGTGGGACATCTCAAGGATAAATGTCCATAACCCCCTAAGGAGAAGCAGATCGTGAAAGCATATGCTATCAACGTTGTTCCTTCTTTGTCGAATGCCCCAACTGCGGCGGAGAAGGGAAAGGGTGTCGTTATTCAAGGTATGCTTTCTATTTATGATGTTCCTGTACGAGTATTGTTTGATACTGGGGCTTTCTATTCCTTCGTGTCTAGTGCCTTGGTAGATAGGTTGGGATTGAAACCCGAGTCAAGGATGTATGTTTGCTTGTGATAGCTTTGTTTTGGGCTTTACTGGGTCTGGCATTATTTTGGGAGTCGATTGGCTCCAAAGGTATGGGGTGGTGAGGGTCTTCGGTGACCATTAGAGCGGATGATGGGCGGAGGGTGGTATTGGGTTGCCTACCAAGTGATCGGGTGATGTCTAGTTTTCTAAATTCCCTCGACATCCCTCATGATGAGTTATCAGATGTGCATGTTGCTGGAGAGTATCCGGACGTCTTCAGGGAAGTGACCGTACTTCCACCACATCGGGAGATCGAGTTTCGGATTGATTTAGTGAAAGATGCCAGGCTTATAGTGATGCCACTTCGTCGTATAGCGCCAAGGGAGCAGAGAGAGATCGAGGTGCAAGTAGGCGATCTTTTGAAGAAGGGATTTATCAGAAGAAGTGTTTCCGAGTGGGAAGCACCAGTTGTATTTGATACTAAGACCGATGGTTCCCTTCGTTTATGTGTGGACTACTGCGAGTTGTTTACTGATCTTAAGTCATTAAAGTATCTTTTCTCTCAAAAGGATTTAAATCTTCGTCAGCAGATATTATTAGAGTTCTTGGCTTCGTATGATTTCAATATCACATACACACCCGGGAAGGTTAATGCGGTAGCTGATGCATTGAGTAGGAGACATGCCAATTTGGGGCTATGTTTATGGAATGGAAGCAACTGGAGTATATCGCGGGATATGATTTCAGACCTAAGTGTAAATTAGATCCAAAGATGTTATCAAGTTTGACGATCATACCAACTTTGATTGAGCGGATCAGCTCCAGTCATAAGGACGATCCTAATCTATTGGAAATCATCTCCAAGGTAGAGATGAGTATCGACGGTGAGGAAATGAACAAGTATGGACTTGATCGAGAAGGATGGCTTCGAAAGAATGGGAGGCTGGTTGTGCCCAATGTTAATGGATTGAGAGATGAAGTGCTTAGGTAATGTCATCACTCGAAATTGACTATACATCCCGTGGCAACAAAATGTATCGAGACATGAAGCAGACCTACTACTGGGAAGGGATGAAGAGAGACGTTGGAAAATTTATATCCAAGTGCATGAACTGCCAGTTAGTTAAAGTCGAGAAAAAGAAGCCTAGTGGTTTGTTACAACCGTTGGAAATTCTCGAATGGAAATGGGAACAAGTCTCAATGGATTTCATCGATGGTTTACCGAGGTCCAGATCGGGTCATGATAGTATTTGGGTGATTGTGGATTGATTGACCAAAAGTGCAAGGGTTATACCGGTCAAGTCGAATAGAACGGTAGCTAAGTTAGCGGAACTGTATATGAAGTGGGTAGTGAGATTTCATGGAGTACCTAAAGGTATTGTGAGCGACCAATATCCACTATTTACTAGTGGGTTTTGGAAGAGCTTACAAGAAGCTTTAAGGTCAGAATTACATCTCAGTACCGCATACCATCCCCAAACTGACGGTCAAACAGAGAGGGTGAATCGTGTATTAGAGGATATCCTGAGAGCTTGCATATTGGATTTTGGAGGGTCATGGGATTACCATTTGCATCGGTTGAGTTCGCATGTAATAATAGTTATCAGTCTAGTATTGATATGGCTCCATTTGAAGCTTTGTACGGAAGACCGTGCAACTCACCATCATGTTGGTTGGAAACCGGTGAGAAATTTGTGCTTGGTTCAGATGTAATAAGATAAACTTCAGACAAGATCAAGGTTATTCAACAACGAATAAAGGCTGTCGAAGATAGGCAGAAGAGTTATGCTGATAAAAGACTAAGAAAACTGAAATTCTTCATTTGTGACTTGGTATTCGTCAAGATTTCTCCATTGAAGAGTGTGATTCGGTTTGGTAGGACAGGTAAATTAGCACCAGGGTTTGTTGGTCCATTTCCAGTTCTCGAACAAGTTGGGAATTTAGCGTATAAAGTTGGATTACCTGACAAGATGGCAGGAGTGCACAATGTATTTCATGTTTCTCGATTAAGGAAGTTTGTGCATGATTCTGATATGACTATTTCAACAGAATAGTTGGATGACATCGAGGAAGAATCTAAGGCAGTTGGAAGCTGCAAACCAATACGTATTGTCGGACACGATACGAAGCAACTTCGAAGGAAGACAGTGAAACTGGTTAAGGTCTCGTAGGGTGATAATGAGAACGACTGTACTTGGGAAACTGAGGAGAGCATAAGGAAGTCGTATCCAGAGCTCTTTACCTGGTAAGATTTTAATCGCGATATAGTAATTCCGTTGTTAGTAAATCACATGCTAGGATATGTTTGTTATGTTATTATGTATGCTTGATTGTTTGTAAATGGATGATAGGTATGCGAGACTCCATTGTATGTTTCTTGGTTAAGGAATTACGGGGGCGAAATTTCTTGAAGAGGTTGGGGGGGGGGGGGTAGCAACCCACATTCTACGTATCGGAGGATCGTAGAATATTTATTTCATCTTCTTAGGAAGTCATATGGTCGCGTAACTTTGGGAAACGACTATTGGGGTCATTTCCCACATTCACGATTTTTGCCGAATTTTAAATGATCGTTTTGCCCCTGGCGAATCTTGTTTTGCTTGTAACTTTTGATTAGTAAGGATTTTTTACCTGAAACCACTTCCATTGGATTCGGATGATGGTTTCCCATTCCGTAGAGTGGTCACAATAATCAAACGGACTTACCGTTTAGGAGATAAGGCTGAAATAAGGTTTGGAGAATGGAAAACAGCCTAATCGGGCTTAATAAGGTGATTAACAGCTAGACCCATAACCCATTTCAGGATCAGGGTTATAGGAGGGCTGAAAGGGTTTGAAGAAACCTTCCCTTTCATTTCTCCAGCCGCCACAAACATTTCTCTAACCTTAGTAATGGCCTCCATCTTCTAAATCTCTCTCTGATCACTTTCTAATCACTAATTAAGCAAAACTACATCAAATCAAGTCGGATTAGCATCAAATTCGAGGTAGAGCTGCTGGACCGCATTGGAATCCGAGCCAAATCGGTAGTTTTAAATCTATAACTAATTATTGGTTAAGGTGAGTGATTAACATGTTTATTCACTAATTAAGGGTAATTATGGGCAATTAGTGATAATTAGCGAATTAATGACTCAGAAAAAATACAGAAAAATATGCATAAATTCTAAAATAATATTTTATGTCACTGGTTTAAGTTTGGGTTAATTTAGATTAAGTTTGCTAATCATATAGTTAAACGGGGTTAAGGGAAAGATCATAGATTTGGGTATGTTTGATCTACAATAGCTTATGTAATTGATGTTTTAATGTTTTTGATCGATTCTATATGTTGCTACTACTATTTAGTATGTTTTGTGATTGCTTAGGAAAGGTAAAATGGTTGAAAACGCCGTTGTGAGGCGTAAATAGCTTGTTGGAAATGGCGCAGGAATTCGGATCGAACCGGAGGTGACGGGTCGGATCGGATCGCCCCCTAGGGTCGTATATACCAACCACGAACCGAGCCACTCCCTTCCCCGAACCGAACCGCCTGTGTCACGAGCTCCGTACCGTGAAGTGTGTCCACGAGCCAAACCGTTGTGAGGCACCTCGACACAAACCGCCTCACGCACCTGAACCAGAGCACCACGACCCGAAGCACCCGAACCGGAGAGTCACGAACCGAAGTACCATGAACCGACCCGCTGCTTCCCATGAACCGGACAAGGAGAAGAAGACCGAACCGAATAGAAGCTTGTTTTCTGAACCTAACAGGAGGAGACCAAAACCCGAAATGCAAAGGAAGTCCAAATGAGAAGATATTACTCAGGAGCCAGATGGGAACCGACGAGTTAACTTCTAGAGTTGGGCTTTGTTGTGGGATGTGTGCAAAGGAGTTATCGATATCTATAACTTTTGTTTACCTTTAAGAGAAGGGGCATGTAGACGAACCAGAGCCAGGGCTGTGTAGACTGGTTAACTCGTTAGGGTTATTGACTATGGATCAGTGCAATAGGGTCATAGTAATAGTTGTACGGGGTGGGACTTCGTCATGGCCCCAAAGGGAAAAGTGGTCGTAGCAATAGTTGTACAGAGTGGGACCCCGTCATGGCTCCAATGGATCTGGTGATCAAAGCGGTGGATATCTTATGCTTTACGCACTAAGTGAGAGATGTGAGGATGATTGCTATGTTTGATGTTTGCTATCACTATGACATGCACACTCCCATTTTTACATCCTATGTTAAGTGTTACCTTAGAGTACTGTACATCTTGTTGTTCTAACTCTTTGGTTGCAGGACCAGCTCAGGTATGATTATCTATACCCGTTATTGCTTTATTTAGCTACACAGATTTGCTATCGCTCATACCAGTCTTTCGTCTGACCTAGAGTTTTATGTCTCTTCTTATTACTCTGGGTGCTCCTAAACGAGCAGATTAGAGATAAGTTAGGTGGTTATGCACGAGTTGCTGTCCGGAGACGAGCAAGAGGCTTCCACGTACTACATACATATATTCTCCCTGTGTTGTTGCTGGTCACTGCTTTGGGCATAAGTAGTGTACCTTTTTATTTCCATTTTAGAGACAATATTTTGAAGTTGTAATAATGGTTTAGTTTGCAGCTTATGCACTGTCTCGCCTGTTTTATATCAAGTTATATTATTACTATATTTTATTCCATGCGCTGTGAGATATACTACAAGTTCTTGAAGATTCATCGTTGCAAACCCTTTCTTTTGACGATCGTCCCGTGCTAGTCGGGCATTAGCACATCGCATTTCAAGGAACTTGGCTGGTATGGGGCGGCTGTCACAAAAAGGATCTTTCTTATCCAATTTGGAGCATCTCTAGCAAGACATCTAGGCATCACATGCATGTGACCCTTCGGAGCGGCAGAGCCGACCCACCAATTCCTGGTGAGTTCGGGTTTCTCTTGAACATAATGTTCCCCGGTCGTTGTTGACCATCATCCAGGTCGTTTGATTGACCATCATCCGAGGCCCCTCAATCCATTGTCCACATAAGTAAATTGTCCGGGATCCATACCATGGCATCACCTTTTTTCTAGATGGGAACGTCATTCCTTACTCTGTTGTCCATCATCCTATTTTAGGCTATTCACGGGCTGTGAGGCCTGTCGAAGTCACGTCTCGACACAAAGCTACGCTATATCATCCATGCTTTAATCATCATCCACAATGCTATGCTTTTCAACAAAAGCTTTGATCAATCAGCTTCTTAGCATGACACATTGTCAATTCACACATATGATCAGTTCTATTGATAATATAACCTTTGAGTTCATACGACTCAAAGATGGGTGTTAAGCTAAGAGAATAAATTCTCCGCCACCACAGATATATCATCAACAACAATTAATCAGTTATGTTATGAAATACAACGTCAAACACATATCCATTTACAAGTTCATTCTAGGTCTGAATGAATCTGAAGGCACCTTATTCCTCGTCCCCTAAGGGAGAGAGGCCCTCGTATATTCGCTCGATCTCGAAGTACGTTTGGACGACCACCACTTTAACCTTATAACAGGAGCTACCCAAGGCATCAACAATAATCCACACGATGTGAAGATCTTCGGTCTTCAATCACTGCCTTCAATATCTTCGACAATCGTCATATTAGTTATTCAGAACGGGTTGAAACATTGGTCTTCCCGAGTAACTATCGCACCATTAAAATCAGGTGATGTATAAACACATCATAAGCCTAATTCCTTTTTAGAATATTCTTTTATTCAAATATTATTTACATTGGGAGTTATTCCCTAAATCTTGCTAAATATTTATACCATTTAAACTTCTTATTTAAATCTTTCCTTGGAAATCATTTCAAAAGATTATATAATCTCTTTTCACAAACTTAACTCAGATTAAGGTTTATAAGCCTTATCGTGATTAATGAGCTTTACAAAAATATAATATCTTGTATCGTTATCCCATTCCCATCCTATTCATCCCATGGAGCAAAACCGGTGGCACTCCATATCTAACACCCTTCGTATTTGGTAAGTTTGATTACATTCTACCATTTCAAATCTAATTAAAGATTTATTAAAACTCTTACTTAGTTTTAATCTGCATTAGATTCAATCAAATCTTTATTTAAAAGATTTATTATAGCTCAAACTTGAGAAATCGTCTTTCCTTTAACTCGGTTAAAGAAGAAATGTTATTTAAAGCACCGTTCACAATGAACCCAAAATCAAACTTCAATTAGAAATGGAATTTTCAAGGAAATCATACCAGTTCTCAATTGATATAAATTTCCGTATCAGACTAATACTATAACCGGAATAACAACAAAGCCATTTAAATTCCTTAAATAGTAAAGCTCTTCCTCCACGGAGGTTCATCTCGATTATCACTAAATCGATTTCCATTTAGTTCCAATTTAATCCTTAATTGGAAACTTAACTTTGGAAAATTCCATTAAATCTTAATTAAAAGATTGGTAAGTTCCAAATCATATCTTCGCTTTTGACTGGGTTAAAGAACAAATGGTATTTAAAACATCGTTCACGATAAACCCAAAATCAAATTCCTATTTAATTCCAATTAATTTATTAATTGGAAAACTTCACTTTGGAAAACTTCATTAATCTTAATTAAAAGATTTATTCCATAAACTTCATTTTCAACTGGGTTAAAGAACAGTGTTATTGAAGACACCATTCATGACAAACCCAAAATCCAATTTGATATCAAATTTAAGGCTTTGAATGGAAATCATATCGACTTATATTCGACATCAAATTCTAAAACCAACAGTTACCGTATATGGAATAACAATATCTCTATGTTCCAAATTCCTCAAAATAGTATCCGTATAATTACGTAATCCACTAAGGAAATATCTGAATATTATTTCCATTTAAATCCAATATTCATACTTTGGAAAAACTTAGCTTGGTTAAGTATTTATTAACTTCAAACCGTTTTTACCACTTTTGTCAGAATAGCTAATTTTCACAAAATATCTTTATATTATCCAGAACTAAATATATTTAGTTCAAATCACTTTTAAATCATTTATTATGATTTATTATAATTTTTCCCAATTTTTAATAATTTAAAAATATCTTAATTCATTGAAAACCAATTTCAAGTCATTTAAAGCACTAGCGTTGTTTTTATTCAAATTTGATTTGAATTTATCTTAAAATCTAACCATTGGATTTTAACACTTTATAAACCATTGGAAGTCTCTTTTCATTCTAAACCAAATGTTTTTCGTTTCGAGAAAGTTCGACGGTCGGATCTCCCGGTACGTCATTTGAAGTTAATGGTCGAAATTCGGGACCGATCGCTACGCGACTCATCCTATTCAAAACATTTGTTATTTATAATAAAATTCGTCGATCCAGTTTAAACGTATTTTATAAAACGTTTATAAACTCATTTTAAAAGGATTTCAACTCTAATTCAATTTTAAATCAAAATTGAATATTTCACATTATTATAATGTTAAAATAATAATATTTTCAAATCGAAATCTCGACATCCATTATAAAAATAAATAAGATTAAGGGAAGAATTTGTTCGAGTTAAAACGTCGTTTATGTACCTAACTCAAATTCACATTTTAAATTTACTACTCAAAATCCAATTTGAATTAAATAAGTCATTTTTAATTCAAATCTTCTCCAAATCCATTTCAATCATTTCAAAAGTTGTTTGAAATTATATAAAGTCCATTTTCAAATCAGTTTGGATTCAAAAATCCAAATTTTAGTTTCTTATCAAATTTCACTTAGATGAATATAAAATTCATTAAAAATTCCAATAGAACGAAATTTAATCAATTTACAAATATCATATTTGTGGTGTAAATTTTTGTGCTAATCATACAAACACATTCATGTCAACTACCATCCATCAATCAAAAATTATAATATAAGTGTTTATATCAACAACGCTTATATTCATAGTTAAATAATATGAATAAAAATAAATGTAAATATCATCTATCAACCATGATGCAAACATTGTAAACCCAGGCAATCAATGCTTATTCAGATATGAATATAACAACTATAAAAATTCAATTGAGTGAGAGTTTTTACTTTGGTCGGTTCGAATCGTTGTAAAACGATTGTTTCCAATAGTTCAATCAAGTGTTTTATTTTGCCATAAATTACAATAAGCTCCAAATTTCTCCAAATTGGTTTCATTGCGGAGCCTGCGTCCATATGGCTCCAACGGATCTTGTTTCGTCTGATTTGGATAATGTATGACAAAGATATTGATTTTACAAGTTTTATGTACATAATAGTCATTAATTAATTAATTAATTAATTAAACAAATCCTAATTACCTACCCTAAACACCTCATCACGTCTTCTACTTCCTGTACAAGTTCGAACTCCAAATTCATGGCCATTGCCGCACATTTGAGCATCCCTTTCTCCCTCTCCCATTCATTAAAAATCCCACTAAAATCACCACAAATCTTAACTTCAAAATATCTTCCACCTCCAACCAAAAATATCTAACTCGCACCCCTTATGTGAAGTGCGACTTCCAACCTTAGTGGCTCACGCACATGAAACATGCGAACTAGTTGGGCACAAAATTCAATGAAAATTTGTAATTAGTTGTGGTTCAAGCTTATATACCCGAATACAATCCTCAAAACTCGAATCTTTGGTTGAATTTGCTGAAAGCTTGAACCCTAGCATGCTGGGTGAAATATTCGAACTCAAGAAACTCACTAACACCTTGTAAAACAAGTATGGATTGAAGCCTAGACAACAAACTCAAATATA
Source organism: Allium sativum (assembly GCA_030737875.1). Taxonomy (NCBI): domain Eukaryota; kingdom Viridiplantae; phylum Streptophyta; class Magnoliopsida; order Asparagales; family Amaryllidaceae; genus Allium; species Allium sativum. The sequence goes on from CM060920.1 coordinate 381,325,968, forward strand.
CATGTTAATGGATTTATTGATTTTTATATGAATTGTTTAATTTTTTGAAGGAGGTTTCTTCACATTTTTGGGAGAAGAGGGTGGCGGCGTGGATTTTGATTGGAGAAAGAGTAAATGAGGGTTTGGGGAAGTAATATTATATAGGAGGGGTAATTTTTTTTTTATTAATTTACTATATTTTATTTTATTCAATTGTTACTTGTATTCATTGTTTGAAAATTCATATGATGACATACGATATCTGTAACGACCCGTATTCTACACATCATAGGATTGTAGAATATTTATTTCTTTCCCATATGAAGTCGTATGGTCATGTAATTTTGGGAAACATCCATTAGAGTCATTTCCCGTGTTCATGATTTTTGTCGATTTTTAAATGACCATTTTGCCACTAGTTAGTACTATTTTGGCCATGACTTTTGATTGGCAAGGAATTTCGACCTGAAACCACTTCCATTGGATTCGTTTGATGGTTTACCTTTCTGTAGAGTGGTCATAATAGCCAAACGGACTTACCGTTTGGGAGATATGGCTGAAATAAGGTTTGGAGGGTGAAAAACTGCTTAACCGGGCCAAATCGGGTGATTAGTGGATAGGCCCATAACCCATTTCGGGATTAGGGTTATGGGGAGGCTGAAATGAGATAGAGGATCATTCCATTTCAGTTTTCTAGCCTCCACTTATCACCAAGGAACCCTAAAAATGGCCTCCAACCTCTAAATCAGCTCCAAATCACCTTTTGGTCAAGGATTTGGCTTAGAAACCCCTAATCAAGGAAGATCTACACCAAAACAACATTGGAGCTGCTGTTTAGCATATAGATTCACATCAAATCAGAGATTTATTTCAGATCTTAGTTTATTTGTGGCTAAAGTGAGTGATTTGCATAGTTTTGCACTAATTATGGCAAAATAGGGGTGATTAGTGTTAATTAGCAAATTTAAACATGATAAAATTCTGGAAAAATGTTTATAAAATTCGGAATGATGTTTTAGGCCTTTGATATGAATTTGGGTTAATTTGGTTAAGTTTTGATAATCCTATCATTAGTTTCACCTAAATATGCTTAAGGGGAAATATGGGATTTTGGGTATGTTTGGTCCATTTCTACCTATCATATTGATGTTTTGATGTTTGTGGTTGATTATGCATGTTGCTATGACTGTATGAAATGCTTTGTGACTGATTAGAATAGTTGGAATGGTCGTAAACGCCATCGAGAGGCGTAAACAACTCGCTGGACAAGGTGCGGGAATTCGGATCGGATAGGGGATTGAGGGTCGATCAGATCACCCTATGGGATCGTGGGTCATCACCACGAGCCGAGTCGTCTCCTCCGAACCGAACCATCTGCGCAAGGCCCACGAGCACCAACCGCGAACTGCTACCCGATCCGATCCACTTGTGCTTCGCGTCACGATCCGACTAAAGGAAAGCAGCATCCACGAACCGATGCACTACGAGACGCCGATTCGAACCAGGGGGAGCCACGAGCTGGAGGAGCGCGATCCGACCCGTGTGGGGAATTCCGATCCGAACCGAGGAGAGGAGCACGATCCGAATCAGAGAGAAAGAGGGCCGCGATATGATCCGAACCGTGGCAATCTGGAGACCCGACCCGATCCGCCAGGGGTGATGGCGATGCGACCCGATCCAGTGAAGAAGGAGCATTCTGATCCGAACCGAACCGATGAAGACTGATAACCTGAGATGCAAAGGTAGTCCAAATGAAGGGTATTGACTCAGGATCCAGATAGGAACCAATGAGTGGACTTCATGGGTTGGACTTTGCTGCGGGACGTGTGCTAAGGAGTTGTCGACGTTCATAACTTCGATTCACCACTGGGAATGGATGATGGGCTACTTATCAGTGCAGTAGGGTCATTATGACCTGAGGGGCAAAGTGATGGTAGCAAGACTACGTTATCAGTGCAGTAGGGTCATTATGACCTGAGGGGCAAAGTGATGGTAGCAAGACTACGTTATCAGTGCAGTAGGGTCATTATGACCTGAGGGGCAAGGTGATGCGTAGTAAGACTATGAGCCAGTGCAGTGGGGTCATTGCGACTCCATGGGGCAGAGTGGACATAGTAAGGATTAGTAAGGCTATGAGCCAGTGCAGTGGGGTTCTTGTGACTCCATGGGGTAAAGTGGACATAGCAAAGGATTTGTGGCTACGTTATCAGTGCAATGAAGCCATTTATGACTTCATGGGGCAAAGTGATCGTAGCAAGGTATGTTGGGTGATCGAAGTGGTGAATATCGTATGCTTTACGCACTGAGTGAGAGATGTGAGGATGGATGCCATGTTTGATTGTTTGCCATCCCTATGACATGCACACCTCCCCTACCTCCGTATCTTTACACTGTTTGATAAGGTACCTTAGAGTGTTGTACAGTATGTAGTGCTAACTCTTTGGTTGCAGGTCCAGGTTCATGTATGTTTTAGTCTACCTGTTATTGTTCACTTTAGATGCTTATCGCTCATACCAGGCTTTATGTCTGACCCAGAGTTTTATGTCTCCTCTTGTTACTCTGGGTACTCACACGAGCAGACTAGAGACAGGTTAGCTGGTGATGCGCGAGTAGCTGATTCGGAGGCGGGCAGGAGGCTTCCACGTATGATATATATATACACATTCTCCCTGTGTCGTTGGTGGTCGCTACTTGGGCATTAGTAGTGTACCTCCTTTATCTTACTTTTGCTTTGAGACAGTTTGAAAGTTGTAATAAGCTGTATTTTGGATTTCCGCTGCTATGATGTTTAGTTCTGATTTTCAGCTTACGCATTGTCTCTCCTGTTTTATGTCAAGTATGTTATTATTATATTTTGTTCTATGCGCTGTGAGACATTCTACAGGTTCTTTGTATGTTCATTTCCTTCTTCCTTTTCCTTCTGACGACCCATTCCGTGCTAACTGGACATGTGTACAGCGCACCTTTGGAGTAAATGTCGGTTGGTGCGGGGCGGGCCGCCACACTTGGTATCAGAGCTCTAGGTTGCGTAGTTAACCTAGGGAAAGACACTAGGGAGAGTTTGTACGTATATGAGAGCGCGTATTTGTGATTACTTTGGTTTTCAAAAGCTATGTATATATACTATTAGTAGTATAAGAATGAAGTCGCACTGCACTAGCACCACTATGGGGTCGTTAATCATTTCCCTTTTTCAGATTGACGATGAGCCGAGACACGAGGGGTGCTGGTAGAGGGACCAACCAAGGGAATGCCGCTGACATGAGGGCAATGTTTACTAACCTCATGAGAGACATGCTTAGAGAAGTGCAAGGGGCAGTTCCCAATCCCGGAGTTGGTGTTGGCCTAGTAGTGCAGGCGCCTAGGGTCGATTTCGCCAAGTTGTGCAAGGATTACACTAATCTTGGTGGAAAGCCGTTCCATGGAATGGAGTCGGCCACAGATGTTGAGGACTGGATGGATAGCTGTGACCGTATCTTCGATGACTTGGGTCTTGAGGATGCGATGAAGAGAAGGCTAGCGTCTCGTCAGCTGCAAGGGCGAGCGATGAATTGGTGGAATGCCATTAGAACAGCTACTCCAGAGGACCAGGTTACTTGGGTTCAGTTCAAAGCTCGCTTTAGCGAGAAGTTCATTCCAGCTGCCCAGAAGTCAGTATTGTTCAAGAGGTTCTTGGAACTCAAGCAGGGCGGCAGGGCAGTTTCTGATTATATTGCTGAGTTCGACACTTTGTCGAAGTATGGACTGTCTCTCATTGATACTCATGAAAAGAAGAATGAGAAGTTCATTACTGGTTTAGATGGATACTTAGGGGAAAGGCTTATTAACCACATCGATGAGACTTTTGAATCGATCGTGGGGAAAGCTTTAAGATCAGAGAGCCTTTACCCTAAGTCAAAGACTGAGGCTGCATCTGCAGAAGGGCCAAAGCCGCAAGCAGGCGGTGGAGGCAAGAATAACTCTCAGAATAAGAGGAAGTAGGACCAATCTAAAGGTGGCCAGAAAAAGAGCAAGAAGGATGTTGAGTGCTTCAGCTGTGGAAAGAAGGGCCATTATGCAAAAGAATGTCGGGCCAAGCCAGCGGAAAGGAAGTGCTACAACTGTGGTCAAATGGGACATCAGAAGGATAAGTGTCTGCAACCTCTTAAGGAGAAGTAGATTGTGAAAGCATATGCTATTGATGCTGTTCCTTCTTCGTCGAATGCCCCAATTGCGGCGGAGAAAGGAAAGAATGTTGTTATTCAAGGTATGCTTTCTATTTATGATGTACCAGTTCGAGTTTTGTTTGATACTGGGGCTTCCCGTTCCTTCATATCTAGTGACCTGGTAGATAGGTTAGGACTGGAACCCGAGATAGTCGATAGACCATTGGTTGTGATGAACCCGATTGGTGGTTCGACTAGCCTTAGTATGATTTGCAGGAATTTGGTCTTGTCGAGTCATGGATGTATGTTTGTATGTGATTGCTTTGTTTTGGGCTTTACTGGGTATGGCATTATATTGGGAGTCGATTGGCTCCAAAGATACGGGGTGGTGGTAGACTGTGAGGGCTTTTTGGTGACAGTGAGGGCGGATGATGGGCGGAGGGTAGTGTTTGGTAGTCTACCTAGTTATGGGGTTATGGCTAGTTTTGTAAATTCCCTCGATATCCCGCAGGATGAGTTTTCAGATGTGCCCGTGGTTGGCCAATATCCGGACGTCTTCGAGGAGGTGACCGGGCTTCTACCACACCAAGAGATTGAGTTCCGTATTGATTTAGTGAAAGATGCCAGACCTATAGTGATGCCACTTCGTCGTATGGCACCAAGGGAGCAGCGAGAGCTCGGGGTGCAAGTCAGCAATCTTTTGAAGAAGGGATTTATTAGAAGGAGTGTCTCCGAGTGGGGAGCACCAGTTGTGTTTGCCACTAAGGCAGATGGTTCCCTTCGTTTGTGTGTGGACTATCGCGAGTTGAATAAGGTGACGAGGAAGAATAAGTATCCTCTACCGCGGATAGATGATTTGTTTGATCAGCTGGAAGGAGCAAGAGTGTTCTCCCAGTTGGACCTCGCGACATGATTTCATCAGCTTCGAGTAGCGGATGAGAGTGTCCCGAAAACGGCATTTAGGACGCCGTCTGGATTTTATGAGTGGTTGGTCATGCCATTTGGGTTGACCAATGCACCAGCCTACTTTGTGGATCTTATGAATCGAGTATTCAAAGATCAGTTGAATAAGTTTGTTCTTGTGTTCGTGGATGATATCCTTGTTTATTCAAGGACAGAGGAGGAACACAAGGGGCACTTGAGGATAGTGATGGAGGTGTTGAGGAAACACCAATTGAAAGCGAAATTCTCTAAGTGTCATTTTTGGAGAAGGGAAGTAAGATTCTTGGGTCATGTTGTTTCAGAGAATGGTATTGCCGTGAACCCTGCGAAGGTGGCTACGGTACAGGATTGGCCTACGCCCAAGAATGCGACAGACGTAAGAAGTTTCTTGGGATTAGCTGGATATTATCGTAAGTTTATCCAGGACTTCTCCAAGATAGCAGCACCGTTGACTCAGTTGACTAAGAAGAATCAGTCCTTCGTCTGGGACGAAGTTTGTGAGGATGCCTTCAGGAGTCTAAAAGAGTAGTTGACGCGTGCGCCAGTGTTAGTCATTCCTAAAGGGAATGAAGAGATGACGGTATACACGGATGCTTGTGGTACCGGACTGGGTGCAGTATTGATGCAAGGAGGTAGGGTTGTAGCTTATGCTAGTCGACAGCTAAAGCCGCATGAGAAGAAGTATCCTACCCATGATTTGGAATTGGCAGCGATTGTATTTGCGCTGAAGATGTGGAGACACTATCTCTTGGGAGAAAGATTTGAGTTGTTTACCGATCATAAATCGTTAAAGTATCTCTTCTCTCAGAAAGATCTGAATCTCCGTCAGCAGAGATGGTTAGAGTTCTTGGCTTCGTATGATTTTGATATCGCATACACACCTGGGAAGGGTAATGCGGTAGCCGATGCCTTGAGTAGGAGACATGCCAGCTTAGGAGCAATGTTTCTTGAATGGAAGCAACTGGAGTATATCGCGGGGTTTGATTTCAGACCAAAGTGCGAATTGGATCCAGTCATGCTAGCTAGTTTGACGATCAGACCCACTTTGATAGAGCGGATTGGTTCCAGCCAGAGGAACGATCCTAATCTATTGGAAATCATCTCCAAGTTAGAGATGGACATTAACGGTGAGGAGATGAATGTGTATGGGCTTGATCGAGACGGATGGCTTCGAAAGAATGGAAGGCTAGTTGTACCCAACGTAAATGGTTTGAGGGATGAAGTGCTTAGAGAATGTCATCACTCAAAACTGACTATACATCCCGGTGGTAATAAGATGTATCGAGACATGAGACAGACTTACTACTGGGAAGGGATGAAAAGAGACATTAGGAAGTTTATATCCAAATGCATGAATTGCCAGCAAGTTAAAGCCGAGCAAAAGAAGCCTAGTGGGTTGTTGCAACCATTAGAAATTCCCGAATGGAAATGGGAGCAAGTCCCGATGAATTTCTTCGATGGTTTACCAAGGACTAGATCGGGATATGATAGCATTTGGGTAATTGTGGATCGATTGACTAAGAGCGCAAGATTTATACCAGTCAAATCGACCAGGACGGCAGCCAAGTTGGCAGAATTGTATATGAAGTGGGTAGTGAGATTTCATGGAGTACCCAAAAGCATTATAAGTGACCGAGACCCGTTGTTCACTAGTGGGTTTTGGAAAAGCTTACAAGAGGCTTTAGGGTCAGGATTACATCTCAGTACCGCATATCATCCTCAGACCGACGGTCAGACGGAGAGGGTGAATCGTATATTGGAAGATCTCTTGAGAGCTTGTATATTGGATTTTGGTGGATCATGGGATGACCATTTGCATCTAGTAGAGTTTGCATATAATAATAGCTACCAATCCAGTATCGGTATGGCTCCATATGAAGCTTTGTACGGAAGACCGTGCAACTCACCATCATGTTGGATAGAGACTGGCGAGAAGTTTGTGCTTGGACCAGATGTGGTGAGAGAAACTTCCGATAAGATCAAGATCATTCAGCAACGAATGAAAGCTACCCAAGATAGGCAGAAGAGCTATGCTGATAAGAGGAGAAGAGACTTGAGATTCTCCGTTGGGGACTTGGTGTTCGTCAAGATCTCTCCGTTGAAGAGCGTGATACGATTTGGCAGGAAAGGCAAGTTGGCACCAAGATTTGTTGGCCCATTCCCTGTTCTTGAACTAGTCGGGAATTTGGCCTATAGAGTTGGCTTACCAGGGAAAATGGCGGGAGTTCACAATGTGTTTCATGTTTCCCAACTAAGGAAGTTCGTTCACGACTCAGATATGACTATTTCACCTGATCAGTTAGAGGACTTCGAAGTAGAACCCGAGGCGGTTGGGAACCGCAAGCCGATTCGTATTGTGGGGCACGATACGAAGCAACTTCGAAGGAAGGCGGTGAGGCTAGTCAAGGTTCAGTGGGGCGAGGACGAGAATGATTGTACTTGGGAGACAGAGGAGAGCATTAGGAAGGTATATCCAGAACTCTTTGCCTGGTAAGATTTACTTCGTAATTTAGTTTTTCCGCATGCTAGGGTAGATTTGCTTCTTGTTTTGCATGGTTGATTGTTGTTTTATGATTGATAGGCATGCGAGACCTTTGTGTGTGTTTGGATTAGGGAATTTCGGGGGCGAAATTTCTTAAGGAGGGGAGAGTGTAACGACCCGTATTCTACACATCATAGGATTGTAGAACATTTATTTCTTTCCCATATGAAGTCGTATGGTCATATAATTTTGGGAAACATCCATTAGAGTCATTTCCCATGTTCATGATTTTTGTCGATTTTTAAATGACCATTTTGCCCCTAGTTAGTACTGTTTTGGCCATAACTTTTGATTGGAAAGGAATTTCGACCTGAAACCACTACCATTCGATTCGTTTGATGGTTTACCTTTCCGTAGAGTGGTCATAATAGCCAAACGGACTTACCGTTTGGGAGATATGGCTGAAATAAGGTTTGGAGGGTGAAAAACTGCTTAACCGGGCCAAATCGGGTGATTAGTGGATAGGCCCATAACCCATTTCAGGATTAGGGTTATGGGGAGGCTGAAATGAGATAGAGGATCATTCCATTTCAGTTTTCTAGCCTCCACTTATCACCAAGGAACCCTAAAAATAGCCTCCAACCTCTAAATCACCTCCAAATCACCTTTTGGTCAAGGATTTGGCTTAGCAACCCCTAATCAAGGAAGATCTACACCAAAACAACATTGGAGCTGCTGTTTAGCATAGAGATTCACATCAAATCAGAGATTTGTTTCAGATCTTAGTTTATTTGTGGCTAAGGTGAGTGATTTGCATAGTTTTGCACTAATTATGGCTAAATAGGGGCGATTAGTGTTAATTAGCAAATTTAAACATGATAAAATTCTGGAAAAATGTTTATAAAATTCGGAATGATGTTTTAGGCCTCTTATATGAATTTGGGTTAATTTGGTTAAGTTTTGATAATCCTATCATTAGTTTCACCTAAATATGCTTAAGGGGAAATATGGGATTTTGGGTATGTTTGATCCATTTCTACCTATCATATTGATGTTTTGATGTTTGTGGTTGATTATGCATGTTGCTATGACAATACGAAATGCTTTGTGACTGATTAGAATAGTTGGAATGGTCGAAAACGCCGTCGAGAGGCGTAAACAACTCGCTGGACAAGGTGCAGGAATTCAGATCGAATAGGGGATTGAGGGTCGATCGGATCGCCCTATGGGATCGTGGGTCATCACCACGAGCCTAGTCGTCTTCTCCAAACCGAACCATCTGCGCAAGGCCCACGAGCACCAACCGCGAACTGCTACCCGATCCGATCCACTTGTGCTTCGCGTCACGATCCGACTAAAGGAAAGCAGCATCCACGAACCGATGCACTACGAGACGCCGATTCGAACCAGGGGGAGCCACGAGCTGGAGGAACGCGATCCGACCCGTGTGGGGTATTCCGATCCGAACCGAGGAGAGGAGCACGATACGAAGATGAGAGAAAGAGGGCCGCGATACGATCCGAACCGTGGCAATCTGGAGACCCGACCGGATCCGCCAGAGGTGATGGCGATGCGACCCGATCCAGTGAAGAAGGAGCATTTTGATCCGAACCGAACCGATGAAGACTGATAACCCGAGATGCAAAGGTAGTCCAAATGAAGGGTATTGACTTAGGATCCAGATAGGAACCAATGAGTGGACTTCATGGGTTAGACTTTGCTGCGGGACGTGTGCTAAGGAGTTGTCGACGTTCATAACTTCGATTCACCACTGGAAATGGATGATGGGCTACTTATCAGTGCAGTAGGGTCATTATGACCTGAGGGGCAAAGTGATGGTAGCAAGACTACGTGTAACAACCCGTAAAATGCGAGCCAGTTTGAAATTTTTATTTTGGCAATTTTAACGAATTTTGATTATTTAAAATGAATTATTTTAAATAATATCGACGAGAAATTTATTTTGAATGGAATTAGAACGTATATATTATATACGTCGTCGTTAGAATATAAATATTTATATATAATTATAAAAGGAATTGAAAATGGCGAGGTAGTTCGATAATTCGATTTCAAACTTCAATTGAATGTACCGGGTGCAAAACAATCCGGATTTTAATGAAACCAAAAATAATAGGATCTAATTGATAATATCTTTCCAACGGATCCGAATAATCAAATTTTCATAGCGGGGATCAAAAGATATGTCCAGTTGAAAATTCTGAATAGTCGCTATGGAATTCAGGCCCTTAAAAATGGGAATTTTGCAAATGACCTCGGATTTCGACGAAACCAGTTTTGTTGGGTCCGTGATGTTAAGTTATTGCTAGATTCCAAATTTCATAATTTTTCGAATCGATATGTGAGCGTGGCAAAGGAAAACGCGTTTGACCAGTTTCAGTTGATTTTAATCGACTGGAAAATGGCCATTTTTCCAACGGTCTCAGAATTCGACGAAACTAGTTTTGTTAGGACCGTATCGTCAATACGAAGCTAGAAAATATTTTTCTGCAATTTATAGAGTTAGTATGTGACCCCGGTAATTTGAAATGTACGTTTAAAAATTCAATATAGTGATTTAAATGTAAATGCAACGGAAACTGATCGAAACGGTCGTTTCAGCTTGCGATACACATCCCATTGTGTTCGGAATGGGGGTTAAACGCCATGGACGACAGGCGGTGGGCCTCGTTTCGAGGTCATATGTAAAAGTCAACTTTTTGCAAAATAAATAATTAAAAAAAAAAAAAAAAGAGAAAAATCTCCCCCCCTTTAACCCGCGTTGGCCCCCCCTTATACTTCGAATGCATCAGAGAAAAAAAACAAATGAAAAAAAAAGACGACGAAGGACGGAGCCTCCATCGAACCGCCGCCCTCCATCGTGGGCCCCCCAGCCTGGCGCGCCGCCGCGGCGCAACACCCCGGCACCCCCCCTCCCCTCCAGCCTCCTCCCACTCTTCTCTGTTCCCTCTTCTTTCCCCAAACCCGCGAGTCCCCAAAACAGCTCAGGCGACCTCGCCTGAATCCCTCCGCCGCCACCAGTAATCCCACCACCGACCTCACCGCAGCCCTCTCCTCCTCTTCCCTCTGTAAAACCTGCAAAACAGTAAGTGTTTTATATTTTATATATAGACCGATTTTATTTTAATTAGATTTAAAAACTGATTTTATTTAGATTTAAAAACTGATTTTATTAAGATTTAAAAACTGATTTTATTAAGATTTAAAAACTGATTTTATTAAGATTTAAAAAAACTGATTTTAATTAGATTTAAAAACTGATTTTATTAAGATTTAAAAGCTGATTTTATTAAGATTTAAAAGCTGATTTTATTAAGATTTAAAAAACTGATTTTAATTAGATTTAAAAACTGATTTTATTAAGATTTAAAAGCTGATTTTATTAAGATTTAAAAGCTGATTTTATTAAGATTTAAAAAATTGATTTTAATTAGGTTATAAAAACTGATTTTGAAAAGGTTTTAAAACGGATTCGATTTTAAAACTTTAGAATAGAAAAAAAAGGGTTTAAACTTTAAATAGAAAAAGGTTTAATCTTTTTAAAGAAAAAGATTTGAACTTTTTAAAGATAAAGATTTGAACGTTTTAAAGATAAAGATTTGAACTTTTTAAAGATAAAGATTTGAACTTTTTTTAAAGATAAAGATTTGAACTTTTAAAAGAAAAAGATTTAAACTTTTAAAGGAAAAGATCATATTTTTAAAACTTCATATTTGAAAAGGCGAAATCTATATTTTTGTGAAAGGGAATTTTTTGTCCATATGGCATCGAGATAAAAATATAATTTTTATAACGAAGCAAAGTAAAAATAGGATTTTTATATATTGAACTTCGAAATAAAAATAGGATTTTTATATATTGAACTTCGAAATTAAAATAGGATTTTTATATATTGAACTTCGAAATAAAAATAGGATTTTTATATATTGAACTTCGAAATAAAAATAGGATTTTTATATGTTGAACTTCGAGATAAAAATATGATTTTTTATTTATGGAATAGCGAAGTAAAAATTCGATTTTTACATATGTAGTGAAAGAGGACAACGAAGATGACGAAGATGCGATAGCGATGAAGTTTTCTATCAATGAAGTGCCGTGGAGCTTGGATAGCTTTCGGTGAGAATTTCTCACTCTTCAATTTCTCTTCTAGTTATATATATGTACTAGGATGCAGACGGTGCTTAGTAGCACCCGACACAATCGTCCACAGACCATGGACTTGTTTGTTTGACTGTTTGGTGATTGATTGCGATATTGGTTTGAATGTGGTTTGTGGTGTGAAAAATCGAATCGATAAATTGGTTAGGATTAGACGTGCGCCGTTATAAGGCGAGGGAGTAAGGCTAGGTTAGACTCTTACTCCAAATTTTGTGGTTTGCATAACGAATTGATTTGATTGATGTGTGAATGGCGTGGGCCTTCACTAGACCGGGGATAAGGCTAGGCCTCGTCCCGTTTCTAGTATCGTGCCGTTATGCCGCCGAAATTTTCTAAAATATGTTAGAAAATAAAAATATCATTTTATTTTGTAAATGAATAATAGAAATTCATATGTTAAGATAAAATGTTTTATCGTTAAAAATATAATTTTTAACGTGAAAGTGAATAAAATAAAATATTCATTTACAGACCAGACGGTTTGTTTATGTACACCTATTTGAAGGACATTGATTGGGTCGATAAATTTTACACATCGCCCAACTGCACAAATAAAATATGTGTTTGATTGTTTGAAACCCCACACGGGTGTTAGGATGAAATTTGAAGTTCACTCGTCCTGATTGATTAAATATGTCGATCGATTGATTGACAGGCTGTTTTAAGCGTTAGATATCTATATTTGATGCTTATACAGTGTAGTGCACTTTGGTTGATGGTTGATTATTTTCAATGCTATTATATACATGTGATGTGTGAAAATCCATATAATTAACTTTATATGGTAATTGATTGGGCCTCATTCCAATTTGAAGAATAAAGAATATATAAAATAAAAGTTCATGTGTTGACAGTACTCATTCATTGAGATTGGTCATGTGTTGAACGAAATATTTTAGTAATAAAATTTACACCTTTATCGATATAAAATAAAAGTTCATGTGTTGACAGTACTCATTCATTGAGATTGGTCATGTGTTGAACGAAATATTTTAATAATAACAACTATTTTGGGAAAAAGAATATTTGAAAATAGGAATTTATGAAGCCGTGTTGATTAGATTGACGCCATTTTGACGTGAACGATATTTATATCGATTTTATTCATTTCAAAATGAATTGAATTAAAAACGATTTCAAAATGAATTGAATTGAAAACGATTTCAAAATGAATTGAATTGAAAACGATTTCAAAATGAATTGAATTGAAAACGATTTCAAAATGAATTGAATTGAAAACGATTTCGAAATGAATTGAATTGAAAACGATTTCGAAATGAATTGAATTGAAAACGATTTCGAATTGAATTGAATTGAAAACGATTTCGAAATGAATTGAATTGAAAACGATTTCGAAATGAATTGAATTGAAAACGATTTCAAAATGAATTGAATTGAAAACGATTTCGAAATGAATTGAATTGAAAACAATTTCGAATTGAATTGAATTGAAAACGATTTCGAAATGAATTGAATTGAAAACGATTTCGAAATGAATTGAATTGAAAACGATTTCGAAATGAATTGAATTGAAAACGATTTTGAAATGAATTGAATTGAAAACGAATTCAAATTGAGTTGAATGCGAATTGAAATGAATTCAAATTGAATTGAAATTTGAATTGAATAGAAATGAATTTTAAAGCGAATTTATAAAGAAGAATTCAATTTTGATTTGAATTGAAATGGAAGTTGAAATTGCTTTTGAAACGAATTTTAAAACTATTTATATAATTCGTTTTAAATAGAAATCGACGAAATATATATTATATATATTATATATAATATAATGGCCTGAATAGAACGCGCCGCGCCGCGGCAGTTCGTGAATTTCGACCATTTATTTCAAACGGACATTACGGGAGATCCGACCGTCGGATTCTCCTAAAACCGGAACCGTTGGGTTCGTATCGAAAAGAGCTTTCTAATGAAAATTAGAAATTTGAAATCTAACGGTTGGATTTGGAATTATGTCCAAATCAAATTCGAAAAAGGTCGCTGTAAGTGCAGTTCGATGGCCAATGATGGAAATCGACTGTACGGGCCTTGATAAAATTATTAAAAATAGTAATAATTTGTGTAAAATCATAAGAAATGATTTAGAAAGAATTGGGATGAAAAACTCCCTATTTGAAAAGATAAAAATAGATTTTTATCGAAATGAACTAGTTTTGAACTAGAATTATAATTCTATTTATTTTTAAATAAATAAATTGAATTTGAAAAGGGTTTTGAAAATAACCAAAATTTCCAATGATTGCATTGGAGTGGATTTGAATCGAAATTGTCTTCGGAATATTTCGATGTTGGAATTTGTGATTATACGGATGTTGTTACGGAAATTTGAAAGATATATATTTATATCGTTATTTCCAATACGACATTTGTTAATCGTAGAATTTGATATTGAATATAAGCCGATATATTTTCTATTCAGAGCCTTATATTGAATATCAAATGTGATTTGGGTTTGTCGTGAATGGTGTCTTCACTAACACTGTTCTTGAACCCAGTTGAGAAAAGATTAAATCTTTTTATTTAGATTTAATGAAGTGTACCAATTAAATAATATTTAATTGGAATTGAATTGATATTGATTTTTGGGTTTATCGTGAACAGTGTTTTAAATAACACTTGTTCTTTAACCCGATAATTAATGAATGTGATTTGGGTTTGTCGTGAATGGTGTCTTCATTAACACTGTTCTTGAACCCAGTTGAGAAATGATTAAATCTTTTTATTTAGATTTAATGAAGTGTACTAATTAAATAATATTTAATTGGAATTGAATTGATATTGATTTTTGGGTTTATCGTGAACAGTGTTTTAAATAACACTCGTTCTTTAACCCGATAATTAATGGAATGAGATTTTGGGTTTATCGTGAACTGTGTTTTAAATGACACTGATTCTTTAACCCAGTCAAAGATTAAAACTAAGTGGAGTTTTAATGAATCTTTAATTAGATTGAAATAATCGAAATGGAGTATCACCAGTTTTGCTCCAGGCGATAGTTAAATCTTTAATTAGATTTGAACGTGAAATGGTAATTGAATTTACCGATAACACTGTGGTGTTAGAGATGAAGTATTACCAGTTTTACTTCATGGGATGAATAGGTTGGGATTGGGAAATTAAAACAAATGATTACTTCGGTAAGGGTCGCTAATCTCGACTAGTTTGAACTGAGATTCAAAAATAGAATAAAGAATAAATTCAAGGAATTTATCTTGGATAAAATTAATGGGAACCTTTCCCTATGAATGTGAAATTTAGAAACTAACTGTCGGTTGGCCAAGCAGAATGGTTTTCTGGATATTGATCTGATGTTGGCTTCGGCCTTCGGGGTTAATATTTGGGGAATTATTCTCTTGATTAATTTACGGTTAGTGACTAATGAATTGGAATGAGGCGTATGTTGTGTTTGTGTAACACTTATTTAAAATATACGCGAGTTATTCGGAAAGACCGGGTTTATCCCATTCTGAATAACTGATACGACGATAAGTCAAAGATGAAGACGATGGTCGAAGACCGGAGGTCTTCACGTCATTTGGGTAATTACTGATGATCTTGATTGGGCTGTACACCCAAGAAGATGGAAACAGTTAGTGATCGTCCAGACGTACTTGGAGATCGATGGATATGCGGGGTACTAGGTGCCTCCGGCTTCGTTCAGACCCAGAACGGACTTGTAAATGGACTGTGTGTCTGACATCGGATTTCATTCTGTGTGACTGATATCGGTTGCATAGGATGGTTTGCCTGTGTGGCATGCTAAGATGCAAATGATCAAGGCTTCTGTTGAAAAGCAAAGTCTTGTGGTGGTGATCAAAGCAAGGCCTTTGTGGCGTAGCTTTGTGTAACGTTTGCTTCGCGAGTTTCACACCCGGTATGAACCAAAAACGGGAGGGGACATCAGGGAGGACTTGCGTTTCTTTCTAGCTAGAAGTGGCGTCAGTGGTTTTACACGCCCTGACGAGTTTGACTTATGTGGTTGTTGCTGTTGCGAGGCGCCTCGGATTGATCGGTCGTTCTCGAACCGTTGGAGTCATTCGTTGGCTCATTTACGCCCCAAAGGGCGGGGAAACGTAGTGTTCAGGCATAATAATCCACATCGGTGGACCGGCCCTGACGATCTAAAGGGTTGATGCGTTCTGATCCTGTGGCTCGGGCTAGAGAGTCACGAATCGGTTGAGGACTATCTTTTGCCTCGGTTCATAGATGGAAATCCAACTTCCAAATACGTGACTTTGCGGTTTTATTTGTAATCCTATATATGGCGACATAGTGGGATGCGGCGCTTATGCCGCCTATGATTGATACTTATGATTTGAAGTTGTTTTATACACTATGCACTTATAATAGTATCAAATGATTTGTTTTAAAACGTATCAAGCATTCTTTGGCTGTTATAAGGGAAAACCCTATCCCCCGGCTTGCGTTGCATTGTGTGATAGGACCTGGGTCTTATAACAGCTTCATTTTTCTTTATTTAGCATTGCGCTGTTTGTTTTATGCACTGGTATTCTTGGGAGGAAACCCGTTCCGTGTTATACGGCGTGGTCCCTTGATTTACCTAACTTGAAAATAAAGAATTAATAACTGTTTTAGTTCTCACACCAGTCACATGACTGACCTGGAGTTTATTGTTTTAACCTAAACTCTGGGTGCCCTTATTTTGACACGGGCAGCTAGTAGTTTTGGTTTTGCAGATTTATATTCACAGGATCCTGGTTTTCAGCTGGAACGATATCCGGAAAGCTTTGTATCCGTATATCTCATTCTAGTTGTGTATTGTATTATTTTCCGCTGCGATGTATTTAAATGTAATTTAAATCTCTGATATTTCTGTGTAATATTTATTTGTTTATACTCTGTATATTCTTGTAATCTGGTGCATTGTTGTAATATACAATGAAATGTTCTTCTGTATGCGTTCTGTTTTGTCGTGTTCTCAAACGATAGGGCGTTTCGAACGGTCTGGGTCGGTTTAGCGACTGGTTCGGACCGAGCGAAATTCCTTGCCGTCACAGTTGGTATCAGAGCTTTGGTTTACAAAGCTCAAAGAACAAGACACATTAGAACCCTACGAAAGAATTCATCAGATATTGGATTAGTAATATCCAATTAGAATGACTCGTTAGAGATGGGATCAGTAGTATCCTAGAACGAGTGTGAAGAGTATATTTTTAACGTGAAAACAAATTTTGTTTGGAAAAATTAAATCAATTATTCGTATTTGATTATCTATTTATATTGAGTTGGACAATCCAGTATATATAGGTTTTGCGTATACGTCTGATCCGCGTGTATTCAAAGTTTTAATATATTGGGTAGATATAGAATCACATTCTAGTTGCCCGGGGATGATGTTGATAATGACCATGGCATCATCAATAATTATGTTCGTGTTTCGAAGGTGTGATATCTATATATTTCCTATTGACTGGTGTGAGAACCAAAATTAGATAGGGCCTATTGTTGTGATTTGGCATCAAGAATCTGATTTTTGAATATGTATCAAAATTATCAATTTGAAACTCTAATTCACCAATTGATTGATGTTTGTGTTGTTTGTTTGTTTGTTTGATAATTTTGAACCATTATGTCTGATAGCATCAAATATTGAATTGTATTGAAAATTGGTCGCATTTGCTTGCATATACATATATATCTTTGAACAGGTCATAGCAAGGAGGCTAGAGCAGAGAATAAAATTTGTTTGCCCGACAAATAGGTACATGTTTACTACATAATTTCCTGTTTTGTTTGGGTGATGATGATTTTGTGAGCCTATTGGCTAGCCGCTTGGCTTTTTCTTTTTCTTTTTGAGATCTGAAGGACCGGGGAAGCTATTTGAAATTCCCCGATGCTCCCATTGCAGGGGAGGTTATGGCGAAATTTTTCAAAAATTTAGGGTGTTAGCCAAATTTTTGAAATTTTGAAAATTCTCAGAAACTGAAGAGTTGGAGAATGGAAGCCAGATCGAGCGTAGAGTTGATTAATCAAACCACTTTCGACTTTGTTCCTTTTCGGGGACGAAAAGTTTTAAGTGGGGGAGATTGTAACAACCCGTAAAATGCGAGCCAGTTTGAAATTTTTATTTTGGCAATTTTAACGAATTTTGATTATTTAAAATGAATTATTTTAAATAATATCGACGAGAAATTTATTTTGAATGGAATTAGAACGTATATATTATATACGTCGTCGTTAGAATATAAATATTTATATATAATTATAAAAGGAATTGAAAATGGCGAGGTAGTTCGATAATTCGATTTCAAACTTCAATTGAATGTACCGGGTGCAAAACAATCCGGATTTTAATGAAACCAAAAATAATAGGATCTAATTGATAATATCTTTCCAACGGATCCGAATAATCAAATTTTCATAGCGGGGATCAAAAGATATGTCCAGTTGAAAATTCTGAATAGTCGCTATGGAATTCAGGCCCTTAAAAATGGGAATTTTGCAAATGACCTCGGATTTCGACGAAACCAGTTTTGTTGGGTCCGTGATGTTAAGTTATTGCTAGATTCCAAATTTCATAATTTTTCGAATCGATATGTGAGCGTGGCAAAGGAAAACGCGTTTGACCAGTTTCAGTTGATTTTAATCGACTGGAAAATGGCCATTTTTCCAACGGTCTCAGAATTCGACGAAACTAGTTTTGTTAGGACCGTATCGTCAATACGAAGCTAGAAAATATTTTTCTGCAATTTATAGAGTTAGTATGTGACCCCGGTAATTTGAAATGTACGTTTAAAAATTCAATATAGTGATTTAAATGTAAATGCAACGGAAACTGATCGAAACGGTCGTTTCAGCTTGCGATACATATCCCATTGTGTTCGGAATGGGGGTTAAACGCTATGGACGACAGGCGGTGGGCCTCGTTTCGAGGTCATATGTAAAAGTCAACTTTTTGCAAAATAAATAATTAAAAAAAAAAAAAGAGAAAAATCTCCCCCCCTTTAACCCGCGTTGGCCCCCCCTTATACTTCGAATGCATCAGAGAAAAAAAAACAAATGAAAAAAAAAGACGACGAAGGACGGAGCCTCCATCGAACCGCCGCCCTCCATCGTGGGGCCCCCAGCCTGGCGCGCCGCCGCGGCGCAACACCCCGGCACCCCCCCTCCCCTCCAGCCTCCTCCCACTCTTCTCTGTTCCCTCTTCTTTCCCCAAACCCGCGAGTCCCCAAAACAGCTCAGGCGACCTCGCCTGAATCCCTCCGCCGCCACCAGTAATCCCACCACCGACCTCACCGCAGCCCTCTCCTCCTCTTCCCTCTGTAAAACCTGCAAAACAGTAAGTGTTTTATATTTTATATATAGACCGATTTTATTTTATTTTAATTAGATTTAAAAACTGATTTTATTTAGATTTAAAAACTGATTTTATTAAGATTTAAAAACTGATTTTATTAAGATTTAAAAACTGATTTTATTAAGATTTAAAAAAACTGATTTTAATTAGATTTAAAAACTGATTTTATTAAGATTTAAAAGTTGATTTTATTAAGATTTAAAAGCTGATTTTATTAAGATTTAAAAAACTGATTTTAATTAGATTTAAAAACTGATTTTATTAAGATTTAAAAGCTGATTTTATTAAGATTTAAAAGCTGATTTTATTAAGATTTAAAAAATTGATTTTAATTAGGTTATAAAAACTGATTTTGAAAAGGTTTTAAAACGGATTCGATTTTAAAACTTTAGAATAGAAAAAAAAGGGTTTAAACTTTAAATAGAAAAAGGTTTAATCTTTTTAAAGAAAAAGATTTGAACTTTTTAAAGATAAAGATTTGAACTTTTTAAAGATAAAGATTTGAACTTTTTAAAGATAAAGATTTGAACTTTTTTTAAAGATAAAGATTTGAACTTTTAAAAGAAAAAGATTTAAACTTTTAAAGGAAAAGATCATATTTTTAAAACTTCATATTTGAAAAGGCGAAATCTATATTTTTGTGAAAGGGAATTTTTTGTCCATATGGCATCGAGATAAAAATATAATTTTTATAACGAAGCAAAGTAAAAATAGGATTTTTATATATTGAACTTCGAAATAAAAATAGGATTTTTATATATTGAACTTCGAAATTAAAATAGGATTTTTATATATTGAACTTCGAAATAAAAATAGGATTTTTATATATTGAACTTCGAAATAAAAATAGGATTTTTATATGTTGAACTTCGAGATAAAAATATGATTTTTTATTTATGGAATAGCGAAGTAAAAATTCGATTTTTACATATGTAGTGAAAGAGGACAACGAAGATGACGAAGATGCGATAGCGATGAAGTTTTCTATCAATGAAGTGCCGTGGAGCTTGGATAGCTTTCGGTGAGAATTTCTCACTCTTCAATTTCTCTTCTAGTTATATATATGTACTAGGATGCAGACGGTGCTTAGTAGCACCCGACACAATCGTCCACAGACCATGGACTTGTTTGTTTGACTGTTTGGTGATTGATTGCGATATTGGTTTGAATGTGGTTTGTGGTGTGAAAAATCGAATCGATAAATTGGTTAGGATTAGACGTGCGCCGTTATAAGGCGAGGGAGTAAGGCTAGGTTAGACTCTTACTCCAAATTTTGTGGTTTGCATAACGAATTGATTTGATTGATGTGTGAATGGCGTGGGCCTTCACTAGACCGGGGATAAGGCTAGGCCTCGTCCCGTTTCTAGTATCGTGCCGTTATGCCGCCGAAATTTTCTAAAATATGTTAGAAAATAAAAATATCATTTTATTTTGTAAATGAATAATAGAAATTCATATGTTAAGATAAAATGTTTTATCGTTAAAAATATAATTTTTAACGTGAAAGTGAATAAAATAAAATATTCATTTACAGACCAGACGGTTTGTTTATGTACACCTATTTGAAGGACATTGATTGGGTCGATAAATTTTACACATCGCCCAACTGCACAAATAAAATATGTGTTTGATTGTTTGAAACCCCACACGGGTGTTAGGATGAAATTTGAAGTTCACTCGTCCTGATTGATTAAATATGTCGATCGATTGATTGACAGGCTGTTTTAAGCGTTAGATATCTATATTTGATGCTTATACAGTGTAGTGCACTTTGGTTGATGGTTGATTATTTTCAATGCTATTATATACATGTGATGTGTGAAAATCCATATAATTAACTTTATATGGTAATTGATTGGGCCTCATTCCAATTTGAAGAATAAAGAATATATAAAATAAAAGTTCATGTGTTGACAGTACTCATTCATTGAGATTGGTCATGTGTTGAACGAAATATTTTAGTAATAAAATTTACACCTTTATCGATATAAAATAAAAGTTCATGTGTTGACAGTACTCATTCATTGAGATTGGTCATGTGTTGAACGAAATATTTTAATAATAACAACTATTTTGGGAAAAAGAATATTTGAAAATAGGAATTTATGAAGCCGTGTTGATTAGATTGACGCCATTTTGACGTGAACGATATTTATATCGATTTTATTCATTTCAAAATGAATTGAATTGAAAACGATTTCAAAATGAATTGAATTGAAAACGATTTCAAAATGAATTGAATTGAAAACGATTTCGAAATGAATTGAATTGAAAACGATTTCGAAATGAATTGAATTGAAAACGATTTCGAATTGAATTGAATTGAAAACGATTTCGAAATGAATTGAATTGAAAACGATTTCGAATTGAATTGAATTGAAAACGATTTCAAAATGAATTGAATTGAAAACGATTTCGAAATGAATTGAATTGAAAACAATTTCGAATTGAATTGAATTGAAAACAATTTCGGATTGAATTGAATTGAAAACGATTTCGAAATGAATTGAATTGAAAACGATTTCGAAATGAATTGAATTGAAAACGATTTCGAATTGAATTGAATTGAAAACGATTTCGAAATGAATTGAATTGAAAACGATTTCGAAATGAATTGAATTGAAAACGATTTCGAAATGAATTGAATTGAAAACGATTTTGAAATGAATTGAATTGAAAACGAATTCAAATTGAGTTGAATGCGAATTGAAATGAATTCAAATTGAATTGAAATTTGAATTGAATAGAAATGAATTTTAAAGCGAATTTATAAAGAAGAATTCAATTTTGATTTGAATTGAAATGGAAGTTGAAATTGCTTTTGAAACGAATTTTAAAACTATTTATATAATTCGTTTTAAATAGAAATCGACGAAATATATATTATATATATTATATATAATATAATGGCCTGAATAGAACGCGCCGCGCCGCGGCAGTTCGTGAATTTCGACCATTTATTTCAAACGGACATTACGGGAGATCCGACCGTCGGATTCTCCTAAAACCGGAACCGTTGGGTTCGTATCGAAAAGAGCTTTCTAATGAAAATTAGAAATTTGAAATCTAACGGTTGGATTTGGAATTATATCCAAATCAAATTCGAAAAAGGTCGCTGTAAGTGCAGTTCGATGGCCAATGATGGAAATCGACTGTACGGGCCTTGATAAAATTATTAAAAATAGTAATAATTTGTGTAAAATCATAAGAAATGATTTAGAAAGAATTGGGATGAAAAACTCCCTATTTGAAAAGATAAAAATAGATTTTTATCGAAATGAACTAGTTTTGAACTAGAATTATAATTCTATTTATTTTTAAATAAATAAATTGAATTTGAAAAGGGTTTTGAAAATAACCAAAATTTCCAATGATTGCATTGGAGTGGATTTGAATCGAAATTGTCTTCGGAATATTTCGATGTTGGAATTTGTGATTATACGGATGTTGTTACGGAAATTTGAAAGATATATATTTATATCGTTATTTCCAATACGACATTTGTTAATCGTAGAATTTGATATTGAATATAAGCCGATATATTTTCTATTCAGAGCCTTATATTGAATATCAAATGTGATTTGGGTTTGTCGTGAATGGTGTCTTCACTAACACTGTTCTTGAACCCAGTTGAGAAAAGATTAAATCTTTTTATTTAGATTTAATGAAGTGTACCAATTAAATAATATTTAATTGGAATTGAATTGATATTGATTTTTGGGTTTATCGTGAACAGTGTTTTAAATAACACTTGTTCTTTAACCCGATAATTAATGAATGTGATTTGGGTTTGTCGTGAATGGTGTCTTCATTAACACTGTTCTTGAACCCAGTTGAGAAATGATTAAATCTTTTTATTTAGATTTAATGAAGTGTACTAATTAAATAATATTTAATTGGAATTGAATTGATATTGATTTTTGGGTTTATCGTGAACAGTGTTTTAAATAACACTCGTTCTTTAACCCGATAATTAATGGAATGAGATTTTGGGGTTATCGTGAACTGTGTTTCAAATGACACTGATTCTTTAACCCAGTCAAAGATTAAAACTAAGTGGAGTTTTAATGAATCTTTAATTAGATTGAAATAATCGAAATGGAGTATCACCAGTTTTGCTCCAGGCGATAGTTAAATCTTTAATTAGATTTGAACGTGAAATGGTAATTGAATTTACCGATAACACTGTGGTGTTAGAGATGAAGTATTACCAGTTTTACTTCATGGGATGAATAGGTTGGGATTGGGAAATTAAAACAAATGATTACTTCGGTAAGGGTCGCTAATCTCGACTAGTTTGAACTGAGATTCAAAAATAGAATAAAGAATAAATTCAAGGAATTTATCTTGGATAAAATTAATGGGAACCTTTCCCTATGAATGTGAAATTTAGAAACTAACTGTCGGTTGGCCAAGCAGAATGGTTTTCTGGATATTGATCTGATGTTGGCTTCGGCCTTCGGGGTTAATATTTGGGGAATTATTCTCTTGATTAATTTACGGTTAGTGACTAATGAATTGGAATGAGGCGTATGTTGTGTTTGTGTAACACTTATTTAAAATATACGCGAGTTATTCGGAAAGACCGGGTTTATCCCATTCTGAATAACTGATACGACGATAAGTCAAAGATGAAGACGATGGTCGAAGACCGGAGGTCTTCACGTCGTTTGGGTAATTACTGATGATCTTGATTGGGCTGTACACCCAAGAAGATGGAAACAGTTAGTGATCGTCCAGACGTACTTGGAGATCGATGGATATGCGGGGTACTAGGTGCCTCCGGCTTCGTTCAGACCCAGAACGGACTTGTAAATGGACTGTGTGTCTGACATCGGATTTCATTCTGTGTGACTGATATCGGTTGCATAGGATGGTTTGCCTGTGTGGCATGCTAAGATGCAAATGATCAAGGCTTCTGTTGAAAAGCAAAGTCTTGTGGTGGTGATCAAAGCAAGGCCTTTGTGGCGTAGCTTTGTGTAACGTTTGCTTCGCGAGTTTCACACCCGGTATGAACCAAAAACGGGAGGGGACATCAGGGAGGACTTGCGTTTCTTTCTAGCTAGAAGTGGCGTCAGTGGTTTTACACGCCCTGACGAGTTTGACTTATGTGGTTGTTGCTGTTGCGAGGCGCCTCGGATTGATCGGTCGTTCTCGAACCGATGGAGTCATTCGTTGGCTCATTTACGCCCCAAAGGGCGGGGAAACGTAGTGTTCAGGCATAATAATCCACATCGGTGGACCGGCCCTGACGATCTAAAGGGTTGATGCGTTCTGATCCTGTGGCTCGGGCTAGAGAGTCACGAATCGGTTGAGGACTATCTTTTGCCTCGGTTCATAGATGGAAATCCAACTTCCAAATACGTGACTTTGCGGTTTTATTTGTAATCCTATATATGGCGACATAGTGGGATGGGGCGCTTATGCCGCCTATGATTGATACTTATGATTTGAAGTTGTTTTATACACTATGCACTTATAATAGTATCAAATGATTTGTTTTAAAACGTATCAAGCATTCTTTGGCTGTTATAAGGGAAAACCCTATCCCCCGGCTTGCGTTGCATTGTGTGATAGGACCTGGGTCTTATAACAGCTTCATTTTTCTTTATTTAGCATTGCGCTGTTTGTTTTATGCACTGGTATTCTTGGGAGGAAACCCGTTCCGTGTTATACGGCGTGGTCCCTTGATTTACCTAACTTGAAAATAAAGAATTAATAACTGTTTTAGTTCTCACACCAGTCACATGACTGACCTGGAGTTTATTGTTTTAACCTAAACTCTGGGTGCCCTTATTTTGACACGGGCAGCTAGTAGTTTTGGTTTTGCAGATTTATATTCACAGGATCCTGGTTTTCAGCTGGAACGATATCCGGAAAGCTTTGTATCCGTATATCTCATTCTAGTTGTGTATTGTATTATTTTCCGCTGCGATGTATTTAAATGTAATTTAAATCTCTGATATTTCTGTGTAATATTTATTTGTTTATACTCTGTATATTCTTGTAATCTGGTGCATTGTTGTAATATACAATGAAATGTTCTTCTGTATGCGTTCTGTTTTGTCGTGTTCTCAAACGATAGGGCGTTTCGAACGGTCTGGGTCGGTTTAGCGACTGGTTCGGACCGAGCGAAATTCCTTGCCGTCACACTACGTTATCAGTGCAGTAGGGTCATTATGACCTGAGGGGCAAAGTGATGGTAGCAAGACTACGTTATCAGTGCAGTAGGGTCAT
The DNA here is from genome assembly GCA_030737875.1 of Allium sativum. Classification (NCBI taxonomy): domain Eukaryota; kingdom Viridiplantae; phylum Streptophyta; class Magnoliopsida; order Asparagales; family Amaryllidaceae; genus Allium; species Allium sativum. The sequence goes on from CM060920.1 coordinate 381,351,271, forward strand.
TATGACCTGAGGGGCAAGGTGATGCGTAGTAAGACTATGAGCCAGTGCAGTGGGGTCATTGCGACTCCATGGGGCAGAGTGGACATAGTAAGGATTAGTAAGGCTATGAGCCAGTGCAGTGGGGTTCTTGTGACTCCATGGGGCAAAGTGGACATAGCAAAGGATTTGTGGCTACGTTATCAGTGCAATGAAGCCATTTATGACTTCATGGGGCAAAGTGATCGTAGCAAGGTATGTTGGGTGATCGAAGTGGTGAATATCGTATGCTTTACGCACTGAGTGAGAGATGTGAGGATGGATGCTATGTTTGATTGTTTGCCATCCCTATGACATGCACACCTCCCCCACCTCCGTATCTTTACACTGTTTGATATGGTACCTTAGAGTGTTGTACAGTATGTAGTGCTAACTCTTTGGTTGCAGGTCTAGGTTCAGGTATGTTTTAGTCTACCTGTTATTGTTCACTTTAGATGCTTATCGCTCATACCAGGCTTTATGTCTAACCCAGAGTTTTATGTCTCCTCTTATTACTCTGGGTGCTCACACGAGCAGACTAGAGACAGGTTAGCTGGTGATGCGCGAGTAGCTGATTCGGAGGCGGGCAGGAGGCTTCCACGTATGATATATATATACACATTCTCCCTGTGTCGTTGGTGGTCGCTACTTGGGCATTAGTAGTGTACCTCCTTTATCTTACTTTTGCTTTGAGACAGTTTGAAAGTTGTAATAAGCTGTATTTTGGATTTTCGCTGCTATGATGTTTAGTTATGATTTTCAGCTTATGCACTGTCTCTCCTGTTTTATGTAAAGTATGTTATTATTATATTTTGTTCTATGCGCTGTGAGACATTCTACAGGTTCTTTGCATGTTCATTTTCTTCTTCCTTTTCCTTCTGACGACCCGTTCCGTGCTAACTGGACATGTGTACAGCGCACCTTTGGAGTAAATGTCGGTTGGTGCGGGGCGGGCCGCCACAATATCAAATTTCAATGAAAATGAACAAGGAGCTATGTTCGACATTACGGACCTAACGAAACTAGTTTCATCGAATTCCGAGTCCGCTTCCTTACAAATGTTATTTTAAAGTCAAATTATTGATTGGTTCACATTTAAATTCTGTACGGTCACATACTAACTCCAAATGGCGTGAAATTTGAAATCTAGCAATAATTTAATATTCTGGACCCAATAAAATTGGTTTCGTCGAAAACGGAGGTCGTTTGAAAAATGGCTATTTTTAAGGCTCAAGTAAAATCAATAAAATATTAATAAATTCAAAAATAGTTCTAATAAATAATAATAAACTATAATTATTGTATATATCCAAATAAAATATCATATAGTTTCAAAACAAACATACTTGGGTTTATAACTCAATATTTTCAAAATTCAAGTCAAATTGATATTCAGTTTCATAAGAATCCTCTTATTTTATATAATAAATCGTTATAATTTATAAGCGATTGCATAGCAACTATTTGAAATTTTCATTTGGACATAACTTACAATTTATTAAAGGAAATCTCGATTTTTCACTTTTATTAGAAAGGTATAATTAAATATATTCTAACGTTTCTTGTTTCAATGAATTCTGACTTATGTTGAATTATGTACACTCATTTAAAGTTCAAAATTAAATATTTCAAACAACCGCGACGTAACGAGTTCGTTTTATAATTAATATTAATTTATACATTCAAACTTCATTTTAAATAAATTCTAAGTCATTAATTCTCAAAATAAATCGTTTAAATATTTAATTTCCATCAAATATTTTTTAACAAATTTTGGATCGTTACACCAATCCTTGAATCTAATTCAAATCTGTCATTCTGTGGTCTTCCCAACTGAATCCAATACTAAAATAACCACGGATTTACAAATCTGATACTAAAAGAATAGGGGAAGAAAGAAAGAAACCTAAATAATTCAGATTCACAGGATTTACCTCACGTTGAAATCTGAACACCTATATTGTAGATCTACATTCCCTGTCTTCAAATCTTGAATCATAAATTCCTAAAGCTAATTTTCTAATTTCTGAAAGATTTGAAGAGGAAAGAAAATGGCAGAGTCTTGACATTGTCTCAAAAAATATGAGTTGGAGGCTAGGTCGTGCTAGTCTATTTATAGTTGTACAGGAAATTCTGGTCTGTCAGATTTAATAATATAAAATCTGAACCATTTAAACAAGAAAAACACATCACTCAAAATGCAGATCTGGCCCCGGGTAGGTCGACTCATGTGTCGACCCACCTTGAAGGTGTCTCGACCCTATGGTTGACATATGGCCTGACCCATGTATGCCCTAGGTCGACCCAGATCTTGGGTCTAAATGTGATTTTAATTTTAGTTTTAACATTCATTTTATTTCTTAATATTGCTTCGGTGAATTATTATTTTCCACTTATAACACTTATCTAATTTCAAATTTCGATTTTGTGCATGTATATACGCATACAACCTTTTAAATCTTTATTCGTCAATGACTTTTCCATACAGGCTCCGTTTGGGACAAGTCATATATCAAAACAATTAAGAAAATTGCCATGAACACAATGGTACATGTTTCGAGGCTTAATTCTGAAATCATAAATTATCGATATTTTCGTTTAAAATTTATATAAAATACGAGGTGTTACGTTATCCCTTCCTTAGGAAATTTCATTCTCGAAAGTTGATAAGGATGGAGTGATGTTCTCCCATGTATAAATTGCAACCATTATGTGTACATTCAATTTTTCAATCATCTGTGCACTTGTGCAAAATGTAATACAACATAATAATACATGAATGTAATGAATGCCTAAGCGGTACCTCCAGTACGAATGCAAATTTTCTTGAAGACCTATTGGAAATCATGATGCACACATCCTAAATATACTGGTAATTTCTATTTGAATGCAATATTTTGAAAATCAAAATACTTTTTCATCCAATTTTCCTACACTCTATAGAGTAAGAGCCCAGTTCATCCAATTTTTGCATCCAAACCCTACCAAACAACTTTAAATTTACTAATTACAAAAAAGTCTAATTTTTTGAATTCGATTACTAATGTTACAAAAAGGTAGAAAATGGAAGACTTCGCATCTTCTGTTTTTATTTTTATACCTTTTCTATCTATACTTGGATTTTATAAAACTATTATATAAAGATTCCCTATCTTCTTATCCAAGCACAGTTTGCATAAGAAAATTTTCTTTGTTATAGATTTTCTTTTCCAACTTACTTTGGAAAAACCCATTTTTTCTATTCCTCAAAACTTTTCATTTTTCACGATTGTCATATTTGTTACTTTATTTTTGCAGTTGTCATCATTGTTTGTTTTCTTTTAGTTATCTCGTCAACTTTTTCCTTAGCTTATTTGACTTAATTTACTGATATAAGTTTGATTTAAAATAAGCCATCTAATTCTTTCAAAACTACAATAAGAAAACAAGCACACTACACAACTACTACCAAAGGCTAAGAATCCTAGGACCATGTTCCCGCTGACAAAGAAAAGTCCAAGCCACATGATCTAAACAACTCGTTTGTCCTCTACCATTTGCTTGTCACAACTAGTCCTTGCTGTGTACAAATAGTTTTTTTCAAGCAACAATCTAGGCTCTATAGTGCTTACGCACTCTACGGGAATTTACTATTATTCCAAAATAATTCTCGCTATTTACTTTATAGCCTCAAAAACTTATTTTTGCCAAACCATAAAATTTGACATCTCATAAGAAACGCAAAACTCCCTTTTTTCAAATCATAAAAACTGGAGCAGATAAGGACAACTATTTCTCAATTAATTTCACAACTGTTCATTTTTACTATTCCATTTCACTTACTTACAACAAGGTATTAATTTTTAAACTTATCCCAAACATCTACTCTATTCTATATTTTTACAACTTATTTTGTCCACCCACCAAAGATTATGTCAAAACGATTGCCAAAAATTATTGTCAATAGAACAGAGATTTTAAAAATTTCCTTAGTGAAAATTTTAGTTTTTGACAAAAGGCAATCTTTTCTATGTTTAGTTATTTAATTCTTTCATACTTTATAGTTTAAAAACCATTGAGCTATATACATACTCTATGATGTGCACAATTTTCTGAAGGAATTCATTTGAGACAAAAAATTGATAAGAAATCAACATTTCCAAAATACACCCCATTTTAAAAAAAAATCAATATGTACTTTTCAAATATGTTACTTACATTTTTTTTTTTCAAACATCAAAAATATCTCTTTTTGTTTAAAAAATTGTTTATACGCAATTTAGCCAGTACATACTTTAAAATTGTAAGATTTTAAGGTCAAGATTTGAAAAACAGCATAAATTATCATTCAAAAGCTTTTAAAATTTCAAGTTCTTAATAGTTAACAATGGGACTAGACTCAAAGTGGGTCTCTAACATACTTAGACCTTCCTAAATACTCCCATAAAGTCATTTCTCTCAAATATATATATATATATATATCCCTAATCCATTTTCCTTTTTATTCTTTCCCAATTTATAAGGCTCTATAGCCAAACCCACTAATCTGAAATACTAATATTTTAGATACTAACATATGGGACCCATCTTTTTCCATTACAATATACATTGTACACTTTTCAACTAAAACTCCTAAGTGTCTCTTATTCTCAAATTTCCATAACTGTTTCTTTAGTGTACATAACTGATATCACAACTATTTGCATGTGTCGCTCTTCCTATTTAGTGGGATCTTTTTTGGATCTAGGCGTATATATATATATATATAACATTTATATTTTCAAAAAATACAAATTCGTTTACTCACAATATATACAAGAATCCTAAACCTAAGCTCTGATACTAGATGTAACAACCCGAATTTCGACAGATCGATTTTTTTTTTTTCAAAAATCCCAAATTATCGAAGCTTGAGTTGGCTTGTCTGGTATCCTACAGAAAAGACAAAGATAATAAATATATCAGAGCTCGGTAAACATCTCATAACAGAATGGATAAAATATAATATAATCATATATAGCCTTACCGAAATTATAATATTGTCTTACTGGTATCCAAAGCTATCAAATTTCTGCCATAACCTAACCTGTGAGTATGTCATGAGGAGGGGCTTAGAACACAAAGTTCTGGTGATTGGAGAAATTATACATTTTGAAATAACCCTACATATACTGTTCAGTTATGTTTTCTTAAATGTTATGTTATATGGGTAAACAACACTCGAGGCTCTTTACTCATGTCGTACCCATCTACTCCCTAGTAGGTTAACATAATATAGTATATATGTAGTTATACCCAACATCCTAAGGTACTCCCCATAGTACCCTCCTCGTATGGTCTTCGCCGTTATGCCACAGAAGCGTATACAACCTGCATCCTACGCCGAACATCGTACATAAATTTATATCGTTATGCCACGTAATCGCATTGAACTACCATCACTATGCCATGTAAGCGTACAAATCGTCATATCCAAACTCTCAGTCGAACCAAACCTCAACTCGGAGTATTTCCCTATTATCTACAATACACCACTCAATGCCACTACACCAGAAAACACTTTTAACAGCGTTTAAAAAACATTGTAGTAGTCTATTACAACCTTGTGAAAAACGCTGTATAACGACATGCAGTCGTAGGTATAGAATTTTCGACAGCATAAGATAAAACGCTATAGAAAACCCTATTTTACAACGTTTATACTGAGTTTTTAATAGTTTTGACAAATTTTCTAGAATGTTACTGCCCTTCACATCAGCGAGTGATAAACGCTGTTATTAACTTGTAACAACATTTACGAACTACTGTCAAAAACACATACAGTTGTGTTCTATATGAATCAACAACATTTCGTGAACGCTGTTATTAAGTATTCATAGTAATGATAGCACTAGGTAAATGCTGTTAGTAAGTTTTAAGAGTAATGACAACATTAGATAAACGCTATCTTTTGCTCTTTTTTTTCACAGCATTCCCATTTCACAGTATCAAAATATTTAGGCACTTACATATAACCAGCATTCAAATATATATATATATATATATCAACCAACTAATATCAATAACACGTTCGAATCAAATAGAAAAACTATTATATAAACACATAACTGTTGATCATTTACCTAAATTATATAACATAATATTCATATACAGGCATCATCAATAAACCAAGTTTACAAAATTTCCATGAACAAAAATAACACCATACTAAGTTTACAATACTCATCGAATAAAGTCACAATATCTATAGATAGAACACAATATCCATAAAATAAGTTTACACCGAATACCAACAAAAAGGATAACAAAAAAGTTTCAAATGCTTACTTAAAAAAGAAAAAAAAATGTTACCTTTTTCTACGCCAACGATCTGTAATTATCTGCAATGAAATTCAAAAGTCGATGATTCTACTAGCAACACATGATGCATTCTAATCTTGATTGCAAATAACACATGATACAAACTTGTTTTATATACTTAGTTAATTTTTAAAAACTAAGTAATTTAGCTAAATTTTTACAATACTTAATTGATTATAATAAAATTATTTAATATTTGTAAATCTTACTTAACTTGTTATTATTATAAATTTTAGTTAATTATTACTACTGCTATATTAATATAGAATACTTGGTAATATTCTATATTTTTATGTGCTTAGTTAACTTTTATAAAATTAGTTTACTTATTTATTTTTCTAATTTATATAAACTATACCTGTTATTTTCATTAATTTTCTAATATTTATAACTCTTGATTAATTTAGTATTATTATGATAATTATAGTTATAATTATAATAATTAATATTATTATAACATAAGATTTAGTTTTATTTATATACTTAGTTAATTTTTAAAAACTAAGTAATTTAGTTAAAATTTTACAATACTTAATTAATTTTAATAAATTTTTATATATATAAATCTTAGTTAATAATTATTATTGCTATATTATTATAGAATACTTGGTAATATTTTATATTTCTATATACTTAGTTAACTTTTATAAACTAAACTTCTTAATTTTTATAAAACTAGTTACTTTATTTACTTTTTACAATAGTTAGTTAGTTTTTATAGTACTTACTTAATTTTTATAAGTTTTTTAATTTTTATAAATTTAAGTTAATTTATTGTTATTATTATTTATAAAACTTATCTAAATTGTTGTTGTTATCATTATAAATTTAGTTAATATTTATAAAATTAATTTAATTTTGTTAATATTTTAATTATAGTTGTAATAATTATTGTTGTAAACTTGTAAAAGTTTATTAAACTTAGTTAATTTAGTTAATTTTTAATAATATTAAATTATTCTATAATTCTATTTAGTTAAAATAGTATTGCAACGTTTACTTTAAATTTTAAAATGAGAAAAGCCTAAATTCGACTCACTTTTTGTCAAAAAATATAAGCTAATTATATGTATATACTTAATGAGAGATAAGAAGTTAATTTTGTGCATATATAGATCGGCTAAGGAAGTTAACTTCTCAAAGAATATATGAGTGTATGCATGTATAATTGTATAATACAAAATATTCATCACAACAGAACCAAGGGGATACGAATTGAAATGTTTCACAAAAAATTACTCTAAACAAACTAAGAAGGTGCTTTTTACATGAGAAAGATTTTTAGAATGATAGGAATGAAATGTAACCTGGTTATACAAGTGGTAGGACACTCGATTAATACTGTATTTCACATACATGCCTGCAATCTGAAACCATGCGCTTGACTACTGCAGAACGCAAAACGGTAAGCTCTCTGTATCAAAAGCTTATACTCAACCTGTTGAAGGAAAGCTCACTGATCAAAAGCTTTGTGCCACTACGATATTTAACAAATCTCACTACATCACAAAAATGTCAGGCATTATAAACTTATACTAAACATGATATCAAGTAATACTCAAGCATCGTTCCAAGTATATAGTGATGGGGATTCTTTGCTCCTTCGGTATTTGGGCTGACTTATTAGCAGCTTCGGTTGCAAGTTGCTTACTACTTTTGCACCCATTGACTTACAAGCACTTTACTTGATGTGTGCAAACCAACTTTATAAGCTCTCAAGTTTGCTATTTCGGAGCAGCAAGCACGGGCTTGCTGTTCCGAACAACAAGCTCTTAGGAGCTTGCTGTTTCAGAATAGTAAACGCTCAGGAGGTTGCTGTTCCGGAATAGCAAGGGATCAAGAGTTTGTTGTTTCGGAACAGCAAGCACTCAGGAGCTTGCTATTTTGAAATAACAAGCTCTCAGGATCATACCCTCACACTCGTATTTAGCAACAATTGAAAATTGTAGATGAGAAAACTATAAGTTATAGAAGCTTACATGATGAATAGATAGGTTTGTAAATTGTTAATATCTTAATGCCAGCCTACCATCGGCACTCGTATATAGCTCAGTTGAGCATTAGTTCATTATCATTCCATCCCCATAATCACAGCCAACTGCTTTCCATCACATCCGAACTTAATACATTTGGATCTAGTGTCATACAGTCACATAGACTTCTGTTTTTCCATTCAGTACAATTCTCAAAACTAATGCATGATGAATCGACTACAGTGAATGACATGACGGTAACTAATATGAGTGCTTAGCTCAAAAAAAGTAAATAGCAGAATAGCTATCAGTGCTAAATGATAATGATGCAATCAATAACAAGATTTTTCAACTTTAGGTCTTAGATTCCTAGTACTAGCTTAGAGTAAGTAATTGTTATCGTGAACCAAAAGAAAGAAAGATCATATTGAACACATGAAGTATGGTTACTTAGGGCCGATTTATTATACACAACAACATAGCACAAAGCAATGACTAGTAAATCCATTATAAACAACTATCCAACTTTTAATAACTGAGTATGCTAGAACTATTCATGGTTCACAATAAAGCATGCTTATTATGAAATTCAAGGTATTTGTTTTAACATGGCTACATGCCTACAACATGTGCCCAGGAGAAGAACTCATGACCTATGATAAAACAATCAACTACCACTAATACCGTCAGTGACAAAACCATAATTTTCCGTGTCGGTGGGTGAAAAATTATAGAATGCTTCTTGGATAATCAAACTTCAAGAATAATACAAAAGTAACTGTATAGTCGGAGAAAGTTGATACTAATTACAAAACAAATTTAAATCATGTTTAGGGACAATTGAAACACATTTGAATTGTCATCCAAAGGTGCAAATATGCATGACAATTTTTATTCACAAACGATACATGAAACAAAGCAATAAGTAGATGCGATAATAATTTATTCATCTACATAGGTATATAGAAATCATTAATAATTAGTAAGTATAGATCTGAACCACACCCGTTTGTCAAGACTGAAGTATTATCAATCAATTGCAAAGACTGGAGTATTATCAACTAATGAATGATGTACCTTTTTGCGCAGGAGCTCCGTCAAAATTGAATAAATTTATCGACTTTTGCTCCTATAATGAAAGCAGTTGCTACATCACTGAAGATGACTCACAAATAGAGAACACATGAAAGCTACACACGACTGGATGAACACATAAATGCGGCAGAATGTGCACTCACACTCAATCAAGAAGGCTATATATAATGGTAGCTCAAAAATGTATACAAGCAGCAGCTAACTATTGAAGTCTAATATAAATGAATGCATAATATAAACAACTTGTGCAAAATATTACACTCACCTGACTATTCATTGTTGACTGCTGCAGAACGCAAAACAGTAAGCTCTAATGTATCAAAAGCTTATGCTCAACCTGTTGAAGGGAAGCTTCCTCATCAAAAGCTTTGCACCACTCTGATATTTAACATATTTCACTACATCACAAAAATGACTGCATTAGAAACTTATACTACTTATACTTAAACATGATATCAAGTAATACTCAAGCATCGTTCAAGTATGTACTGATGGGGATTCTTTGCTCTTTCAGTATTTGTGCTGACTTATTAGCAGTTTCAGTTGCAAGTTTCTTCCTTAGTGCTTTTGCACCAATTGACTTACAAGCAGTTTACTTGATGTGGGCATACCAACTTTATAAGATCTCAGGCTTGCTATTTCGGAGCAGCAAGCACGGGCTTGATGTTCCGAACAACAAGCTCTCATGTGCTTGCTGTTTCGAAACAGCAATCGCTCAGGAGCTTGTTGTTCTGGAATAGCAAGTGCTCAGGAGCTTGTTGTTCCGAAACAGTAATTTCGGCTTGATTTGATTAGCATGTCAGTACAGTAATTTCTGCTTTATTAACTGAGGATATATAAGTACTAATATTCTGATATATCTGATTTTTTTAAATCACAAATCCATATACATTCAAAGGAAAATAAAATTAAAAAATGAAACAGGAAGAGTTGTATTCTAATACTGTGTGTTCAGACTTTGCTACAGAAATAGCTAATGCTTGAATAATATGACATACAAACAAAGTTCAGTTCCCACATGTATAAAATGACATATCACATTTGGTAGGTGAGTTCTAAACTTATAAAAGGCAACTAACTTACCTACGCATTAAGAATATCATGCTAACTTCTAACCAAAAGCTTTCAATACTTGCATCACTTGTGTGTTATAGGAGAAAAGCTCAATGTGTCAATGTTCATGATACATACATTAGATTTCTTACTTTATTACTATATTATATGTAAAAATACTATAGCTATCCATAACATGTATTTCTAATTTTTCTATTCAGTCACAATAGCGTGTTGATGTGAATCGGTTTGAATACCAACCTTAACCGAAATTGAGGATCCATTTTCAAGGATTATGATAAAATACTATTTTGTAATTTTCTATTTTAAGTGATGCAAGTATTTCATATATACTAATTCATGTTCTAATATTACATTAATGCAATAGTTATAGGTTAAGAAACTTACACAAGGTGAATTAATCTATTTGGGCACAGGTTAAAATGGTTTAGGTGAACTTGCTTTAGGTGGTGGATTATGAATTGGATTTGTACTACTTTCTCAATTAATTGGGACATGTTATCGGATAAGCTATTTTGACTTTGCTCATGGAAAGAATTTAACGTAAATCAATGGTGGTAGCTATGAAAATTTTGTGGATCTATAAAACTCAGTATAAAAGTATAGTAAAGAACAGACACACTACAAATTCAACCAATTTTGTTCTAGTAAATTGGTGTTGCATTGTTTATTTGAAACCAAGATATATATCAACCCCAAAGGTATTCTTCAAAGAATCCTTTAAAAATAAACAAAAAACAAAGCCATCACAACATAGGAAGTACAAGGGTTGGCAAAACAATTGCAGAGTTGCATCTAATTCATATAATCAAAATATATGTCAACTAAATTTGTTATGAAAATTTTGTAACCCAGCATAAAAGCACAATATAGAAAAGGTACACTATAAATTGTACTAGATTTGTTCCAATAAATCAATATTCCAAGTTTTGCATTGTTTATTTGAAACCAAGATATATATCAACCCATAAAGTATTCTACAAAGAATCCTTTGCAAATAAACAAAAAGCAAAGGCATCCCAACATAGAAAGTACAAGGGTTAGCAAAACAATTGCAAAATTACATTACCTATTTAAATTTAGTATTTTCTAAGTCCACATAATCATATATGGAGTTGGCTAATGTCTCTGTAGCACCAATGCAATTTTGAGGAGTCAAGTTTGAGAGAATAGCTTTTGCATTCTCAGGAAACTTCAAACCATTAATAAACTGTTTTATGCTCTCTTTATCAACTATAATTTGTACAGCTGTTAGTTTTGCGGTTTTGGAATAGCAAGTGCAATTGTTGTTTCGAACAACAAGCCTGCGCTTGCTATTCCGAACAGCAATGGCTTCTTGTTCCGGACAACAAGTTCTTAGGCTTGCTGTTTCGGAACAACAAGCCATTATTGTTCAGAACACCAAGCCTGCCCTTGATGTTCCGAATAGCAAGCCAGAGCTTGTTGTTCCGAAGCAGCAAGCTCATGCTTGTTATTCTGTAGCTGTAAGCGCGAGCTTGCTGTTTCGAAACATCAAGCTCATATTCTCTATAAAAGTTATAGAAAAAGTACCCGAAAAATCATGATATCGAATAAATTTAGAACATATATACGTGATGAGAATTCAGGTTACCATTTGTTGATCTCAAAACTTGAGTCAACACCAAAGATGCAAGGTGCACTTCATAATATTCTCTAGAATAGTAAAAATGGAGCCGAAAAGGAGGAACACAAAGTTTTATATTGGTACGATCAAGCGTGATCTACATCCACTTTATCAAATGATTCCATTATTACCTTTTGGATTACAAAACAAACATACTCTCTCAATACATCCATGATTCACTTCGCTTTTCTCACTCTTATACTTAGTGAAATTCCTATGAGAAATGGTTGAGATCCTCCAAGTATGGATGTCGATAGAATCAATCCGAACTCTCTCATAAGTTTTGATCAATCTTCATATCTTTGTAATGAATTCGGAGATGGATCTTTGAATTGAAGTGTTTGAGATGATCAAATTACTTAGAAGAAGTTGAGAATAGAGTTTGACAGCCCTTCGGGATCACCAAAAAGCTCCTCCATTAAAGTGGATGTGAAGCTCTATTTATAGGAGTAAGGGATGAGTGTAATGTAGATTTCAGGGTTTGGATCGGTGTGTTAAGTATTTACGGAAATCCCACTGAAGTTAATTTTCAGTTTCCAAGCTTCTGATCCGATCCAGAGTGATTCTGCCTGATCCAGCTCATCTCGAGCTGATTCAACATACCTCTACCCGATCCAGAATCTCTCGAGCCAGTGCAGCGCGCTTCAGCCCGATCCGGCTCGTCTCGAGCCGATTCAAATCACACTGCAACAGCCCGGTCCAATCCAGATCAGCTGAGGCCGGTCCACTTTACTACGAGGTAGGCCGATTCACCATCATACAAGTAGGCCGATTCAGCTGCTTCTCGGACCATTCCAGTGCTTCTATTCAATTCAGACCGATCCAAAACTACATGAAAGGCCCGATCCAATGCTATGTGAATTTGGTGGATAACATTTTGCCCCTTGGAGTTCACAATTTTATTTATGAAAAGTGTGGGCTTCGAAACATTCCAAATCCACGATACTTTGATGGACTATTGGCCTCTTATCGTGGGTTTCAAATTTGGATCGGGCTTGCTTCGTTCGTGGCCCAGGTTGGTCTGGATCGATCCGATGCTTGGGTATTATAAATATATGACCCATCACTTCCCTTTTTCATTTCATTTTGGCTGAAAACTCTCTAATGGCGGTTGTTTCTTCCTAAGACGCATTACTTCAAAAATAAAGTACCCGATTCAGCTTCCCACTCCAACTCGCATCTGAATCGCTCCTCTTCGATAAGCTTGAGCCGAGAATCCGACCCCAAACTCGTGCCATTTCAAACCCAAATCCTCCTTATTCACACACGCAACTGCAGGTATTTAGTTTTTCTTTTTCGGTGATTTTCTTGCTTTATAATTGGGTTAGAGTGAATTGGATACGGGGAACTTAAGTGTTGCCAATTTGTGTCAGTTCTTGGAATGATAGGGTTTTGAATTGTGGATTTTGGGTGCTGAAATGGTTTGAACATGTCTGGAATGGATTGGTGGTAGTATGTGATGAATTCAGTTTGCAAACCAGTCTTTGAATTTCGATTTTCTCATGATGCATGCAAGGTGTTCGTAGAAATGTTTGGACCAGGAAGTTGCTCATGAATCGGGATAATATTTAATCGGCTATGGACGATCCAGCTTGGATCAGTCCTGGCCGATCCAATAGGAATTGGTCATGACAAATCCAATTTGGATCGGTTATGATCGATTCAGTCTGGATCGGTTTGGGCTGATCCGATTTGGATCTGCCTTGACCGATTCAATCTGGATCGGTCTGGGCTGATCCATTTTGGACCTGCCTTTCGGACCTGCCTTGACCGATTCAATTTGGATCGGTCTGGGCGGATCCATTTTGGACCTGCCTTGACCGATTCAATCTGGATTGGTCTGGGCTGATCCATTTTGGACCTGCCTTGACCGATTCAATTTGGATCGGTTTGGGCTGATCTGCCTTGATCGGTTCAATCTGGATCGGTCTGGGCTGATCCATTTTGGTCTTGCCTTGACTGATTCAATTAGGATCGGTCTAAGATGATTCAATCTGGATTGTTCCTAGTCGAATCAGATTGAAATAGCTCTGGCCAATCCAGTTTGAATCAGTTAGCTGATCCAAATTGTATTAGTCTGGACCGATTCAACTTGATCCAAATGATTGATCCATTTGAGGGTCTAATCTTCTATCATTTGCCACCCTGTATTTCATTGTCAAACATCTTTATTCGCGTAGAGATGGATACCAGACAGAAATATCGTCAACAATCTGAAGCAACATCTAAGTCTGCATCGGCCAGTACTTCTATTATTGCAGAAAATCCTTCTGGAGTTGATGCTAATCTTGAATTTTCGACACCCAAGCGTTTGACTGAAAAACCTGATGACAGTAAACCAAACAAACTGGGCAAACGTGGGTATAAGTCGTTATGTGTTCAATTCAGTATATCAGAGGATGAGTCTAAATTTCCAGAGGACGGTGAGCTTGCGAATAGCCCTCCCTCCGGATATGTTACTGTCAACCGACACATGTTGACGATGGGTGGTGTGCCACCTTTTAACTCGTTCATAGAGATGATTCAAGCGTCTAGTCGTTGCCCCCATGCAGCTTCATCCAAATAGTTACGCTATCCTAAACTGCCTTTACATACTTTTTATGAGAACCAAGGAGCGTCCTCCATCCTTCGAAGAAGTTTGCTCTTTATATATTTTCAAAAAGAAACAACCTTCACCATCGATTATTAGCTTATAAGGGAAGTACCCTAAGATTGTAACCAACTTGATGGAAAATGTCAAAGGCTACTTAGAAAACTATTGCTTTGTGCTCTACCCCGACAGTTTCTATGGAAGATGGATGGAAGGAGGTAATAGCATATTCGTACATTTTCTTTTTATCCTTTCAATTAGCTTCCGTATGTGAAATCATCCTTTTTTATTTTGCAGAACTGCCCTCTTCTAAATCAAATGATAATATTGGCGACGAGTTGCACAACACTCTACTAACTATACCCGAGGCACAGAGAAGTAAGAGATATTTGATCACAGAGGAATTTCTTTACCAATACCATTTGCTTGATCCTTCCCGTACTCTCAGAATGCGATTGTTTCCCAGGACAAGAATTGCGGGTAAAGGCCCTACTCTTAGGTCTCCCTCACAAAAATGCCTTAATACTGTAGGAAGCAGTAAGACACCCCCTAAGGTCAAGCTATCTTCTATTAAGGAAGGGAAGTCCGATCATGAGAAGGGGCGAGGCGGAAATGTTAGGAAAGTGACTGAGGGAGGTGAAGAGGACTTGACTTCTTCGCGAACCCTTTCTGATCCGACCAAGGGAGATAAAATAGAAGGAGATGCTGAAGTTACTTCTTATGACAATACTGGTGTCAAGAAGACTTCTAAAGAACCCTCCACGCCGATTACACCTAAAGGTTATTCTTCGGACACCTTTAAGGATTTAAGGATAAAGCCAAGAGGGTCATTGACATAGGAATCTCACCAGATGCCTCTTGCAAGGATCTTTGTCCCGGTAAAACTGCTTCCAATGCCTCTCTTAACATCGGTTTGTTACTACATTGCTTATTGCTTTCCCAAACTTTCCTTTTTGAAACTGTTTTATCCTCTACTGATGTGAGTACTGAATTCTCATTGCTTCCTTTATTACATGTACAAGAGCAATGCTAAAGTTCTCATTCTTTCAAGATTTCAAAGAAAAGTGAAATCAGCAAGATCCAAAGTGTTTTCTAAACAAACCTCGTCCTTCAGAACATCCCCGTCAGCCCAATCCTCCTCTGCATTCACAAACATTCCACGACTCTCGGCCACTCCCCGAGCTTCCTGAAATTGAAGAATAGAGGCGATGTAGGAAGGATGATGAAGCTTAGCAGGAGGAAAAGGAGAGGAAAAAGATCGAAAAGAAAAAGAAGAAATCCAAGCGAAAATACGATGCAGGTGAAGGGAATAAGAGTGATTCTCGAAAGCGCCATAAATCAGATGACTCTTCTATGCCAGACGCTTACTCCACCTTTAAGGAAATGTCCCTGGCCTCTCCATCAATCACTCATGTCCCTGCTGACCTTGAGACCATCATGAACAGGCGGCCTTATATTCCTGGTCAGGCAGATTTTGTCCTTGCTGACCGTTCCCAGGTTGGAATCTCAGAGGAACACGTCTCGATCTGGATATCTATCCCAATGACAAGCGAGATTTACTTGAACAGTTTGATAGCTTGCAAGGTAGTGCATCTTCACATTTTGATGTGGCTCAGAATCAGTTGCAAACAGCTAGGGATCAATTTGACATGAAACTGAACAAGCTCAAAACTGAAGCCAAGAAGCAATTAGGATAGTGGCGGATGTTTGCTCGCGAACTTTCAAGAGTTAACGGGGTTAGCCTCGATCGTATCGCCACCTTAGAGAGTGGCAAGGCCGTACTAATTAAAGCCATAAAATCACAAGAGAAAATTATTGCTTCCCATTCCGAGAAGTACTTAGAATTATCAAACTTGGAGCTAGAAAATAAAAGGCTTAAAGAGGAACTTGCTGCTGCGAAGCTGAATGAAAATGCTCTATCAACACAACTGCAAGGAGCTCAAACTGCTAGATAGATGACTGAAACTCTGTTAGCCATGGAAAAGGACTCATCAGCTTCCTACCAACAAGAGAATGCTTCTCTTCGTGAGAGGATTGCTTCACTTAGCACAACCCTTGAGAAAGAGAAGCTTAAAGCTGCCGCTAATCTTGAGAGGGTCCACTCAGAAGATGAAGATTCCTTTTTTGACTTTTATGTTTACAGCGTTATGGACAAAGGAAGCTTTTGTTTCTTTGAGAAAAAATTCGAGACTACTTTAGCTCGTGTTTGGGAGAGAATTTTAGAAATCAATGAAGGCTTTCGTAGCGAGGATGATCTCATTGAGGATCTCCTTGATCCAGAGTCTCGCAATGCTCTAACCGTGGGGAAGGCTCAGTTAGCAGCGACAAGAGGCCTTCTTGGAGACAAAGCTGGATGTTCGGGGGAACCCATTCTCAATACAAATGTGGAAACCCATGCAGACATTGTCAATGTTGAGGCCTCTGATTCGCAGACTCTTGTTGATCCTTCTGACCCTCAAAAAGACAAAAGAGAAGGTAACGATGCTGGTAGCCCTCTTGATGCAAGCGGGTTTGAAGTCGAAGCACGTACGAATATCGAGGCGAGTCTCATGGCTGTAGGTAAACCCGAGTGTCGGCCCTCGCTCACTTACTTTTACGCTTGTTACTCTGCGCATTCTTATGACTCGTAGTTTGTGTTTGACTTTGCAATTCCATGATCTGATTCTGTGCTGCTAGAATGAAACTGTGTTCTTCTTATTGTAGTCGAACTTTGTCTTACTTTGCTGCTTTGCACTATGCACTTATCATCCTTTCATGATTGCAACACATAAATTTTACACTGTAAATTACTTGTTAATGCAATACTTGGTATAAGAAAGATCCTGTGGCATTTTGGTAAGTTATTTCTGACCACAGCCATGAGTTATCTCTGGATGAATTTGCTCAACCGATTTTTCCGTTGCCCCTTCTTGATTTTGGCTAAATCAACTCCTAAAACTTCTTCCCCGCGAACAACCACCTTTATGTTTGTCACGGTGTTGAAGTTCTCGAGTTTGTTACAGCCATTTCGGGGTTGAACTTAGGTTGAACTTTTGATCTCAAGCTGTGACAAATCTGTGGTATGTTTGAGAAACAAGCATTATTGAATTTCTTTAATGTTGTGGTATTTCCCCCATACCAAGGTTTGTCACAGTTTTCTTAGAGTATAGAAACCGTACTTTGTGGTTGATTTCCTCCGGAACCGTTGAATCACGCATTCTTGCTATCACTGATTTTTAGCGTGATCATGATTAAGCGATTCCGGCTTAACTGTTTCAACTCATACCCTTTAAAGGAGGATGAGTTTTTGGTCCTTTGTGCCCCTGTTAGATAGGTTTTATATTTTTCGCTTTCCTGAAGGAAAATTTTTAAACCCGTTATTCATTGCGACTGAATGACCCAGCCGCTTATAGCATCTGTAGGGTGCCTCCATGAAGGCCTTTGGGTCCGTCGCTAACCGAATTTGGAAGACCCGGCTTATGATCGGATGCCCCAGTAGGGGTCTTTCAAAGTCCGCCAGTAACTGGATTTGAAAGATCCAGAATTAATAGTTGGGTTTGGAAGACCCAACATCTAATTGGATGCCCCCGAAGAGGTCTTTTTGATCCCAGTGTTTATATCGCTATCCAGCCATGTACTAATGGCATCGACGATGAACCGGGTGCCCCTCAGGGAGGTCTTTGGTTTAAAGGCCCAGTATATGTCGCAGCTGGACCATGTATTAATAGTACTGGCGATTGACTAGGTGCCCCTTGGGGAGGACTTTGGTTTATTTGTTGTGCTGTCCCACGGGGTAGATGCTAGTTCTTCTATTGGGTTTTACCACGATTTGTTAGAACTAGGGCCTGAGACCTTGCAATTAAGAAGGTGCCCCTTTGGCGAAACTTGCAGTTTTGTTTGTGATTTAAGCGTAGTGTCATTCGACAGACCTAACCTTGGTGTCTTGTACTTGCACCGCTATGCTTTCCATGTCACCGAGCTAATTGCGAATGATTTTTTTGAGCATTAAGCGATGATCTAATAGCCTCAAGGACTAATTAGGTTATAGTGATATCAGTGTATCTTTTAGAGGACCTGCAATCAAAATCGATCTTTAGCGAGTAATTTGCAAATGTACGATTTAGGCAAGTAATTCGATTTATATTTACAAAACTTGTAATAGCGTTGCATGGTATGTACAATGCATGTTGTTTACAAATACTACGAAAGAAACATTAAAAGAAGTAGCGATGGAGATGTATAACATTCCATGCTCTTGGGAGTTGGAGTCCGTCTGTTGTCTTTAGTTCAAATGTACCATCCGAGAATTTTTTGCCTATCACATATGGCCCTTCCCAGTTGGGTCCCAGTACTCCGGTTCCTGTCATGATTCTCTTAAGAACGAGATCCCCAACTTGGAAGGTCCTTCGCCTAACTTGAGCATTAAAATGACGAGCTATTCTTCTCTGATGTGCAATAATTCTAAGTTCTGATTCCTTTCTTCTTTCCTCGAGTAAGTCAAGCTCTTCGAGTTGAAGTTTTTCATTCTCCGCTTGGTTGAAGTAGATCCTTCTATGAGTCGGAACCTCAAGCTCAACCGGGATCATTTCCTCGGATCCAAATGCAAGGGAAAACGGAGTGTGCCCTGTTGCCGTTTTATGAGTAGTACGATATGCCCACAATGCAAGCGAAAGCTCATCAACCCAACTACCCTTGGCTTTCTCAAGTCGTTTTTTGATGGTTGACTTCAGGATCTTATTGATTGCTTCAACGTGCCCGTTAGCCTGCGGATGGGCAACGAACGAAAAACTTTTCTTGATCTTGTACTTGGCACAAAAGTCCAGAAACTCAGCGCTCTCAAATTGAGTTCCATTATCAGTAATTATCTTATGCGGAATGCCAAACCTGCAGATGATGTTTTTCAAGACAAAGTTGATCACCTTCTACGAAGTAATAGTGGCTAGTGGCTCTGCTACAGCCCATTTAGTAAAATAATCGACCGCCACTATTGCGTACTTCATATTTGATTTTGCGGTGGGTAGTGCCTCAATCAAATCTATGCCCCAGACATCAAATGGCCATGGACTGACCATCTGGGTCAACTCGGTTGGTGGTGCTCTCAGGATTTTTGCATATCTTTGACACTTATCACATCTTTTGGCATAAGTCATTGCGTCCAAGTTCACATCGGGCCAAAAATAGCCGTATCGCAGAACTTTTTTGGCTAACGTCTGACCACCGACGTGACCCCCACAGTCTCCCTCATGTAATTCGGCCAAAATTGCTTTCGATTCTTCCTTGGACACACATCGTAGTAATGGCATAGAGAACCCCATCTATACAACCTCCCGTCCTGAACAAGATATAACGGAGCTTTGTGCAGTATTTTCCTCTGCTTTTTTGGTTCCTCTGGAAGTGTTCCGTTGAGGATATATTCCTTAATCGGTGTCATCCAAGACATGGGTTCTTTAACTGTTTTCATAATCCAGTCAACATCTACCTTTTCAATGGCTGGGGTTGTAAGGACTTCAATAGGTATTAACCCGAGCAAATGTGCATCAGAAGAACTAGCATATTTAGCGAGTGAATCCGCCTTTGCATTTTCCTCTCTTGGAATGTGAGATATGGTGTAATGATAGAGGTTGTTGAGAAGTTCCATATATTTGATAAGATAGGAAGGTAGATTTCCAACTTTGGCTTAGAATTCCCCAAGAACCTGACTTACTACCAATTCAGAATCACTGAAGATCTGCACGGTTTTTAGATTCAGCTCTTTTGCTAGTCTTAATCCATTTATCAATGCTTCGTATTCGGCCTCGTTATTGGTTGATGGAAATTCTAACCTTAATGCATAACACAAGGAATGGCCTTCTGGAGTTTCTAAGACAATTCCGGCCCCTGAACAGTAATCATTCCTTGAGCCATCAATGTATCGCTTCCAGCTAGTGACCGTTCTTGTTGGTTCTTCAGTTCCATCTCCTCTGTCCATGAACTCAGCGATGAGATCTGCTAAAGCTTGCCCATTGATAGCTCTTCGAGGGTGATAGGTGATGTCATGTTGACTAAGCTCAATTTTCCATTTCAATAGCCTTCCAGAAGTTTCCGGACGGAAGAGAATTTGCTTTAGCAGCTGATCAGTGAGGACTTTTATTGGATGGGACTGGAAATATGGTCTCAATTTCTTCGAAGCAATGAGTAGACAATACGCAAGTTTTTCCAGCTTCAGATAATTCAGTTCTGCCCCAGCAAGCCGCTTACTGATATAGTAGACTGGTCGTTGGATCTTAGCATCCTCGCGGACGAGTGCAGTGCTCAGGGCATGCGGTGATATCGCCAAGTATAGGAACAATTCTTCTCAATTTCTGGGTTTAGAAAGCATCGGCGGAGACTCCAAATGTTGAATCAATTGCTCGAAAGCCATCTGACATTCTGGGGTCCATTGGAAGTCTTTCCTTTCCTTAAAGCGTCAAAAAGGGGAATGCATCGATCCGTTGCTTTAGAAATGAAGCGGTTAAGGGCGACAATCTTCCCATTCAAGCTGTGAAGCTCCTTTATCGTTTTTGGCGTTCGCATTTCTCGTAATGCCGTGACTTGGGAAGGATTTGCCTCAATGACCCTGGCATTGACTATGAATCTGAGAAATTTCCCTGAAGATACCCCAAATGAGCATTTCAAATGATTTAACTTCATGCCGAATTTTCTAAGGATATGGAACATCTCTGCTAGATCCTCTATGTGATCTTCAGCCTTTTTGGACTTTACTAACATGCCATCGACGTAAACCTCCATAGTGTTCCCAATCTGGGAATTGAACATGGAGTTCACAAGATGCTGGTATGTTGCTTCTGCATTCTTTAGTCCGAATGGCATAACCTTATAAAAGTACAAGCCTCTGTCAGTTATAAATTTGTTTTCTCCTGATCCGGTTCATGCATCATAATTTGATTGTATCCAGAATACGCATCCATGAAAGATAATAGTGCATGCCCCGCAGTTGCATCGACAAGTTGATCGATTCTAGGCAGAGGGAAACTTTCCTTGGGACATGCTTTGTTAAGGTCTGAGTAGTCTATGCATACTCTCCACTTGCCATTAGACTTTTTGACGAGAACTGGATTCGAGACCCAGTCGGGATACATAGATGTTCGTATAAAATTATTCTTAAAAAATCTATCTACTTCTTCTTTTAATGCCATTGATCTTTCAGGTTCCTGAGTTCATCGTTTCTGTTTTATAGGAGTTAAATTGGGATTAATATTCAATTTATGAACAATTACATCTGTTGATATTCCACACATGTCTGAGTGTTTCCAAGCAAAGACATCTAAATTTGCTTTTAGAAACAATATCAAGTCCTTCTATAGCTTTTGGCCCAACTAAGAACCTATCTTTAAGACTCGGTCAAGATCTTTGCCATGCATTGAAATGGAAATGGTATCTTCAGCCGATGCTGCTCTGTCTTCCCCCATACTGGTTTTTCTCGGATCGATTTCCTTCTGGGCCCCACTATGTTCACCAGTATGAGGGCCCCACCTTAACTGCTATAAGGTGGATCCATGAATGCGAGGCGGGAGCTCCGCATCCTTTGCCACTTCTTTTTTCCTTGCCTTAGCAAGTTCCAACAGGTAGCATTCTCTTGTTGTTTGTTGATCGCCTTTAACCACTCCAACCCCGTTTTCAGTGGGAAATTTCATTATTAGGCACCATGGCGCCATCGTTATTCTGAAAGCTGCGAGGGTTGGTCTTCTAAGGAAAGCATTATAAGCGGACCACTCATCGACTATAATGAAATCTTGCTTTTGTGTTGCTTGGTTTTCCCCTTCTCCGAGCTCAACAGGTAGATTGATGACTCCGATTGGCTGAACAACTTGTCCTGTGAACCCATGAATTTTTCTTTGACAAGCTTTCACATCCTCCATGGAGAATTTCATCCTTTGGAATGCACTGACGAAAAGAACACTAACGGATGCTCCACTGTCAACTAGAACTCTTCTAACAATGGCAGGGCCCAATCCTACGGTTATTACCATCGGATCTTCAGTTGGAGTTATCAATCCCTCTGAGTCTCGATCCTTAAACACAATGTCATCCCAGGGAGACCTAGGTATCTTTCCAAGGAGGCTTCATCCATAATCATGAGTTCTTCTCCTCTCGGAAGGTCTTTCATCTCATTAGCATATTTCTCAATATCCCCCCACCTTTTCCCGGCAGGATGTGGACCCCCTAAAATGGTGTTAATGATCAGCCTTGGCATGACAATGTTTGCAGCATTTTCACTTTGCTTTGGTTGTCCAATGGAAGTTCCTTGACCTTGTGAAGCTTGAATATTTTGCGGATTCTTTGTGTATTGCTGAAGTATATTCTTCCTTATTAGTTCCTCGATTAGACTCTTTAGGTGCCTACACTCATTCGTGCTATGACCAGGCTGGTTATGAAACCGACAAAATCTCCCGGATTTTATGGCGGCATCGCTAACCTTTATCTGCTTTGGTACTGGGTACTCTTCAGTCTCCTTAGTAGCCATGAAAATATTCTCTACCGTTTCGTTTAATGGAGTCAACTCCGAGTTCTTGAAGAAGCGGAATTTTTTGTTGACTCAATTATCCTTCCCATCATTACCCCGTTTCTGACCTCCAGGGTTTTTCTGATCGCTTGGTGCATCATTATTCTTCTTTTCAGATTGTATGCTGCTTTCCGGGATATCCATAGCATAGGCAGGATCCTCATCCACACCTATGTATTCCTCAGCCTTATCAAACAAATCCTCAGGAGTACTTGGCTTTTTCTTTTTAATCCACCATCCGAGCTTAGTTTTCTTACTTATAGCCCCCTTTAAGGCCATCAAAGCCAGACGAGGCTCATAGTTTCCCACTTCAGCTGCAACGGTATTAAAGCGAGTAAGGAAGGCCTTAATGGATTCTCCTGGTCTTTGCTCGAGTTCATTCAATTGCATAACATCTCGCACTTTTATGGCTTGAATTCTGAATTGATCTCTGAACAACTTGGCCAAGGTTGCGAAATCGTCCACTGACCTCAGTGGCAATTTGGTGAACCAAAGCAATGCCATCCCCTCAAGGTAAGTTGAAAAGTACAAACACTTCTACTCATCAGTGGCACGAGCCTCATCCATGTGTTGGTTGTACTTGAACAGAAACACATTTGGATCAGTCGTCCCATTATAAGCTTGCACTACTGGAGGCTTGAATTTTTTCGGATATGGTGCCATTTTGATTCTTTCGGTGAGCGGAGTTTTTGTGGGAGCAAATCCCCATTCTTTTTCATCATCCTGCTTCTTCTGATTTCTCTCCATGATTTTATGGATCATTTCTGATATTCGCTCCTCTTCATTGTGTTGGTCCGCGGGGGGGGGGGGGGGACGCCGTCTTCCTTACCAGATTTCGGCCTAAGCAGACGGTCACGGTTCGGATTTCGGGGCCCTGAACCTCCCGCTTGGAGGGGTGCCCCTTTGGCGGAACCAAGCACTTGTTGAGAAGTCGCTTTATCAGGATGGTCGCGAGCGGGTAGATTTGCCTCCTTATGCTTAGGATTTGTCATCTCTTGGACAGAATTTCCTCGGATTGGGCTTGAAGAAGAAGAACCGGTGTTCTCTATATATGGAGTCTGTATGGATTTAGCATGGGCGGCCTTCATGGTGACTTTTGCTGTAGCGGCTTGCATGGCGAACATCGTTTCGAGTCTCTTCATCATGGCCTCATTTGCAATATTCATTTGGTTAGTTAAAGTGGCGGCCACTTCATCTAACTCTCGTCTTATTATGGAGGCTCCAGCCCCGTAACCTTCTCCAACCTCAAATCGGGTGATAGGAGGAGTAGTTTCACGATCGGCGATATTATCACCGTTCTCGGCATTTTGATCCGTGAGCCTCTTTGGTGGTCTACCTGGTTTACCCATAGCTTAGGCAAAGGCTTGGAGTAGATCGTAGTGAAATAGGATTGGATCTTTTCTAATGTAAGGCTTCAAAACTTGTGGAAGAATGAGAGTAGACGGAGGATTGAATCGGCCCCACGGTGGGTGCCAAATGTTGATCTCAAAACTTGAGTCAACACCAAAGATGCAAGGTGCACTTCACAATATTTTCTAGAATAGTAAAAATGGAGCCGAAAACTAGGAAGATGCAAGTAAGGAGGGACACATAGTTTTATAGTGGTTCGATCAAGCGTGATCTACATCCACTTTATCAAATGATTCCATTATTACCTTTTGGATTACAAAACAAACATACTCTCTCAATACATCCATGATTCACCTCACTTTTCTCACTCTTATACTTAGTGAAATTCCTATGAGAAATGGTTGAGATCCTCCAAGTATGGTTGTCGATAGAATCAATCCGAACTCTCTCACAAGTTTTGATGAATCTTCATATCTTTGTAATGAATTCGGAGATGGCTCTTTGAATTGAAGTGTTTGAGATGATCAAATTACTTAGAAGAAGTTAAGAATAGAGTTTGACAGCCCTTCGGGATCACCAAAAAGCTCCTCCATTAAAGTGGATGTGAAGCTCTATTTATAGGAGTGAGGGATGAGTGTAATGTAGCTTTCAGGGTTTGGATCGGTGTGTTAAGTATTTACGGAAATGCCACTGAGGTTAATTTCCAGTTTCCAAGCTTCCGATCCGATCCAGAGTGATTCTTCCCGATCCAGTTCATCTCGAACCGATTCAACATACCTCTACCCGATCCAGAACCTCTCGAGCCAGTGCAGCGCGCTTCAGCCCGATCCGGCTCATCTCGAGCCGATTCAAATCACACTGCAATAGCCTGGTCCGATCCAGATCAGGTGAGGCCGATCCACTTTACTAGAGGTAGACCGATTCACCATCATACAAGCGAGTCGATTCAGCTGCTTCTCGGACCATTCCAGAGTGCTTCTATTCGATTCAGACTGATCCAAAACTACATGAAAGGCCTGATCCAATGCTCTGTGAATTTGGTGCATAACACCATTGCGCCATCACAGCATAAGCCAGAGTCCAGCACGTGGAGAAAAAATAGATGGCAAATGAAAGAAAATTATCCCCTCTTTTGTATGTGTATATAAGATCCTACAAGTAGACACTAAATTTCATGAATATAAATATCTGTAACGATATATTATTGATCAGTAGTAAGTATATACGATGTAACACCCCGAATTTTTTAACTTCAAATAATAAAATAAGAATAACTTAATTATATCTTCAGAATTAAGTAAAACGGACTGCACCATTGCGTCCGTCTCGAAATTCTGATCAAAATAGACACCTGATTTGCATAAATCAGACACCGTATGAAGAAGTTATGAGCGTTAGAAGTTTGTATACATATAAGGAGCTTATATGTATATATATTAAATAAAAACTTATCCACAAAATCAAAATCGCGAGCGGGAAAGTTCGGAGGTAAAATGGACCGTTGGGGGTCGACCCATCAACAAGGGGATCGACCTAGGGGTCGACACCCACCAACAGGGGGGTCGACCCACTCGCGGATCTGGAACAATCCTTTCTGATGTGGTGGTTTTGATGTTTTAGAATTAAATCTAACAGTCCTGGCTTCTCTGATACACCTATAAATAAGACACTAGAGCTAATACTAAACCTCGTATTTATGAGGCTACGCTGAAGCTCTGTTGTTTTCCCTCTTACTCCTATAATCTATTCAGAAAATTTAGGTTATTAATTTAGGTAAAATTCTGAATCTAAATCTAGAGGAGAGGAACATATGCTTGTAAATGGGTGTTCAGATTTCTTAACGAAGTGAGGTAATTCCTAGATTTGGTCTATTTCAATTCTCTTCTCTTTCTTCTTCTCCTTTTAGTAAAAAGTTATGAATCCATGGTTGTTAGGTTCTGAATCAAATTAGGGGGAAACCATGGAATGATAGATCTGGACCAGTTCCAGGATTTGGAAAACTTACGAGGTGAGTGGGTTTAAGCTATAGCCTTTAGATAATAATATGTTATCGTTTAGCATTCCCTTTTTATTAATTGTGAAATTGCCAGATTAATTATAAATTATTGTTATAACAAGTTGAGATGTTAATATGAATAATTCATACGTTGAATCAGTTAAAGTGTTGGAATGATTACATGTTGAATAAACCTGTTAGAATATGGGCAATGACTACTGTTGTTATAATTATATGATTCAATTGTGGCATATTATTGAGTAAATGAAATGTTTAACTTGTTAGATTTGAATAATTACCCGATTGAAGGTTTACATGTCAAAATAGAATTAAACATATGTTAAAAAGGACACGCGACAAAATATAGGCATAACTGGACGACATGTAAATTAGATTACTATAAACTAGACTAGGTAAAAAGGATAATATGCCTAAAATTCACATGAATAGGAATAATTGTTAAAGAACGAACATGCCTAGATTTACAGACACTGTAACGCTCTTAGACAGGAGGTTAGATTGCACTTGTGATAGAAGTATGCCTGGAACCTCCCGGCTTATCCAGTATTCACAAGTGGTAAATCTAATGTGAGGGGTCTAAATGCATAATTAAAACATGTAATGGTACTAAGACACGAGGTTAAGTCAACTTGTGGTAGAAGTCTGCCCGGACCCGCCCAGCAAATCCAGCGTCCACAAGTGTAAACTTAACGTGAGAGGTCTAGTGTGTATATATATAATAAGATATGAATAAATGACAATAAGGGTAATTAAATGAATAACTCAGAAAATGACAAAGGAAGGGATGTAATGGAATAAGTTAGGGTGATGCGAAGGAAACGTGATGTGTTTCCCTAAATGACCTATTTCTGAGAACGTGGTTGCAAGTAAGCCACAGCCAATAAAGTAAGAAAAAGGAAAGAAATTACTTGCCACCACGGATTTAGATGGGAATACGTTATGAAAATAAATCACTGATTCCTTCTATACATCAAACTAATAAGGTGAATGAAGTATTTTCCTTAATTAAAATAAGGAACATATGTTACAGTGAATGAAGAATACCGGAATACAACAGTAAAAGAAAATGGTTTAAATGGGGAATGATAATCACCTATTATAAATAAATAACATTGATGAAAATGTTGTATAATAGGTAGACTTGTCCTAGGGACAAGTGAAGATTATAACTTAGGTTATAATAAACTAACGAGGAAATGGGATAATTGGTGAAATGAGATAAGGGACACTTAATTGTAAAATCAAGTAATCAGTAAATGGGGAAAACCGGAAACAAGTTGAGAAAAGTGGGAAAATATTTGGAATATAAGAAGTTTTACTCAATTATAAATTAAGTAATCTGTAAACTTGGAAGTCTAAAACCTGCTGATAAGAGTAACATGTTTGGACTTGTCCTAGGGACAAGAGAAATTATAATATAAGGTTATAATAAACGGGTAGAGAAATTTATTAACGGGCCTTAGTTAAGAGAACTAAGTTAATAAGTAAACAACGATAAGTTGTAGTAACTGTGTAAAATGGAATTATGATTAAATGAGAAAGGATGAGGAAAACTTATAAAATGAAATAAATTATATTTGATCATAAATGGTAAGTAATATGTTAATTAGAAAACATGTGAATTGAGATATACTTAATTACATATTAAGTAGAACATGTTATTGTAATGACGAAATCAAGCAAGAATATAAAAGAGATTGTGGAATATAGACCTTGGACCACAATCTAGAGAATAATATGTTGTGGGCTTATTAATGAACTTAAAAGGGTTAAGTTATATAACTGAAATTAATAAGCAAGAGGAACTTGGTAACTTGATTGAGAATAACCAAGTTAAATGAAAACCTGATGACGTAAGGCAAGCGCGTAAAATAATGTTTAGACATAGGGTCTAACAACATATTAAAGTGGAGCGCTTGGACCATTCCGCGCGTTTGAGGGTGAATAACCATATGGGGTAGATCATCGTGGTGTTATAAGGCACAAGGGGAGCGCACATTCATCTGATTGTTCTGGCTGCTCCGAAGGACTGGAAGGGGAAGCACGCGGCTTCCTGAGATACGTAGGGTGCTCCTAGTATCCCTCTGTGCGGTGGCAGATGTGACGGCCCGCTTCGCACCAGCCTGCATTTCCTCCAAAAGTGCGCTGTACACATGCCCGACTAGCACAAGACGGTCGTCAGAAGAAAGGAAAGAAGGGAATGAACTAACCAAAGAACCTGTAGAATGTCTGGCAGCGCATGGAATAAAATATAATAATAACATACTTGACATAAAACAGGCGAGACAGTGCATAAGCTGATAACTAAAACCAACATCAATCTCAAAGCAGCGGAAATCCAAATACAGCTTATTACAACTTTCCAAATTTACTGTCTCTAAACAAAAGAAAGCTAAAATAGAAGATACACCAACAATGCCCAAGCAGTGATCTTCAACAACACAGGGAGAATATTATGAATATAGTACGTGGAAGCCTCCTGCTCGTCTCCGGATCATCTACCCGTGCATCACCAGCTAACCTGTCTCTAGTCTGCTCGTGTGAGCACCCAGAGTAATAAGAAGAGACATAAAACTCTGGGTCAGACATAAAGCCTGGTATGAGCGATAAGCATCAAAACAGAATAATAACAGGTATACTAAACCATACCTGAACCTGGACCTGCAACCAAAGAGTTAGTACCACATACCGTACAATACTCCAAGGTGCCATAATAAATAGTGTAAGAATACGGGGGTGGGGTGTGCATGTCAAAATGATAGCAAACAAATCATCCATAGCAACCATCCTCGCATCTCTCACTCAGTGCGTAAAGCGTACGACATCTACCACTTTGGAACACTAGACAAACTGAGGCAACGACGAATCCCGACTTGTAGAAACCCTGCTGTGACCAAGCCAAACACTTGGAGTCATGACCAAACGTTTCAATGACCCACTTCATTGGTCATAGCCCTTGGTTCTACCAATGCCATAATGGCCCTGAATCCGCCTTCGTACCTCCTACCATAGTGGTCCAAAACTATAGACGTCGATAACTCCTTAGCACGCGTCCCGCAGCAAAGCCCAATCATGAAGTGAACTCGTTGATTCCCATCTAAATCTTGAGCTCTAACTTCTCATTTGGACTTCCTTTGCATCTCGGGTTTGGTCGAATTGGAGTGGGTCTTCAGAAAAGTTGTCGTGCAGCAGCAGCTCTAGAATACGGTTCGGTTCAGTCACTCATGCTCGGTTCGGTTCGGTCACCCATGCTCGGTTCGAGTCCTTCTCCTTGTCTTTTCGGGTCGGGCACTTCGCTCCGGGTCGGGTCGGGGTCCTCCTCCAGGTCGGGTCGGGTGTCCTTCCTTCCAGCGCTCCAATCCCTAGCTTATTTCTTCTTTGCTTCCGATCCGAGCCCTGCATCTCCAAGTCGATCCGATCTGGCCTCCAATCACTCTTCCGATCCGATCCGCTCCGCTCCCTAGCTAACTCCGATCCGATCCGCTCCATCGCTCCGATCCGATCTTCTGTCCAACTCCAACTCTAAACAATGGCCTTCCTTCCTGCCAAACTTCTTCCAGTGGCAAGTCCTCATCCAGTTCGGATTCCCTTGGTCAGTTCCCTAGTCCGATCCGACCCCTTTCTCCGATCCGAACCGGTTCGGGACCTGCACATTTCTGCAACTTTCCAGCGAGCTTTCTACGCCATTCGACGACGTTTTCAACCAATTTAACTATTCTAATCAATCATGAAACATACCATAGAGTCATAGCAACATGTAATAGCAACCACAAACAGCAAACAACAATTCAAATGAATCAAAATGGATCAAAAGTGACTAAAACTTCATATTTTCCCAAAATCCCTCTTAAGCATGTTTAAGCATACGATTAGCAAAACACATCGAAATTAACCCAAATTTCTAACAGAGCCTTAAAACATTATTTTAGAATTTTAAGAATTTTTCCAGAATTTATTTACGTATAAATTCGCTAATCTTCACTAATTACCCTTAATTAACCGTAATTAGTGTCAAAATGATGCTATCACTCACCTTGGCCACAAATGAAATTCTCAGAACTGAAACTCCTCTGATTTGGGGCGAATACTGATGTCTAACAGCAGTTCCAACCTTGCTTTGGTGCTTTTTCTCCTTAATTTGGTGTTGCTAAGCCTAATCTTCAATTAGAGAGTGATTTGGGGTGTTTTAGGTGTAGGAAGCCATTACTAGGATCTCTAGGAGGTTTGTGGCTGCTCAAAACTGAAATGAAAGTGATAAACTAACCCTAATCAGACCTCCTATACCCCTAAACCCGAAATTCCCCTTGGGCCTAGCTGCTAATCACCCGGTTAAGCCCAACTAAGCTGTTTTTCTCCATCTGAAACTTGTTTCAGCCATATCTCCCAAACGGTAAGTCCGTTTGGCTAATGTGACCACTCTACGGAAAGAGAAACTATCATTCAAAGCCAATGGAAGTGGTTTCAGGTCAAAATTCATTCCCAGTCAAAAGTTATGGCCAAAACAGTGCCAACTAGGGGTAAAATGGTCATTTAAAAATCGGGAAAAATCATGAATATGGGAAATGACCCCAATAGTCGTCTCCCAAAGTTACATGACCATACGACTTCGTATGTGAAAGAAATAAATATCCTACGATCCTATGATGCGTAGAACGCGGGTCGTTACACTCTCCTCCCCTTAAGAAATTTCGTCCCCGAAATTTCTTAACCCAAAACATACAAAGGATCCCGCATGCCTAACAACCACATATAACAATCAAACATGCAAAACAAGCAAACAAGCCTATCCTAGCATGCGGAAAAACTAAATCGAAGTCAAAATCTTACCAGACAAAGAGTTCTGGATACTTCTTCCTTATGTCCTCCTCTGTTTCCCAAGTACAATCACTCTCGTCCTCGCTCCACTGTACCTTGACTAGCTTCACCGCCTTCCTTCGAAGTTGTTTCATGTCGTACTCGACAATACGGGCCGGCTTGCGGTTCCCAACCGCCTCGGGTTCTACTTCGAAGTCCTCTAACTGATCAGGTGGAATAGTTATATCTGAGTCGTGAACGAACTTCCTTAGTTGGGAAACATGAAATACGTTATGAACTCCCGCCATCTTCTCTGGTAAGTCAATCCTATATGCCAAATTCCCGACTAGTTCAAGAACAGGGAATGGGCCAACAAACCTTGGTGCCAACTTGCCTCTCCTGCCAAATCGTATTACACTCTTCAACGGGGAAATCTTGACAAATACCAAGTCACCAACTGAGAACTTTAAGTCTCTTCGCCTCTTATCAGCATAACTTTTCTGCCTATCTTGGGCTGCCTTCATTCGTTGCTGAATGATCTTGATCTTATCTGAAGTTTCCCTCACCACATCTGGTCCAAGCATAAACTTCTCGCCAGTCTCTATCCAACATGATGGTGAGTTACACGGCCTTCCGTACAAAGCTTCAAACGGAGCCATACCGATACTGGATTGGTAGCTATTATTATATGCAAACTCTACTAGATGCAAATGGTCATCCCATGATCCACCAAAATCCAATATACATGCTCTCAAGAGATCTTCCAAAATACGATTCACCCTTTCCGTCTGACCGTCGGTCTGAGGATGATATGCGGTACTGAGATGTAACTCTGACCCTAGCGCCTCTTGCAAGCTCTTCCAAAACCCACTAGTGAACAACGGGTCTCGGTCGCTCACAATGCTTTTAGGTACTCCATGAAATCTCACTACCCACTTCATATACAATTCTGCTAACTTAGCTGCCGTTCTAGTCGATTTGACTGGTATAAACCTTGCACTTTTAGTCAGTCGATCTACAATTACCCAAATGCTGTCATATCCCGATCTAGTCCTTGGTAACCCATCGATGAAATCCATCGAGACTTGCTCCCATTTCCATTCGGGAATTTCTAAGGGCTGTAACAACCCACTAGGCTTCTTTTGCTCGGCTTTAACTAGCTGGCAATTCATGCACTTGGATATAAATTTCCCAACATCTCTTTTCATCCCTTCCCAGTAGTAGGTCTGCTTCATATCTCGATACATCTTATTACCACCGGGGTGTATAGTCAGCTTTGAGTGATGACATTCTTTAAGCACTTCATCTCTCAATCCATTGACATTGGGTACAACCAGCTTTCCATTCTTTCTAAGCCATCTATCT
The DNA here is from genome assembly GCA_030737875.1 of Allium sativum. Classification (NCBI taxonomy): domain Eukaryota; kingdom Viridiplantae; phylum Streptophyta; class Magnoliopsida; order Asparagales; family Amaryllidaceae; genus Allium; species Allium sativum. The sequence goes on from CM060920.1 coordinate 381,384,049, forward strand.
CGATCAAGCCCACACTTGTTCACCTCCTCATCGATACCCATCTCTAACTTGGAGATGATTTCCAATAGGTTAGGATCGTCCCTCTGACTAGAGCCGATCCGCTCAATCAAAGTGGGTCTGACCGTCAAACTCGCTAACATTTCTGGATCCAATTCGCACTTTGGTCTGAAATCAAACCCCGCGATAAACTCCAGTTGCTTCCATTCAAGGAACATAGCCCCTAAGCTGGCATGTCTTCTACTCAATGCATCAGCCACCGCATTGCCCTTTCCTGGTGTGTATGCGATGTCAAAATCATAGGAAGCTAAGAACTCTAACCATCTCTGCTGACGGAGATTTAAATCCTTCTGGGAGAATAGATACTTTAACGACTTATGATCTGTAAACAGCTCAAACCTTTCTCCCAAGAGATAGTGTCTCCACATCTTTAACGCGAACACGATTGTTGCCAATTCTAAATCATGGGTAGGGTATCTCCTCTCGTGCGGTTTCAATTGCCGACTTGCATAAGCTACAACCCTACCGCCTTGCATCAATACAGCACCCAGTCCGGTACCACAGGCATCCGTGTATACCGTCATCTCTTCATCCCCCTTAGGAATGACTAACACTGGTGCGCTTGTCAACTTGTCCTTTAGACTTCTGAATGCATTCTCGCACCTTTCATCCCAGACAAAAGCTTGATTTTTCTTGGTCAACTGGGTCAATGATGCTGCTATCTTGGAGAAACCTTGGATAAACTTACGATAATATCCCGCTAATCCCAAGAAACTTCTTACATCTGTTGCATTCTTGGGCGTAGGCCAATCTTGTACCGTAGCCACCTTTGCTGGGTCCACGGCAATACCACTCTCTGATACAACATGGCCCAAGAACCTCACTTCCCTCTTCCAGAAGTGACACTTAGAAAACTTTGCTTTCAATTGGTGTTTTCTCAACACCTCCATCGCTACTCTTAAATGTTCCTTGTGTTCCTCCTCTGTCCTCGAATAGACCAAAACATCATCAACGAACACAAGGACAGACTTATTCAGCTGATCTCTGAATACCCTATTCATAAGGTCCACAAAATATGCCGGGGCATTAGTCAGCCCAAATGGCATAACCAACCATTCATAAAATCCAGACGGCGTTCGAAATGCCGTTTTAGCTATACTCTCAGCTCCCACTCTAAGCTGATGAAAACCTGTTGCGAGATCCAACTGAGAAAATACTCTCGCGCCACTCAACTGATCAAACAAATCATCTATCCGCGGTAGAGGATACTTATTCTTCCTCGTCACTTTATTCAACTCGCGGTAGTCTACACACAAACGAAGGGAACCATCCGCCTTGGTAGCAAACACAACTGGTGCTCCCCATTCAGAAACACTCCTTCTGATAAATCCCTTCTTCAAAAGATCGCTGACTTGCACCTCGAGCTCTCGCTGCTCTCTTGGTGCCATACGACGAAGTGGCATCACTATAGGTCTGGCATCTTTTACCAAATCAATACGAAACTCAATTTCTCGGTGTGGTGGAAGTCCGGTCACTTCTTCGAAAACATCCGGATACTGGCCAACCACGGGCAAACCTGACAACTCACTATGCGGAATGTCGAGGGAGTTTAGAAAACTAGCCAATACCCCCTTACTGGGTAGACCACCAAACACTATCCTCCGCCCATCATCCGCTCTAGCTGTCACCAACAAGCCCTCACAGTCTACCACCACCCCGTATCTTTGGAGCCAATCTACTCCCAAAATAATGCCAAACCCAGTAAAGCCCAAAACAAAGCAATCACAAACAAACATGCATCCATGACTCGATAGAACCACATTACGACAAATCATGCTAAGGCTAGTCGAACCACCAATCGGGTTCGTCACTACTAAAGGTCTATCGACAATCTCGGGCTCCAATCCCAACCTATCTACCAGGTCACTAGATATGAAAGAACTGGAAGCTCCGGTATCAAACAAAACTCTAACAGGAACATCATAAACAGAAAGCATACCTTGAATGACGACATTCTTTCCCTTCTCCGCCGCAGTTGGGGCATTCGACGAAGAAGGAATAGCATTAAGAGCATATGCTTTCACCATTTGCTTTTCCTTAGGGGGCTGTGGACACTTGTCCTTGTGATGTCCCATTTGGCCACAGTTGAAGCACTTCCTATCCGCTGGCTTGGCCCGACAATTACTAGCATAATGGCCCTTCTTACCACAGCTGAAGCACTCCACATCTTGCTTATTCTTTTTCTTCTGGCCATCCTTAGCCTGATTCTGCTTTCTCTTATTCTGGGAACCACCTTTGCCTCCACCACTAGCTTGTGGCTTTGGCTCTTCTGTGGATGCAACTTCAGTCTTCGGCTTAGGGTAGAGACTTTCTGACCTTAACGCTTTCCCCACAATCGATTCAAACGTCTCATCGATGTGGTTAATAAGTTTTTCCCCAAGTACTGATCCAATCCAGTTATAAATTTCTCATTCTTTTTCTCGGCAGTATCTATAAGAGATAACCCATATTTTGACAAAGTGTCAAATTCAGCAATATACTCCGAGACAGCCCTGCCATTCTGCTTGAGCTCCAAGAATTTCTTAAACAACATTGACTTCTGAGCAGCTGGGATGAACTTCTCACTAAAGCGAGCCTTAAACTGCTCCCAAGTAATCTGATCTTCGGGAGTAGCTGCCTTTATAGCATTCCACCAATTCATTGCCCGCCCTTGTAGCTGACGGGACGCTAACTTTCTCTTCATCGCATCCTCGATACCCAAATCCTCGAAGATACGTTCGCAACTATCCACCCAATCCTGAACATCCGTAGCCGACTCCGTTCCATGGAACGGCTTCCCTCCAAGGCTAGTATAATCCTTATTCAGCTTGGCGAAGTCGACTCTTGGCGCCTGCACCATTGGACCACCACCATTTCCATCATTGGGAGCTGCCCTCTGAACATCTCTAAGCATCTCTCTCATGAGGTCAGTAAACATCGTCCTCATGTCAGCAGCATTCCCATTATTGGCCCCTCTACCGGTACCTCTAACATATCGGCTCATCGTCAATCTGAAAAAAGAAATGATTAACGACTCCATAGTGGTGTTAGTGCAGTACGACTCCATCCTTATACTACTAATAGTATATATATATATATATATATAGCTTCTTAAAAACCAAAGTAATCACAAATACGCTCTCTCGTATACGTGTAATATCTCTCCCTGATAACTTCCCTAGGTTAACTACGCAACCTAGAGCTCTGATACCAAGTGTGACGGCCCGCTTCGCACCAGCCTGCATTTCCTCCAAAAGTGCGCTGTACACATGCCCGACTAGCACAAGACGGTCGTCAGAAGAAAGGAAAGAAGGGAATGAACTAACCAAAGAACCTGTAGAATGTCTGGCAGCGCATGGAATAAAATATAATAATAACATACTTGACATAAAACAGGCAAGACAGTGCATAAGCTGATAACTAAAACCAACATCAATCTCAAAGCAGCGGAAATCCAAATACAGCTTATTACAACTTTCCAAATTTACTGTCTCTAAACAAAAGAAAGCTAAAATAGAAGATACACCAACAATGCCCAAGCAGTGATCTTCAACAACACAGGGAGAATATTATGAATATAGTACGTGGAAGCCTCCTGCTCGTCTCCGGATCATCTACCCGTGCATCACCAGCTAACCTGTCTCTAGTCTGCTCGTGTGAGCACCCAGAGTAATAAGAAGAGACATAAAACTCTGGGTCAGACATAAAGCCTGGTATGAGCGATAAGCATCAAAACAGAATAATAACAGGTATACTAAACCATACCTGAACCTGGACCTGCAACCAAAGAGTTAGTACCACATACCGTACAATACTCCAAGGTGCCATAATAAATAGTGTAAGAATACGGGGGTGGGGTGTGCATGTCAAAATGATAGCAACCAAATCATCCATATCAACCATCCTCGCATCTCTCACTCAGTGCGTAAAGCGTACGACATCTACCACTTTGGAACACTAGACAAACTGAGGCAACGACGAATCCCGACTTGTAGAAACCCTGCTGTGACCAAGCCAAACACTTGGAGTCATGACCAAACGTTTCAATGACCCACTTCATTGGTCATAGCCCTTGGTTCTACCAATGCCATAATGGCCCTGAATCCGCCTTCGTACCTCCTACCATAGTGGTCCAAAACTATAGACGTCGATAACTCCTTAGCACGCGTCCCGCAGCAAAGCCCAATCATGAAGTGAACTCGTTGATTCCCATCTAAATCTTGAGCTCTAACTTCTCATTTGGACTTCCTTTGCATCTCGGGTTTGGTCGAATTGGAGTGGGTCTTCAGAAAAGTTGTCGTGCAGCAGCAGCTCTAGAATACGGTTCGGTTCAGTCACTCATGCTCGGTTCGGTTCGGTCACCCATGCTCGGTTCGAGTCCTTCTCCTTGTCTTTTCGGGTCGGGCACTTCGCTCCGGGTCGGGTCGGGGTCCTCCTCCAGGTCGGGTCGGGTGTCCTTCCCTCCAGCGCTCCAATCCCTAGCTTATTTCTTCTTTGCTTCCGATCCGAGCCCTGCATCTCCAAGTCGATCCGATCTGGCCTCCAATCACTCTTCCGATCCGATCCGCTCCGCTCCCTAGCTAACTCCGATCCGATCCGCTCCATCGCTCCGATCCGATCTTCTGTCCAACTCCAACTCTAAACAATGGCCTTCCTTCCTGCCAAACTTCTTCCAGTGGCAAGTCCTCATCCAGTTCGGATTCCCTTGGTCAGTTCCCTAGTCCGATCCGACCCCTTTCTCCGATCCGAACCGGTTCGGGACCTGCACATTTCTGCAACTTTCCAGCGAGCTTTCTACGCCATTCGACGACGTTTTCAACCAATTTAACTATTCTAATCAATCATGAAACATACCATAGAGTCATAGCAACATGTAATAGCAACCACAAACAGCAAACAACAATTCAAATGAATCAAAATGGATCAAAAGTGACTAAAACTTCATATTTTCCCAAAATCCCTCTTAAGCATGTTTAAGCATACGATTAGCAAAACACATCGAAATTAACCCAAATTTCTAACAGAGCCTTAAAACATTATTTTAGAATTTTAAGAATTTTTCCAGAATTTATTTACGTATAAATTCGCTAATCTTCACTAATTACCCTTAATTAACCGTAATTAGTGTCAAAATGATGCTATCACTCACCTTGGCCACAAATGAAATTCTCAGAACTGAAACTCCTCTGATTTGGGGCGAATACTGATGTCTAACAGCAGTTCCAACCTTGCTTTGGTGCTTTTTCTCCTTAATTTGGTGTTGCTAAGCCTAATCTTCAATTAGAGAGTGATTTGGGGTGTTTTAGGTGTAGGAAGCCATTACTAGGATCTCTAGGAGGTTTGTGGCTGCTCAAAACTGAAATGAAAGTGATAAACTAACCCTAATCAGACCTCCTATACCCCTAAACCCGAAATTCCCCTTGGGCCTAGCTGCTAATCACCCGGTTAAGCCCAACTAAGCTGTTTTTCTCCATCTGAAACTTGTTTCAGCCATATCTCCCAAACGGTAAGTCCGTTTGGCTAATGTGACCACTCTACGGAAAGAGAAACTATCATTCAAAGCCAATGGAAGTGGTTTCAGGTCAAAATTCATTCCCAGTCAAAAGTTATGGCCAAAACAGTGCCAACTAGGGGTAAAATGGTCATTTAAAAATCGGGAAAAATCATGAATATGGGAAATGACCCCAATAGTCGTCTCCCAAAGTTACATGACCATACGACTTCGTATGTGAAAGAAATAAATATCCTACGATCCTATGATGCGTAGAACGCGGGTCGTTACAGCAGATGTTTAGGCTGCGCTCGTAGAGGTTGGGTCTGCGCGTAACTACTAGGTGGTGGGCCTTGACTACAGAAGTAGCTATGCAATCATAATGTTACGACACGGTGGCACCAGGTGATTCGGCGGTCGCCTCAATGGGGAGGCGAAGGATCACGACCAACAAGGATAGTAGGTCGTCGGATACCCGTCATCGGCAGCCAGTGGGATGCGGAAAGACTAGAGCTAAAACCAATAGACCATTTACCCTTCACTATCGGGGTACGGTGGTAGAGGGGAGATGCCAAATGGATGTTTAGATTGTTTTCTTTAGGGGCAGTCGTTTAGCTCTTGTATTCTTTACTAGTTGAGGGAGGGGCCGAGGTGGGGCCATAGCCACTGTGAAAACAGACCCTAGGAATATTTGTATATAGAGGCTCTTAAAGACGGGCCCGTACAGATATGGAAAAGCTCCTGACCGAGTTCTGTGTTTCTTGTATCGCCCTGCCACGGAACTCGGTGCACATTAGAGGACGTGCGGTTATGGCATCGAGCTACAATTGACGATACGTATGTGGACATTCTAGATACATGCATGTCGGTAGGGTGGTGTATCATAGACTTGAGGGCATTACTCTAGTATGGAATCTGATTTGATCGAAGGTGACAGTCAGTACGCTTACGTAGCATAATAATGATAGATATATGAAGAACGTAACATTGTTATATAGAGATCTGAACGTCACTACGGCATAGGATGAGGGACTGCGTATATTTCGATGGTGTTACGGTGGAGACCATGTGAGTGGGGTACCACGGGGTGTACCTTAATATTGGGGGTAGCTACATATATACTATATTAGCTTAATCCACTGGGAAGTAAATGGGTACGATGTGTATGTAAGCCTTGAGTGCTCTTAACCCAAGTAACCTAATAAATAAGAGAATATGATTGAACGGTATATGTAGGATTATCCAAAGTGTATAATTTAAATCTAGTCACCAGAACTTGTGTTCTGGCCCACTCCTCATAACATACTCGTAGGTTAGATTTGTGGCAGAGACATTATAGCTTTGGATACTGGTTAGGCAGTATTATTGATACGGTAAGGCTATATTTTGATTATATTATATTTTATCCATTCCGCTGTGAGATATTTCCTGAGCTCTGATATGTTTTATGTCTCTGTCCTTTCTGCAGGATACTAGAGCAAACCAATCCGAGTTTCGATAGATTGGAATCTTGAAAAAAAAACCAGTTTGTCATAATTCGGGTTGTTACATCTGGTATCTGAGCTTAGGTTTAGGATTCCTGTATATAGTGAGTGAATGTATTTTTATTTTTAAATAATATTAATTTATTATATATATACCTAGATCCATAGAGAAACCCACTAAATAGAAAGAGTATAATATGGTAAGAAATGGGATGTTTGTTTTGTACACTAAAGGAATGAATATGGAAATTTGAGACCCTTAGGTTATTTGGGTGGAGGGTGTACAATGTACTTGTATGGAAGAAAGATAAATCCCATATGTTGGTATTTCGGATTAGTGGGTTTAGCGGTAAAACCTTATACATTGGAAAAGGTTAAAAAGAGAAAAATGGATTGGGAATATATATAGTTGAGAGAATTGACCTTGGGAGTGTCTAGGAAAGCCAAAAAAAATTGGAAACCCGCTTTGAGTCTAACACCATTGTTAACTTTTAAGAACTTGAAGTTTTAAAAAGTTTTGGGAAAATGGTTTATGGTGTTTTCAAGTTTTAATCTTAAAAGATATAGTTTTAAATATGTAAAGAATTACATATTGGGTTTTGAAGTAAAATGGGGTATATTTTGTAAATAGTGATTTCTTGTGGAAACTTTGTCTAAGGTAAAATTCTCTCAGTCAAAAGGTGCATATTATAGAGCATGTATAACTCGTTAGTTTTCTTGTTATATTTCATACAAGAATCTTTGATAAAGGAAGTTTTGAAGTCTCTATTCTTATGATAATCCTTTTTGATAAATTACTTTGGGTGGACAAAATAAGTCATAGAAATTAAGAATAGAGTAGATGTTTGCACCTTGTAGTAAGAGACTGAACCAACCTTATAGTAAAGTCATAAACCCGACTGAGAAAATAGCTGTCCTTATCTACTCCAGTTTTTGTGATTTGAAAAAAATATGATTAACATTTTTAAGATGACATGTTTTATTGGTTTGACAGAAGTAAATTTTCATGAGGAAAATAAAATTTTGACACCTTCAAATTTTTGGGAGAGAATTTAAATGAAAAGGCTAAACCGTTCTTTGGAAAGTATGGAGTAGGTAAGGATTAGTGTCTAGGGAAGACAGAAAAAGTTTTGAGGCTATGAAGTAAATAGCAAGAATTATCTTGAAATGATAGTAAGTTCCCGTAGAATGCGTAAGCATTGAAAAGCCTAGGGTGTTGCTTGAAATGACTGTTAGTACACAGCTAGGACTAGTGGTGACTACTAGATAGAAAAAGAGCAAGTAAGTGTTTAGACCTTGTTACTAATTTTCATGTTAGGGGTAAAACCCGTTATTATATTCTGTTGGAATCGTTTCCTTATTTTGTTCTTATTGGGTAGTTAGGGTAACAGCTAAACCTGTTGTGGATCCCATAGTTTGGACTTTTCTGTTTGAGGAGGACATAGTCCCGATATTCTTGTCCCTTAGTAGTAGTTGTGTAAGGGTGTCTATTCTCCTATTTAGTTGAAAGACTAGAAGCTTATTTAGATTTAAACTAAGGTCAGATAATTAAATAAGCTAAAAAAAAGAGAAAAGGTACAACTAAAAAGGAAACAGCAAATTCAGTAAAGCAACAAACATGATAAATTATAAGAAAAGCTGGATAAAGATAAGATGAAAAGAAAATTAGTAACGAAAGAAAATTTTCTTATGTGAGCTGTGCTTGGATAGGAAAATAGGAGAATCTTTATAAATAGTTTCATAAAATCCAAGTACGGTTGGAAAAAATATATAAAAGAAAACCGGAAGATGTGAAATTTTCCGTTTTCCACCTTTTTGTAACATAAGAAATCGAATTTAGAAAATTAGATTTTTCCAAAATTCAAAAAATAAAGTTGGTTGGTAGGATTATGGATGCAACAATTGGATGAACTATGCTCTTATTCAGTAAGAATGTAGGAAAATTTGGATGAAAAACTATTTTGATCTTCAAATTATTTCATTCATGTAGAACTGCCAGTATATTTAGGATGTGAGCATCATATTTTAAAAGAGCTTTTGAAAAATCTGCATACACATAGGAGGTACTGCTTAGACATACATGCATTATTATGTTGTATTTCACTTTGCACAAGTGCACAATGTTTGCAAAAATTGGATGCACACATGATGGATGAATATTATGCGAGGGGTTAATTGATTTTACCCTTATCAAATTTCGTGGATGAAATTTCCTAAGGGTGGAAGAATGTAACACCCCGCATTTTTAACTTAAGATAATAAAATAAGAATAACTTAATTATATATTCAGAATTAAGTAAAACGAATTGCGTCATTGCGTCCGTCTCGAAATTCTGGTCAAAATAGATAACTGGTTTGCGTAAATTGGACACCGTATGAAGAAGTTATGAGCGTTAGAAGTTTGTATACATATAAGGAACTTATATGTATGTATATTAAATAAAAACTTATCCAGAAAAACAAAATCGCGAGCGGGAAAGTTTGGAGGGAAAATGGACCGTTGGGGGTCGACCTAGGGGTCGACCCACCAACAAGGGGGGTTGACCTAGGGGTCGACCCACCTGCGGATCTAGAACATTCTTTTCTGACGTGGTCGGTTTTGATGTTTTAGATTTAAATCGAAGGGTCCTGGCATCTCTTATACACCTATAAGTAAGACATTAGAGCTAACCCTAATCCTCATATTTCTGAGGCTACGCTGAAGCTCTGCTTTTTTCCCTCTTCCTCCCTTAATCTATTCAGAAATTTTAGGTTATTAGTTTAGGTAAAATTATGAACCTAAATCTGGAGGAGAGGAACATATGCTTGTAAATGGGTGTTCAGATCTCTTAACGAAGTGAGGTAATCCCTGGATCTATTCTATTTTCAATTCTCTTCTCTTTATTCTTTTTCTTTCTTTCTTTTAGTAAAAAGTTATGAATCCATGGTTGTTAGGTTCTAAATCAAATTAGGGGAAAACCCATGTAATGATATATCTGGACCAGATCCAGGATTTGGAAAACTTATGAGGTGAGTGGATTTAAGCTATAGCCTTTAGATAATAATATGTTATCGTTTAGCATTCCCTTTTTATTAATTGTGAAATTTTCAGATTAATTATAAATTATTGTTATAACAAGTTGAGAAGTTAATATGAATAATTCATATGTTGAATCAGTTAAAGGGTTGGAATGATTACATGTTGAATAAACTTGTTAAAATATGGGCAATGACCACTGTTGTTATAATTATATGATTCACTTGTGGCATATTATTGAGAAAACGACATGTTTAACTTGTTAGAATATGGGCAATGACCACTACACCAAAACAGGGGATTCCCAACGAACATAAGTGTTACAAATAATTTATGTAACACTTTTAAGTGTTACTAATGGCATGTGAGGAATTGGCCGGCCAAATTGGTAACACTTATAAGTGTTACAAACAGACTAATTGCTAACACTTATAAATGTTGGAACCATAAGATACTGTAACACTTATAAGTGTTAATAATAGACTAATTACTAATGCTTATAAATGTTGGAACCAAAAGATGTTGTGACTTATAAGTGTTACAGGCATATTCATTGCTAACACTTATAAATGTTGGAACTATAAGATATAGTAACACTTATAAGTGTCAGTATCATAATCCTACTAACGCTTATAAATGTTGTCATACATAAATGGGTAACACTTATATGTATCACAATAAGAAATTAAGTTCTTTCCTATTTTTTGGACAATTAATATTAAAATTCACAGAACAAATGAATATAACATATCTTTATGATTTTCATATCACATATATAATTCAACATATCAATTCAATATAAGATTTAGTACACTTCCATATCTCAAATATGAGCTACATGCTTCCGATTTCAAAATACCATAATATCATGTACAAATTAAAAAAATATAAATGCACTCGTCACATTCCAAAAAATTTAGAGATAAGATCATTGTCAAGGTCACACGTGTTTTCTTTCTCGTTGTCATTACATTTCGAACTATGTTTTATTCCTCCTCCACGAGTGCTTACAAAATATAAATGCACTCATTTTTATAAAAAAAAGAAATAACAATTTGCAATGGAAATTTTTTCATTGAGGTGATACATACATACATACATCAACAATCAAAAACCAATCCTTATAACGGCATATCCACTAATCAAGTAAATGACTTAAAGATCACTCATAAATAGATATGCTTTTGCCGAGTACAAAAGTAAATAGGAAAACATACAACTTTGGTCATGTTATGTCCACTATCAATAATGCTTTAAGTTTTCAAAACTGAGTTGCAAACTCTGCCTATTTTCTTCTTCTTTTTTTCTCTTTTATTAGAAACTAATAGTTTTAGTTTGCATCCACAATTCATATCAAAAGTCTCCAAAACATCAAAAAATGAAACAAAAAAAGATCAATACTGGTCTAAGTGTATATGGATCTTAATTGGATTACAAGATTACAACCTTGGATGGCAAAATGAGCTTTGCTTTGGGTGAGGCACGAGGGAATAAATTATGCTTTGCGATAATATTAAACAATCTTCAACATTTGTATGTCCCATCCTAAGTTTGATCACCATTGTTTCAAGAGCAAACGGTTAGCAAGAAAAAATTCAATGAACTTGAGCTCATATTCTGTTCCACTAAAATTAGTTAACTTAACTTCTTGGAGATCATCAAGTTTGAAACTTATGTACAATAGGATCTACTATTTTCTTCTCCAAAGATGAATACACCGTCATTAATAACCTTTAAACTTATATACATGTACACTGTTCGTACCTTATCAATCATTGATCCATAATGCTTATTTCATTATACTGCTCAGTAACACTAAATATAATGAGAAGAATCATGTGGACATAACAAACATATGTTGTGAAATGGTAAAAAAGAAAAGAAAAAAAGAGCAATGCTTACATTATTTCTTCAGTGATCTTTTTAATCTTTTTGCATGAATATTTATAGACCCTCAAGCGACCTGCTTTATAAAAAGGATAAACGTGAATAATTTAGAAATAAAATGGTCATGCCTACATTTTCTCACAAGTGAAGCAAAATAAAAAAAAAGATGAAGTAATGAGCCAAAATATCTAAATTTTGACATCGTTGTTTGTCAGTTGTGTCAGGATAAAAGGATTGAAAAAAATCATGCATGAGATAGTTTTCTAAGATAAAGAATAAGCAGGAAGTAAAGGAAAAGAGCCACAATAAACTAATCCATGACTCCTGTTATAAAATCCAATTATAGCGAACAGTAGAAGAAACTGCTCGAGTTACTAAATATAACTCGAAGTAAATGAGAAAAGAGAATGCAAATGGTCAAGTGCTCAATTTTTATTATAATAGAATAGACATTTAAAAGACTAAAATTTTGACTATCACTAGAAAAACTCAACCTTGAAATCATTCCGAGACACTACAAAATGTTATAATCACCCTAATATAAACTAAAAATCAAATCGAACATAATTTGAATAAATAAAAACATGAAAATAAACAGTTGGTGGTGAAAATGAATGAATTTTAATAAATATATTGGGGGTGAAAATGAATGAATGTTAATAAACATATTGAACTATAATATAGGGAACTATAAAGACTTTATAGAGAGCTATTAAGACTTTAGAAATTAACAAACTACATTCATGACCCTTCTCCAACAGTTATCCCTGCTATTAAGAAAAACAATCACACATTCTTCTTCAATATAACTGCCCTCTCTTCCTAAACTGTCACTACCTTCTTCAACATAACTGTCTTCTCTTTCTAAACTTGTGCTTGCTGCACACAAGCAAGGGATGCATGCATGCAGCAAGCACGAGCTTGAGCTTGCTTCAACAAGCAAGCTTATGCTCGCTGCATGCAAGCGAGGGCTGCTTACATGCAACAAGCACAAACTTGCTTGCTGAAGCAAGCTTGCTTGCTTGCAGCAGCAAGCTTACCAGCAGCAGCAGCAAGATTGCCAGCAGCAGCAAGCCTGCTTGCAGCAGCAACAAGCTTGATTGCTTGCAAGCTGAAGCAAGCTATACTATAAAGAATCAGAGGTAATGATCTTAATTTATTGCTGCGTTTAGCATCAACGTGTATTACGGGACTCGCACAAATATTAATTTTATCCATCAATGTCAGTTTTTCGAAGGTGTTGCTTAAAGGGAATATAAAAAGATAAGTTACCAGAAGCTGTAGCAAATATTTGGGCTTGCTTCAGCTGGTGTCAGCAACTCAGGAGACTTTTCCCTGCAAGATTGCTTGGTCGTCTTGTTGGAGTAATATTTCTAAATAAAATTAAAGATAACCAAAAAAAGGTATAAAACATTTGAGTAAAAGGAAAAATGAAAAAACATATCTTAAACCAAATTGCTTAAACCATTATATGTGGCATACCTATACATAAACTAAGAAATTTTAAGGACAATCAAAACCGCTAACTTGACAAACAACATGTTCTTGCCAGTCGGAAGAATATGAATCAGTGTTGCTTGGTGTACCAAGAACAGCAGCTCGTATCTCATATGTTGACTAAGACTGTCCTTCAATCGGCATTATATTGTGGTGTGTGCCATTGATTGTGCTTGCAAACAGAGTACTTTTTATAAATTCGCTCATCAAGATCTTTATAGATTTACTTTTACATACAAATAATATATTATTCCATGAATCAACGTGTTCTACTAGCATAATCAGTATCGCACTATTAATAAATTATCTTTTTGAATGACAAATTAATAATATTAATTATAGGCTTTATAACTGGAATTCTTAATTAAATTTAACATTTATCATTTTTCGTTATAGAAATTAACGTCCTTAAATTTTCATTCAACTATACATATATTAGAGAAAGCACGTCGTAAACCATTGAAAGTATTATCAAAATGTACAAATATAAGAAAATAGGAGGTTTCAAATGATGATACCTTATCTAACTCTAGCATCAATTTTCAGATTCTCTGAATTGTCTTAATTAAGATACTTTCTATGCAATAAGTTAATGCCTAAATTATGTCCAAATTTGAAATGGAATTGTACAATTTTAACATATTTAACTTTAATCTTCATATCCTAGCTATTACATACCAATACCATAGACATTATTCGGTCAGTTACCATTTAAATTTGTTATTTTATCCTGATAAAAAATGAATACTGCCATTAATTACCTTTTAACCTTATATTCATAAATGTACCCATATTCAATCCTTAGGATATATAGTATTAATTTTTCATTATAACTTCCCCATAACGTAGAATAAAATATGGATCATATTAACACGACAAATATATGTTGTTACTATATTCAACATTTACAGACGTCTTTAAATGAATATGTTATACAACAATATTGTATTATTTAAAATAAATCTTGATTAATTATACAATTGGAGTGAATTTGGATTATTATTTTTCAAATAAATTCTTAGGTTGATTAGGCTTTCCATTTAACTGAGTTAAGTTTATGATTTAACTTTGTTGAATAGAATGAAGCTTGAATATTCTACGAATTTAGCTTTCAAAATTTAAGATCAGCAAGAGGTTACATATATAAACTATTACTATATGACTTATTATTAGTGTCCTTCACAGTAATAAAAATCGGTATAATATGTTTAAAATATACTGTGTCAGCTCATACCTATTACATTTATTATATTTATTCTTAATCTACAAAGGAAGATGTATTTAATTCATGTATAATACGATTACGTAGACGCAACCATCATACTTATTTTTCCATTCCCAAAAATAGGCAGTTTTGTTGTCTACTATTTGAAGTTGTACATACAAAAGCAGGAAAACCTATGACACTTTACAAAATAGTATAATGAAATTGATACTTTATATATGTTATACATTGGTGTTTCCTAATATTGTCACATGTATAGCATCTTTTGATATTTTCATGCACAGACAATAATAGTAAGTTGGATTTTCATTAACTTCATTTTAATATCCTAATAATGATATATCAGTTGATATTTTCAGTTAAAATGATTATTGATATGTTCTTTCAGTTACAACCGAACCTTTTTGCACTAAATGATAACAAAGGGATTTCTAAAAACTATTTATGTTCCCCGCATTTTATCGTATATTCCGCAATAGATTTCTAAAAACTGTTTACATGCTAATGCGTTTAAAATTCAAACTGAATGGTTCCAGCTGATTTATGTTATTTGCTATTTGTCAACATTTTTTTCTTAAAAACTAGCAAATAATTTCTCTGTTGTTATTGGATAAGTAATTGTATTTTTGTTAACCCGTTTTGTTGAAATTTCATAATGATGTAGCGCTGCCAGTTATGAGAATCGATTACTATCCGCATATCGCAGTATTCATATTTTCATGTCATTGTTTTTTGTGATTTGGAAAAAAATTGTACATATATTTGTATGTACTAACTCTTTCTTTTGCCCATTCATTCATTTACCTAGCCGACGTTAATTATATGTTTACTTCAGCTCGACATTTCTTTGCTTAACATTATTTTTCCTGCAGCATGGACAGTTGTGAATATAGCTTGGTTGCTAGATGACAGAAAAGAAATTTCTATTGTAGATGCGCGTAAGAAATGTAGAGGTGAACAAAATGATAAGCTGTTATTGGTAAGGGGAGATGTACCAGAACAATAATGTGAAAATTATCAACATAATATTTGTAACGAGACAAATAAACAGGATGAAGATATGATATAACACATTTTTCAAGTGAACTATGCTAACCAACAATGCATTATGCAGGTGTACAAATAAAGAGTGATGATTAGTGGCATAAAACGTTTAACTGGTGCATGTTTTAATGTCATGGTCTATGTAATGATGGCAACACATTTACATCCATCTGAAATGGGGTGGAGACCATACTCATATAACTCCGCGTACCTAAAGGCTATTAACTCCCATATATAGGCGTACATAGATCGTCCCAAATTAGTTACCAAAATTTGCTCCTATTTCTACTCGTACCTACTATCAATTGAAAACAGGTTGAACAAATTGTCCTATAGATCAGAGGTGACGAGCTTACCAGTCACACAATCACAACTTTACCATGGTATGTAGATCCTAATTAAGTCACTCAAGACGAAAGGACGAAATATAGATTATGACATATGAGAAGCCAAGAATGGAAGATAGGCGTAGAAAAATGTCAACAACAAATAAAAATAAGATTACCATTCTGCCGGTAGCTTTTCGCGAACATTTGCTCCTTTACACTTGATACAACCCGGAATATAGCAATGAAATCAAACTGTAAACTACTAAAAGACTAACCTATACGGTTCATCGGGTTAAGGTTAATAAATGGAAAGTCACGGGCCAGTGGAATCATGTGATTGCCTATACATTGAAAACATATTTGTGTCCATTGTTGTTTGCAATACCCAACTGTTTCGATTTGTAAACTATTTCGTTGTCATACATATGGTTGCTAATTTGAAATTAGCTGTTCGATAGCAACTAAATTTTTTCTTCCCTTACTGCAATACATTTATCGTATTAATTTACTTCATACATTAAACTAGCTTTCTCTATGGATTTTAAGCTTTCGATATCCTTCTCATTACCATTTATCCAACGTAATCAATAACTCGCTCCAAGTTCTCTTAAACTCATGTAATATGCATGTTTTCAACTTGAACATAACTTCTTATCAGCCTTTGCAAATTGTTGATTGGTTATCCCCGCTAACTATGTAACACTTGATTATGCATTTACACGGTAATGATTTCCCTACACAACATATTCATCGACAAATTTATATCTTAGTTTGGTTGTTGTGGATCAAAGGAGGAGCCACTAGTTTCGTAAATATCTCTGCTTTAGGATATGTGCAAGACTTGAAACTTCACAACTAGTTCACTTTATTTTAAGCGACTATGCAATATATAGCTTAAAACATTTGAGCAAGATAGCAAATTTTCCTAACTTAACTAGATGTGTTTTTCTTATTAGAATTGGCCAATCAAATGAAAATCACTACTAAAATGAATGCATGTACATGTACTGAAATCACTACTAAAATTAGTCTATCATCGTCCAAATCTATTTTCTCTTATTAGAAATATTCCACTCTACATATATAGAAAAGTATCAGTCCCCATAACTGATATCACAAACAATCGCGTTCACTTGTGTACTCACAGCTAGGAAGAGCCAAAGAACATGCAAAATGTATCTAAGTGATTTAATTTGAAAATAAATTCCAAAAAATTGAAATATCAAACTAGCCTGTAAACTAATAATTTAAAGACCCACCCAAGATTGTTTGTAAATTGAACTGGAATAAAATGAACAAAAAGTGAGAATATTTAGCTTGTAATCAAGTTCTTAACTGATAGTAAGTTTTGATCTTTATATGACGTCTAAAACTTTATAATAACCATTATAAAAAAACTATAATTCAAGAATAAATAAATAAAAATAACTTTTTAATAAATAACTCAATCCAATTAAAGCACACAAATTTGAATGAAGTATTGAAAAATACACATAGATTTTTTAATCTATCGTTAAACTCATATTTTAAGTATAGTATTAACTATTGATTACTTTATATTTATGAATAGTTACTCATATAACACTACCAAAATGTTTTAATCCGAGTTTTGTGATTGCTACAAAACCTGAGAAACAATTCAATTGTTCACAATGTATTATTCAAGCAGTAATGTAAAAGTTTGCTAATTTAAACAGCAATTGTTGAATTCGACATGCACCAATACATTCAAAATTATTCACATGAAGCCAAAATGCAAAATTATAAAGAAGATGAATATTAACATCCAAAATGAATCATTGAAGCCAAAAGTAGAAATTAAAGTAGGTCAAACCTCACAAACCACTCGCCTGAAGCCAAAATCCAAGAGCTGAAATCGTGACTCCTTGAACTCAACATCGAGTAGCCTGTTATCGGTCCACACGAATCTGAAGTCAAAAGTTGAGGAGTCGATTCTCTAAAGCCATAGTCGATTGTGATTGCCTAGATTCGACGCCAAGGACTCTGAAGCTGAAGTCCCAAATTTGAGTAGCACAAGTGGTGGAGTCTGAAGCCGCGAAGTCGATCCGAAATGGATAAGAGAAGATTGAGAAATAGGGTTAGAAATAGATTGTCATTCGCTTTTTTCTTTTCCCAAATAAGCAGCCAAGCAAGTAAAAAGCGTTTAGAAAGGAAATGAGAGAGAGAGAGATTAGAGTTGATGGCTGAAAATAACAGTTTGTTTACCTTTTTGTACTTAGGCATCATTCCTAATTTCAGTTTGACTAGGCATACCAACACATATAAGTGTTTGGCAATAAAAAAGTTATAATTATGTATTTTTTGTGACATATATTTAATATAGCAACACATATTAATGTCACTGGTCTACAACACAAATAAATATTGGCAATCGAAAAAAATAAGTGTTACTAAATGACCATTATGGTGTAGCGTACCCGATTGAATGTTTACATGTAAAAATAGAATTAAACATATATTAAAAAGGACATGCAACAAAATATAGGTATAATTGGACAACATGTAAATTAGATTACTATAAACTAGATTACAGTAAAAAGGATAATATGCCTAAAATTCACATGAATAGGAATAATTGTTAAAGAACAAACATGCCTAGATTTACAGTAATTTGACATTGTAACGCTCCTAGACACGAGGTTAGATTGCACCTATGATAGAAGTCTGCCCAGAACCGCCCGGCATATCTAGCATTCACAAGTGGTAAATCTAATGTAACGGGTCTAAGTGCATAATTAAAACATGCAATGGTACTAAGACACGAGGTTAAGTCAACTTGTGTTAGAAGTCTGCCCGAACCCGCCCGGCAAATCCAGCGTCCACAAGTGTAAACCTAATGTGAGAGGTCTATTGCATATATATATACATATAAGATATGAATAAATAGCAATGATGGTAATTAAATGACTAACTCAGAAAATGAGAAAGGAAGGGATGTAATGGACCGAGTTAGAGTGATGCGAACGAAAAGTGATGTATTTCCCTAAATGACCTATTTCTAAGAACGTGGTTGCAAGTAAGCCATAGCCAGTAAAGAAAGAAAAAGGAAAGAAATTACTTGCCACCATGGATTTAGATGGGAATACGTTATGAAAATAAATCACTGATTTCTTCTATACATCAAACTAATAAGGTGCATGAAGTGTTTTCCTTAATTAAAATAAGGAACATATATTACAGTGAATGAAGAATACTGGAATACAACAGTAAAAGAAAATGGTTTAAATGGGGAATGATAATCACCTATTATAAATAAATAACATTGATGAAAATGTTGTATAATAGGTAGACTTGTCCTAGGGACAAGTGAAGATTATAACTTAGGTTATAATAAACTAACGAGGAAATGGGATAACTGGTGAAATGAGATAAGGGACACTTAATTGTAAAACCAAGTAATCAGTAAGTGGGGAAAACCGGAAACTAGTTAAGAAAAGGGGGGAAATATTTGGAATATAAGAAGTTTTACTTAATTATAAATTAAGTAATCTGTAAACTTGAAAGTCTGAAAGCCGCTGATAAGAATAACATGTTTGGACTTATCATAGGGAAAAGAGAAAATTATAACATAAGGTTATAATAAATGGGTAGAGAAACTTATTAAAGGACCTTAGATAAGAGAACTAAGTTAATAAGTAAATAATGATAAGTTGTAGTAACGGTGTAAAATGGAATTATGATTAAATGAGAAAGGATGAGGAAAACCTACAAAATGAAATAAGTTATATTTGATCATAAATGGTAAGTGACATGTTAATTAGAAAACATGTGAATTGAGATATACTTAATTACATATTAAGTAGAACATGTTATTGTAATGATGAAATCAAGCAAAAATATAAAAGAGATTGTGGATTACAGACATTGGACCACAATCTAGAGATTAACTTGTTGTGGGCTTATTAATGAACTTAAATGGGTTAAGTTATATAACTGAAATTAATAAGCAAGAGGAACTCGGTAACTTGATTGAGAATAACCAAGTTAAATGGAAACCCTATGTGGTAAGGCAAGTGCGTAAAAGAATTTTTATACATAGGGTCTAACAACATATTAAAGTGAGGCGCCTTGACCATTTCGCACGTTTGAGGGTGAATAACCCTACGGGGTAGATCGTCGTGGTGTTATAAGGCACGAGGGGAGCACACATTCATCTGATTGTTATGACGGATCCGAAGGACTGGAAAGGGAAGCATGTGGCTTCCTGAGATAAGTAAGGTGCTCCTAGTAGTCCTCTGTGCGGTGACAGATGTTTAGGCTGTGCTCGCAGAGGTTGGGTCTGCGCGTAACTACTAGGTGGGTGGGCCTTGACTGCCGAAGTAGCTATGCAGTTAGAAAGTTGTGGCACGATGACACTAGGGTGATTCAGCGGTCGCCTCAACGGGGAGGCGAAGTGTCACGGCCAACAAGGATAGTAGATTGTCGGATACCCGCCATCGGCATCCAGTGGGATGCGGAAAGACTAGAGCTAAAATCAATAGACCATTCACCCTTCACTATCGGGGTACGGTGGTTGAGGGAAGACACCAAATGGATGTTTAGATTGTTTTCTTTAGGGGCAGTCGTTTAGCTCTTGTAGTCTTTACTAGTTGAGGGAGGGGCCGAGGTGGGGCCATAGCCATCGTGAAAACAGACCCTAGGAATATTTGTATATAAAGGCTCTTAAAGACGGGCCTGTACAGATATAGAAAATCTCCCAACCGAGTTCCGTGTTTCTTGTATCGCACTGCCACGAAACTCGGTGCACATTAAAGGACGTACGATTATGGCATCGAGCTACAATTGACGATACATATGTGGACAGTCTTGATACATGCATGTTCGTTGGGTGGTGTTTCGTAAACCTGAGGGCATTACTCTAGTATGGAATCTGATTTGATCGAAGGTGGCAGTTCGTACGCTTACGTAGCATAATAATGATAGATATATGTGGAACGTAACATTGTTATATAGAGATCCGAACATCACTACGGCGTAGGATGAGGGACTGCGTATATTTCGATGGTGTTACGGTGGAGACAATGCGAGTGGGGTACCACGGGGTGTACCTTAATATTGGGGGTAGCTACATATATACTATATTAGGTTAATCCACTAGGAAGTAAATGGGTACGACGTGTGCGTAAGCCTTGAGTGTTGTTTACCCAAGTAACCTAATAAATAACAGAATATGATTGAATGTTATATGTGGGATTATCCAAAATGTATAATTTAAATCCAGTCACCAGAATTTGTGTTCTGACCCCCTCCTCATAACATACTCGCAGGTCAGATTTGTGGCAGAGACAGTGCTTTGGATACTGGTTAGAAAGTATTATTAATATGGTAAGGCTATATTTTTATTATATTATATTATATCCATTCTGCTGTGAGATATTTTCTGAGCTCTAACATGTTTTATGTCTCTATCTTTTCTGCAGGATACCAGAGCAAACCAATCCGAGTTTTGATAGATTGGAATTTTGAAGAAAAGAAATTCGGTTTGTTGGAATTAGGGTTGTTACATACGACAAATTGATTACAAAAGTTATGCTGACTATATTGGTTTAACATGTATAAGATTATAATTATCATTCAGAAAACAATATTCCAACATAATACACTTTATTACATGTGAATCTAAATTCATATACATTTATTTCTTAATATAACTTGTAATCTCTCATTTGTTTTACCTAGTTCATGCAAACTGTCACATAGATTAACTCATCTACATAGCTACAAAGGGTAGCATAATGATCCTAAACATTATTTAAGATAAATTTATATCATAAGGATTGAACAAAAGAATTATATATAAATTTCTACAAACATAATCTGTGTTCCATAAACCTACATGCAAATTGCAGACTAAAATTTGTTTGTTTGGAAAAATTAAGCTATAGCCAAAACTGAAATTCATAAGATTAATTTGAGTAGGAGAAAAAGTGCATTGGCAGGTTCATTGTGAGAATCTGGTAATAAAGTATTTATCATATTTGACTTAACTTTTATCCTGATAAATGTAAAATAAATAGAATTGATCTAGTAAATTTTAAAATGCCAACTACTTATGTAGCAAGAATCAAAACTTTCAGTTAATGGGGTATAAAACTAAACAAAAGGGATATCTTTAAAAAGAATTAAGGATTAAACTAGCAAGAATGATCAAAGCAAAAGACTAGGAGATCTATCTTTGATAAATAGTGCTACATAACAAATGTTGCGGCTCTTGATCCAAATTCCCTTTTTTTCAAGCCAACATCATAATTTAATGAATTCCTATCTGTGAAAGAAGCACACGAGGAAAAAAATAGGATTAACATGGTTTCCTCCACTGTTAGACCAGCAATTGACTAAGACTTGATATTATCCAGCCAAATAAATTGCAATTGACTAAGACTTGATATTTTATCCAGCTAAAGGTGAATAAACGTACTTTTAGAACTTACTAAAAGCCATACGTATGTAGAAAACAAATCTAAGGCCGTTTATGTGACGACCCCTAAACCCTGTAAGACGGTGGCAAGGGTAATCTTTGGAATATAACACATAAACAAATAACAGCAGAACATAAATAAATAAATACACCAGATAATGTACAACAAAATATACTGGATAAATATAATCATCCGAGTTACACGGTATACAGGATCATACTTAGTACAAAATACAGTCCAACTATACATAAATGTCTACAGCGGAAAACAAACATAATATGTACAATAGGAGCTGAACAACATAAAAAGATATAAATGGTAGAATCCATCTTCAGCTCCAGCTATCCAGAATCAGCCTGCTAAAACCTGAATACAAGGCTACCCATGTAGAAATAAGGGCACCCGAGTTTGCAAGTGAAACAAACTACGAGTCAGTCATGGGACCGGTATGAGAAATCTACTTAACATATTTTATAATATGGCTAATCACAGGACCACACCACTTTCGCGGAACGGGTTTACTCCATTGGATTGCCAGTGCTTTAAAACAAGTTAATCTTTTAAACATCGCAATGCTTTTTATAAAAATGAAGCCATTATAAGACTCAGTTCCCATCACACAATGCAACGCAAACCGGAGGATAGAGTTTTTACCTTATAATGGCCAAATATGCTTGATACGAATAAAACAAAAGCATTTGGTATTATTACTAGTGTTTATATGTTTCAAAAACCATTTCTAATCATAAGTATCAATCACAGATGGCATTAATGCCCCATACCACTATGTTGCCATATATAGTTATACAATCAAAACCGCAAAGTCACGTATTTGGAAATTGGATTTCCGTCATGAACCAAGGCAAAAGATAGTCCTTACCGACTTCGAGACTCTCTAGCCCGAGACTCAGGGTCAGAGCGCATCGACCCTTGGATCGTCAGGGCCGGTCCACCGATGTGGATTAAAATGCCTGAACACTGCGTTTCCCTGCCCTTTGGGGCGTAAATGAGCCAAATGACTCCATCGGCTCCACATAGTCACCGATATATCTGAAGCGCCTCGCAACAGCAACAACCACACAGGTGAAAATAATATAAATGTCAGCCAGTTTAAGCACTGACACCACCTCTAACTAGAAAGAAACGCATGTCCTCCCTAAGGTCCTCTCCCGTTTCTGGCTCGTATCAGGGTGTGAGGTTCGCAAATCCACGCTATACACAAAGCTATGCCACACAGGCAGTGCTTTGATCATCGACCACAAGACTTTGCTTTTCAACAGAAGCCTTGATCATTTGCCTTTTAGGCATGCCACACAGGCAGTTCACTCCATGCGACTGATTTCTATCGATATATAACCTCTGAGCTCGTACGTCTCAGAGAAAGGCGTTAAGCAAGAGAATAAATTCTCCACTGTCAAACAGATATATATTTAATAGAGATCAATCAGCATAGAACAAAATCCAATGTCAGACACACAGTCCATTTACAAGTTCGTTCTGGGTCTGAACAAAACCGGAGGCACTACATACCTCGCTTATCCATCGATCTCCACGTACGTCTGGACGATCACCACTTATTATCTATATTTCGGGATGCCTCCCGATCAAGACATCAGTTACCATCCAACCGAGGTGAAGATCTCTGGTCTTCAACCACCGTCTTCATCATCGACTTCTTACCGTCGATTAATTATTTGAAATGAGATTTAACTCGGCCTTTTCAAATAATTCACGTATATTTAGAATTTAATTCAATTCTTTTCAATGGTTAAATTATTCGACATCAATAATTCTATTTTTAAATATAGTTTTCACGCCAAACACATTCAACCATCAAATATCTAATAAACCGGGTAAATTCGGTTTATTTTCATTCCATATCGTTTATAATATTTTATAACGATTTATCGCTATTTTTACTCATTTAAAAATAGCCAATTCATTCAAACGACGCTTCAGGCCATAACGCGGCCGTGGCGCTGTTTTTCTTCAGATTCGATTTACACATATCTGAAAATCTAACCGTTGGATCTTCACAAACTTTATATCATTAGAAAGATCTTTTCAAAACGAATCCAACGGTTTCGGTTTTGGGAAAATCCGACGGTCGGATCTCTCGGTACACTCGTTTGAAGTTTCGATTTCAAAATACGAACTGCAGCGTCGTTATTCGATTTAATTATATATATATAATCGATTCTGGCGCTGTTTTTCTTCAGATTTGAATTAAACATTCCAGACAATCCAACCATTGGATCTTCACAAAGTGGGTGTCAATGGAAAGATATTTCCAAAACGAACCCAACGGTTTCGGTTTTGGGAAAATCCGATGGTCGGATCTCCCGCACTAATCGTTTGAAATCACGGTTTCAAAATACGAACTGCAGCTTCGTTATTCGATTTATTATATATATATATAATCCATTCTTCGATTTCAAAACCATATTCACTTCCTATATTTGATAAAAATGATATTTTTATCCAACAGATATTTATTTCAACACATCATCATTTTTAACACTTCCTATTCACAATAAAAATGTAGATTTTATTGTTCAATCTATATATTCAACACATGAATGTTTTTGACTTCTCACATACGATAAAAATATGATTTTTATCGTTCTAGCCCTTTATTCAATACATGAATATTTTCTATAGTTGATATATAAAATAAAAATGTGATTTTTATTGTAAAACAATTTATTTCAAAACACGATTATTTTATATAGTTTATATATAAGGTAAAAAATTTATTTTTGGTGTTAAAACGATTTATTTAAAACACTAGTATTTTATATAGTCTATATATATGATAAAAATGTTATTTTTGGTGTTAAAACGATTTATTTAAAACACTAGTATTTTATATAGTCTATATATATGATAAAAATGTTATTTTTAAATTTCAAAGAATTTATTCAGTACACGAACTCCATTCAACACGTGAATTTATTTCAACATTCAACACATGAATTTTATTTCAACATTCAACTCATGAATTTTATTTCAACATTCAACACATGAATTTAAATCAAACACAGCAGTATTTCAGAAAATTTCGGCAGCATATTGGTAGGGTAGTTAAAACCGGGACCATCCCTAGTACGGCTCCTCGCTCTACCTTAAAGCCTCGCAGCTTTTGACAATGGGGATTTTCAATATCTAGTTCGTACGGAGACGAATTTTCCCATATACTAATCCTATTGGGATTTCAACCACAATCAATCATTTCAAATCAACCATTCATGATATTCACCAAATTTTCACATCAACCAATAATCCAAATGATATCACAACCAATATATATCGTCCATGATCTGTGGACGAGGGGAGTATATATATATATGTATATAGATATACGTATATAACTATATTTCTATTTCATTTCAATATCATTTCAATTTATTTCAACGCACATATCATTTTTACAACGCATATATAACTTATACATCAAACATACAACTTATACAACGCTTATACATGTGGTGTACAACGCTTATATAACTCATACTTTGACTATATAATTTATACATCGTTGTTTCCATATCATTTATAATTCAGAAATCTCACATTAGGTTCCACTCCACCAAAAATTATAGAAGGCCCAGAAAAATATCCGGTCCCTTCTAGAATGTAGAAGACGTCCACACGAGTCCACTGTCTCTTGTTTCACTGGATTTCGACCACATAGCAAAAAGATACGATTTTTTATAAGATAATCATATTTTGCCACACTTTAAAGTGTTGAAATCAGTTTAAATTAATAAACGTGTACCTCAGCAACTTAGTTCAAAACTAAGGATCGATTTTCACGCATATCCGTGTAGTATTACGACGATCGGAGGGCGCGGCGTCGAAGAGCATGGAGAGGCTCACGTGCGCCGGAAGTGGGGCCCCCTGCGATGGCCTGAGGCGAGCTCGGCGGCAGTTGGAAGTGGGAAACTTCCTGACGTCGATCCGATTGATTCATGCGACGAAAAAATCCAAACCTACTATGAATTCGAAGCTTAGAACGAGCTCTTCAAAATACTCCAAAGGAGCTCGTGATTTTAGTGCGTGGATTTGAAGTTTTGGAGGAGAGAAGGGGGAGAAGCTTTTCCGCCGTGCGGTGAGGGTTTTCTGGGAAGAATAGCGGGGAGAGAGAATGAACGTGATTGGCCCCTATTTTTTTTCTTTTTTATTTTATAAAATCCAAAAATACCCCCTTCCACACACGAACTCCAATCCAAACCCAACGACTGTCGTCCCTAGCTAAATACCCCCATTCCGAACATAATGGATATGTTTCGTAGGCCCATTCGACAGCTTCAGTCAGTTTTTCTTCAAATTAAAATATAAAACATTCAATATTTGATTTGAACATACATTTCAATTTGCTGGGGCCACATACTGATTCTAAAAATTCCCGAAAAATAAATCTAGCTATGTTTTGACGATACGGTCCCAACAAAACTAGTTTCGTCGAATTCTGAGACCGTTTGAAAAATGGCCATTTTCTGGTCGATCCAATTTAACTATAATTGACCAAACACATTCTCCTTCGCCACGCTCACATATTAACTTCAAAAATTATGAAATTTGAAACCTAGCAATAATTTCACATCCCGGATCCAACAAAAGTGGTTTCGTCGAATTCTGAGGTCGTTTGCAAAATGTCTATTTTCAAGGGCTATATATTCTCTATAGCGACCTTTCTGAAAATTCATTTGGCCATAACTCTTGCTTCCCGCTATGAAACTTCGATTTTTCAGATTCGTTAGAAAGGTATTCACTAACAGATTTAAATATTTTTGGTTTCACTAAAATCCGTTTTATTCTGCACCCGGTACAGTCAGTCAAAGTTTGAATTCAACTTTTGAAATTACCACGCCTTTTCAGGCCTTGTTTATAATTAAAATTAATTATATTTATTTTCAAACATCGATTCAAACTTACTTTATCTTTTAAAATAATTTATTTTAAATATCTAAAATTCACTAAAATAGCTAATTTCAAATTTTCAAACTGGTTCAGATTTTCCGGGTTGTTACAATCTCCCTCACTTAAAACTTTTCGTCCCCGAAAAGGAACAAAGTCGAAAGTGGTTTGATTAACTAACCCTACTTTCAATCTGGCTTCCATTCTTCAACTTTTCAGTTTCTAAGAATTTTCAAATTCTTCAAAAATTTGGCTAACACCCAAAATTTTCGAAAAATTTCGTCATAACCTCCTTTGTACGGGGAGGGGTTTGGAAATTTATTGGGCCGTATTAGGTACCCAATAAATCCTAATAAGCATACAGATATTTATAGTGATATATTCTAGTGTCCACGGGGGAGTGTGTATAGATAATAACTCCAGAGAATAAATTCTCGTCACCCCATAATAGATTTTGTGCCTTATCAACTAGAGAGATGTGTTTATTATCATCTACAGACCCGTGTGGGGTTTTTATTAATCCAGCAATTTATAGTTACAATTTTATATGGTTCATATCAGTCCTCAATTCAACCTGTAATATATAGTCCATATCTGTCATCAGTTCAACCTGTAATAAATAGTCATCGCTATACAAGCCTCTCGCTCGTATGGTAAATCTTCAACCTCGTCACAAAAGCTCCAAATGCTTGTGTGGTATATGATGAAGTATTCTATCTTCAAGAAGTATGTCATCTTCAAGAAGTATGCCATGCAGTGTAGTTCAAAATTAATTGTTACTATCCTATGGCGACATTTATTAATTACACACAGAATAACCAGCACTCCGCATCTAATGACACTCACAGGAGTTGATATAATAATAAAATTGTGCATCCAACTCATTAAGGTTTACCTATTTGTCGGGCATGCAAATAAATTCTTTACTCAACAGCTAATCCATTTACCTGTTCAAACATATATAACACACATGTATATATTTCTATCTATTCTCTAATCAGTTCAATGTGTGATTTAATCGAATAAATTTACCCTTCGTTCTCTTATCGATTAAATTAATTGTTATTCCAATAATTTAATTAATCTAATTCTCAATCACACAACACAAACATCAATCAATTTATTTTTAACTTTTCACAAATATACTAATTAATTCATATACTCTTTTAAAATCATTCAGACTATATAATTAAAAAGCTTACATCCATGAAAAGAAAACAACAACCAAGTAGAAAACATAATGGAAATTGCAAAATATGGTAAATGTACCTTGCACTAGAGTCAATCAGAGATATCCACCCTGCACTTAGGATAGGCTTTCTTAATGCTTTCCTCGGTTTCCCAAGTACAATCTCGTGGATCTCCACTCCATTGCACTTTGACTGGGTGAACCTTCTTGTTCCTCAACTCTTTTGTTTCTTTGCCAATAATCTTTATCGGCTCTCTTTTCACCGCCAATTCTGGAGTAATTTCCAATTCCTGTTGTGCGGCTTCTTCCACGACTAAATCTGGATCATGTACATGCTTGCGAATTTGAGATACGTGAAACACATCATGTACTCCAGGCAACCAATCCGGTAATAGAACTCTATATGCGAGAGTTCCATTCCGTTCAAGAATAGGGAATGGACCAATAAATCTAGGTGCCAACTTCCCAGTTTTGCCAAATCGAATTACTCCTCTCATCGGAGAAACCCTTAGATACACATAGTCACCAACAGCAAATGCTAAATCCCTCCTTCTCGAGTCTGCATAGCTCTTCTGTCGGCTTTGAGCGGCTAGTAATCATTTCTTAACGAAATCGAATTTGGCTGCAGCTTCACGGATCATATCAGGTCCCAATACCAGTCTATTACCAGGTTCAACCCAACAAGCAGGAGATCGGCATGGTCTACCATACAATGCTTCGAATGGTGACATTGTCAGGCTCGCTTGGTAGCTGTTGTTGTATGAGAACTCGGCCAAATGCAAATGGTCTTCCCATGATCCGCCAAAATCAATAACACAAGCCTGCAATAAATCTTTTAGAATACGATTCACCCTCTCAGTTTGACCATCTGTTTGAGGATGATAAGTGGTGCTTAGATTCAGCTTTGTCCCCAGTTCTACTTGAAATGCCTCCCAGAACTTGCTAGTAAATATTGGATCTCTATCACTAACTATACTGATTGGCACTCCATGTAGCTAAACTATTTCCTTGAAATATACCTGTGCCAGACTCTGAGCAGTTCTATTGGATCTGACAGGTATAAAATGGGCGGTCTTCGTGAAGCGATCTACGATCACCCAAATACTGTCATTTCCTTTCTTGGTTCTGGGAAAACCATCTATGAAGTCCATGGAAATATGTTCCCATTTCCAGCCTGGAATGTCCAGCGGTTGCAACAATCCGGCAAGTTTTTGTTGGTCGCTTTTGACTAGTTGGCAAGTAGGACACCTGCTAACATATATTGAAACGTCCCTTTTCATAGCCTTCCACCAAAATGTTATCTTGAGATCGTTATACATTTTGCTCACACCTGGATGGATACTCAGCTTGGACTTGTGACATTCGTCTAACACTTCTCTTTTGAGCTCGGGGATGTCGGGAACACAAATCCTTCCTCTCAATCTTAGAATCCCCTCGTTAACTATTTGAAAACCCAAGGGTTCGCCTTTCTGAATTCTTCTGATCATATCCTTAATAAAATTATCATCCTTCTGAATAATAGATATTTTGTCAATCAAGGAAGTCGTAATGATAAAACGGGCGATTATTGCATTCTTTCGACTCAGCGCATCGACAACAACATTGGCTTTCCCTGGAGTGTACAAAATCTCAAAATCGTATGCTGCAAGAAATTCTAGCCAACGTTGTTGTCTCAGATTCAAGTCTTCCTGGGTGAACAGATACTTTAGCGACTGATGATCTGTATATAGTTCGAACTTCTTACCCAAAAGATAATGTCTCCAGATTTTCAAAGAAAATACGATAGCCAACAACTCAAGATCGTGAGTAACGTAATTCTTCTCATGCAGTTTCAGCTGACGGCTAGCATAAGCAATCACTTGACGTCTTTGCATTAACACTGCACCAAGGCCTTCTCTAGAGGCATCTATCCAGACTTTCAAGTCTTGATTGCCATCGATAATCGTTAACACTAGAGCAGTTGTTAATCTTAATTTTAGCTTCTGAAAAGCCTCCTCACATTTTGGAGTCCACTTGAATTTTGCGTGCTTCTTTGTAAGCTTTGTCAAAGAACTAGATATCTTCGAAAAATCTTTAACAAACTTCCGATAATAACTAGCTAATCCAAGAAAACTTCGAACTTCTGTCGGAGTACTAGGCTGCTTCCAATTTTGAATATCGGTGATCTTACTTCGATCCACAGCAAGTCCTTCCTTTGACACGACGTGACCAAGAAACTTTACTTCATCTTGCCAGAATATACATTTGGAAAGTTTAGCTTTTAAAACATTCCTTCTCAGAATTTCTAACACTTGTTCCAAATGTTTCGCGTGCTCGCTCTCTGACTTAGAGAAGATCAATATGTCATCAATGAAAACCAAAACAAATTTATTCAAGACTTCTCTGAATACCTGGTTCATCAGATCGACAAAATACGCTGGAGCGTTACATAAGCCGAACGACATTACTAACCACTCATAGAATAAGTCTGGACCTCTAAATGTTGTCATAGGAACACACTCTTCGGCAATACGAAGCTGATGGAAGCCTGTAGCTAGGTCCATCCTGGAAAATACTTGTGCGCCATTCAATCGGTCCAACAAATCATCAATTCAC
Source organism: Allium sativum (assembly GCA_030737875.1). Taxonomy (NCBI): domain Eukaryota; kingdom Viridiplantae; phylum Streptophyta; class Magnoliopsida; order Asparagales; family Amaryllidaceae; genus Allium; species Allium sativum. Next base: position 381,415,202 of record CM060920.1, read on the forward strand.
GGCAATGGATATTTGTTCTTTAATGTCTGTTTATTCAAGTCATGATAATCCACACATAGTCGAAGAGTACCGTCTGACTTTGGGACAAACACCATTGCTGCTCCCCAATCAGAGAAACTAGGCCTGATCAGACCCTTCCATACGAACTATCGAGTCTGATTGTCTAATTCTTCTTTCTTCTTTAGAGTCATTCTCCGAATAGCGTGCACTACTGGCCTTGCATTCGGAATTAAAGCGATCTTGAAATCAATTTCCCTCTTCGGAGGCAAGCTAACAACTTCTTCAAACACATCCACATAATTCTTAATGACAGGAATATCTTTTATGATGTCTGGAATATTCTCTGTGACTACAGGGATATTTTCTATTTGAGCAGGAGAAACATCAAGAGCTGACCAAAAGTCTTTTCTATCTTAATTCGGACCTTCACATGGTATGGTTATATGATCCCCTGATTTAATCTTTGCCCTTACCACTCTCTCGGCACATTTAACCTCTGCTTCATATTTGGTTAACCAATCCAATCCCAAAATAAGATCGAATTCGGTAAAATTCATGATGATCGAGATGGTAGGAAACCGATATCTGGAAAAAGAGACAGGCACCCCACAAACCCAACTAAGATCGAGGGAACCCCCAACTGGATTATGGACAGTGATGGGTTCTTTGAGCTTTTTCAATTTCAAATCCAACTTCTTAACTTCATTCTTTGCAATAAAGCTTTGTGACGCGTCTGTATCAAACAGTACTTTAACTGGAATATCTTTGACAGTAAGCGTGCCTTCCAAAACATCATACCTTCCTTGACTAGCTGAGGGTACTGAAGTTTCTGCCACTTCATTCACATGTACTACTTCAGATTTCCTTAAGGGATGGCAATCCTTTGCAAGATGACCAGTTTTATGGCATTGTTTGCACTTCCTATCCTCTTGAAACTTCTCATCAGGTCTAAATCTCTTCTTCTTTTGCTTTCGATTGGCTCTAAATCCATCCTTTCTTTGTTTCTTTAAGGCTCTGCAATTTATCGACAAATGTCCCTGCTTATTGCAGTTATTGCATACGGCAGTTGTTATTGGTTCTTTCTCAGCTTTACCCCTTTTCCTCTTGGCTTTGGGCTTCTTACTGACCTCAGGCATTGTACTGGCCTCAGGACTATCAGTTTCAGACTCCCCTTTGTTACTAGAGCTGACTTCCTCTTCGTCGTTCAAAAGACCTTTCTTATAGATATCTTCATACTGATAAGCCATGTATATCATTTCAGAAAAAGGAAGCTTCACATGTCCCATCACACTATTCTGGTACTTCCTTTAAAGACCATTAATAAACCTCAGATTCTTCCTCTTCGGATTTTGAATTAGATGAGGGGCAAAATGAGAAAGTTCATTGAATTTCTTATGATATTCTGGGATATCCATATCTCCTTGTATCAAATAGTAGAATTCATCACATAACCGCTCAGTTGCTTCTAGAGGAGTAAATCCTTTACCGAAAATCTCTTTGAATCTATCCCAGGTGATATCACCTTCTAGATTATCCTTAATGATTGTTTCCCACCAGATTAAAGCTTCTTCTTTGAGCGCCCAAGATGCCACTAATCTTTTCTGATCATCTCTCAGCTGGAAACGCTCAAAAATTCTTTCAGCAGAACTCATCCAAGCTTGAGTTTGAATAATCGATTCATTACCCGAGAATTGTACTCCACCCAGATTTCGATATCTCTTAAATAGAGCCTCTAGATCTGGTTCAGCATTCCTTCTATTTCTTACACTCATTTTCTAGTACTTCTGCAAATAGCAAACCAAGTGTCAGGTCAATAGAAAAGATATTATAAAGCATAGAGACATATACTTGAATGTAAATGCATCTATCGAGATGTATTCCATTCTGCTATACTCATACTAGGATATTACTGATCCTATCTGTAATGTGTTACTCGTCCTAGAACACTACTGGTTCTATTTCTAACGAGTTCGTTAATATGTCATATTCCAGAACTAAGCTTAACCAAAGCTCTGATACCACATGTGACGACCCCCAAACCCCGTAAGATGGTGGCAAGGGTAATTTTTGGAATATAACACATAAACAAATAACAGCAGAACAGAAACAAATAAATACACCAGATAATGTACAACAGAATATACTGGATAAATATAATCATCAGAGTTACACAGTATACAGGATCATACTTAGTACAAAATACAGTCCAGCTATACATAAATGTCTACAGCGGAAAACAAACATAATATGTACAATAGGAGCCGAACAACATAAAAAGATATAAATGGTAGAATCCATCTTCAGCTCCAGCAATCCAAAATCAGCAGCTAAAACCTGAATACAAGGCTGCCCGTGTAGAAATAAGGGCACCCGGGTTTGCAAGTGAAACAAACTACGAGTCAGTCATGGGACTGGTATGAGAAATCTACTTAACATATTTTATAATATGGCTAATCATAGGACCACGCCACTTTCACGGAACGGGTTTACTCCATTGGATTGTCAGTGCTTTAAAACAAGTTAATCTTTTAAACATCGCAATGCTTTTTATAAAAATGAAGCCATTATAAGACTCGGTTCCCATCACACAATGCAACGCAAACCGGAGGATAGAGTTTTTACCTTATAATGGCCAAATATGCTTGATACGAATAAAACAAAAGCATTTGGTATTATTACTAGTGTTTATATGTTTCAAAAACCATTTCTAATTATAAGTATCAATCATAGATGGCATTAATGCCCCATACCACTATGTCGCCATATATAGGTATACAATCAAAACCGCAAAGTCACATATTTGGAAATTGGATTTCCGTCATGAACCAAGGCAAAAGATAGTCCTTACCAACTTCGAGAATCTCTAGCCCGTGACTCAGGGTCAGAGCGCATCGACCCTTGGATTGTCAGGGCCGGTCCATCGATGTGGATTAAAATGCCTGAACACTGCATTTCCCCGCCCTTTGGGGCGTAAATGAGCCAAATGACTCCATCGGCTCCACACAGTCACCGATATATCCGAGGCGCCTCGCAACAGCAACAACCACACATGTGAAAATAATATAAATGTCAGCCAGTTTAAGCACTGACACCACCTCTAGCTAGAAGAAACGCATGTCCTCCCTGAGGTCCTCTCCCGTTTCTAGCTCGTACCGGGGTGTGAGGCTCGCGAATCCACGCTATACACAAAGCTATGCCACACAGGCGGTGCTTTGATCATCAACCACAAGACTTTGCTTTTCAGCAGAAGCCTTGATCATTCGCCATTTAGGCATGTCACACATGCAGTTCACTGCATGCGACTGATTTCTATCGATATATAACCTCTGAGCTCATACGTCTCAGAGAAGGGCGTTAAGCAAGAGAATAAATTCTCCGCCGCCAAACAAATATATATTTAATAGAAATCAATCAGCACAGAACAAAATCCAATGTTTGACACATAGTCCATTTACAAGTTCATTCTGGGTCTGAACGAAACCGGAGGCACTATATACCTCGCATATCCATCGATCTCCACGTACGTCTGGACGATCACCACTTATTATCTATATTTCGGGATGCCTCCCGATCAAGACATCAGTTACCATCCAACCGAGGTGAAGATCTCCGGTCCTCAACCACCGTCTTCATCATCGACTTCTTACCGCCGATCAATTATTTGAAATGAGATTTAACTCGGCCTTTTCAAATAATTCACGTATATTTAGAATTCAATTCAATTCTTTTCAATGGTTAAATTATTCGACATCAATAATTCTATTTTTAAATATAATTTTCACGCCAAACACATTCAACCATCAAATATCTAATAAACCAGGTAAATTCGGTTTATTTTCATTCCATATCGTTTATAATATTTTATAACGAATTATCTCTATTTTTACTCATTTAAAAATAGCCAATTCATTCAAACGACGCTTCAGGCCATAACGCGGCCGTGACGCTGTTTTTCTTCGAATTTGATTTACACATATATGAAAATCTAACCGTTGGATCTTCACAAACTTTATATCATTAGAAAGGTCTTTTCAAAACGAATCCAACGGTTTCGGTTTTGGGAAAATCCGACGGTCGGATCTCCCGGTACACTCGTTTGAAGTTTCGATTTCAAAATACGAACTACAGCGTCGTTATTCGATTTAATTTAATTATATATATATATATAATCGATTCTGGCGCTGTTTTTCTTCAGATTTGAATTAAACATTCCAGACAATCCAACCGTTGGATCTTCACAAAGTGGGTGTCGTTGGAAAGATATTTCCAAAACGAACCCAACGGTTTCAGTTTCGGGAAATTCCGATGGTCGGATCTCCCGCACTAATCGTTTGAAATCACGGTTACAAAATACGAACTGCAGCTTCGTTATTCGATTTATTTTCTTTATATATATATATATATATATATATATATGTATGTAATCCATTCTTCGATTTCAAAACCATATTCACTTCCTATATTTGATAAAAATGATATTTTTATCCAACAGATATTTATTTCAACACATCACCATTTTTAACACTTCCTATTCACAATAAAAATGTAGATTTTATTGTTCAATCTATATATTCAACACATGAATGTTTTCGACTTCTCACATACGATAAAAATATGATTTTTATCGTTCTAGCCCTTTATTCAACACATGAATATTTTCTATAGTTGATATATATAATAAAAATGTGATTTTTATTGTAAAACAATTTATTTCAAAATACAATTATTTTATATAGTTTATATATAAGGTAAAAATGTTATTTTTGGTGTTAAAACGATTTATTTAAAACACTAGTATTTTATATAGTCTATATAAATGATAAAATTGTTATTTTTGGTGTTAAAACGATTTATTTAAAACACTAGTATTTTATATAGTATATATATATGATAAAAATGTAATTTTTTATCTTTCAAAGAATTTATTCAATACACGAACTCCATTCAACACGTGTATTTAATTCAACATTCAACACATGAATTTTATTTCAACATTCAACACATGAATTTAAATCAAACACAGCAATATTTCAGAAAATTTCGGTAACATAACGGCAGGGTAGTTAAAACCGGGACCGTCCCTAATATGGCTCCTCGCTCTACCTTAAAGCCTCGCAGCTTTTGACAATGGGGATTTTCAATATCTAGTACGTACGTAGACGAATTTTCCCATATACTAATCCTATTGGGATTTCAACCACAATCAATCATTTCAAATCAACCATTCATGATATTCACCAAATTTTCACATCAACCAATAATCCAAATGATATCACAACCAATATATATCGTCCATGGTCTGTGGACGAGGGGAATATATATAAATATATATATATATATACATACGTATATAACTATATTTCTATTTGATTTCAATATCATTTCAATTTATTTCAACGCACGTATCATTTTTACAACGCATATATAACTTATACATCGAACATACAACTTATACAATGCTTATACATGTGGTGTACAACGCTTATATAACTCATACTTCGACTATATAATTTATACATCGTTGTTTCCATATCGTTTATAATTCAGAAATCTCACATTAGGTTCCACTCCACAAAAAATTATAGAAGGCCCAGAAAAATATCCGGTCCCTTCTAGAATGTAGAAGACGTCCACACGAGTCCACTGTCTCTTGTTTCACTGGATTTCGACCACATAGCAAAAAGATACGATTTTTTATAAGATAATCATATTTTGCCACACTTTAAAGTGTTGAAATCAGTTTAAATTAATAAACCCGTACCTCGGCAACTTAGTTCCAAACTAGGGATCGATTTTCACGCAAATCCATGTAGTACTACGACGATCGGAGGGCGCTGCGTCGAAGAGCATGGAGAGGCTCACGTGCGCCGGAAGTGGGGCCCCCTGCGATGGCCTGAGGCGAGCTCGGCGGCGGTTGGAAGTGGGAAACTTCCTGACGTAGATCCAATTGATTCAAGCGACGAAAAAATCCAAACCTGCTATGGATTCGAAGCTTAGAACGAGCTCTTCAAAATACTCCAAAGGAGCTTGTGATTTTAGTGCGTGGATTTGAAGTTGTGGAGGAGAGAAGGGGGAGATGCTTTTCCGCCGTGCGACGAGGGTTTTCAGGGAAGAATAGCGGGGAGAGAGAATGAACGTGATTGGCCCCTATTTTTTTTCTTTTTTATTTTATAAAATCCGAAAATACCCACTTCCACACACGAACTCCAATCCAAACCCAACGACTGTCGTCCTTAGCTAAATACCCTCATTCTGAATACAATGGGATATGTTTCGTAGGCCCATTCGACTGCTTCAGTCAGTTTTTCTTCAAATTAAAATATAAAACATTCAATATTTGATTTGAACGTACATTTCAATTTGCTGGGGCCACATGCTGATTCTAAAAATTCCCGAAAAATAAATCTAACTATGTTTTGACGATACGGTCCCAACAAAACTAGTTTCGTCGAATTCTGAGACCGTTTGAAAAATGGCCATTTTCTGGTCGATCCAATTTAACTATAATTGACCAAACACATTCTCCTTCGCCACGCTCACATATTAACTTCAAAAATTATGAAATTTGAAACCTAGCAATAATTTCACATCCCGGATCCAACAAAAGTGGTTTCGTCGAATTCTGAGGTCGTTTGTAAAATGTCTATTTTCAAGGGCTATATATTCTCTATAGCGACCTTTCTGAAAATTCATTTGGCCATAACTCTTGCTTCCCGCTATGAAACTTCGATTTTTCAAATTCGTTAGAAAGGTATTCACTAACAGATTTAAATATTTTTGGTTTCACTAAAATCCGTTTTATTCTGCACCCGGTACAGTCAGTCAAAGTTTGAATTCAACTTTTGAAACTATCGCGCCATTTCAGGCCTTGTTTATGATTAAAACTAATTATATTTAATTTCAAACATCGATTCAAACTTACATTTCGTCGTTATCATTTAAAATAATTTATTTTAAATATCTAAAATTCACTAAAATTCACTAATACAAGTGGCTAGGGTTCGAGTTGGTTGTTACTAGCGGGATTAGGAGACGAACAAAATTTCATTGGAGATTCGAGTATTTTTAGGATTTTAATTATGTTAAGAAAATTTTGGGGAAAGTGGGTAGTTTAGTGTGTATTACGTTATAGAAAGAAAAAGAAGGCGACAACCCTCAAAATAAAGCGCGTTAACTTAAGATAGAAAGGAAAAGAAGGCGACAACCCTCAAAATGAAGCGCATTAACTTAGATAGCGTTTAGATTTTTAATTTCTAGTTTAGCATACACTTTTGACAACATTTTGGAGAGAGATGTTGTCCAATATTGCTGTTAATAACACATTTTCTTATAGTGTGTGTGTACCTAGACCCTCACACGAATTGACTGCCTACTGTAACCCGGGTCCCGTTCTAGGGCTGCATCCAATGCATGGAACTCGGTCGGGAGCTTCCCATATCTGTACAAGCCCGCTTCAATAGGCCTACAATACAGATATCCAAGTATGGTATGCATTTTCACGGTGGCTATGGCCTCACCCCGGACCCTCCCACAACCGGTGAAAGACTACATCAAGAGCTAAGTGGCATGCCCCTATCAAACAATCTAGCATCCAATTTGGCATGTTTTGCAACCAACGTCTCGATAGTGAAATATCGATGGTCTTTAGGTTTTGCTCTAGTCTTTCCGTGTCACACTGACTGCCGATGACATATATCCGACAATTATTATCATGTATTGGTTCTGACCTGCCTCTCTGAGGCAAACCACCTAATCACCCAACGCCATCAGCTACAACCTTCTGACTGCCAAACTACCGTTTCAGTCATGGTATACTCACCGGGTGATACTGTGTATACCAAACCTCTACAAGTACAGTCTGAGCATGCGCCGTAAAGAGGACCACCATGGAGTACCCTATCACATCCCATAGAAGCCGTGTGCTTCTCTCCAGTCCCGCAGAACAATAAGACAGAATAATCAGGAAGAATAGTCAAGCATAATAATCAGATGGATGTGCTCCTCTCGTGTCTCCAGACACAACGATGATTTACCTCGTTGGGTTCTTCACATTCGTGCGTGCGGACTAGTCCAAGCGCATCACGTTAATGTCTTATTAGATCCAGTGTCTAATCTTTTTTATCACACACTTGTTTTACCTCATCAGGTTGCAAATTAACTTGATTATCCATACATCCACTTTTATTCGAGTTACTAGGTTTTCCTTGAACCTCTTATATCTCATTAAAACAGACCCTTTTCAAGATTAGCTTATTAATTAGACAAGTTTAACTTAGCACACCTAAGTTCATTTAATAAGCCCAATATAACTATTTATTTTATTTCTAGGTTGTAATTAACGAATGTAATCTATAGCGCTTTCCCATGTCATGTCAAGTCAAGTCAAGTTCGATACATCACTGTTCAGATGTTTTACAGTTACAAGTTACTTAATGTTTAATTAAGTATATTTTAATCCAAATGTTTTCTGTTAACTTGTTACTTAATATATAATTAATTCAACTTATTTCATTTCATAAGTCTAATTTATTCTCTCTTATTTAATCATTACCTTGTCTTACACTGTCATCACAACTTGTTGTTTTTTACTTATTAACTGAGTTTTCTTAACTAAGGTTTATTAATAAGTTCTCTTTTCATTTATTATAACCCATGTTATAATTCCACTTGTCCCTAGGACAATACTACCTATTATATTACATTCTCATTCATATAATTAAATACAATAGGTTATATTCCCCGTTAATCACATTTTCCCTTGGTTCCTTAACGTTAATCAAACTTTTAATGTTGTAACATCCATTTATTTACCATCTTGTATGTTCTCATTATTTCAGGAAAATATTTCACACACCTCATTAGATTGATTAGCAGAAAGATATAAAGACCCATTTCCATAACGCACATCAAACAAGATCTGTAGTTGCAAGCTATTTCTTTTATTTACATAGTGGACATACATATATCTTTTTTTTATTAGTGTGCAATACGATAAAAAAATCCCTACTTCGCAGTAATCCCTTTTTTCTTTTCTTTTCTTTTCTTGCAACTATGTCTTAAATAATTTTGCCGTTATGGAAATGCATCAATTTTCCCAAAATCCAACAAACTAAGTCTACTAAGAATTTCCCCTTTTTAATTATTTTCTGAGTCAAATGTTAATTCCTGTTTTCATCTATCATTTCCCAATCACTGTAAATTTTTAATGCAAATTAGGAATATATATATATATATTCTCTTCCATTATTTTCAATTTCACTGTAATCTTGTTTACAACATATCCAGTTTGTCATTAAACAACAATCTTAAGAACATACTTATGTTTATTGTAAATTCCACAATTCGGTATTACTATAATTCTTATTCCAGACGGAGAATTAATTGAACAAATCACAACAACAATACTCTCAACTTATTTTGAATAGAATTCAACGCAATTACCATAAATTACAGTTTTTTAACATGTTAAGAATTACGGGGAATGTAAACGGTAAATATACCATTATTCCAAAAGGTATTAATTATAAATTTACTCACCTAACTGCTTTCCATACCTTAAATCTGATTCAGATTTGTGATTCCATAATCTTCCTAACTGAATCTAGTACTAAAATAACCACGGGTTTACAAATCTGATATTAAAATAATAAGGGAGGAAAGAAAACTAAATAATTCAGATTCATAGGATTTACCTCACGTTGACAAGAAATCGGAACACCTATATTGTTGATATATATTTTTTGTCTTCAAATCTTGAATCAGAATTTCCTAAAGCTAATTTTCTAATTTCTGAAAGATTTGGAGAGGAAAGAAAATGTCAGAGCCTTGGCGTCATCTTAGAAAATATGCATTGAAGGCTAGGCCTTGCTAATCTATTTGTAGGTGTACAGGAAATTTTGGTCTGTCGGATTTAACAATATAAAATCTAAATCGGTTGAACAAGAAAAACATGCCAGAAAATGCAGATCTTGCCCTGGGAGGGCCAACCTATATGTCGATCCACCTTAGAGTTGTGTCGACCCTATGGTCAACCCATGGGTTGACCCATGTATGCCCTGGGTCTGAACGTGATTTCAGCAGCTATTAATGTTTATTTTAATGTTACGTTTAACGTTTGTTTTATTTTTTAATATTGCTTCTGTGAATTATCATTTTCCATTTATAACATTTATCTAATTTCAAATTTCAAATTTTATGCGCGTATATATGTATACAATCTTTTAAATCTTTATTTGTTAATAACTTTGTCATAGGGGCTCTGTTTGGGAAAAGTCATATATCAAACGAATCAGAAAATTGCCACAAACACAATGTTATATGTTTCGGGGCTAAATTCTGAAATAATAAATTATCTATACTTTCGTTTAATATTTATATAAAATACCGGGAGTTACAGCTAGACAGAGCAACTACCAATTCATAGAACTGGTGGATAAACCACCACCCATGTCCTCAACATGATCATATACAAGATCAAAACTATAAAACTATATAAGCTAAGCACGTAGTGAAATGGTCGAGATCATAAGTGTAAGCAAGTCTCGTATCTAATGAAGCATCGCTAAAAACCCTCCTGATCTCCTATTCATCTTCACCATTAGTAGCAAGGGTTAGGCCATGGTCATGCACTCAATATAACAAATGTCTACTCTCACCTTCATGTTCACTGATAAAGGAGTAGTAAGTACGAGTTTGAGGAGCAAATCTCATGTCCATGAGAATATGGCACGAAACAAGCTCATTAGGATACCAACTAATAAGAGATTAATCAACCGACGAAGGGGGCTCGTTGTTGTCAACAGTATCAAGGAGTGGATCAACAGAAAGTAAGGGAACTATAGCAGGAGGAGGCAAGTCAGACCTAAAAGGCACGACAAGAGGTGGCAAAACAAACATAGGGACATCAGTAGGGACAACTTGCTTCTAGCAAGTCATAGAAGAATTGGCTGGGGCGGAGATGTAACTTAGACAACTTGGTAATAGGAACCCACATTTTGGCTGGAGGACGAGCAAGAGGAATGTTGTCTTCAAGCAGAATAGGAACAACATCAATCAGAATAGAACGAGACTCTAACGAGTGTTCAATCGACTCACATGTCGTACAAATATCTGGCTTTTAACTATAACCAACTATAGCGTTAACATCCAACCCTTTGGCAACACAAACCCTGATAGAAGAAGGAAGAGGCTTTTTGGGGGTCATTTCAATCAAAGCCTTAGTGTAGACTACAGACTCTAGCTATAATATTAACACTATAACATTTAACCTTACCAACCAAACCAGCTGAACAATCAAGCCCAATCATGGGTTGCAAAATAGATGGAATATAAGATAAATGATCCCACACTGGAATAGACATAACCTGCTCCTTAGCTTTCAAAACAAATGGGCTCTAAGCTGTAATAAGGAAAGGCTTACCTTTAATGATAATAGGTTTAGCTTCTAGAATATGTCGTCCCACCTTACGTTTTGCAAACTTGACCAAAAAAAAAACATATCATAATCAAAGTGTATACTATGGCCTCCACGTGGCTTCCACCTGGGGGATCACTTCTTGACAACATGGTATGCAAAACTGAAATCTATAAAGAATTCAACAAGGTAGCCGTCCCATTAATCATATGCAACTTGCATGACATCTGACGTCGGTACCATAACACCATTTTCTTCCTCATAATCGAAAACCCATGGAGTGTGATCGTCGGCATTCATAGGAAGACTAGTAAAAAAAATGGTCTAGATGGGCTTAGGATTGGTCAAAATCGGAGGAGCACGCTCAACAGAATTAGAAGCAACATAGTCCTCGTGAATATTTGAATGAGCACTAGGAGTGCAACCATTATTCTCACACGAATAATGCTACAATGTCCGAAAGAGAATTTGTCAAAACATGCGAATAGTTTAGTTTTGATTCGGAATTTTAGATTGAAAATTAAGAAGAGAAAATGAGAGGTGCGATTCATGGAAGGTGCAGAAAATGCAAGGTCCAGATCTTTTTCGCATAAACTGACAAAAACTTCTTCTGGCATAATATCATTTCCGTTCTCACACATGCCAGCTTGCGCACAAGGCTTCTCCACATTTAAACACACAGCAGCAGCAGCAATGTTACCAAGCTCAACAAAGACACTCCTAATCCACTTATGGGATTCCAACAATAACAGACTGATTTTCCACATTATGTGCATTACCTAACTGGCGAAAACCCAAAGTAGAAGCAGCAATCGACTTCGACAAGATTAAAGGAGGAGTAGAGACCGAGGCCATGTTTGAAATGAGAGAGTTTTCTTTGTTAGTAGCAGGATGAGAAATACCTGAAAGTGGGTTAGCACTGAATGAAATCAATTTACCTAGGGCATTAGCAAATTCACAGAATTGAGTAGTTAGGCATCAATTTGAGGAAGAAGAAGAAGTCGCCACTAATAATGGGGCCGGAGCGGTAAGCAAACTAGTGACTAGCAGACGACCAACAGAAAGGAAAGTGGATTGGGTAGACAAGGCTCGTCCAAATTTGGTGGTTGCGACAGAGGTGGAGGAGTCAAGGGTCGAGAGCAGAGGCGATGAGTACGAAGGCGACGGGCGTGAAATCGCAAGAAACATTATAAGGGAGAGGCCAATTGTATTATGCATGAATTATTTATTTCGTTCTTAAATTATTAGGCATTTACAACCCAAAATGGTTCCAATACAACTCACACTAGAAATGAAACGCATGCATAATACAACCATGCTAACCCCTTAAATTCATGGAATATTCATCAACTTTAACTCAGATCTATCTCAAGGTGTTTCTCTCTTCTTCTTCAAGCTTGTAATCATAGCAGGAAAAACAATCACTGCTCATACTTGGAGTTTTCCCTATGCATGCAACATATATCTGCTACTTCTGACACGACTCGTCACGATTTCTAGCAGCTAGTAAAGTATCTCCACTTAATTCGCTTACTGGTCAGCTTTACTTGGATAATGGCTAATTCAATTACTTCTCTTGCACTTCGATCCTTCTTCTTGAAAATACGGCGGTTTCTCGCTCCAAATGGACCAAATAATGGTTGTTAAGGTGATGTATTACACCTTGGATTGTAAGTTTTCGCCATGACAACTCTTAACCAAGTACGCAACAATCTCTTGGAAATTATTGTTGTGCAAAACTAAATTAGTGGTCATTTTGTAATTTTTCAATATTAATTGTATTAGCATATTCACATTCGAAAAACAAATTCCTGTTACTTGAGGTAGCTGACTTGCATAGAACACAAACTATATCATAATTAGACAGTCTTTCAAGAGCAGGGAGTGTCTTTGTTGTAGCTTTGTAAAAATTGAGGCAACTTTGGACCAATTTGATCTATCCAAAACGATTTTGCATTGTGAATAAGGTCTATCTTTCTGTCTGACTGCTTCCCAAGCTGTCTAGTAGAAGTTTCACTGCCAGTGTGATTCCAAGCCCATATATCATGTTCACGATCCAAAAATAAAGGCATGGCTTCTACCATGCTTTTGCACTCTGTTGCATGGAATACAGGCACAGTTCCAAGAATTATTAAGCATAACTTCCTCCACCTTTTTCTCTTGGCACCCAATGGGTGAAAAGGAATCTCAACCAAGTAGGTTTAGTAAGGGCACCATTTATCCAAAGATCTCTCCATGTTAAAAAGGCTGAAGACATTGATGAGAAGGAGGAACTATAGCTGAGAGAATTATAAAGCTTGTTATTTTATTCAGTAAGAAATTGTTTTTGATTGATACAAAATAGAACAGAAAGACCTGATATATATACAGGTGAATGTAACGGTAAAATACATTATTTTGGGTAAGCAAAATATAATTAGGGGTATTTAGTTTGAAGAACAAGTTTCAAAAAAAAAAAAAAAATAGATCAAAGGACAACCAAGTTTCATAATTAAATTAAGGACAAAGACCAAATTTTATTATACAACATAAAATTCACTTTAACTGTTATTATCAACAAATTAATTTATAAAATAAAAAACAACCCTCAAAAATGAAAGAAAAAAAATATGATTTTAAAATTATTTTAGTCAATTTATGTTATTATAAATATATAAAAATAATCAGTTCGAAAAGCTAAATGAATATAGCTTTATAACTTGAAAATATAGCTTTATGTTGTATCATCCAAATACAGAATCAAGTCATTTTAAAGCTAATCTCATTTACATCATAAAAAAGCTATACTGTAAATAACGAAGCTATATGCATTTAGCTTTCCGTCCAGAATTTTCTAATATTGCTTGTTCTTCCATATTTACAACAAAAAAAACATTTCATAATTAATTTTTATTATTTTTTAATCTTATAATCACAGAAAATAATTTTATCTTAATTTTTATTATTTGTGAAATGCCAACACATGTCCTTAGTTTAAAATATTTGGACTTTTTCCAATTAAAATATGAAAGTAGTCCTTAATTTACATAGCAAAAGTCGTTTGTCCTTTGATCTAATTTTTTTCTGAAATGTGTCCTTGAAACAAATATCCACATATAACTATGGCAATGTGACGTGGCACAGTATAGGACAAACTTATCCATAATTAAATGTTTTGTTGATTCATCGTTCTATTCCAGAATTCATTGTCTTTCCTTTTATTTCCCCCCTTCAAACCTAGGGTTGGCCATGTCAAACCCTAGTTTGCTTCTGATCTTTTCTCCGTTCACTTTGTACTTGACTTAAGTGTGCTGGATCCGAACTATGAGCCTCAATTGGGTCTTCCTCCCTTGTCATTCGAACTGCAGCTTTAATATTTGGCTTCAAGCTGTCGATTTGAAGTTCTGGTCGCTGGTTAGCTACACTTGACGCTGATTTTGTGTCGATTGGCCTGATATTCAGGGCGTCGCGTAGTCTGGTAAAGTTTTTAGCTGAGAGAGCCTTGGTAAGTATGCTTTTTGATGGTAAGACGATACGTAATTTACTTGTAGCTTTCCCTCCTTTACTTGCTCTCGAACGAAGTGAATGTCGATTTCTATGTGTTTAGTTCGTGCGTGCTGAATAGGATTAGCTGTCATGTATATCAAGCTTTGATTATCACACCAGATTGTTGCTTTTTGATTGTTTAATAGATTTAGCTCCTTTAATATTGATTGCAACCATATTATTTCTGATGTAGCGTTGGAAATGCTTCTATACTCCGCTTCCGCACTTGATTTTGAAAATGTTGGTTGCTTTTTCGATGTCCATGATATTAGATTGTCTCCTATATAGATACAGTACCCTGTTACCGATCTTATATCGTCGGGATCTACTGTGCAGTCTGAGTCAGTGAATCCTATGATATTTAACTCTTTTCCTCCTTTTATTGTTAAGCCATACTGTATAGTCCCCTTTAAATATCTCAGTATTTGTTTTACTACTTTCCAGTGTTCATCCATTGGATCCTGCAAAAATTGTGAAACTTTGTTAACACTGAATGAAATGTCTGGTCGTGTTATGGTTGCATATTGCAATGCTCCCACAACACTTCTGTACTCCTTTATATTATTTATAGATTCTCCCATGTTTTTAGAGAGATGCTGACTAGATATCATGGGTGTTGGTTGAGGTTTTGCTTCATGCATATCAGTCTTTATCAGGAGTTCAGTTATGTACTTCTGACTAAGAACCATTTCTGTTTTTGATCTTCTTTGGGCCTCTATTCTCAGAAAATATGATAGACTGCCAAGATCCTTTATTGAGAATTGCTCATTTAGATACTGAGTTAGTTGCTTTAGCTCACCTTCATTGTTCCCTGTTACAATTAAGTCATCAACATATATTAGTACATATGTTGTATAGTAATTATTTGATTTGATGAATACTGAAGTGTCATATTTAGTTGGCCGATATCCCTGTGTCACTAGAGTTGATTTTAATTTGTCGAACCATACTCCAGGAGCCTGTTCTAGACCATAAATTGCTTTCTTCAGTTTGCATACATAATTCGGATTCTGAATGTAGCCCTCTGGTTGTTGCATGTAGATTTCCTCTTGTAACACTCCATTGAGAAATGCGTTGTTGACGTCTAAGTGCTTTATATTTCATTGTTTAGTGAGAGCAATCGTGAGAATTAGTCTTATGATAGCTGGTTTGACTACAGGTGAAAATGTTTCATTGTAGTCAAATCCATATTCTTGTGTATATCCTTTAGCTACCAACCTTGCTTTGTATCTTTGAATAGATCCATCTGGATTTCTTTTTGTTCTATATGTCCATCTACATCCAATTAAATTTTTGTTGTTTGGTATTTGAACAAGTTCCCATGTTTGGTTATTCACCAGTGCTTTGTACTCTTCGTCCATGGCTTCTCTCCAGTTTTCATATTGTGCAGCTTGCTGGTATGTAACTTGTTCTTCTGAGTTGATAGTTGCTGTGAGCAATTTTGGTTTAAAAATGCCACTTTTCACCCTGGTTATCATTGGATGCCCAATATTTGTTGGAGATTTTTTCTCTAATTGGCTCTCTTGATTGACTGTGGTTGCTGGCATATTACTGTTGTTTGTACTTCTGATGTCGCTTTCAATATTTTGGCTTTCATTTTCTTCTTGTTGTTGTCTTTCAGGTGAATAGTTGGCGAGGCTGATTGGCTCTTCATTGCTGGTATTGGGTGTAACTGATCTGGTAGTGCAGTTTTGATTGCCTTCAGCAGCCACTGCTTTACTAGTACCTGCTAGAGAGTCTGTATAGTATGGTATGCTACTCTTAATTAACTGCGATTACTTTATTTATTGTTTTGATGTCTGAACTTTTGTATGGAAATACCTCTACATTAAATACTATATGTCTGCTAATGAAAATTCTGCCATTTTCATCTATACACCTGTATCCTTTTTGCTTTGTAGCATATCCAATAAATGTACATGGTTTGGATCTGAAATTTAATTTATTTGTGTTGTATGGTCTTAAGTATGGGAAACACAAACATCCGAAAGTTTTAAGACTTTGGTAGTTTGGTTTGATGTTATATAGTTTTTCAATGGGACTTAAGTCTTTCAACACTGCTGTAGGCATTCTATTTATTAAGTACATGGCAGTGTTGAAAGCTTCTGACCAAAATTTTAGTGGCAGCGATGCATGAGCCAATAAAGTTAGTCCAGTCTCCATGATGTGTCTGTGTTTCCTTTCTACTAAGCCATTCTGTTCAGATGTGTAGGAGCAAGTAGTTCTGTGTATAATTCCCTTAGTTTTGAAGAATTCGCATAGGTTTTTATACTCAGAGCCACCATCAGATTGCAACACTTTAATTTTGGTGTTAAACTGATTTTCAACCATATTAGAAAAATTATCAACAGTAGCATAAGTGTTATATTTTTCTTTAGAAAGTAAATCCAGGTGTACCTAGTGCAAGCATCCGCAAATGAAATGTAATACTTGTAGTTAAAGTTGGTGCAAACAGGGGCAGGTCCCCATAGATCAGTAGTTATCAATTCAAATGGTTGAGTGTAGTTAGTTAAAGAATCTATAAATGGTAGTTTATGGCTTTTGCCCATTTGACAATAAATGCAAACATAGGGATAAGATATATCATCAAAAGCAATTTTATTATTCCTAAGAACTGTTTTGACTACGTTTACACTAGGATGAACTAACTTGTAATGCCATTTATCAAAAGTACTTCTATTATTTTCTTCAAGTAGCATGGCAGAATTGTAGCAGCTTTTCTCTTTAGTATTGTTGTCTTGACCATCAACTTTAAACTGATACAGTCCATTAATAGTGTTCCCCTGCAATAAAATTTCCTTAGTCGGTATGTCCCGGACTAAGCAATATTTCGGGAAAAATTCAAAGTAAACATTGTTATCTTTTGCAAATTGTGATACACTTATCGGATTTTTCTTAATATTGGGTACCCTAAGTAGGTTATTTAAATATAGTTGTTTTTTACCATAAATTATAGCATTTCCCGTGTGAGAAATTTTTACGCACTTACCATTACCCAAACTTATGGTTTGATTACC
Organism: Allium sativum; assembly: GCA_030737875.1. Lineage (NCBI taxonomy): Eukaryota > Viridiplantae > Streptophyta > Magnoliopsida > Asparagales > Amaryllidaceae > Allium > Allium sativum. Next base: position 381,433,157 of record CM060920.1, read on the forward strand.
TCGATACTCCTTGTTTCCGAGATTAAGATTTTTCAAGTTGCTAGTGATGTGATTTGTTGCTCCCGAGTCTGGATACCAGTTGTCATCATGAATATCTTCTCCTTTGGCTTTGTCATTTTGATTATAAGCTATGCTTTGATTTATCCCTTCTGTTTGAGACACAACCATGTTGACATTAGGATTGCTTCCTCTTTGATTATTGTTACCTTGATTTGGTACATAGTTTGAGTTAAATCGAAAGTAGCACTTCACTGCAGTGTGTCCAACTTTCTCGCAAATTTGATATTTAGGTCTGTTGTTAGGGCTCTACCTGCCACGTCCTCGTCCACGATTAGAGTAACCACCTCTTTGACCAGTGTTATTATAACCACCTCTTTGACCAGTGTCGTTGTACCTATTACTTTGATTTTTCCCTCTGTTGCTAGTAGTGAAGTTCAGTGAGTATTCACTTTCTAATGGCTTTTTGTCATTGATTCTTGCTTCGTGAGAGAGTAGTATAGCGCAGACATCGTCCAGTGGCGGTGTTGCCTTTTTTGATGTTATGACGGCTACTACGGCTTCATATTCGTCTCCCAGTCCATTTAGTAATGACAATACATGTTCAGCTTCATCTACGTTGCTGCCAGTGGCCTTCAACATATCGCATATATTTTTAACTTTTGATATGTATTCTCTCATACTTAGATTTTCTTTTCTACATTTTTGTAGTTGTCTTTTATAAAATAGAGACTTTGCAGCCGATTGTGAGTTGAATAATTTCTCCATAGTTAGCCATATATCACTTGCTGTTTTACAGCCTATGACTTGAGATAGTAGGCTTGGACTGATGGATGACAACAGCCATGCACTGGTGAGTCTTTCCTGTCTATGATATTTTGTATATTCGTCGTTGCTAATGACTCTATTTTGATTGTCAGTTATATATCTTGCTGGAGTTGATAGCGTGCCATATAAGTATCCTTCCAATCCGTAACCTTGCACTGCAGTTTCCACCTAAAGTTTTCACAATAAATAATTGGTTTCTTCAAGTTGGATAGTGATTAATTGGCTTTGTGGGCTGATGATTGTCTTGATCAGTTGTTCGGCAGATTGCATGGTATCATTGATGTTGGAAGTAGCAGAGTTCTTTTCAGACATGATTATAGATCACAGATCTGAATCCACGAAAAGCAGGTAAGTGGTGAGAACTTTCGTTGCCTTTTGAATTGGGGATTTTCGATAACTTTAATATGGTCTTGGGTATTGTAGGTGATGATTGTATGATGGGATTTAATTTCAGATGGGTAAAGAACCAGGTGACGATGGTTCTTTCTTGATTTCAATCATCTTGAATCGTTGTAGACGTTAGGCTATTGCAAAGCTCTGATACCATGTTAAAAAGGATGAAGATACAGATGAGAAGGAGGAACTACAGTTGAGAGAATTATAAATCTTGTTATTTTATTCAGTAAGAAATTGTTTTTGATTGATACAAAATAGAACAGAAAGACCTGATATATATACAGGTGAATATAACGGTAAAATACATTATTTTGGAGCAAAATATAACTATGGCAATGTGACGTGGCACAATATAGGACAAACTTATCCATAATTAAATGTTTTGCTGACTCATCGTTCTATTCCAGAATTCATTGTCTTTACTTTTATTCTCCACAAGCCTATTTCTTTTCATTTTGCAATTCCCCGAGTGTAATCCATGGCAGGCTTATTTCTCATTTACATAATATCCTTTTATGTAGGAAAAGAATCATTATCAATTGCCATTTACTAACTTTTTTGTAACATATCTTTTTCTCATTCATCCGGCCCAAAGTCCATCAGAAATAAGCTTGTTGTGCTTAGCTAACTCCATTTATAGGATGAAAAATTCCATGGCAATGACATACAAGTAAGAAGATACTGGATCTCCTTGTCCAATGCAACATGTCCTTTGGGACCATTTACTGGTATAGAAAAGGTATGAGTAATAATATATTCACTAATCAATCCCAAAAATTTGTTTAGGAACCCCATAGGTCCAACCAAGTGAAGGATAAAATGTCTATTTATATGTCTTACTAGTTTTATTAGTTCTAGGTTTCAAAATTGACTGGAGAAAGGTTTTATTTTAAATTGTTAATTCTATGAAAAGGAAGTTATAATTTATTTTAAATCATCATGACTTGTGAAAGTAAGAAATATTTTCTACCTAACATTTTAAGTATTTAAAAAATTATTTTGCAATCAATGAGCATAAATATGGATATAAAATGTTTACTCAGTACATTTGTTTATATGAAATTTCAGTACCCTCATTTGATCTTATTTTGATATGTAATTATAAATGTTTTATTGATAAATATTGATTTGGTTATACTATATTAATTTATTTTATTGTCTTCGCACTTTTATGGTTTCTCTTTTCCTTCACGCTGATCTGGATTTATATAAATGATTAGCCATTGATATTAATTTATTAAGTAAATTTGTATGATATGGTGGTAACATCCTTCTATGTGATTCTATGATGAATTATATTATGTGTGTCGAAAATTTGAACAAATATAGTTTTAATGTCGTACAGAATGAGACATTTGGTAATATTTTTTCTGTTATTCTCTGCACTCATTATACATAATATTATGGAGATTTGACTGTATTTTATGAGTAATGAGTAAACATTTAAGTATCATATAGTGGTAATGGACAGTACCGTGATATTTATTCAGTCATTTAATATAAATAAATGTCACTCATTTGACAAAATACCGAGATATTAGATTTATACTTAAATGAGGTAATACTTAGTGTAGAGCAAGTTATATTCCTGGTGCACGGAAAGTATATAACTGTAGTGCTATTGTGATGTACTTATATATATATTTATAGATATATAGTTATGGGGTGTATCTATATGTATGTTATCTATCATTAAGCACTCTAGGTTACGGTTAGGAGTTAACAGAAACCAAATGGCCAGAATGCACCCTAGCGTCCTAGTCATGGGCTTACACCCAAGAGATATTGACATTTTGGTTTTTATAATAGTGCGCATCATGAGATATAGAGAAGGGCAGAGTAGCCTATAAGGTTGTAACACCCTACACTTTTTTAAGCCTAAATTTCAACAAAAATCGAAACTCAAACTCATCCAAGCATGGAGATTGTAAATCTGGTACCTGTAAATAAATGAGCATGAGCATAATCAAAGTATGTTAAAATAATTCACAGCGGAAACGAAATATGATAAACTAGTATCAACTTAGGTAACTACCTTATAAGAGTAAATCACCACATTAATACTAAGCATGCGAGAGAACGAGAGCAGAAAACTAAACTTAAACACCTGTGAGAACATGATTTTCTCGAGATAAAATGGGAGATTGTAATGAGAAAGGGGTCAGAACAATAAGTTCTGGTGAGCAAAAAGCGTATAACACAGTCTATAATATGCAAATGTATCCCGTTTGGTTCAACCAGAGACATATGTCTATCAAGGCTCGTAGTTCTAACCTAACCTTGTAAAATTAACGCGTGACTCTAACTATCATACCCAAGGTAGCATTCCCCAATGATAAATGATATCGCAATACCGAGATAGAACTTTTACGCATAATTATGAAGCCTTTAAACCATCCTTCAACCAATTACAAAAAGTAAGAGGTGGGATCTCAACTACTCACAATAAAACGGAGGTTAATTATATATATATATATACATCATTGTCGAATGGTATATAAGGGTGGATCCTCTCGATCACTTAAGACCCTAGGCGTACCTATTGGTCACTTAATGCCCTTTCGATGGTTTACTCTACGCTAATATAAACTAGAGGACACTAGCTACAGTTCCTACTAATTAAGGCTTTTGTCATTCACACATGTAAACTCATTCCCCGCATAAGGCGAGAGATAGTAAGCAGCCGCTTAAGACCACTCGAGTAGGTAGATGTAGCATGCCATTTAAGACCCCCCTATGGTGGACCCCCCTCTTTACTATCTAGATGACCTTGTTGGATAATCTCCTAGTCGTTTAATACTTCCCGTAGGACAGGTAGACCTATGGCAATACCAGACCAGTCATTTTAAAACTCATTCCCAGGTGGACCCCTCGACCTAAGCCACTTAAGACCCTAGGAAGAGGATTATTCTTGATGATTATCGAACTCATACCCAATTGGCCTTTAATGCTTTCGTTTGCGGGAGGTGGGTTGTGCGGTTACTTAATACCTTTTTAAAGGTGGGTCTAACGAATTAAGACCTTTATTCCCAAAGCAGGCAACATTATTAAATTATTTCCTTTTTGACTTCTTCTTTTGGATGGGAGAAGGGCCCTTACAACCACTTAAGACCTCATTCATGAAGCAAAACTTAATTTTGGAAATAATCCACGTTACGTAAACTAATAATCGTCATGGGTTCCTATAGTCAATGATGTCTTACATCGGTTGGATATATATTTGACTGCTGGAATGTGTAGACTTATGTCGAATAAGGCAACCGACCTCGCATCATTAACCTACTAAGTCCAATTATAACTTTCAATTATTAATATTAGATTAATTAGTATAAAATAAGGAAAATTGTATCCTCCCTGTCGTAAGGTATTTATTTAATTGTTTTCTTATTGGACTTGGTATTTAAAACGATAACCAATACCCATTTGTCCCCTTTTTAATTTTCATTTATTGTTATCTATTCGGTTTAATGCCATTTATGACCATAACAGTCATATCTTCCTAAGGCGCTAATTAACCATTTAAATGTCGTTTATTACCATTGATTATAATTAATGTCATTTATGAGCCTAACAGTCATAATTTCCTAAGACGTTAATCTTACAATTAAATGTCCTTATTATATCAGTCCCTTTTAATTTCTAGTCTATTTGTTGTAACTCCTCAAACAACTCTATTTTACTTTAATTTGAATTATTCTTGCACATATATATTATATGTTATGAGGATTATTCACTTACTTAATTGGAGTTACAATTCCTGCTCCTAGTCATTGTTTTCATATTGTAATCATTTAGGCCTAACTACCTAATTCAAATTATTTTCCCCAATCTACGATGATCATGATAGTTATTATTCCTTTATGTCCTTATTTTTTGCTAATCAGTTACATTTATTGCTATAATGGTCATAATATTTATTTTCATTTAATATAGATTACACTTCCATATGTAATGCTATAAAATGGAAACCATTCAAACATGCAAACAATAATTATAATATATTTTTCATTGTTCACGTAGATTGAAAATATAGGCATATATTTCAGATTTAACACAAACAAAGCATATTATTATACACTTTGTATATAAATTTTCCACTCAACTAAAAGTATCCAAATATGAATCTGAATAAGCTTTTAGGCCTACAATTCCTAAATTCTCACAGATCTACAATTATTCTGTAAAAGGGATAATTTCATATTTGTAGATTTGCAAGAAAATAAGAAAAGAGCGGAGAAATCTGATGAAGAAGAAACTAAACGCCAATCTATACTCTTTTCCACTTGAATTCGATTAACCCTTTCAAATCTATATTGTTTACGTTTGATTTCGATTGTAAATGAACATATATTTGTTTTAGAATTTGTTTGAGGAGAAAGGGAAATGGCAGTGCTTTGTTGCTGCTCTTAGAAATATATGGAAAAGAATGGTGGGCTAACCCTTTATTTATAGGGACTAAATTGGCCATGAACCGCTAGATTCAATTTAGTAAACATCCGTCCATATATTTTAAATATTATATAATAAAACCTATATAACCCTATTCATCATTGCGCTGCAGCCGCAAGAAGCGGTCGACTGCCCTATCCAAGGGTGTCGACTACCCCTATCCATTTTTCGTACCTCATATTTCATCCGTAATTTTTTCATATGGAGTCAGTTCGCAAAGCTTAGAACTTGAAAGTTGACCAAAAATCCATGACGAACGCAACGACGAAAGTTTCATTGTCAAATTCCATCATTTGCAGAAATTCCTTTTTTTGAAAATTTTAATTAAATAACTAACTTATTTGTTGTTAAAATTTAAGATTGTCCCATTCTCCCCCTTAAAAGGAATTTCGTTCTGAAATTCTGATGTCAACGTATCCTATCCTACACAACAAATTAGTGTGCATCCACTTTGCAACCAAGTGTGCATGTGCACAGTGTACTTAATGCATTGCAACCACAAAACATATATGCGTAATGATCTAAATCGAATCCTCCTATATGTATGTATTAAATTTTTAAAGAACCTTCGAAAATATGATGAAAAACATCCTAAATATACTGGCAGCTCTATTTGAATGCAAATTTTGAAAACCCTTTTTCTTCCATAACCCTCACACGACTACGAATAGAAGTGTGAAGCAACCAATTTTGCATTCAAATCCTACCATCCAAAACGCCAACGCATCTAATTGCTTTCTTTTAAATTTCTCGTAAACCGGAAAAAGAAAATCAAAGCGAAGAATTTTAACATTCCCTTCACTTATAAATCATTTCCTATCCTATAGTGGAAATTTTACCTCAGTCCCCAAAATATTCCAAAAATTCCATATGTAGACTATAAAGGAGGCTTAAAACAAGCTCAGAAACGTAAAATGAGTTGACTGACAACTCATACACATCGTTGGCAAGGTATGGAAGAAATGTTTCCTAGGCTAAAACAACATTTTCGTTATTGTCGTTAACGTTTTTATCTCATCGTCGTCCCTACTGCACCGCTAAAACACGCACATAAACCATCCAAAAATCTTCCGTATGCCTTTCATGTGACCAAAAATCGAAATTTTTCCCAAAAATAAATTTCCACTTCAAAACTTATTTTATATATTTTAAAAAATTCTTTTCAATACCATTTCACTTTCCATATGCGAATTGTACAAAACTAAAAGTTTGGTAGCGTGCGCTTTGCGTGATTTAAGCTCTCTATTTTAATGTAAAACAGACGTTTAAACATGTGCAAACTACTGTAACCAAATCCACGTTTTCGTGCAAACCGAAATAAAAGAAAGTAAATCGGTAAAAAAAAAGGATAAAAGTTTTTTTTTTAAACCAACTTTTGCAAAAAGTTCCAAAAATGTATTTTTTTGTAACTTAAATGATTCAAGTCACATGTTGGCGAAAAAGGAAGTCAGACACGTAAAAAATACGAAAACTGAAATCACACACAAAAGGACACAATAAATTTTAAAAAGGGACATGTGATAATTATATCCGTAATGAAAACAACGCAAAACCCTTCCTTCGCTAACATTGATTCAATACAGAATTCTATTCTTTCCAGCTCTAATACAATTGTTAGTTAGATAAGAAAAATGAGATATCATTCAGATAGACATGCGCGAATGAAACAAATATTTCTAAACATAAAAATCTCACTAAAATTCATGCGATTACAAACAACACTAACAGTTATAAGCACGAATTAACACAAAGCCAAGAACCAAATGCTGGAAAAGGAAAACAACAAAACAATAACACCGAAACTCCCAAAACAATGCTTATAAAAAACAAGATGTCTTGCTTTGCGAAGAGAGCTCAAACCATTTTTATGACCTTTAATTAATCATATCATGATAGCAAAATGCTCGATCTCGTGTTATAAATGCTACTGGTGTTGTTGGAGATTTCCATATCACCATCCCTTACAAAAGAGAATTAGAGATGACAAAGGAAATCGACCATCAAGCTGCTCTCCACGGAGATTCACCTAACATTATCTAACGATAACATGGATATGTGAAGATATAGAAATAACTCTGTGAAACAGCACAAAAGGACAACAAGGTGAATCAAATATGATACGACATTAAATGAGAGTAATGCCACCGATCAAAGAAAAGCTTGATTTCCGCATCACGAGACAAGTCTAGTTTTAACATCCCAACTTCGGAATAATGTGTTGAATGAGTCACACATCTACATAGGCAATTCGAACATAGATTCTTGAACTCAAAAACCAACACTAAGAAAAAGAGAATTGCTGCAAAACCTCCAGAGCAGGTCATCCAGAAAAAAGATTATTCATGTCTGCGTACAACACGGATGTCTCTATAATCTCATTGAGATTCTCCTCGGAAAAACCATCCAAAGATAGCTTAATCTTCATCTTCGTAACGACGATCGCCTTCATTAGAATTTATTCCAACAAGATATGGTAAAGATGGATGTAGCACAAACAACAATCCTATCCTAAGATCTCGAAGGAAAGGACCGTTGCAAGTCCACCTGTCTCGACAAATTTTCTTAGCCCTAAAGCGGTGAGACCTTTTGCTCATTCCGATCTAACCAAACGATCTCTTTAAGGATAAGACTTAAAAGGTGTGCAAGTAGGTATTATGGGCTTAGAAATGATCAGAGAGAAGAAATTGTATTTAGATCTTGGAGCACTAGTGGGGAAAGACCTAAATGCGCAAACAAGCATGGAAAAAGAGGAGATGAATCGATGATAAAGAAAGAGAATAAGGATAAGAATATGGTTCAGCTAGATGAGGAAGGAAGGATGAAAGAAATAAGTTAATGGGGTGATTTGGACACAACTTTAACGGTTGAGTCCTAAGTCCAAGTTGTACCAAAAATCATCAACAAGTTGACCACTCTAGGTATAACACTAAATGGTCAAATGTCAAATGGGCTTTGGGCAAAGGTTGAACCTTTACCTTATTAGACCGGATTAAAATATTAATCGTCCTGCATCATTAATTAAGATTTGATGCGATTTGAAAAACAATTATCCTCTTCAAGGCTGTATCAAAGACCGCAGTCAAAACTTCGAACCAACTCCAAGGATTTGAAGTAGTCTCAACAACGAAGTTGCGACCACTCCAAGTACGAATTCGCGAAACAATTTAGATAGAAATCTATAGTAAAAACTAAAACGGATTTTCCCCTTACCTAGCTGACAAACAAATAGAACATTCACGAAATTAGATACCCCATAATCAGGAAGAAAGATTTTACTTTGCCTATTCGAAGGAAAATTCAAAACCTTTTCAAAATTGATTTATTTATTTTAAACTAAAGGTTTCATATTATAAATTCATTTTATTATTATTTATATTCTAATTTATATTACTAGCTAGAAAAACCTTTTCATGTTGCAAAACGTCAGGATTTTAAAATCTCGAAGATTAATTATGATAATTTCGATAAAGCATCCAATATATATATAAAGATGAATACTAAAAATCACAAGGAATGGGTGTCAAATGTTTTTAAGTTTGAGGAATATTCCTTGTCATTTCCAATTCCCTTCTTTTTATCAACTAGATTATTTATTAAAATTACACAAATCCCGAAAAATTCTGAAACACGGATAGATTTAAAATTTTAAAACCATATTCTTATAAAACTATTTTCTAAAACCATAGTTTTAAAACCTTTGAATCCATTTTACTTTCCTAGGAAGTTTTAAAAATGGGAATTCCTTCGAATATAAGACCAAGAACTCAAATGAATACCTCCAACAAAAGAATATCCAAAATTTCAACGAAGCATTAAATATATAATCTTCGTATTTATATTTCCAGATGGATACGAAATAGTAACATGAATTTCCCGTTTCAAGACCAATAAAACGTCATTGATTGAACCACCAACGAAACCAAAAATCAGAAATCGCAGCTATCTTAGTTTGGCTAGATTTTCGTCCAGTCTCCAAACTGAAATTCATAGGATTCAGCATATGTTGTCCTCATGCTCTTCACAACGAAATCGCCAACATACTGTGGGGTAAGCCAGAATTGGCTAGAAACTCGAACTCAACATATTTCAAACTCTTAGTCGCTTAAGGCACGTCCAAAATAAATACGCTCATGACTATTTTTTCATCGAAATAATTTGAAGTCGAGTAAGAAAGACGAAGAAAAATAGAAAAGAAAATCGAATACTTTCTATCACGAGTCCTAATTTAACTAATTCCATCGATCGTCTAACCTATGCTTTGATACTAAATGTAACACTCTACACTTTTTTGAGCCCAAATTTCGATAAAAATCGAAACTCAAACTCATTCAAGCATGGAGCATGTAGATATGGCACTTGCAAATAAATGAGCATAATCGGAGTATGATAAAATAACTCACAGCGAAATTGAAATAGGATAAACTAGTATAAACTTAGGTAACTACCTTATAAGAGTAAATCACCATGTCAATACCGAGCATGAGAGAGAACGAGAGCCGTAAACCGAACTTAAACACCTATGAGAACCTGACCTTCTCGAGATAACCTGAAAGATTGTAATGAGGAGGGAGCATAACAATAAGTTATGGTAAGCAGAAAACATATAAAATATTCTACAATACACAGATGTATCCCGTTTGGTTCAACCAGAGACATATTTCTATCAAGGCTAGTAATTCTAACCTAACCTTGTAAACATTAACACACGACTCTATCTACCATACCTAAGGTAGCATTCCCCAGTGATAAACGATATCGCAATACCAAGATAGAACTTATACGCATAATTATGAAGCTTTAACTGTCCTTCAACCAATTAAAAAAGTAAGAGTTGGGATCTAAACTACTCACAATCATATAGAGGTTAATTATTTATATATATATAGCTTCTTACGTCCTCACTATCAAATGATAGATAAGGGTGTATCCTCTTTATCACTTAAGACTCCAGGCGGATTTATTGGTCACTTAATACCCTTCCGATGGTTTACTCTTTGCTAAGAGCATCTCCACCCCATCCAAAATTAAATGAAAATGTGAAAGCCAAGTTAGCAGTTAACAATATTAATAAATTTTCTATCACCAATGGGACTTTCTATATAAAATTAAACTTGAAAATGTGAAACAAAATGTCTATTCCTGGACATGCAAGATGACAATTTCAAACGCTGCCACCTCACTTTTCGGTTACCCCTTATTCTCTATTTGCCTTTTATCCACCGCATGAAGAATAATTCTCCTCTCATCAGTCACCAACGATACTAATATTCAGAATCTCAGATCCATAAAATTATGATTTAATAATCCATGCAATTCTCCTTCTCCAAAATTAAGAGCTCAATCGATAATTTCGTGAAGGCAAATAGATATGGCAGTTCTCAAATTTCGTTTCTCCTTTCCTTTGTATAAAGTGAATAAACAACAATAAACAATTCATACAATAATTAAGTTACTACCGATTTCTTGTATATGTGTGTTTTACAAATCATGCTGCAAAGTGCAAACTGAACCTTCGATGCTACGCCAGAAAGAATGTTATTCAAATGTAATAAATAAAGTTGGGAGTACATGTAGCAGACGTTATGAATTAATTTTCCAGCGGGTCTTTGTTGTTTTGTATGAACAAAACATGAACATATCTTATATCATTCACAGCTTATGTATCCAATATTTTACCATGTCTTTGACTATTCACGTTGAAATGTGTTCCAAGATCATGAAAAGCATTGATCCTATTTTAGTACTATCCATGTTGAAATGTGTTCCAAGCTCATGAAAAGCATTAATCCTATTTCAGTACGTATGTGAATTAATGTTGCACTAGCTTAGTTTATGTATTCTGGACTTTTTAGTTGTTTATGTTTTCTTCATTTACAAGAGATTATATATTAAAGTTAACATATTTCTTCTTGCTTAAGCACGTCCACATGTTTTGGTGCAGATGTCTTCATTTAGTTCGCAGTTTGACACTGACAGTGCATGCTTAACTGATGATTTCTCTACCACCGAAAATTTAATAGATTTGGATGAGACCGATGAATGCAGTAACTTTAATGCACTAGTAAAATTTAATAAATTTATTAGAGTTGGACATGCATTCAGTTTACTGTAAAAAAATACATGCGTTCAATTTATAGTAAAAATTACATGCATTCAGTAAACAACGTACAAATTTTCATGCATTCAACAAAATATGACCTATACTTCAAAAGAAAAAAAGGGAGAGAGGGCAGAATTTGTAAAGTAATTCTCAAACAGTCTCCAAATTAAAATTCATTTGAAGAGCAGCAGCATCATCCCCAACTGTTTATGCTACAACTTGGTTGCACTATATTTTTTGCACCCTCAACATCATCATTTGGAAATAAAAATTTAGGAAACAAAATAGCATATAAAACAAATATCCCAAAAAAGATCTATTACAAATTATTATGACTAAACATACATGCATAAACAGTTCAACTAGCAAACATAAATTAATAGCATGCACAAACATGACAGTTCAGAAATTTCAAGAAAGGTTCTTCAAATATCAAAAACTTAATCCACATCCTTGCCAAAATAGCCATCATCTTCCCATTTGTTCAATATTTGAGTTTGCATTTTTTCATAGAAGGCTATGATCGTAGGTTGAAGGTTGTTTAGATCCATTTGTAGAATGCGCTTTTGCTCCTTCCTCTTTTCCACTTTCTGCTTTTTTACTTGAGTTTCCACTTTTAATTGATGTGTTTATTCCTTCATTTCCATATTCTTTTCCAACATTCTCTGCCTCAATTCCAAATTTTGTTGTGCAACAATGTTCTGTTGCTTTAAACATGATTGAAAATTATTTAATGCCTCTACCATTGTTTTTTATTCATTAACTTTTCGTCTTTTATCTTTACCGCCCTTGCTCCCCGGTGGCCGATCAAGGCCATCATCATCAATGATTTTTTCGCTTGATAAATTTCCCACATTCACGTGATCATGATTGATTGAAGACGGTATTTCCGTTTGCTTCTGTTTTAACAGAGATGAAATATCAATATCAATGTTAGCATTCTTTGTTTTCTTTGACGAATTGGTCTTTGTAAGTTGAGCGGAACATCACTTTGGATTATCTTTCATTATCTCCCAGCAATGTTCAAATTTGAACGGTGTCCCATCTCCTAGCTCCCTGTACATATTTAATGCTTCTCTTTTCTGCGTTTAAAAATATAGAAATAAATAACCGTAAATGATATTGATTTTTCCTCATATAAAAGCAGTAATATGCAAAAATGTGTATGTATTTACCAGTTGAATATAGCACTCACCATATCCACAATAGTTGTTCCACTTCGTGGTGCTCTTTCCAGCGACTCATACGTCGAGTGAAACTTGCAAACAGCTGTTTTTATAGTATTCCAATGACACGATAAGCTATTAGATCCTCTTTTTCATTATACGTTCCAATATGCTCCCTCCACACTTTCAAGATGCGATCCCATAGTTTCGATGAACTTTGATCTTTCCCAACAATTGAATCAACACTAATATAAAGGTAGGCTTTTGCAAGTGCAATGTCTTCGTCAACGGACCAAAAGCGAAAGTTATTTCATGGTTGAGCGCATTGTGATCGTGTTGATGGGCTTGACAAACTTATGTTCTTCGTTGAGTTGTTGGAAATATTAGGAACTTGTGTATCAACACAAGGATTTTGTGTGCTAAAATTACTTGGGAAGGAGAATCCTAATCCGTATAAATCTTATACAGTAAGAGGTTGCGGAATATTAATGTGGTTTACTCCAAAAGTAGTGTGTAACGGAAATTACATGGAAATAAACTGACTTGAGGAAAGAGGTTGGTTGGTATTCTAAAAATGATAATCTAGTTGAGGATGTAAAGAGTCGCTAAGATCGTTTGATCCAAGATAATTATCTTCATTGCTATTACTAACATGTTGAGTGCCAAAAATGTGATCATCTTGCGAATTCAATGTCAAATCAGCTGAAGTATCTGCACATCAGCAAGAAACAAGTAAGTGAACATATATATATATATATATATATGTATTTAATTATTATTTTATTAATTCTTTTAGTGATAATATTATTATATTGAATGGTAATGTAGGGAGATGAAAAATAAACCATGCGGACCATGAGGTACTACTGAGAAGTGAAAAATAGAAAACATGCTCAATAGTGCAAATCTGACTTTATTTCATTGAAACCAAATACACATTGTTGTAGCTTTCGTAATATGCCTTTATTGGTTTCCTTTGATATTAAATAACAATATGCATAGGAAAAAAGGACAAAATAAATGTTGAGGTTTTGTATGTTACCTTTTGATGTATTCATATAACTGCATAGGCAAAAAGGATAAAGTGCAGACTACCTTTTGCTGTATTCATATTATGGCAGAAGTAATGCTTCGCTTTGATCATGAAAGCAAAAGGGGATAAAATAAGTTACCTTTTCTATTGGTATTCTCTTGAATCTCTTCCTCCATTGCTGAGTACTCACGTGAGAGATGTATTTTGTCTTGTAACTACGTGATGCACCCACTGATTTGGTTTTTAGGGGGGAAATTTGGTGGGAAATTATGGTGCCAATATTAGCAGCAGCTAAATTATTAGTGGCCATTTTGTAGGATTGGAGCTATTTTTTGTTCACATTTTCGACCAGGTTAACAATGTTAAACATAGCCTACCACATAGGATTTACAATACATCACACTCATCAAAGGTTGGAGATGCTGTAATATAAATTATAGGATACTAGCTACAGGTCCTACTAAATAAGGCTTCCCTCATTCATGCAAATAAACCCATGCCCCGCATAAGTAAGAGATAGTAAGCAGCCACTTAAGACCACTCGAGTAGGTAGACGTAGCACGCCATTTTAAAACCCATATGGTGGACCATCTCATTACTATATAGCTGACCTGATTGGATAATCTCCTAGTCACTTAATACTTCCCGTAGGTTAGGTAGACCTATGGCAATACCATACCGGTCATTTTAAAACTCATTCCCAGGTGGACCCCTCGACCCAAGCTACTTAAGACCCGAGAAAACAGACTATTCATAAAGATTATCGAACTCGTACCCAGTTAGCCTTTAATGTTTTCATTTATGGGAGGTGGGCTACATGATAGTTAATAACTCTTTAAAGGTTGATCTAACCACTTAAGACCTTTATTCCCAAAGCATGCAACGCTATTAAATTATTTCCTTTTTGTCTTCTTCTTTCGGACGGGAAGAGGGCCCTTACAGCCACTTAAGACCTTATTCATGAAACATACCTTAAATTTGGAAATAATCCACATTACACAAACTAATAATCATCACAGGTTCCTATAGTCAATGATGTCTCACATCAGTTGTACATATATTCTAGTGCTGGAAAGAGCAGACTTCTATCAAATAAGGAAACTGACCTCACATCATTAACCTACGAAGTTCAAATATAATTTTTAATTATTAATTCCAGATTAATTAGTATAAAATAAGGAAAATTATATCCTTTCTGGCCTAGGGTATTTATTTAATTGTTTCCTTATTGGACTTACTATTTAAAATGACAACCAATACCCTTTTATCCCCTTTTTTATTTCCATTTATTGTTATCTATTCGATTTATTGCCACTTATGACCATAACGGTCAAATCTTCCTAAGGCGTTAATTTACCCTTTAAATGTATTTTATTATCATTGATTATAGTTGATGTCATTTATGAGCCTAGCAGTCATAATTTCGACATTAATCTTACAATTAAATGCCCTTATTATATCAGTCCCTTTTTATTTCTAGTCTAATTATTGTAACTCCTTAAACAACTCTATTTTACTTTAATTTGATTTATTCTTGTACATACATACATTATTTTTTATCAGGATTATTCATTCACTTAATTAGAGTTACAATTCCTGTTCCTACTCATCGTTTTCATATTGTAACCATTTAGGCCTAACTACCTAATTCAATTTATTTTCCCCAATCAACGATGGTTACAGCAGTTATTATTCCTTTATGTCCTTATTGATAGAAAACTAGTTAAATTTATTGCTATAATGACCAAAATATATATTTCTATTTAATATGGATTACACTTCCATATGTGGTTCCATAAATGGAAACCATTCAAACACGCGAACATTAATTATAATATATTTTTCGTTGTTCATGTAGATTTGGTCGTATAATGCATATATATATATATATTCATATTTTTGCGTAGTTGTTGTAATTATTATTCTTTTATTTTATTATTGTTAAATTTAATGTTTTGGTTTAAGCTAACAACCAAACATTTTTTTTGTGTTCAGTTTTGTAATAAGATTCTAAGTCTTACAAAAAGGCTATTAACCGTAATTATTGTAAATTATGCCTGAAATTTAAAAGAAGAATAAACATATTTCAAATCATAAGAAAAATATATTATGTTCATTTTTGGAATGGTTAATGTGAACTATGCACAAACATATTAAAATCTATGTTTGTGTAACGACCCGCATTTTACGTATCGAAGGATCATAAAATATTTTTATTTAATTCCCAGAGGGTCGGATAATTATCATATTTTGATATGTTGTTTATGGGGATATGAGACATGTCCATAATTTTTATCAGTTTTATTTGTAACCATTTTACCCCTGTCAGTTTTGTAAAGGGCTTAACTTTATACTGGGATCAAATCAGGTGCTGGGATCAATTTTTTTGGAAAGGAAATGATGTTTACAATTCCATAGAGTGGTAACGTTAAAGATTTGGCTGAGCGGTTTGGGAGGAATCAGTGTTTTAATGTTACACAATTTCTGTATAGACTAATTAGTCGTTAGTGGGCTGATTAGTGAGGCTCATTAAGACTAGGGGCTATTGGCTATAGATAGAGGGGTAGAGGTAAGGAGAATGGTTTAGTTTCTTCATTTCTCTCGTTTGGTTGAGCTCGGGATTCTCCTTGCTCAATCAAATACATCTTCACTCCATTAAATTCATATATCTACATTAGAAGATTGAAGATTGACATCAAGAAAGAGTAGATCGCATCAAAGAGGTTGATTTGAAGACCATTCTTCACTGTTCTTCATCGTCTGGATTAGAGATCCATCGATTTCAAGCTATTTTGTGGCTTTGGTGAGTGATAAGCATCCCTCACACGGATTCAATCGAGTATAGGAGTTTGTTTGATCTTATTTTCATCATTTCAAGTCGTTTTCACCTACATCTAATCAAGATAAGTCTATTTTTATTCAAATCACCATAGATCTAATCTAACAAGATTATAATGGTAAATTTATATGTTAATTCATGTGTATATGCAAATTTAGATCTATTTGTTGATTCATTCATTGTTTTATCACGATTTGGTGAACTTTCTATGCTTGTATGATTGTGCAAGTATTGTTTGATGATTGCATGAGGTATTGATGATTGAATTGTTGAAATTGATTGATTTTGGATGAGTGGTGTGTATGGATCATTCAAAGTATGGCTTATGGTGCAAGAAATGGAAGGATCGGCTCATCAAAAAGACATCTGAAGATGGATCGCATGGTCGAGATGGATCAGATCGGTTAGACCATGGATCGCCTGGATTGTTGCCCAAGAAATGATGGATCGGCCAACATTGATGGATCGAAGAAATGGCATGGATTGGGGATTGGGTGAAGCATGTAGATGGATCAGCTATGATGGATCTGTCACGATGGATCGAAATGGTTGATGGATCGGCCAACACTGTTGTTGGATGGATCGCGCAAGGCTTCGAGATAGATCGGCTAAGGCACGATGGATCAAGATGATGCGTGGGCTTGACGGATCATGAGTCTTTGGTCGGCCATAGATGGATCGCGCTAGTGATGATCGGGTCGGTCTGCTATGGTGAAAGGCAGGATGTATAGCAGCGGATCGGGTCACAGTCCATTTAATGGATCGGGTTGCGATCCGATGATGAATCGGTTAAGACATATTGAAGTAAAGTGGATGGATCCGGTCATTCCATGTTTACGATGGATCGGTCGAGTGCCTGGGTTAATGGATCGGTCTCTAGATGGATTGACATGGGAAATCCCATGATGGATTGATGGATGATCCATCAATATATTACCAAATGAAGTTGATTTTGGTTTGATGATGAGTGTAGCTTCAATGAAAATTCAGATGGAATATTCAAAGCGTCATGAAGTGTTCATTGATCGATGAATGCAACGAAGATGTGAGATGACTCAAAAGATGTTGAGTTCATGGATAATGATTTCTCAAGAAGTCCCTTGAGCTTATGGATAGTCATCTAGTTGGATGGATAGAGATATTGAAGGCTGAGGGATTATCGTTATTCAGAGGTTCTAGCGGATTCAAAGCAGGGGTATAATGGGAATGCCCAAAAGACAAGAAATTGTCTATTGACCCTGGGTATCGTTGAAAGGCCTAGATACGAGTCACGATGGCGTATGGAGTTTTGCTAGAAATGTGGTGACCATTAGCCCTTGATGGATGGCAACTTAGGCCATTCATACGATTAACAATGGTTTGATAACCAGAGTCATGGATGTTATTGATTTTATCGTCTTGTGTGGACTGTCCGACGTCGAGGGAGATATCTCTTGGGTGCTTGTCGGATGTTGGTTTAGGCCTTCGGGGCTTATGCTTAGGAGATATTGAACTCCATTAGGATAGTCTATGCTTGATAACTGGTTGCTATGGATGTACTGTATGTTTCTTCTCTAATTCTTTGGGAAAGGCTATCACTGTCGGATGTAGAGAAGACGGGTTAGGGTTCTTCTCTATTGATATGTTGGTAGATTAGATGATTAATCTGCCTATTGATGATGTTAGATAGTTGTTTATCGCTCATTGAGATTATTGTTTGACTCAAGGTTTTATGTCTCCCTCTTATTACCTTGGGTTGTTCATACGGTTGTGGATGGGAAGACTAGGTAGCAAGTAGTAGGTAGTAGGTAGTAGATCTTGACGAGGACGATGCTGTAGAGAAACAATGAGCATGAGGCCGACGTATTATTTACTACTATATCCTATTAGTTGTTTCTGTTGTTATGTTTGATGTATGCTACTCTGAGTGTACTTCTAGTGAGGCTTCCTGTACAGAGTTTAATGATGTAATCCAGTTTGATGTATGGATATTTTCATGATGATACGAAAATTCAAGATCATGCTCAATTGTGCTTCACTACTATTGCCTGTTGTATATGTTCTATTGTTCTTTATCCTTGCGCTGTTAGTTATACGACAGGTTTCCGCTTGTGTTTTCTTCTTCGATGATTGTCACGTATCGGCGGCCTGGTACGTCATACAACGCACTTCATCCTTGGTTTGTGCGGGAGGTATGGGCGGTCATCACATTTGGTATCAGAGCTTTGGCTAAGCGATTTTATCCAAAGTTCAGGAACATAAAGATGTATGAGAAACGTATTTATATTTTCTGATGGGTGTATACTATATTATAGTGTATAATATAGTAGCGCTTGAACTCAATTGCAGTTATTCTCATGTGTGGACTAATCATTCTATTTTCATATTTAGAATGAGTCGTCGATCTTCGAGACATACTACTAGGGAGGAGACTGTTCCTAGAGGGGGAGATGGCGGTATTCCAAATTACCCAGCTATGTTCGAGGCATGGTGGCAGCGATCATGAGAAGGGTACCCGCTTCAGAGATAGCTGCGGCAGATGTTGGGGTTCAGGTGCAGGTACCTAGGCTTGTGGACTTTTTTAAGCTGTGCAAGAAGTTCACTACACTAGGAGGGAAGTCGTTCAAAGGGACAAAGCCGACTATTGAGATTCAAGGGTGGCTTGATACTTGCATTCAGATATTTGGAGACTTGGGGATTGACGACGCGACTAAGAGGAAGCTTGCATCGAGACAACTACAGGGTAGAGCTATAGACTGATGGAACTCTGTCACTCTAGAGACTCTAGAAGATGAAATCACCTGGGATCAGTTCCAAATCAACTTCGAGACGATGTTCATTTCTAACGTTTATAAGTCTATTCTGTTCAAGTGGTTCATTGAGCTAAAGAAGAATGGTGACCAGTGTTGAAGTATGTTTTTGATTTTGAAGCTTTTTCCAAGTATGCTCGTTCGTATACTAGGACTCCTTACCGGAAGAACGAGAAGTTTGTCATGGGCTTGGACAAATACCTTGGGAATCAGCTGGTTGATCACTTAGATGACACTTATGAGAAGATCGTCGAGAAAATTTTGAGGCATGAGATTTTGTTTCCTAAGAAAGAGACCATTGTTGCAACCAAAGAGGACCCGAAACCAAAGCAAGGAGGCAATAACAAAAAGGGGAACGAGAAAAGGAAGCAGCAGCAAGGGAAGGATGGTTAGAAGAAACAGAAAGGCGAAGTGACCTGCTACAACTGGTAGTAGAAGGTCCATTTTCCAAGGATTGCAAGAATCCAAAAGCTGAGAGGAAGTGCTTTAACTGTGGAAAGCCTAGGCATAACAAGAAGGATTGTCAAGAACCATTGAAGGCAAACCCGATTGTGAAGGTGTATGCTTTGGAAGCTGTTCCATCTTCTTCGAGGGCTCCTATGGTGGAAGAAAAAGGAAAGAATGTTGTTATTCAATGTACTCTTTCTATCATAGGTGTTTTAGTTCAAGTGTTGTTTGGTACTGGAGCAACGCATTCGTTCATTTGTAATGAGCATGTGTGTCGCTTGGGTATGGAACCCGAGATTTGTGATAGACCATTGGTTGTGACTAATCCAGTAGGGGGATCGTCTAGTTTGTTTTTGATTTGTCGTGGTCTAGTGTTGTTGAGTCATGGTTGCTCTTTTGTGTGTGATTGCTTTGTGTTGAACTTCGTTGGGTTTGGGATCATTTTGGGTATGGACTGGCTCCAGAGGTATGCGACTAAAGTGGATTGCGAGAAGCTCGAGGTGGCAGTCGGGAATATGGAATGGCGAATGTGTGATTTTACGTGAGCCAGAAGACACGGTCTTCGTAAGCTTTTTATGTTCGCTTGTGATTTGATGGAAAGACTTTTCATCGGTGTCGATCACTGGTAAGTTTGATGATATCTTTGAAGAGGTCAACGGTTTGCCGCCGCATCACGAGATTGAATTCAGGATCGATTTGGTCGAAGGTGCTAGACTTACCGTTATTCCTCTTAGGTGGATGGCGCCTAAATAACGCCGAGAGTTAGAGGTGCAAGTACATGACCTTTTGAGAAAAAGATTCATTCGGAGGAGCGTATTTGAATGGTGTGCACCAGTTGTGTTTGCAACCAAGGCTAATGGATCTTTGAAATTGTGTGTTGATTATCGTGAGCTAAACAAGGTGAAAAAGAAGAACAAGTATCTATTGCCGAGGATAGATGATTTGTTTGATCAGCTTCACGAGGCCAAGTGGTCTTCCCAGATGGAGGCGACGGGATTTCACCAGTTGAGAGTGGCAAATGATAGTGTATCGAAGACTGCTTTTAGGACACCATCTAGTTTCCTTGAGTGGCTAGTGATGCCTTTTGGATTGACCAATGCACCAGCTTATTTCATGGATCTTATGAATAGGGTGTTCAGAGATCAGCTGAACAAGTTCATGCTTGTGTTCATTGACGATATTCAGGTTTACTCCCGGAACGAGGAAAAACATAAGACGCACTTGAGAATTGTTTTGGAAATCTTGCGAAAGCATCATCTAAGAGCTAAGTTTTCAAAGTGTCACTTCTATAAGAGTGAAGTGAGGTTCTTAGGCCATGTTGTTGCTGGAAACGAAATAGTGGTGGATCCCGCTAAGGTGGCAGCATTTCAGGATTGGGATAGACCTATGAATGCGACGGACGTGAGGAGTTTCCTTGGGTTGGCAGGATATTATCGTCTATTTATCAAGGATTTCTCTAAGATAGCTGCACCATTAACAGGATTGACGAACAAGAATCAAGTGTTCACAAGGGATGCGAAGTGTGAGCAAGATTTTAGAATCCTGAAAGAGAGACTGGCGAGTTCTCCTGTTTTGACGATTCCAAGTGGGAATGAACAAATAGTGGTATACACTGATGCATGTGGTACTGGACTTGGAGAAGTACTAATGCAGATGGATAGAGTTGTGGCTTATGCGAATCGACAGTTGAAGCTGCAAGAAAAGAATTATCTGACTCATGATTTGGAGTTGGCAACGATCGCATTTCCTCTGAAGATGTGGAGACATTACCTGTTGGGAGTTCGATTTGAGCTGTTTAGGATCACAAGTCGTTGAAGTATATTTTCTCCCAGAAGGATTTGAATCTTCGGCAGTAAGGTGGTTAGAGTTTCTGGCATCGTATAATTTTGGTATCACCTATACTCCTGGTAAAGGTGACGCAGTGGCAGATGCGTTAAGTCGAAGACATGAAAGTTTAGAAGCAATGTGTTTGAAATGGAAGCACCTCAAGTACTTAGCAGTATTTGATTTCAGGCCTAGATGAGAGTTAGAGCCTGAAATATTGGGAAGCTTATCGATAAGACCTTCTCTCATCGAAAGGATTAGCAAAAGCCAAAAGCATAACAAAAAACTTGTTGACATCATTTAGAAGTTGGAACCAGAGGATAAGGAGTTCGAGGTTGATTGAGATGGTTGGCTTCAGAAGCAGGGACGAGTGGTTGTTCCTGATGTTGATGGATTGAGAGAGTATGTTCTTAGAGAATGTCAAAACTCAAAGTTGATGATTCATCCTGGTGGTAACAAAATGTTTCAGAACATGAAGCGAGCTTACTACTGAGATGGGATAAAGAGGGATGTTGGAAAATTCATTTCCAAGTACATGAACTGTCAGTTGGTGAAAGCTGAACAGAAGAAGTCCTGTGGATTGCCCCAGCCATTAGAGGTTCCAACGTGGAAGTGGGAGCAAGTATCGATGGATTTTATCAATGGACTACCTATAGCCAAGGCAGTAAATGAAGGAATTTGGGTTATAGTGGATCGTTTGACCAAGAGCGCAAGGTTTATTCCTGTTAGATTAACTAAGACGACATCGAAATTAGTTGAGCTTCATGAAAAATGGATAGTTCGATTCCATGGTATCCTGAAGAGCATAGTGAGTGATCGAGATCCATTGTTCATGAGTAGATTTTGGAAGAATCTGCAAGAGACTTTGGGAACCGAGTTATCATTGAGTACAGCTTATCATCCCTAGACTAATGGTCAAACCGAGCAACTTAATCGAGTTTTGGAAGATCTCCTTAGAGGTTGTGTATTGGACTTTTGGGGATCATGGAAAGACCATCTACATCTAGTTGAGTTTGCATATAGCAACTACTACCAGTCGAGTATTGTGATGGCACCATACAAGGCATTGTATGGAAGACCGTGTACTTCTCCGGCATGTTAGTTAGAGACTGAGTATAAGATGATACTTGGGACTGAGATGATAAGAGAGACCTCGGGTTTTATCGAGATCGTTCGGCAATGAATGAAAGCATCACAGGATCATCAGAAGAGTTAGGTCGATAGGCGTCGAAAAGACTTGTAGTTCGACATTTTTGATAGGGTTTTCATGAAGATTTCACCATTAAAGAATGTTGTCCGGTTCGAAAGTAAAGGAAAGTTAGCTCCAAGATTCATTGGACCGTTTCTGATAGTCGATCAGATTGGAAAGCTCGCATATAGATTGGGTTTACCAGAGATGATGTCGGGAAAGCACAATGTTTTTCATGTGTCTTTTCTATGGAAGTGTGTGCACGATTTGAATGTGGTGGTATCTCCAGATCAGTACGAAGACATAGAAGTCGAGTCCGTAGTTTTGAAACCTCATAAGCCACTTCGCATTATGGGGAATGACACGAAACAACCTAGGTGGAAGACGGTTAAGCTAGTCAAGGTGCAATTAAGTGAGGATGATAACGATTGTACGTGGGAAACATAAGAGAATATGAAGACGATCCATCCAGAACTCTTCGTTGGTATTACCCATTAATTTCATGTCACCTTCCACAGTTGTAACTTGTGCTATTATTAGAATTCCGCATGCTAGGATAAGACTATGGATGCATGGCTTGATGGATGCTAACTTGGATGAAAGATTGGCTGCTCGTGGGTGATAGGCATGTAGAATTGTTTCTGGTTTTTTGTGCTTGCTTGGGATTTCGAGGGCGAAATTATTTGGGGGAGGGAGGGGAGAATGTAACGACCTGCATTTTACGTATCGGAGGATGGTAAAATATTGTAATTTAATTCCCATAGGGTCATATCATTTTCATATTTTGATATGTTGTTTACGGGGACGTGAGACATGTCCATAATTTTTATTAATTTTTGTTATGATCGTTTTTCCTCTCTCACTTTTGTACAGGGCATAACTTTTGACTGGGATCGAATCAGGTATTGGGATCGATTTCATTGGGATAGAAATGATGTTTACAATTTGTAACACCCCGAATTTTCTATTAACACTAAAGTTGCTAAAATATTAATAAGTGTGTAAGAGAGGGGATGTATCTAATATGAATATAAAAATATTAATAAGTGTGTAAGAGAGGGGATGTATCTAATATGAATATAAAAATATTAATAAGTGTGTAAGAGAAGGGATGTATCTAATATGAATATAAAAATATTAATAAGTGTGTAAGAGAGGGGATGTATCTAATATGAATATAATAATAATAATAAGTGTGTGAGAGAGGGGATGTATCTAATATGTATATAAAAACAATAATAAGTAAAGGGGGATGTATCTAATATGTACATTGTAGAATATATATATATATTTATGACATGAATAGAAGTTTATTAATATGCTGAGTGTTTGCTGAGTCACTTCTGACTCATTGCTGAGTCAACAAGATAAACCCCATCTTGTCTGAACGGCTGCGGTTATTTCTAGGTTAAATCTAATGGCCTAAATGAATTCTAAAATCTATAAATAAGTGGGTAGACCCTAGACCTAAATCACTTGTAAAATTAGAGAAGCTACCGTCATGCTGCTGCCATGGAGTTCAGCATAGCCGTCACAAACTAAGAAGAGGAAGCCTAATCATCTACAACTAAATCTACACAAATCAAATCAAAAGATCTCTCTTTCTCTAATTCTTTTCTTTTGTTGGTGAGTATGATGATTCTCACAAGACTATTACAAACTAATTTGACTCAGTTATGAATGGATCACAAGAAAGTGATGTGATTTGTAATTGTAAATTCTATATATTGTGGATCTCTTATTATGTTATTATGTTGTCGTATGATGTAAATTATATATGCTATGTCATGCTATGTTGTAAATTCTCTTATGCTATGTCGTGCTATGTTGAGAATCATGTCAAGCTATGTTATACTATCATACTATGCCATGTTATAAATCATGCTATATTATGTTGAAAAATCATGATGTTGTTGGATCATGCTTAAAGTTATGTTTTTTTTTCTTAATTTAAATGGATCTTGTTTATGGGAATTTGCCTATTAGGTTAGGTGTACCCATAAACTTGAAACTATAATTAAATAAAACTTGATTATGGGAATTTGCCTATTGAGTTAGGTGTACCCATATAAAACCATGTTGTTAAAAAATTAGATGATGTTGATTCACACATGTTCATATGTAAGTTTATGAAAATTGATTGAGATCATATTAGGTGAATTTTGAACAAGTTGACACCTTTAGATCCATGACATGTATAATCTATGCAAGTTGGACATATGCAAGTTTCACCCCTTATTATGATTCATTTGGTCACATATACATGTTGTTATTATGATAATCTCTTTTATGCTATGAGTTAGGCTATTCGAGTCTAACATATATTTTGCGAATAAACGTTCAAACGTGGGGTAGGGGTAATATTAGGAATTAATAAATTGGGTGCAATTTTGTAAGATGTTGCATACCATGAATGAATGTCCATAATTGAGTCAATTATGGACATTGTTAAAAATTGGAAGTAATTAATAATTCAAGTAGGGAATTATTAAAATTGGGGGAAAGTGGATTATTATTAATAATCAATGCTTAGGACACGAGGTTGGACCCGTTTGTGATGTAAACCTGCCCGGACCCGCCCGGCAAATCCAGTAGTCACAAATGTCGGCCCAATGTGAGAGGTCCTAGGCCCAAACTAAAGCATAACAGTTGTAAAGACACGAGGTTAGACTCTTTTATGGTGTAAGACTGCCCGGACCCGCCCGGCAAATCCAGCTGCCATAAATGCCAGTCTAATGTGAGAGGTCTTTATGAGGTTATGGCCTTAATGAACTAAGAAATACTTAACCAGATAATCATGTAAGGTGGGACATGGGGGTTAAGTAGGTGCCTTGGGTGGCATGAGGAATCTGGTGGTTGCCTTTAGAGGCATTTGAAATACGATTAGACTTAACCAAACACACATGTAAATGAACATGACTAAGTGGGTTAAGTGGGATGGACTAATGGGGACAAGCTTAGGTGGAATGCTTGTGGTAAATAGTGGGGGCCCATTTCAACCAGTATCCCAAAACGTATCTTTGTGGGCTCGACCCAAGTCGAGGACGGGACACGCATACTGGGTTTGACTATAAGAGGCCAAAATAGGGAGCGGTGGCAACGCAAGTCCAACGGGTTTCATATGCGTGTGTGGACCCGGGCTGGTAGGTAAGACGTTGTTGCATCGTGTAGGTATAAGCCGTGCATGTCCGTTGTATCAGGTTGCCACTTTAGGGGAGTGATACACCCCACTGTGGGGCCAGCACGGGTATCTACGAGTTAGGGAGCCGATCGAATAATGGGAAGTAGGGTACACCTAGTGGAGATAGGGGCAGGCGGCACCTATGTAGTCAGCTAGGGGTACGTAAAGCCATTGGGAAAGTTTCTAAGTGAAGCTAAGTGGGATGAATCTTTAGGGTGACTGGTGTGGTGCAGTATAGTGTTTATCCTTTAATATTTAGGAGCGCCTATAACGTTGCCTTTAGCGATTGTCTATGTCCTTAATCTGCTCTTCATAGACATTTTCTTGTTTTCCAGCTTATGCCTTAGTCCAGTTATTTTGGTAATAGTATTGTAGAATTATCATATTCACCAGACTTTATGTCTGACCCCCTCTTTTCCATCCTTTTTCTCCCTTCAGGTCCGCAGGTTGGGCCAAGTTCTAGTGGAGTCTAGTTGGATCGCTTATCTTCTGGAAAGCTTGGACTGCTGAAGTAAAGTCCAGCTTGTTATCTTTCTTTTTAATGGCTATTCATGTAATGGGATTATGTACTTGTTTTATCAAGATAGATATTGTACTTGACATTGAATATGGTGTTATGATGTAATCAAACATGTTTTGACTTCTGCTACAATGAAATAAAGTTTTTGAATTTCCAAGTACTATTTTATATCTGTCTTGTTGTAATTTTACTGTTCTATATTCACTTAAAACCTCCATGGAAGTTAATGCATTCCCTTTGTGAGTGACATTAATGGACGTGGGGTGTTACACGTGGTATCAGAGCATAAGGTTACCAGAACAGATAAAATTTTTTTTTAGAAAAATATTTTTTTTCTAAAGTATTTTTGGAAGAAGTGCTTTCAAAAAAAAACATGTTATTTAAAGAGATTTTTTTTTGAAAAACATAATCCCAAATAGCCACATCCTTATCTTTATCTTTCGAATTCTCCATTTTGAATCTTTCCTTTTTCGTTTCAGCATGGCTGAAGATCTTAATCTCCCAGAAGGTGTGACGATTCCAGGGTGGTTTAGGAGATACTTGGAGGCTAGGGCCACCACTGCAGGCCCAGCGGATACTCCTCCACCCCTAGTTGCACCCATTCCTCCTCCTCCTCCTCCTCGTGTTGACACTTTTGCAAAGACGTGCAAGGAATTCAAGGCTATGGGAGGAAAAACTTTTCAAGGGACTGAGACGTTTGTGGAGGCCAGAGATTGGCTTAAGGAGACTGAGGAATTGTTGGATATCTTTGAAGTGGAAGATGGGAGGAAAGTCCGTTTAGCTGCTTGGTTAATGAAGGGAGAGGCCTCGTTTTGGTGGGAGGTCACTAACGGGGAACGTCCAGTTGATTCATGGGCGGATTTCAGACGAAGGTTTGAGGCAAAGTTTCTTTCAAGGGCAGAGGAGAACTTAAATATGGAAAAATTCCTGGCACTAAAGCAAGGGAGCTCATCAGTAAAGGAATATGTCAATAAATTTAATCAGTTAGCAAGGTTTGGCTTGGAGTTGGTGAACACGCCAGAGAAGAAATCTTTGAGGTTCGTTAGAGGCTTGAATGAACCGTTGCAAGGGTTGGCTATGACCCACATCCCTATGGGAGCCACCTTTGAAAAGCTAGTAGAAATGGCACTTATGCATGAGGATAAGGCAGTTGAAAAGAAAGGGGATCAGAAGAAACCCCAACAGCAAAATAAGAAGGGTGGTAAAAACAATAATGGCAAAGGGAAGAAGAAATGCTTCAATTGTGGGACGCCTGGCCATCTCAGCAAAGATTGTAGAAAGAAAAAGAAGACTAGTTGTTTTCATTGTGGAGATGCGGGACATTTAGTGAAGGACTGTCCAAAGAAGGGGCAGAGGGCAGGGTCTACCTCGGGAGGACAGGTGCAGGCTCTTATGGCACCAGGGCAGGCAAGGGGGCAAGTTCAGGCTATTGCGGCCCCACCGCTGCAAGAAAGAGGTAGAACAATTTCTGTTGAAAGCTTAGTTTTTCTGTTTGATCATCCTGTCCGTACCTTATTCGATTCTGGCGCATCTCATTCGTTTATCTCTGCATCATTAGTTGAATCACTGCACTTGAACACCAGTTTAGTAGAGGATCCCTTGGTCGTTTCAAATCCAATTGGGGGTTCGGCTCATTTGACCATGATATGTTTGGATTTGAAAATCTCTATACTTAGCGTTGAATTTAGATGTGATGCTTATGTATTGGGCTTCACGGGCTATGGGCTAATTTTAGGAATGGATTGGTTGTCTAGAAATAGGGCCATTCTTGATTGTGAAAGGAGAGTAGTTAGGCTTGTGACTCGCCTTGGTAATGCTCTCGACATCTTTTGTAATCCCATAAATTCCGTTATGCTAAGTTATCTTGAATCGCTTGACGCGTCTGTAGAGAACCTGCGATCGGTAGAAGTGGTCCGGGAATATCCGGATGTGTTTGAGGAGGTGAAGGGCTTACCTCCAAAGCGGGAGATAGACTTTCGAATTTATCTTGTGGATAATGCTAAACCCGTATCTTTGCCAGTGCGCCACATGGCTCCTCGTGAAAGGAGGGAACTCAATAAGCAAGTAAAGGAGTTGCTTGAGAAGGGGTTCATAAGACGTAGTATATCGGAGTGGGGTGCTCCAGTAGTTTTTGCCACAAAGGCGGATGGGTCTCTTAGACTTTGTATGGACTATAGAGAACTAAACAAGCTTACTAAAAAGAACCGACACCCACTGCCGAGGATTGACGATCTCTTTGATCAGTTAGTTGGCACCTCAGTGTTTTCGCAGTTGGACTTAGCCACTGGCTTTCATCAACTGAGAGTGGCTGAGGATAGTATAGATAAGACTGCTTTTAGGACTCCTGACGGATTCTATGAATGGCTAGTGATGCCCTTTGGTTTGACAAACGCCCCTGCATATTTTG
Source organism: Allium sativum (assembly GCA_030737875.1). Classification (NCBI taxonomy): domain Eukaryota; kingdom Viridiplantae; phylum Streptophyta; class Magnoliopsida; order Asparagales; family Amaryllidaceae; genus Allium; species Allium sativum. The sequence continues at coordinate 381,462,322 of CM060920.1, forward strand.
TTGATTTGATGAGTAGGGTGTTTAGGGAATACCTTAACAAATTCGTGGTAGTCTTTGTGGATGACATCTTAGTCTTTTCTAAGAATAAAGAAGAGCACTCCCTACATCTTAGGGAAGTGTTGGAAACCCTTCGAGTGCATAACCTTAAGGCAAAATTTTCTAAGTGTCACTTCTGGAGGAAGGAAGTACGGTTCTTAGGGCACGTGGTTTCCAAAGAAGGGATAGCAGTGGATCCCGCAAAGGTGGTGGCCATCCAAGATTGGAAGGTCCCTAAAAATGCAACCGAAGTAAGAAGTTTCTTGGGGTTGGCTGGCTATTATAGGAAGTTTATCAAAGACTTCGCAAAAATATCAGCTCCATTAACACGGTTAACGAAGAAGAACCTGGTTTTTACGTGGGACAAAGATTGCGATGATGCGTTCCAACGTTTAAAGAGAGCCTTAACTTCAGCCCCAGTCTTAGTGCTGCCAAACGGGAATAAACCGTTTACCATCTATACTGATGCTTGTGGGACGGGACTTGGCGCGGTCCTCATGCAAGAGGGAAGAGTAATAGCCTATGGTGGAAGGCAGTTGAGGGTTCATGAAAAGAATTACCCCACGCATGACTTAGAGCTAGCCGCAATTGTTTTCGCGCTTAAGTCTTGGCGTCACTATCTTCTTGGTGAGAAATTCGAACTGTTCACTGACCACAAATCATTAAAATACTTATTCTCTCAGAAGGATTTGAATTTAAGGCAGCAACGGTGGATGGAATTCTTAGCCTCCTACGATTTTGAAATAGCATATACCCCGGGCAAGGGTAACGTGGTGGCAGACGCCTTAAGTAGGAAAAGGTTGTCCTTGAGTCCGTTGTTTGTTGAACGACAAAGCTTAGAATTCATCTCTATGTTTGACTTTAGACCCTCCGTTGACTTAGTACCTGGTCTGTTAGCATCCTTGGAGGTTAGACCTACACTTCTAGGACGGGTTGGTGAGGCACAGCGAGACGACCCACAGTTGGTTGAGATAGTAGAAAAGATCAAAGGGGGGGAGTCGTCAAGCCATCTTCGTAGGTATACCCTAGACGATAAGGGTTGGTTACGAAGGGATAATAGACTTTGTGTACCACAAGACGAAGACTTAAGGAAGGCCATTCTTGATGATGCTCATCGCTCAAAAATGACCATTCATCCCGGTGGGGATAAGATGTACAAAGATATGAAGCGGGTTTTCTTTTGGGCCGGTATGAAAAAGGATGTGGCCGAGTACGTCGCTAGATGCTTGGTGTGCCAACGAGTTAAAGCAGAACAAAAGAAACCCGGTGGGTTGCTTCACCCATTAGAAGTTCCACTATGGAAATGGGAAAGCATCTCAATGGATTTTGTGGATGGATTACCAAGATCAAGGAAGGGTAACACGGGGATTTGGGTTATAGTAGATAGACTTACTAAAATCGCCCATTTTATTCCCGTGAAAAGTAAGAGGACTGCTCCGTGGTTGGCTTCTGTATACATTAAGGAGATAGTTCGTTTGCACGGTATTCCTTCTAGTATAGTAAGCGACCGTGACCCCATCTTTACTAGCGAATTTTGGAAGAGTTTACAAGAGGTGGTAGGGACTCAGCTATGTTTGAGCACCGCATATCATCCTCAGACAGACGGCCAGACCGAGAGGGTGAATCGCATTCTAGAGGATCTTCTAAGGCTTTGTATCCTAGACTTTGGGGGTACATGGGAAGAGCACCTTCCGTTAGTAGAATTCGCATATAATAATAGCTTTCAGTCTAGTATTGGCATGGCACCTTTCGAAGCTCTTTATGGAAGGCCTTGCCGTTCGCCTACATGTTGGTGGGAATCTACCGATAAAATCCTACTTGGGCCCGATATGGTTAGGGAAACCTCGGAGAAGATTGAGTTGATTCGAAGGAGGATGAAAGCAGCACAAGATAGGCAAAAATCGTATGCTGATAAGAGGAGGACAGATCTTGAGTTTGACATTGGGGACATGGTTTTTATCAAAGTATCTCCGTTACAGAATGTTGTTCGCTTTGGGTCCGTGGGGAAATTAGCACTAAGGTTTGTAGGGCCGTTTCCTGTAAAAAAAACAGGATTGGGAAGATGGCATATAGGGTGGAGTTGCCTGAGAAACTTAGTGGAGTACACGACGTATTCCATGTATCACATTTGAGGAAGTGTTTGCACAAGACCGCGGAGGTGGTAGAGCCGAGCTTGCTTAAAGAGGTGGAAATAGAGCGTGATGCAACAATTAGACGAGCTCCTACATGCATTCTTGGGTCGGAGATCAAAAAGTTGAGGAATTGAGAGGTCAGACTGGTTAAAGTGCAATGGGGAGATGATGAGAGCAACGCAACTTGGGAGACAGAAGAGAAGATGCGTTCGTTGTACCCTTTTCTTTTTGAGGGTATGTCTTTTAATTTCTCCTTTATCACTTAGCTTATCTTATCTTATCTTTAGTATGTCCTCTCATTAGTATCTTTGACCTTTAGTTAGGATAATCCTATGGTTGAAACATGTGTTTGAGACATGTTATGTATGATGGATGCAAAATGGATGCAAGTGTTTGCTAGTGGTTGCTCGTGGATGCATATATACACACACTTTAGGCACTAGATCGGCTCAGTCACTTCATATTGCATATTGCATATATATGGATGTATTTAGTATAATGGATGTATAATGGTTGTACCATCATATGGATGCTGCATTCGGTTGAATGGGTGTGCACGCATATAGAAGTAGTATGTAAGCAATTAGGATCTTTTGCATACATAATGGATTCATGACACTTACATAATTTGCATTAAGGAGGTCAACTGAATCAGTAGACCGCCTGATTTCGCATTAGGTAAGGACATGTACACACACTTGCATATGATCATAAAGCATTAGAAGTCTTTTAAGGACAATGGATGCCTGTGTATGATGGATGAGTAGATGGACGTTTGGATGGTAGGATATACATTCTTCCAGACTTGAAGATTTGGGGGACGAAATCCTAAAAGGAGGGGAGAATGTAACACCCCGAATTTTCTATTAACACTAAAGTTGCTAAAATATTAATAAGTGTGTAAGAGAGGGGATGTATCTAATATGAATATAAAAATATTAATAAGTGTGTAAGAAAGGGGATGTATCTAATATGAATATAAAAATATTAATAAGTGTGTAAGAGAGGGGATGTATCTAATATGAATATAAAAATATTAATAAGTGTGTAAGAGAGGGGATGTATCTAATATGAATATAAAAATATTAATAAGTGTGTGAGAGAGGGGATGTATCTAATATGTATATAAAAACAATAATAAGTAAAGGGGGATGTATCTAATATGTACATTGTAGAATATATATATATATTTATGACATGAATATAAGTTTATTAATATGCTGAGTGTTTGCTGAGTCACTTCTGACTCATTGCTGAGTCAACAAGATAAACCCCATCTTGTCTGAACGGCTGCGGTTATTTCTAGGTTAAATCTAATGGCCTAAATGAATTCTAAAATCTATAAATAAGTGGGTAGACCCTAGACCTAAATCACTTGTAAAATTAGAGAAGCTACCGTCATGCTGCTGCCATGGAGTTCAGCATAGCCGTCACAAACTAAGAAGAGGAAGCCTAATCATCTACAACTAAATCTACACAAATCAAATCAAAAGATCTCTCTTTCTCTAATTCTTTTCTTTTGTTGGTGAGTATGATGATTCTCACAAGACTATTACAAACTAATTTGACTCAGTTATGAATGGATCACAAGAAAGTGATGTGATTTGTAATTGTAAATTCTATATATTGTGGATCTCTTATTATGTTATTATGTTGTCGTATGATGTAAATTATATATGCTATGTCATGCTATGTTGTAAATTCTCTTATGCTATGTCGTGCTATGTTGAGAATCATGTCAAGCTATGTTATACTATCATACTATGCCATGTTATAAATCATGCTATATTATGTTGAAAAATCATGATGTTGTTGGATCATGCTTAAAGTTATGTTTTTTTTTCTTAATTTAAATGGATCTTGTTTATGGGAATTTGCCTATTAGGTTAGGTGTACCCATAAACTTGAAACTATAATTAAATAAAACTTGATTATGGGAATTTGCCTATTGAGTTAGGTGTACCCATATAAAACCATGTTGTTAAAAAATTAGATGATGTTGATTCACACATGTTCATATGTAAGTTTATGAAAATTGATTGAGATCATATTAGGTGAATTTTGAACAAGTTGACACCTTTAGATCCATGACATGTATAATCTATGCAAGTTGGACATATGCAAGTTTCACCCCTTATTATGATTCATTTGGTCACATATACATGTTGTTATTATGATAATCTCTTTTATGCTATGAGTTAGGCTATTCGAGTCTAACATATATTTTGCGAATAAACGTTCAAACGTGGGGTAGGGGTAATATTAGGAATTAATAAATTGGGTGCAATTTTGTAAGATGTTGCATACCATGAATGAATGTCCATAATTGAGTCAATTATGGACATTGTTAAAAATTGGAAGTAATTAATAATTCAAGTAGGGAATTATTAAAATTGGGGGAAAGTGGATTATTATTAATAATCAATGCTTAGGACACGAGGTTGGACCCGTTTGTGATGTAAACCTGCCCGGACCCGCCCGGCAAATCCAGTAGTCACAAATGTCGGCCCAATGTGAGAGGTCCTAGGCCCAAACTAAAGCATAACAGTTGTAAAGACACGAGGTTAGGCTCTTTTATGGTGTAAGACTGCCCGGACCCGCCCGGCAAATCCAGCTGCCATAAATGCCAGTCTAATGTGAGAGGTCTTTATGAGGTTATGGCCTTAATGAACTAAGAAATACTTAACCAGATAATCATGTAAGGTGGGACATGGGGGTTAAGTAGGTGCCTTGGGTGGCATGAGGAATCTGGTGGTTGCCTTTAGAGGCATTTGAAATACGATTAGACTTAACCAAACACACATGTAAATGAACATGACTAAGTGGGTTAAGTGGGATGGACTAATGGGGACAAGCTTAGGTGGAATGCTTGTGGTAAATAGTGGGGGCCCATTTCAACCAGTATCCCAAAACGTATCTTTGTGGGCTCGACCCAAATCGAGGACGGGACACGCATACTGGGTTTGACTATAAGAGGCCAAAACAGGGAGCGGTGGCAACGCAAGTCCAACGGGTTTCATATGCGTGTGTGGACCCGGGCTGGTAGGTAAGACGTTGTTGCATCGTGTAGGTATAAGCCGTGCATGTCCGTTGTATCAGGTTGCCACTTTAGGGGAGTGATACACCCCACTGTGGGGCCAGCACGGGTATCTACGAGTTAGGGAGCCGATCGAATAATGGGAAGTAGGGTACACCTAGTGGAGATAGGGGCAGGCGGCACCTATGTAGTCAGCTAGGGGTACGTAAAGCCATTGGGAAAGTTTCTAAGTGAAGCTAAGTGGGATGAATCTTTAGGGTGACTGGTGTGGTGCAGTATAGTGTTTATCCTTTAATATTTAGGAGCGCCTATAACGTTGCCTTTAGCGATTGTCTATGTCCTTAATCTGCTCTTCATAGACATTTTCTTGTTTTCCAGCTTATGCCTTAGTCCAGTTATTTTGGTAATAGTATTGTAGAATTATCATATTCACCAGACTTTATGTCTGACCCCCTCTTTTCCATCCTTTTTCTCCCTTCAGGTCCGCAGGTTGGGCCAAGTTCTAGTGGAGTCTAGTTGGATCGCTTATCTTCTGGAAAGCTTGGACTGCTGAAGTAAAGTCCAGCTTGTTATCTTTCTTTTTAATGGCTATTCATGTAATGGGATTATGTACTTGTTTTATCAAGATAGATATTGTACTTGACATTGAATATGGTGTTATGATGTAATCAAACATGTTTTGACTTCTGCTACAATGAAATAAAGTTTTTGAATTTCCAAGTACTATTTTATATCTGTCTTGTTGTAATTTTACTGTTCTATATTCACTTAAAACCTCCATGGAAGTTAATGCATTCCCTTTGTGAGTGACATTAATGGACGTGGGGTGTTACACAATTTCATAGACTGGTCACATTAATGATTTGCCAGAGTCGTTTGGGAGGAATCGTTGTTTTAATGTTACCCAATTTCTGGACAGACTAATTAGTAATTAATGGGCTGATTAGTGAGGCCCATTAAGGCTTGGGGTTGTTGGCTATAAACAGAGGGGTAGAGGTAAGGAGAATGATCAAGTTTCTTCATTTCCATCATTTGTTTGAGCTCGAGATTCGCCATGCTCAATCAAATACATCTCCACTCCATTAAATTCATAGATCTACATAAGAAGATTGAAGGTCGACATCGAGGAAGAGTAGATCGCATCTAAGTGGTTGATTTGAAGACCGTTCTTCGCGATCAGAATTAGAGATACATCGATTTCAAGATATTTTGTGGATTTGGTAAGTGATAAGCATCTCTCACACTGATTCAATCGAGTATATGGGTTTGTTTGATCTTATTTTCACAATTTCAAGTTGTTTTCATCTAGATCTAATCAAGGTAAGTCTATTTTCATTGGAATCACTAAAGGATCTAATATAGCAAGATTATTATGGTAAATTTATGTGTTAATTCATGTTTTTATGCAAGTTTAGATATATTTTTTGATTCATTCATTATTTTATCATGATATGGTGACTTTTATATGTTGTATGATTATTATTTGTTGTGCAAGTATTGTTTGATGATTGCATGAAGTGTTGATGATTGAATTGTTGAAATCGATTAATTTTGGATGAGTATTGTGTATGGATCGTTCGTAGTATGGCTTTGGTGTAAGAAATGCATGGATCGACTTATCAAAAAGAGGATCTGAAGATGGATCGTACGGTAGGGATGGATCGGATCGGTTGGACCATGGATCGCCTGGATTGTTGCCCAAGAAATAATGGATTGACCAACGTTGATGGACCAAAGAAATGGAAAGGATTGAGGATTGGGAAAAGCATGTGGATAGATTAGCTATGATGGATCGGTCACCATGGATCGAAATGGTTGATGGATCAGCCAACACTATTGTGGATGGATCGCGCAAGGCTTTGAGATGGATCGGCTAAGGCGCGATGGATCAGGCTGATGCGTGGGCTTGATGGATCATGAGTCTTGGGTCGGCCAAAGATGGATCACGCGAGTGATGATCAGGTCGGTCTTCTCTGGTGCAAGGCGGGATGTACAGTAATGAATCGGGCGACGATCCATTGAATGGATCAGGTTGCGATCTAGTGATGGATCGATTGAGACATATGGAAGTAAAGTAGATGGATCGGTTCGTTTCATGTTTATGATGGAATGACCGAGTGCCTAGGTTGATGGATCAGTCTTTGGGTGGATCGGCAGGGGTAATCCAGTGATGGATCGATGGATGACTCGTCAAATATATGATCAACGAAGTTGATTTTGGTTCGATGATGAGTGTAGCTTTGGTGCAAATTCAGATGGAATATTCGAAGCACCGTGAACTGTTTGTTGGTCGATGAAATGCAATAAAGATGTGAGACGACTCAAAATATGTTGAGTTCGTGGATAATGGTTGCTCGAGAAGTCAGTTGAGATTATTGATAGTCATCTAGTTCAATGGCTAGAGATATTGAAGGCCGAGGGATTATCATTAGTCGAGGTTCTAGCGGACTCAAAGCAGGGTTATAATGGGGATGCCCAGAAGAATAGAAGTTGCCTGGTCGAGTACCCTTTGTTGAAAGGCCTAAATATGAGTCACGATGGCATATGCAATTTTACTAGAACCGGGGTTACCATTAGCCCTTGACGGATGGCAAGTCGGGCCAGTCATACAATTAATGCTGGTTTCAAAAGCAAGGTAGACGGTGATAGCCAAATTCGTGGATGCTATTGATTGTACTGTCTTGTGTGGACCATCCGACATCGAGGGAGATTTCTCTTGGGTGCTTGTCTGATGTTGGTTTAGGACTTTGGGGCTCATTCTTGGGAGATGTTAAACTCCATTTGGATGGCCTACGCTTGATAACTGGTTGCTATGGATGTACTGTTCGTTTCTTCTCAGATTCTTTGGGAAAGGCTATCATTGTCGGATGTGAAGGAGACGGGTTGGGGTTCTTCTCTGTTGATGTGCTAGTATATTAGATGATTAATCTGCCTATGGATGATGTTAGACAGAAGTTTATCGCTCATTCAGACTATTGTCTAACTCAAGGTTTTATGTCTCCCTCTTATTACTTTGTGCTATTCATCCGGTTGTGGATGGCCAGACTAGGTAGCAGGTAGTAGATCTTGATGAGGACGATGTTGCAGAGTGATAATGAGCAAGAGGCTGACGTATTATTTCCTACTATCTAGTATTAGTTGTTTCCGCTGTTATGTTTGATGTACGCTACTCTAGGTGGACTTGAATTGAGGCTTCTTGTGCAGACTCTTACGATGTAATCCAGTTTGATGTGTGGATATTTCCATGATGATATGAAAGTTTAATATTCTGCTCAATTGTGCTTCACTACTATTGTCTATTGTATATGTTCGATTATACTTTATCCTTGCGCTGTGAGTTATACGACAGGTTTCCGCTTATGTTTTTTTCTTCAATGATCGTCCCTTATCGTCCTAGCACCTCATACAACAGACTTCATCCTTAATTTGTGCGGGAGGTACGGGGTGGTTGTCACATTTGGTATCAAAGCTTTGGCTAAGCGATTTTTTCCAAAGTTCGGGGATGTAAAGATGTATGAGAAATGTATTTATATTTTCTAATGGATGTATACTATATTATAGTGTATAGTATAATAGCATTTGAACTCAATTGCAGTTATTCTCATATGTGGACTAATCATTCTATTTTCAGTTTTAGAATGAGTCGTCGATCTTCGAGACATACTGCTAGGGAGGATACTGTTCCTTGAGGGGGAGATGACGGTATCCAGGTTACCCAGCTATGTTTGAGGCCATGGTGGAAGCGATTATGAGGATGGTACTCGCTCCAAAGACAGTTGTGGTAAATGTTGGGGTTCAGGTGAAAGTACATAGGCTTGTTGACTTTGCGAAGCTGTGCAAGGACTTCACTACTCTAGGAGGGAAACCATTCAAAGGGACTGAGTCGACTGTAAAGATTCAAGGGTGGCTTGATACTTGCATTCGAATATTTGGAGACTTAGGGATTGACGATGCGACTAAGAGGAATCGTGCATCGAGACAGCTTCTGGGTAGAGCTATGGACTGGTGGAACTCTATCACTCTAGATACTCTAGAATATGAGATCACTTGGGATTATTTTTCAAGTCAATTTCGAAACGAAGTTCATTTCTAATGTTTAGAAGTCTATTATATTCAATAGGTTTATTTAACTAAAGAAGAATGGTCGATAAGTGTTGGAGTATGTCTCTGATTTTGAATCTTTGTCCAATTATTATCGTTCGTATACTGAGAATCCTTACCCGAAGTCATGGGCTTGAACAAGTACCTTGGGAATCAACTGGTTGATCAATTAGATGACACTTATGAGAAGATCATCGAGAAAGCTTTGAGGCATGAAAGTTTGTTTCCCAAGGAAGAGACTATTGTTGCAACCAAAGAGGACCCGAAACCACAACAAGGAGGCAATAACAAAAAGGGGAATGAGAAAAGGAAGCAACAACAACAAGGGAGGGATGGTCTGAAGAAGCAGAAGGGAGAAGTGACTTGCAACAATTGCGAGCACAAGTGCCATTTTTCCAAGGATTGCAAGAATCCAAAAGCTGAGAGAAAGTGCTTTAACTGCAGAAAGCCTGGTCATAACAAGAAGGATTGTCCAGAACCACCAAAGGGAAAGCCGATTGTGAAGGCATATGCTTTGGAAGTTGTTCCATCTTCTTTAGGGCTCCTACAACAGAAGAGAAAGAGAAGAGTGTTGTCGTAAAGGTACTATTTCTATCAGAGGTGTTTTAGTTCGAGTGTTGTTTGATACTAGAGCATCACATTCTTTCATTTGTAATGAGCTTGTGTGCCGCTTGGGTTTGGAACCCGAAATTTCTTATAGACCATTGGTTGAGACTAATCCAGTAGGGGTTCGTATAGTTTGTGTATTATATGCTGTGGTCTAGTGTTGTCGCGTCATGGTTGCTCTTTTGTGTGTGATTGCTTTGTGTTGAACTTCATTGGGTTTGGGATTATTTTAAGTATGGGGTGGCTCAAGAGGTATGCGGCTAAAGTAGATTGCGAGAAGCTCGAGGTGGCAGTCGGGAATGTGGAAGGGCGAATGGTTGTGATTCGATATAAGCCAGAAGACAGGGTCTTCATAAGCAATATTCTCTTGTGATTCCACGAAATGACTTGTCATTGGTGTCGATCACTAGTGAGTTTGATGATGTCTTTGAAGAGGTCAAAGGTTTTCCGCCGCAACGCGAGATTGAGTTCAGGATCTATTTGGTCGAAGGTGTTTGACCTATCGTTATTCCTCTTAGGCGGATGGTGCCTAAGGAACACCGTGAGTTAGAGGTGCAAGTACGTGACCTTTTGGGAAAAGAATTCATTCGGAGGAGTGTATCCGAATGTGGTTCACCAGTTGTGTTTGCAACCAATCTGATGGATCTTTGAGATTGTGTGTTGATTACTGTGAGAGGAACAAGGTGAAAAAGAACAAGTATCCATTATTGAGGATAGATAATTTGTTCGATCAGTTTCATGAGGCCAATATGTTTTCCCAGATGGATTTGGCGATGGAATTTCACCAGTTGAGAGTGGAAAAGGATAGTGTATGGAAGATTGCTTTTGGGCAGCATCCGGTTATTTTGAGTAGTTGATGATACCGTTTGGATTGACCAATGCACTAGCGTATTTGGTGGATCTTATTAATAGGGTGTTCAGAGATTAGTTGAATAAATTCGCGCTTGTGTTCGTGGACGATATTCTGGTTTACTCCCGGAATGAGGAAGAACATAAGATGCACTTGAGAGTTTTTGGAAATATTGTGAAAGCATCAGCTAAGAGCTAAGTTTTCGAAGTGTCACTTCTAGAAGAGCGAAGTGAGGTTCTTAGGCCATGTTGTTTCTAGAAACGAAATAGTGGTGGATCCCGCTAAGGTGGCAGCAATTCAGGATTGGGATAGACCTAAGAATGTGACGGACGTGAGGAGTTTCCTTGGGATGACAGGATATTATCGTCGATTTATCAAGGATTTCTCCAAGATAGTTGCACCATTAACTGGATTGACGAAGAAGAATAAGCGTTCACATTGGATGCGAAGTGTGAACATGCTTTTGGAATCCTGAAAGGGAGACTGACGAGTGCTCCTATTTTGAAGATTCCAAATGGGAATAAAGAAATAGTAGTATACACTAATGCATGTGGTACTAGACTTGGAGCAGTGCTGATGCAGAAGGATAGAGTTGAGGCCTACGCGATTCGACAACTGAAACCGCACGAAAGTAATTATCCGACTCATGATTTGGAGTTGGCAGCGATCTTATTTGCTCTGAAGATGTGGAGACATTACGTGTTGGGAGTTTGATTCGAGCTATTTACGGATCATAAGTCATTGAAGTATCTTTTCTCCTAGAAGGATTTGAATCTTCGTCAATAATGGTGGTTAGAGTTTCTGGCACCATATGATTTTTGTATGATTTATACTTCTGGTAAAGGTAACGCAGTGGAAGATGCGTTAAGTCGAAAGCATGCAAGTTTAGGAGCAATATTTTCAGAATGGAAGCACCTCAAGTACTTGGCAGGATTTGATTTTAGGCCTTGGTGCGAGTTAGAGCCTGAAATGTTGGCAAGCTTATCGATGAAACCTACTCTCGTCGAAAGGATTGGCGAAAGCCAAAAGCATTATGAAATGTTTGTCGAGATCATCTAGTAGTTGGAACTAGAGGATAAGGAGTTTGAGGTCGATTGAGATGGTTGGCCTCAGTAGTAGGGACGACTGGTTGCTCCTGATGTTGATGGATTGAGAGATCAGGTTCTAAGAGAATGTCATCACTCAAAGTTGATGATTTATCCTGGTGGTAACAAAATGTATCAGGACATGAAGCGAGCTTAATACTGGGAAGGGATGAAGAGGGATGTTGGAAAATTCATTTCCAAGTGCATGAACTGTCAGTTGGTGAAAGCTGAACAAAATGATTCGACTGGATTACTTCAGCTATTAGAGGTTCCTACGTGGAAGTGGGAGAAAGTATCGATGTACTACCTAGAACTCGGGCAAGAAATGAAGGAATTTGAGTCATAGTGGATCGCTTGACCAAAAGCGCATGGTTTATTACTGTCAGATCAACTAGGACGACATCGAAGTTAGTTGAGATGTATGTAAAATGGATAGTTCGATTCCATGGTATCCCGAAGAGCATAGTGAGTGATCGGCATCCATTGTTCAAAGTAGATTTTGGAAGAGGTTGCAAGAGACTTTGGGAACCGGGTTATCTTTGAGTATGGCTTACCATCCCAGACTGATGGTCAAACTGGGCAAGTTAATCGAGTTTTGGAAGATCTCCTTAGAGCTTATGTATTGGACTTTGGGGGATCATGGTAATACCATCTACATCTAGTTGAGTACACATATAACAATAACTACCGGTCAGCATTGGGATTACACCATATGAGGCATTGTATGGAAGACCGTGTACTTTTCCGGCATGTTTGTTAGTGACTGGAGATAAGCTGATACTTGTGCCTAAGATGAAAAGAGAGACCTCAGATTGTATCGAGATCGTTCAACAACGAATGAAGGCAACCCAGGATCGTTAGAAGAGTTAAGCCAATAAGCATCGAGTAGACTTGGAGTTCGACGTTGGTGATAGGGTTTTCGTGAAGATTTCACCATTGAAGATTGTTGTTTGGTTCGTAAGTAAAGGAAAGTTATCTCCAAGATTCGTTGGACCGTTTCCGATAGTCGAGCGGATTGGTAAGCTTACATATTGATTGGGTTTATCGGAGAAGATGTCAGGCATGCACAATATTTTTCATGTGCCTTTTCTACGGAAGTGTGTGCATGATTCGAATGTGGTGGTATCTCCAGATCAGTACAAAGACCTAGAAGTCGAGTCCATAGTTTCAAAACCTTGTAAGCCGGTTCGCATTGTGGGGAATGACACGAAAAAACATAGGAGGAAGACAATTAAGCTAGTCAAGGTGCAATGGAGTGAGGATGATGACGATCGTACGTAGGAAACGGAAGAGAGTAAGACGATCCATCCAGAACTCTTCGTTGATATGACCCACTTATGTCGTGTCACCTTACACCTATTTTAATGTTACACAATTTTGAACAAACTAATTGTTATTATTGGGCCGATTAGTGAGGCCCATTAAGGCTACAGGTTGTTGGCCATAAATATAGGGGTAGATGTAAGGAGAATGTTTTAGTTTTTTCATTTCTCTCATTTGGTTGAGCTCGAGATTCTCCTTGCTCAGTCAAATACATCTCCACTCCATTAAATTCATTGATCTACATAAGAAGATCGAAGATCGACATCGACGAAGAGTAGATCACATCAAAGTGGTTAATTTGAAGATCGTTCTTCCCTGTTCTTCATTGTCCGGACTAGAGATTCATCGATTTCAAGCTATTCTGTGGATTTGATGAGTGATAAGCATCTCTCACATGGATTAAATCGCGTATATAGGTATGTTTGATCTTATTTTCATCACTTCAAGTCGTTTTCACTTACATCAAATCAAGGTAAACCTATTTTCATTCGAATCACGATAGGATCTAACCTAGTAAGATTATAATAGTAAATTTATATGTTAATTCATGTGTTTATGCAATTTTAGATCTATTTTTTGATTCTTTCCTAGTTTTATCACGATTTGGTGAATTTTTATACTTGTATGATGACTATCTGTTGTGCAAGTATTTTTTGATAATTGCATGAAGTGTTGATGATTGAATTGTTGAAATCGTTTAATTTTGGATGAGTGGTGTGCATGGATCATTCGTAATATGGCTTGTGGTGCAACAAATGAATGGATCGGCTCGTCAAAACAGGGTCTGCAGATGGATCGCATGGTGGGAATGGATCGGATCTATTGGACCATGGATTGCTTGGATTGTTACCCAAGATTTGATGGATCGAATAAATGACATGGGTTGGTGATAGCCAGAATCATGGATGCTATTGATCATATCATCTTGTGTGGAATGTATGACGTTGAGGGAGATATCTCTTGGGTGTTATTCTGATGCTGGTTTAGGCCTTCAAGGCTTGTGCTTGGGAAATGTTGAACTCCATTAGGATGGTCTACGCTTGATAACAGGTTGTTATGGATGAATTGTTTGTGTAACGACCTAGCATTTTGACCGCTCCAAGTCAATATTTAAACCAACTCAGAACATTCAAAATGACAGGTCGTTATTGCTTACTTAGAAGGTTATAATTCTGAAAACTAGTGGTTTAAAGGTTTGGAACAACTTGAGAACAATGCAATTTACAGCAAGTGTAACACCCCGTGAATTCTATAACGCTAAGCTTCACAAATTAAAGTATAATTAATTCTAAATGTAAGAATTAAGGGAAACGGGTTACGCCATTGCGTTCGTCTCGGAATTATGCTTGAGATAGAGTCCGAGTTTGCGCGAATCGGACTCCGTATGAAGGAGTTATGGCCTTCGGAATTTTCAGAATCAAATTTAAATTCAAACAGCTCAGTTTAAATTTCAAAATTCGAATTTCAGGTTCAAACTGGGCCGGGCGGGAAAATTCCCGCCCAGAGACCAGGTCGACCATGGTGTCGACCTGGCCTCCCCAGGTCGACCTGGACCCCCAGGTCGACTATAGTGTCGACCTGGGTGTCGACCTACCTGGTCGACCTGGCTGGCCAGGTCTAGCTCTGGATCGAATTTCTGTGGCTCTGTGTGTTACTAGGGCAGACGTGTCACCTATTGATTTGCTCTTTGAACTCTGAATGGTCTAGATTCCTCCTGTCTTCATCTGACGGCTCAAAACAACTTAAAAATCTATAAATACACCCTAAGTCTCAACTGAAAATTCACACAAAAAAATAAGAAAGGAGTCGTCATGCTGCTAGGGAGGAATTGAACATAGCCGTTAAGAGAAAAGCCTAGAGACGAATCAAATTAAGAAGAGGATTATAGTTTAATCAAATTTATCAACGCAACGTTAGTCTACCCAAAGGAGCGCATCTCAATTTCAGAATTCAGAATCCAGAATTCAAGATTCTGCATTTGTTGTAAGTATAGTGACCTTTCAGAATATGAATAAGAATTGTGATGTGATTCGATGTAAATGAAAATAGAATTGTGTTATTGTATTGTATAAATTCTATGTATTGTGATGGTTCTATCATGACTTGTGTATTGATGTTTGTGGCATAAATTGATTGATGCAAGCCTATTGAACAATTGTATATGAAAACAATGGCACTTGTAAGTTTGTGGCAAAAACTAGAAATTGATCCCTTTTTGTTTATGCCTATGACATGGACCTTATACATTCATTAAGCCTAAATTAAGGCTTATGTAAACATGATTTAGACTTGAAACCTTTTATGTCTACATGACCCAAAACCTATGATATCACTTCCATGTTTATTTGCAAGTATAATTGGATCTATGTTAAGTATCGTTTGTGTTTCATAAACTATGCAAGTTCATGTTTATTTGCAAGTGTAATTGGATCTATGTTAAGTATCGTTTGGGTTTCATAAACTATGCAAGTTCATGTTGAAATAGGCTATGTGATTAAATGTTATAATTGGACCTTTTGGTGAATATACATCATGCTAGTTTTGTGTTTGACATTATGCCAAGTTAAACATATTTAAACACAAGTTGTGTAAGCCTAAACTATGCCATTTCATATGTCACCTACTTAGTTATACATTGATTTGAATGCAAGTTCACATGACTCATATTATATGTTAGTTGAATCGTAAAATTGCAAGTTCATGCGCCACACACCCTTATATGTTGTAAAATATTACATGTTATTGATTTTCCCCTTTTTCTCATGTTTATAAAGTTGGGCCGAATTATGTCGAGCCCAACATTTGTTATAATGTTGCGTACGTTACAAACGGGGTAACATCATTGGGTGTAAAACACTTAAAATATATGTTGGCATGTTTGGCACATGCTAACGACAATGACATTTAAAGCGGTATGAATTGTTATACCCAAAAAATAAAAGATATGACATTTACATATATAATTGAGAAGTAATAAAATATGTAAATTTAGAAAACACGATATGCTTAACCCGAGGTTGGATTGAGTTGTGATGTAAACCTACCCGGAACCGCCCGACTATCTAGTAGTCACAACAATACCTATCATATGTGGGTGGTTAAGCATTGAGCCCAATAATGACCCGAGGTTAGACTGAGCTACGGTGTAAACCTGGCCGGAACCGACCGGCATATCCAGTAACCGTAGCAATATTTGTCTAATGTGAGTGGTCAGGTTCTCTTAAGAGGCTAAGGACAGATGGTAGGGTTAAGTCAACTATAACACTTAACCAAATTCAACATTGATGGGTGGGGTTAGGTAAATACAGACACTTAACCACTTAACGTGTTTGACTAGAAAACCCTAGTAATGAGGGACCCATTTCAGCAGTAACCCAAGTTAGGTATCAACGGTACCCTGAAACTAGGCAGGGTGGGGCACGATTACTTGGCTGATTGTAAGCGGTCAAACGACGGCAGTGGGTGCACAGTGTAGGTCTAACGGGGTGCGGGCGTGCACACACTCCAGAGCAGACAACCAAGGCACTGGGGACACCAGTAGTATAACCTATGCCTTCGAGGATTTGTGTCGGGGCCGCCACCATAGGTCTTGATACACCCCATGGTGGGACTTGCATAGGTATCTACAATTCTTGGGGGCCGTATGACACATGTTAACGCGAGTAGGAGCCGATCTCTAAATAAAGTTGGGGATCACTTCACCCTCACCATGGGGTGCCAGTTAGAGTAAATTCAAGTAGATGCAGAGATATAGTATGGGTGCGATAGTACATTCGACACTCCCTTAGCTTGTGACACCATCCTATTTTCAATATATATATATCATGCCCTTTTCTTGTTCACATACTGAAGAGTTACTAGATTTACTCAGGCTTTATGTCTGACCCTATTTTCTTTTCGTCTTCTTTTCTTTCGTCCCCCCCAGGTCCACAGGGAGGAAACAGCTCAGCTCAGTCAGGCTCTGTACAAGCTCCAAGAACGTAGATGTATGATTTGGGTCTCTTTTTCTTGGACTATGGCTTTGGATATCACTATGGGGATTTTTGTCACTTCATTTATGTTTTATGCTTCTTTAATAATCAAGACAGTTATGAGGTTGTAATGATGGAAGTATTTTGAGACAATTATGGAATGTTTGATTTGAACACGTATTGATGAAATAAAAGTCTGTTGGTTTCCGCTGTTTAAAATATGTGTATTTATATCTGTCTTGAGTTTATCTGTGGCTTTTACTTATAAACCTCCACCAAAATTAAGGCATTCCCTTTGTGAGTGACCTTAACGGAGGTGGGGTGTTTCACTTGGTATCAGAGCATATAGGTTTACCAGACAAGATAAAAGTTTTTGAAACTGTTTTCAAAAAAGAAAGTTTAAAGAAGCATTTTTCAAAAAAAGTGTTATATTTATAAAAGACAGAATCCCCCAAAGCCATGTTCCCCATCTATCTCTCTCTATCCTTCGTTTTGAATTTTTCCTTTCTGTTTCAGCATGTCTGGAGACCTTAACCTCCCGGAAGGAGTGCCGATTCCCGGCTGGTTTAGGAGGTACTTAGAAGCAAGGACCAATGGCACGGGCCCAACAGACATCCCTCCTCCAGTGGCCGCGGTTCCTCCTCCTCCTCCACCTTCTCGTGGAAATGCCTTCGCAAAAACATGTAGAGACTTCAAAGCAATGGGTGGAAAAGACTTTTATGGGACAGAATCCTTTGTAGGGGCAAGAAACTGGCTAAAGGAGACTGAGAATCTGTTGGTCATCTTCAGGGTTGATGACATGCAAAAGATACAACTAGCGGTATGGTTGCTTAAGGATGAAGCTTCCTATTGGTGGGAAGTTACCAATGCTCAGAGGGCGGTGGAAACATGGGAAGATTTCAGGACAAGGTTTGAAATGAAATTTCTCTCCCAAGCTGAAAGAAGCCTGCAAATGGAGAAGTTCCTAACTCTGAAACAGGGGAGCATGACGATCAGGGAATATGTTAATCAGTTTAATCAGCTGGCCAGATTTGGGTTAGACTTAGTAAACACCCAACACAAGAAGGCATTTTGCTTCGTCAAGGGTTTGAATGAGCCTCTACACAGCCTTGCCATGACCCATGTATCCACGGGAGCGACTTATGAAAGCTTGGTGGACATGGCGTTGCTACACGAGGAAGACCACGATAAGAAAGAAACTAAGGTGGAAGAGAAGAAAGAAGGTCTACAAGCAAAGAAAACAAACTTCAAGAAAGGAGGGAAGAACAATAAGCCCCGTAAGAAGAGAAGGTGCAATTTCTATGGCATTGTGGGTCATATATCAAAAGACTGCCGGAAAAGAAAGGCGAAGATGGGTGGTTGCATTCATTGTGGAGAGACTGGGCACTAGGCTAAGGACTGCCCAAAGAAGAAAGGGCAGGGACAGAAAGCCGGGTCCACTTCAGGGGGTCAGGTTCATGCGCTAGTGGCACCTCAGCAGGAACGAGGTAGTAATATTTCTGTAGAAAGTGTAGTCTATCTTTATGATCATCCAGTTCGTACACTTTTTGACTCTGTCGCATCACACTCTTTTATTTCATCCGCCTTAGTAGAATTTATGCATCTAGACACTAGTATGGTAGAAGATCCCTTAGTAGTTTCAAATCCAATTGGGGGCTCCGCTTACTTGTTAATGGTTTGTTTGGGTTTGAAAATCTCTATTCTCAGCGTTGAGTTTAGTTGTAATGCCTTTGTCTTAGGCTTCTCGGGATATGGTTTGATCTTAGGCATGGACTGGTTATCCAGTAATAGTGCCATTCTTGATTGTGAGAAAAGAGTAGTTAGACTCTTAACTCGGCTTGGTAACACTCTAGAAATTTCTTGTAATCCCTTGAACGTTGTTATGCTTAGTTATCTAGAGTCGCTTGATACTTCTGATGAGAATTTGCAATCAACAAGAGTAGTCCGGGAATATCTGGATGTCTTTGAGGAGGTAAAAGGCTTACCTCCGAGGCAGGAAATAGACTTCCGCATATATCTTATGGATAACGAAAAGCCTGTAGCTTTACCTGTCAGACACATGGCTCCAAGGGAGAGAAAGGAGCTCAGTAAGCAGGTTAAAGAACTTCTCGAAAAAGGGTTCCTTAGATAGAGCATTTCGGAATGGGGTGCTCCAGTACTGTTCGCAACCAAAGCGGACGGTTCGCTTCGCCTTTGCATCGACTATAGGGAGTTAAACAAATTGACCAAGAAAAATAGGCACCCTCTTCCCCGAATCGACGATTTGTTTGATCAGCTTGTTGGTGCGGCGGTCTTCTCCCAGCTTGATTTGGCAACTGGGTTCCATCAGCTAAGAGTAGCTGATGATAGTATTGATAAAACGGCGTTTAGAACCCCAGACGGTTTCTTCGAGTGGCTTGTCATGCCTTTCGGCTTGACAAACGCACCCGCTTATTTCGTAGACCAAATGAGCAGGGTGTTTAGAGAATTCCTCAACAAATTTGTGGTTGTCTTCGTAGATGATATCTTAATCTTCTCAAAGAATGAGGAAGAGCATGCTCAGCATCTAACAGAAATCATGGAAACTGTTCGAGCTCATCAACTAAAAGCCAAATTCTCCAAATGTAACTTCTGGAGAAAAGAAGTAAGATTTTTGGGGCATATAGTGTCCAAAGATGGGTTGGCTGTGGACCCCGCGAAAGTGGTGGCAGTGCAAGATTGGAAGACATCAAGAAATGCAACTGAAGTTCGAAGCTTTCTTGGGCTAGCCGGTTTTTAACGAAAGTTTATTAGGGATTTCGCGAAAATCTCAGCCCCACTCACAAGGCTAACAAAGAAGAATCTGGTGTTCACTTGGGATTTGGACCGCGAGTTTGCTTTCCAACGATTAAAAAGGGCTCTTACAATAGCCCCAGTTCTAACTCTGCCTGACAGAAGAAAAATGTTCACAGTATACACGGATGCATGTGGAATGGGACTAGGCGTTGTTCTAATGCAAGAAGGA
Organism: Allium sativum; assembly: GCA_030737875.1. NCBI lineage: Eukaryota > Viridiplantae > Streptophyta > Magnoliopsida > Asparagales > Amaryllidaceae > Allium > Allium sativum. The sequence continues at coordinate 381,482,446 of CM060920.1, forward strand.
AGGGTAGTAGCTTATGGTGAAAGACAATTAAAAGTTCATGAAAAGAACTACCCAACCCACGATCTCGATTTAGCCGCCATCGTCTTTGCGCTTAAGTCTTGGCACCATTATCTCCAAGGTGAGAAGTTCGAATTATACACTGACCATAAATCGTTGAAATATCTCTTCTCACAGAAGGATCTTAACTTGAGGCAGCAAAGATGGATGGAGTTTCTTGCCTCGTACGACTTTGAAATTTCCTACACTCCCGGAAAAGGCAACGTAGTAGCAGACGCGTTGAGCCGAAAGAATCTGACCTTAAGCCCACTCTTCGTAGAGAGGCAAAGCTCGGAGTATATAGCCAGTTTTAACTTTAGGCCTTCCTCAGATTTTGTACCGGGTTTGCTAGCATCTCTCGAAGTACGCCCTACCCTCTTGGACTCAATAAGGGCTGCACAACGTGAAGACCCTCAGCTTGTTGATGTGATTGATAAACTTATTAGGGGTGAGACTTCTAGTCACCTCAGTAGGTACGCCATCGATGATAAGGGTTGGCTGAGACAAGATGAAAGGTTATGCGTCCCACAAGCAAGGGAGTTGACAAAGAAGGTTCTCGAGGAAGCGCATCATTCCAAGATGACCATACACCCTGGCGGTGATAAGATGTACAAGGATATAAAAAGGACTTTCTTTTGGAGCGGCATGAAACAAGACGTGGCAAATTTCGTTTCTAAGTGCATGACCTGCCAATGGGTCAAGGCAGAACAGAAGAAGCCTGGAGGACTACTTCATCCTTTAGAGGTCCCACAGTGGAAGTGGGAGAACATTTCATTGGACTTCATTGATGGACTTCCTAGGTCGAGAAGAGGCAACACTAGCATTTGGGTAATAGTGGATAGGCTTACTAAAAGCGCCCACTTCATACCTATCAAAACTAAAAGGACTGCCTCATTTCTAGCATCTCTTTATCTAAAGGAAATAGTTCGACTCCATGGGATACCCTCCAGCATTGTTAGTGATCGAGACCCTATCTTCACAAGCAAGTTTTGGCGGAGTCTGCAAGAAGTTGTAGGCACACAGTTATGTTTGAGCACGGCCTATCACCCCCAAACCGATGGCCAGACGGAAAGGGTGAATAGAGTTTTAGAGGATCTTTTGAGACTTTGCGTTCTTGACTTTGGAGGGACTTGGGAGGATCACCTTCCTTTAGTGGAATTTGCCTACAACAACAGCTACCAAGCTACCATCGGTATGGCACCCTTCGAAGCCTTGTATGGAAGACCGTGCAAATCACCTACTTGTTGGTGGGAGTCTATAGATAAGCTTATACTTGGACCAGATATGATTCGAGAGACTTCGGAGAAAGTGGACTTGATACGTAGGAGAATGAAGACTGCCCAAGACCGACAGAAATCCTACGCCGACAAAAGAAGGACCGACCTTGAGTTTGAGGTTGGGGACAGGGTTTTCCTTAAGGTATCACCTTTAAGGAACGTCGTTCGTTTTGGATCCGCAGGAAAGCTACCACCAAGATTTGTAGGACCGTTTCCTATCATCGAGAAGGTTGGGAAGATGGCCTATAGATTAGAGCTAACCGAGAGACTGGCCAGAGTTCACAACGTCTTTCATGTTTCTCACCTCCGGAAGTGTTTGCATGAGTCTGCGGAAGTGGTGGAACCTAGCATTCTAGAAGAAGCCAAAGTGGAACGTGAAGCAACTGTGAGGAAAGTTCCAACCCGCATCTTAGGAACTGAAGTGAAAAAGCTACGCAACCGCGAAATCAAACTCGTTAAAGTCCAGTGGAGCGACGCCGAGGAAGACGCGACTTGGGAAACTGAGGACAGAATACGCGCTGCCTACCCTCTTCTTTTTGAGGGTACATCTTTGATCTCTCTTTTTCCTTAAGTTATGCTTTATCTATCTTTTTAGGTATATCCCCTCGGTCCTTTTCCTAACTCCTTAGGTAGAAAACAAATGGATGCAAACATGTATTTGAAAACATGTTATGGATGATGGATGCAAATGGTTGCTAGTGGTTGCTAGTGTTTGCTCGTGGATGCATATACACACACACCCTAGGTTATAGATCGGCTCAGTCACTTCATATTGCATATGCATATATATGTATTCTCATTTTTATATGGTTGAAACTTGATATGCTGTCATATGGTCGTCGCATTTGTATGAATAGTTGTGCACTCATGTAGAATTATGAGTAGGAAAAATTTGCATACATAATGGATTCATGACACTTACATGATTCGCATTAAGGAGGTCAACTGAATCAGTAGACCACCTGATTTCTGCATTAGATGAGGACATATACACACACTACGCATATGATCACGAAGCATTAGAAGTCTTTTAAGGACAGTGGATGCCTATGTTTGTTGGTTGAGTAGATGGACTATTGGATGGTAGGATATACATTCTTCCTAACTTGAAGATTTCAGGGACGAAATCCTTTTAAGGAGGGAGAATGTAACACCCCGTGAATTCTATAACGCTAAGCTTCACAAATTAAAGTATAATTAATTCTAAATGAAAGAATTAAGGGAAACGGGTTACGCCATTGCGTTCGTCTCGGAATTCTGCTTGAGATAGAGTCCGAGTTTGCGCGAATCAGACTCCGTATGAAGGAGTTATGGCCTTCGGAAGTTTCAGAATCAAATTTAAATTCAAACAGCTCAGTTTAAATTTCAAAATTCGAATTTCAGGTTCAAACTGGGCTGGGCGGGAAAATTCCCGCCCAGAGACCAGGTCGACCATAGGGTCGACCATGGTGTCGACCTGGCCTCCCCAGGTCGACCATAGTGTCGACCTGGCCCCCCCAAGTCGACCATAGTGTCGACCTGGGTGTCGACCTGCCTGGTCGACCTGGCTGGCCAGGTCTGGCTCTGGCTCGAATTTCTGTGGCTCTGTGTGTTACTAGGGCTGACGTGTCACCTCTTGATTGGCTCTTTGAACTCTGAATGGTCTAGATTCTTCCTGTCTTCATTTGACGACTCAAAACAACTTAAAAATCTATAAATACACCCTAAGTCTCAATTGAAAATTCACACAAAAAAATGAGAAAGGAGTCATCATGCTGCCAGGGAGGAATTGAACATAGCCGTCAAGAGAAAACCCTAGAGACGAATCAAATTAAGAAGAAGATTAGAGTTTAATCAAATTTATCAATGCAACATTAGTCTACCCAAAGGAGCGCATCTCAATTTCAGAATTCAGAATCCAGAATTCAAGATTCTGCATTCGTTGTAAGTATAGTGACCTTTCAGAATATGAATAAGAATTGTGATGTGATTCGATGTAAATGAAAATAAAATTGTGTTATTGTATTGTATAAATTCTATGTATTGTGATGGTTCTATCATTACTTGTGTATTGACGTCTGTGGCATAAATTGATTGATGCAAGCCTATTGAACAATTGTATATGAAAACAATGGCACTTGTAAGTTTGTGGAAAAAACTAGAAATTGATCCCTTTTTGTTTACGCCTATGACATGGACCTTATACATTCATTAAGCCTAAATTAAGGCTTATGTAAACATGATTTAGACTTGAAACCTTTTATGCCTACATGACCCAAAACCTATAATATCACTTCCATGTTTAATTGCAAGTATAATTGGATCTATGTTAAGTATCATTTGTGTTTCATAAATTATGCAAGTTCATGTTTATTTGCAAGTGTAATTGGATCTATGTTAAGTATCGTTTGGGTTTCATAAACTATGCAAGTTCATGTTGAAATAGGCTATGTGACTAAATGTTATGATTGGACCTTTTTGTGAATATACATCATGCTAGTTTTGTGTTTGACATTATGCCAAGTTAAACATATTTAAACACAAGTTGTGTAAACCTAAACTATGTCATTTCATATGTCACCTACTTAGTTATAAATTGATTTGAATGCAAGTTCACATGACTCATATTATATGTTAGTTGAATCGCTAAATTGCAAGTTCATGCGCCACACACCCTTATATGTTGTAAAATATTACATGTTATTGATTTTCCCCTTTTTCTCACGTTTATAAAGTTGGGCCAAATTGTGTTGAGCCTAACATTTGTTATAATGTTGCGTACGTTACAAACGGGGGTAACAACGTTGGGTGTAAAACATTGAAAATATATGTTGGCATGTTTGGCACATGCCAACGACAATGACATTTAAAGCGGTATGAATTGTTATACCCAAAAAATAAAAGATATGACATTTACATATATAATTGAGAAGTAATAAAATATGTAAATTTAGAAAACACGATATGCTTTACCCGAGGTTGGATTGAGTTGTGATGTAAACCTGCCCGGAACCGCCCGGCTGTCCAGTAGTCACAACAATACCTATCCAATGTGGGTGGCTATGCATTGAGCCCAATAATGACCCGAGGTTAGACTGAGCTACAGTGTAAACCTCCGGAACCGACCGGCATATCCAGTAACCGTAGCAATATTCGTCTAATGTGAGTGGTCAGGTGCTCCTTAGAGGCTAAGGACAGATGGTAGGGTTAAGTCAACTATAACACTTAACCAAATTCAACATTGATGGGTGAGGTTAGGTAAATATAGACACTTAACCACTTAACGTGTTTGACTAGAAAATCCTGGTAACGAGGGACTCGTTTCAGCAGTAGCTCATGTTTGGTATCAACGGTACCCTGAAACTAGGTAGGGTGGGGCATGATTACTGGGCTGATTGTAAGCGGTCAAACGACGGCGGTGGGTGCACAGTGCAGGTCTAACGGGGTGTAGGCATGCATACACTCCGGAGCAGACAACCAGGGCAATGGGGACACCAGTAGTATAACCTATGCCTTCTAGAATTTGTGTCGGGCCGCCACCATGGGTCTTGATACACCCCATGGTGGGACCAGCATAGGTATCTACAATTCTTGGGGGCCGTATGACACATGTTAACGCAAGTAGGAGCCGATCTTTAAATAAAGTTAGGGATCACTTCACCCTCACCATGGGGTGTCAGTTAGAGTAAACTCAAGTAGATGCAGAGATATAGTATGGGTGCGATAGTACATTCGACACTCCCTTAGCTTGTGACACCATCCTATTTTCAATATATATCTATCATGCCCTTTTCTTATTCACATACTGAAAAGTTACTAGATTTACTCAGGCTTTATGTATGACCCTATTTTCTTTTCGTCTTCTTTTCTTTCGTTTCCCCCCTCCCCCTCCAGGTCCACAGGGAGGAAACAGCTCAGCTCAGTCAGGCTCTGTATAAGCTCCAAGAACGTAGATGTATGATTTGGGTCTCTTTTGCTCGGACTATGGCTTTGGATATCACTATAGGGATTTTTGTCACTTTATTTATGTTTTATGCTTCTTTAATAATCAAGACAGTTATGAGGTTGTAATGATGGAAGTTTTTTGAGACAATTATGGAATGTTTTGTTTTGAACACGTATTGATGAAATAAAAGTCTGTTGGTTTCCGCTGTTTAAAATATGTGTATTTATATCTGTCTTGAGTTTATCTGTGGCTTTTACTTATAAACCTCCACCAAAATTAAGGCATTCCCTTTGTGAGTGACCTTAACGGAGGTGGGGTGTTTCAGCAAGACCAAACAATGTTATTATGCCAAAGTCAAAAGCACTTATTACTTGCATAAAAGACAAAAATTGCGGACCAATTTCAATGTTCATGAATAAGGGATCCGCACTTTGTTCCCAATGTCTTACATTCCCATTTACAAAAACAGTCAACAGTTACAGTATTATAAAACTGAGTTATAACAAATAGAGTCGATCAAAAAAGGATAATATTAAAGGAAACACACAAGGGCATCATTCGACACAATAAGATTTTATATCACCCATCTTCCCTTTCAATTAATTATTTCTTTACGTATCCTATAGAATTTCTTCCAACTTGTGCATTAGTGCAACAGTACCCAACATGCATATGTATATCCCAGTTTTTTTTCTAAAAAACAGACGTTAGCAGAGTTTTTCTTCGCTATAGGCTATTGCATGAATATAGAACACTGACCGGAATATCACACCTTTATACAGTTACCAACTAACCCAACAAAATAGAAGGCAACCAAAAATTTATGGCATCGTCCCAAAAATATGAGTGAAACTTAGTCATAATACCACTACTGAGTACCCTTTTAATGCCAAAGCTAACATCTGCACAAATTTGGTTTTAATAGAGAAAATATCTTATGAAATATAAAGAAAACGTTGTCTTTATATCCTTAAACACTTCCGAAGCAGTAAAACAACACATTCTTCATGATCTATAATGTAGTGGTTACTGGGTAGAATGCAGCTAAATTAACTCATCCGAAGCCAAGACAGTAAGAACACAAAACAAAAGCCGAAAACCAAATAACACCCAAGAAATCACGGCAGTCAAAACTCCCTTAATATATGTACTATTTATATAAATCTCTAAATGGATGTAAACCATGTGTGCATCAACATGTAATCATTTTACTGAATTCGAAATTTGATGGTACTTAGCAATAACGAGCTGTCGTTTTGAACGTTCTGAGTTGGTTTAAATACCGACTTGGAGCGGTCAAAATGCCAGGTCATTATAGTTTGTTTCTTCTCTAATTTTTGGGAAAGGCTATCATTGTTGGATGTAGAGGAGATGGGTTAGGGTTCTCCTCTGTTGATGTGTTAATAGATTAGATGATTAATTTGCCAATTGATGATGTTATACATCTTTTTATCGCTCATTAGACTATTGTCTGACTCAAGGTTTTATGTCTCCCTCTTATTACCTTGGGTTGTTCATCCGGTTGTGGATGGGCAGACTAGGTAGCAGGTAGTAGATCTTGATGAGGACGATGCTGTAAAGCGACAACGAGCAAGAGGCTGACGTATTATTTCCTACTATCTACTATTAGTTGTTTTCGCTATTATGTTTGATGTATGCTCCTCTAAGTGGACTTGTAGTGAGGATTCTTATATAGACTCTTATGATGTAATCTAGTTTGATGTATGAATATTTTCATGATGATATGAAAGTTTAAGATTATGCTCAATTTTGGTTCACTATTATTGCCTGTAGTATATATTCTATTATACTTTATCCATGTGCTATGAGTTATATGACAGGTTTCCGCTTGTGTTTTCTTCTTCGATGATCGTCCCGTATCGTCCTGGTACGTCATACAACGCACTTCATACTTGGTTTGTGCGGGAGGTACGGGGCGATCGTCATAGTTTGTACATGAATTTACATAACACTTTCCTTTTTATTTTTGGTACATATTTCTTATTGATTTCAAATAATGTCTTTTTATTGAAAAAGAGCAAAAAGACATATTTACAATAACTACGTTAAAACACAAACAAAACTGAATACAAACAAGCTTATATCATTCTAACCAAATTTACATAAATTACAATTCAACACCAAAATATAGATCTAGAATAAAACCAAAATTTAACGGTGATTTATGGGTCTAATTTCCAGATCAATGGTGTTCATAATAACCACAATATTTATAAATACAAATGTAGACAATGTTTTCTGCTACAAGATAATAACATTGTTCAAAACCATAATTATTCTTTAGATCTAACAAAAATTACAATAGATCTGTTAAACAAATACGCATATATTTCAGATTTAACACAAACGAAGTAATCATATTATTATACACTTTGTATATAAATTTCTCACTCACCTGAAAGCATCCAAATCTGAATTTGAATGATATTTTAGGCCTTTAATTCCTAAACTCTTACAAATCTACAGTTATTCTGGAAAGGGAATAATTTCAGATTTGTAGATTTGCAAGAAAATAAGAAAAGAGGAGAGAAATCTAATGAAGAAGGACCTAAACACAAATCCATATTCTTGTCCACTTGAATCTGATTAACCCTTTCAAATTTATATTGTTTACTTTTTATTTTGATTGTAAATGAACATATTTTTGTTTTAGAATTTGTTTGAGGAGAAAGAGAAATGACAGAGCTTCGCTACTGCTCTTAGAAATATGTGGAAAAGAATAGGAGGCTAACCCTTTATTTCAATGGATTGAAATGGCTATAAACCTTTAGATTTAATTTAATAAACATTCGTCCATCTGTTTTATATATTATATAATAAAAACCTACATAACGTTAGTCGTTACTGGGCTGCAGTCGTTAGAAGAGGTCGACTGCCCCACCTAACGATGGTGACCACCCTAAAGAGAAAACGCCCAATGAAGGCGGGTTATAAATGGTAATAAATATTATACACATTCTATTTTATTATTTCCGTCCATTTTTGTATTTCGTCTATAGCTTTTTCATACAAACTCCGTTTGGAAAACTCCAAACTTAAAAGTTGACCAAAATTCTACGACGAACGCAAGGGTGAAAGTTTCATGGTCAATTTCCATCATTTGCAAAAATTGTTATTTTTGAAAAATCTAATTAAATAACTAACTTATTTATTATCAAAATTTTAGGTTGTTACAAGGGTGGCATAACCCTTAAGATGGGACTTTTAGTCACAAAAGCCAATGGTATCTTACCTTGGGTTCGTAATCTGAGGCGTGATTAATGCCTATCCTAGTCTAATTGCATGTTTATGATATGTGGTGGATACAGTCATGATACTAAGTCGATGTACGAGCTAACACGGTGGTATAGCCCAAGGTTCCTATAGTAAGCAGTTAGTTGTCAGTCTACCTTCCGGTTTGCACATATCATTCGTACATCTCACCTAAGTGTTAAAGAAAATTAGCATGGATAACCCAAGTGCTCTTGGTGATAACAGTAACCTTACTGGAATTTGAATAGGTGGCATACCCTATATATTATGATATTATTGGGTGGTGTAACCCATATTTAATTCTGATCACTATTCATTTCTATACGACAAAACACGATTATAGATTTGATGCATTGATGTCCAAAGTATAGTAGAATCTCATGTCTTTTATTATATATTTGATTTACCTAATATGCGCCTTATATTTATAATTTTTATTGATGTCGATGTTATATTATTGAGATTGAGAGAAATTATCGTCTAATGTTATACGCTAGCTTGGTTATTCTTGGTGATATCTCATATATTGACTATTACTATATTCTGAGGATGATTCTAGGTAAGGATGATCCACTCATTTGATATTATTTCCTTGATTTATTTTTTGGCTTTGATTTATACGGGTAGTGATATGTTTCCTCTACATGGTCTGTGATTGACATAACAACTATTATTTTGAATTATTTTTATAGTGTCATCACATTATTACTATATCTAGTCTATAATGAGTTCCACACATATATTGACACTTTGTTTAAGATATAGTCTGACCCATATGATTTTTATATAATATTTAAGTCAGTTCAAGACTTTTTAGGGACTTGGAAAATGAGTCTATCATGCATTTTAGACAAAAAGGAGATTAGATATTTAGTATTACTAATTATCATCTCATGTTGTATAATCTCTTGTGTTTATATCGATATAATGTATCTTTGACATATTTTGTATATTACGTATCGTTGCGATTTACTCTATGATATCTGATATTTCTGCATACTCTGTATTGTTCTATTCTAGAGACACATTCTTTATTTCTTTATATCGACACTATGATGTATGTAAGTTATTTATTCAATGTTTTAATACGGAACAATGTTAGCCTAAAGGAATAGTTACGTATATACCTCACATAGCCTCATTCTCTATATTATTTGATAGTACTACTAATGATACTCTAAGACAATGTGGGCACAAAGGGTGGATGTTTATGTTTAGCCTCAAAGTAGGTTCTAAACAATACATCATATATAAAAGACATGAATCATTGCCCCAGATGAGACATAGAGTTCGTATTCACATGGGTATGTGTGGTAGATTAATGCTTGTACGTAGGTAAGTAGGAGTATACGATGATTACTGTTGTAATCATACAAGGACGTACTTCTTATTTTTCCTACTATATATATGTTCCTTATCTAACTCTTTTGTACGTTTTTTTTTGTGTGAAGTAGAAATATTTAAGGGAGGTAATGAAGTAAGAAGCAGTAAGTCCGATAGTTGTATGGTTATTTGTTACCATACTTTTGGACTCGCTAATTCCAAGCCACTTGACGATTTGCAGAGCTCGAAGAGATAGCAATGTGAAGGACTCGAAGTCATGGTTTAAGGCATTCCAGATCGGCCTATCCAGAATCGATCTATCCCGAATCGCCTAGCCTCTTGTGCGCACCCAACAACTCCGGGTCGGTCAGGCGCTTGGCTTTGGATTGGCATATGTATCAAGCTTCCATTAGGGTCAGGTCTCACCACATAGGCACATTTAGATCAGCTAGATCAGTATCCTTCGGCTCAATCTTGGCAGTTACTTCGGATCGGTCAAAGCCTGATGCATCGAATCATGTACTGCATGATATCATGGTTTGACACTTGAATCATCAGAAGCATACTCATTTGAATGCAATTATAGTTCATGAGCAAATCTTATCAATTAATACACAGGTTGGACCAAACCAAAACTTTGAGATTGAGACATGACGTTGAATAGGCTCACCAAACATGGGTGAAACTGGATTGGGCCGATTCAGATTGCCCTGGATCGATGATGATCCAAAACCCATGATTTAGGGATCCGCCTCAAGTATCTCAGAACTATCTTCTCACGACTCCTACTTTCTTTCCTGGATTTTTGATCAATCAAAGCGTGCTTCTGCCTATAAATATGAGATGCATTGGAAGACTAGGACCGTTTGACTCTCTGACTAGGATCGTTTGACTCTTGGTGCAATTTTCCTTCATTATTAATGATTGATTCAACGACATTACGACCTGAAATAGTGTAATCATAAAAAACCATTCAAAGTGTTAGAAAGGAAAGTGGACATAGGATTAACATAGACTTGCTTCGGAGGTGTTGAACATTTTTGGTGCCAACATTATCGGTGCTTTCACCAAGAGCAAAATTTTCTATATTAGATTCTTTTTATCTACTAGAAGATCCATATATCTGTTGAGAAGATATGAATTTCTACCTTCTTGTTTGTCTTTGTGGTTTTTTTACTAAGAAAACTGCTGACAATGGTTGCAAGAAAGGAGCTACCTCTTCGAGGGCAACGAATCAAGACCGGATGAAGCTAGCGAACTAAAATTATCGAATTCACATAATATAAATTAAATTGCAACCAAAATTAACAGGATCCGTTCTATAAATTATAAATTTAATATTATACCCATCGAAGCTTTCATCGTTTTCCACGCAATTGAAGTGAGATCTGGGATGAATTGAATCTAAGCGTGACAAGTGTCGCCGCCTCTAGAGGTAGCCATGGGAATTATCTTGGCGTTCGTCAAACGTTGCCATGGAAGAGGAGCAAGGTACTAGCCTAAATCCCACGCAAGTACCCCATTAATTTTTCTTTGTGGATATTTGATATCTCACAAAAAAGAAATGGGTAGCATCCTTCTATTAAACAATGGAATAATAATCGGACTCGATTATTGCATGGCTACCATTTCAAAATGAATCAACCGTATAATTTATATTTAGATGGTTCTCCTTTTTCAAATGCTTTGATTGTGTGACCCTATAGGTTATTATAACGTTGGCAAAGATTTAAAATCATATTTAAAATCATAAACAGTGATTGACATCTAGTACTACGTCGTTGTTACCCAAGCCATAATAACTTTAACGATTCGATACAACCTTTTTCTATGACTAGTGTCTCAATGTAATTTAATACTTTTAACCAATATATCCAAGATTAAACTTGAGGCATGGAATATATCATCCTATTTAATCCTTTTGTCTTGATCGATGGGTAGACTATATAAAACAAATCAATATTTGAGCACGGCCATGCATTTCATAGTCTCACTCAATTAAGAGGTCCATGGATATCACTACATATGTTGTAGGGTTCTATTATGTTGATGTTTATATTACACAGTAAATATAACATTACAGAATCTTTTATTCAAAATAAAATAATAACATCAAATGGATTACCTCTAGGGAATAAACTCTAATACGAACAACCTAGCTATCATGGGAATGTGGTGGCCACCACCACGACAATTATTTCTGTAAATCCAGTCACACATAAGGATTTGATGGCAGTGATGAGGAAGTTAGAGGAAACACACAAGGCTCTAAATCAACAAATGTAGGACAACATAGAGATGATGACATAAATGAATCAGATGAGTGCAGAGTGAAACAAACCAAGGAGGCGATTTCCTACTCCACCAAATTATGATTCAGAAGCTTCACCATCGTCAGGTTGGATTCGGGGAGGCCTACGTCGTAGAATAGATTTGGATGAAGCTAGAAATGCTGCTCAAAGCTCCTGGATTAAGGCCGAACCGAGGTCAACAATTCAGGCCATCCTGGATTAATCAGTTTAGGATGATCCAAAACAGGCCGATCTGAATTTGGGTGCACGTCGCGGACAAAATTTAGGCGCTTCTTCTCGTGATTGCGACACCATTAGACCTCAGATTAGTGTTCTATGCATTTTTCCTGAAATTCCCCTTCTCTCCTACCATGGATTTAACAATATCCAAAAGTTTTAAAAAAAGTTAATATTAGGTATGATATTGTCGCACTTAAGATCATCCACATAAAATTGACTTTCCAAAACTTCTCATTCAGAGTTATAGGTTAGTATAATCCATCGAAGATATTTATTTTAACCATTGACGTCAAAAGTGTTTTGAATGAGCTAGTACTTCTGAGTTTAACAAGATTTTTTTTTTCTAGATATGGACTTGTTAATAATGATACTAGATTCACAAAAAAATTATCATTCCATAAATTTTGGATTGAAAAGTATGAAAATTAGGGTATAGGTCATTTATTTAAAGGGGATGCGCTGCCCAAACTGCAGCGAATGCAATGTTACCAAAATGATAAACCAAAAGTCATAGGCGTGGAGCAGACGTAGGGTCATGGCCAACAGTCCAGACTTCATATTTTATAGACATGATCAGAAAGATCATGAACAACATTCGGGGCTACTCCAATGAAGATTGGGGAACTTGTAGGAGCCACACTCTATACATGGATGACATATTGGATGTTAAATACACACATAGATTTAACTTGCCTTAGATGCCTTACAACGTGGGAATGACTTATTCCATTCAACATTTGGCACGATACCAATGCTACATGGAATCAACTTAGGATTCGGATGCTATCAAGTGTAAAGCTTTCCCGAATTACAAAGGAGAAGTTACAACCATTTGCTTCCCGAAAGTTCCACTGAAGTCTGTGTCTTCATTTGAGAAGCTAGGGAAAAAGTACCTAAACTTGTTTTGTATTCACATAGCTCGCATAAAACATGTATGTGCATTGTCCAGAAAACATCAAACATCGGTGAAGTCGCTAAAGGATTATTCAAGGATATTCAATGTTAAAGTCATGGAAGTAAGTAACCCTAAAGACGAGATTGTTCCAATGGCATTGACTGAAGGTGTTGACCTTGACATATAATTTAGAGAATGGTTGACTAGGAAGACTCCCACGACCCTGGACGAATTTTATGAAAATACATCTCAATTCCTGCAAATGGAAGAAGTCAAAAGGAAGAGGAAGCCGACAGGGATGATCCTAGCAAAGATGAATATAGAGGAATGTGGCGATTAAGTAATTCGAAGAGAGTTATGGTAATGTACAAGTGAAAGTCCATAAACAAAACAAGAGGAACAATAATCAGTGGAAAGGTGCAACTATACGTTGCTGAATGGCATGTTGGAAAATGTTTACTTAATCCCTTGCAATACCATGCATTACCGAAAGTCTCCACGAGAATTGACAAATAAGCAAAGAAAACCAATAAATTCTGCATATTTCATGAGATGTACAGCCACACGATAAATGAGTTCCATCATCTTAGAGATATTGTTGAAAAGATGATTCATGAAGGAAAGCCTGACGAGTACAAAGTGGCCCTGTGGGATGAAGGTAAGAAATTTCAGATCCAAATAGACAAGGTCAGGTAACACCTAAAGATACCCTCCAACAAAAGAAAAAGGGGATTGCAATCAACACCATCGCCGGTGGGCCACGCCCTATCAGTGCAATTTTGAGGACTATGGGGCAGTATGTCAGTGCGGTTAAGCATGAGGACAAGGAGTGCCATGTTAGCGAAGAGTCTACTTTGTCCAAGCACAAGAGGACGATTATTGACAACGTCGTCTTTCGAGAGAGAGACGCAGATGGTGTAGAGGCCTTGACGATTAATCCTCTTATTATATCAACCTTGACTAGCCCTGCACTAGTATGGAAAATCCTTATGGATTGAGGAAGTTCTGTAAATATATTATTCAAACCGGCCTTTGACCAAATGATGCTTGAGGCTAAGGACTTAATGCCATGTACAAGATACATGAATTCAATTAAATAACTAATGGTTGAACTATTGTGGAACTTGGAGAAGGGGATCGTGGGAGAGTGTGAATTCTCCTGTTTATTGTGATAGATATATACCCTCTACATAATGCATTCTTGGGCTTATTGGGCCTAGTAGAGTTGATCTTAGAGCTTGCGTTTTTTCTTCGTGCTTGCTCATGGTATTCTCGATGGAGAACAGGTGCAGAATCATACAGGGAGATTAGCTAACAGGATGGGCGTGCTACATAGCTGAGTGAAAAACGCCAGTCATCGAGAAGGGGAAGGAAGTTGAAATTTCTCCATGCATCAAAGGCTCTGACATAAAGCAACCACGAAACCGACCCTGGCCTGGACAACATAGTCATCTTTTCAAATATTTTGACCCCAAAGAAGATGAAGAGCCAGGATACCAAAGGGACGCCCTAAATGAGACAACTATTGTAATTCAAGGATCAATATCGACGACTTATCAAATGTCTTAAAAATCAGATCCTATCGTAACCCTTTAAAGATGAAGGAACTTTCCAATTTTCTCCTTGCAAACTTGGATGTGTTTACATGGACCCATGTAGACATGTATGAGATTTGACCGATAGTTGTGAGCCACTCACTTAACATCAACCCGAAGTCTATTCCGGTAAAACAGAAGATGCGAATGCTAGGCCCTGAAAGATTAGTTGCTAAAGGAGGAAGTGGATAAAATTAAAAAGCAATGGTTTCATCTGAGATGCATGTTACCTTGATTGGGTTCCAAATGTTGTTCTCATGAAAAAGTCGAATGGGAAATGATGCACATGCATAGTCTATTCTAATTTGAACCAGGCCTGTCCCTAATACATCTTTCCACTTCCTAGTATCGACCATCTCGTAGACCCGACCGTCAAACATGAACTTCTGGATGCTTACTCAGGGTATAACCAAATACCAATGCATGTCTCGAAATAGGAGCACATGATTTTTATCATTGATCTCGAGTTATACTTTTATGTGGTGATGTCATTCAAATTGAAAAATGCAGGGGCGACATACCAATGGTTAGTCAATCGCATATTCAAAGACCAAATTAAGAGATCGATGGAGGTTTACGTAGATGACGTGCTAGTAAAATCATGATTATCAGCCAGGTGTGGACCCTAAGTGTATTCCTATTTGTCATAACTTCTTAATAAAACCTATATTATCAGATGAACTAGTTCTTACTTCTCTTGGTTGTCTTATGTATATGATTTAACGAAGATGTTCAATGTCCTCCACAGATAAGGCATGAAACTCATTCCCTCGAAATGCTCTTTCGACGTTGCATTGGGAAAATACGTTGGTTTCATTATCCATTCTTAAGGGTTAGAAGTCAATCCTGAAAAAATTGATTTCATTCATAACATCTATGTTCCAACTCAAATCAAAGATGTGTAGAGCCTGAAGGAGCAAATAGTCACATTGAGCCAATTTATATCCCGAGCGAATGATAAATGCATCCTTTTTGATTTAATAAAGAGGATAAAGCACAATTTTTCCTGGTCACAAGACTGTGTTAAAACCTTCCAAATTATTGTAGACTGTCTTAAGAGGCAATCAATCTTGTGAAAGCCAAACAATCATGAGGACTTGTTTGTTTATCTAGAAGTCTCCTTATATGCCACTAGCTTCGTGCTGGTACACAAGGATCGTAGGATCCAAAGGCTGGTGTATTATATTAGCATGAGATTGGAGGGGGTAAACAGAACAATCAAAGCTTGAAAAGTTGGCATATTTCTTACTAATTATGTAAATCACCATACTTTTAGACTCATCCCATCAAGTTGTACATGACCAGTCGCTACGTAGATCATTCAGTGGCCTGGGGAGTCTGGAAGGTTGCTCAAGTGAAATACTGAATTAAGCTATTCAATATGGATTATACCCCTTGGAGGGTCACTCAGGACAAACTCTTGTTGATTTCATTTGTCGAATTCATCGGCCCATATAATCTTATATAAGGAGGTGAACTACCTCCTTTCTAATTGAATTTGTTTACAGATGGAGCTCGCAACAATTGATGTTCTAACGCCGGAGTTATCCTGGAAACTCATGAGGAACGATTGATCTGTTATGCTTTAAGACTTGACTTCCAACCAACCAGTAACGAACCTAAGTATGAATCTATAGTCCTCGGGCATAAGCTCACCAAATATTTGGGTGTATGATTGATTCATATCTTCTACGACTCCCAGGTCATGGTATGCCAAGTCAGGAAGGAGTTCCAAGCTAAGGGGCATGACTTTCCCCTATCTTAATCGAGTTCACGAGCAACTATCTGAGTTTGAATATTATTCCATTTCATGTATTCCTCGTGGCCATAATGAAAGGACATTTCATTGGAAGAGTTCGGAGAATGGTCAATAGATGGGGCTGGCCCCAATTGAAAATTTAAGTACCCCGAGGATAGATCAAATGAGAGTTGACTAGGTATTGCTGAGCCTAAAAAAGAGACCCAGATGACCCCCATTGAAATTTCTTACTACATGGAACACTGCTTGAAAGGAAAAGCTAGTAGCATGCCCTCTTATGCTAAGCAACTCGATACTTCATCCATGAAGATAGTTGTGCAGAAAAGCGATCTCCATTCCTCTACTCAAGTGTATAGCCACGACAACGGCAAACTAGTGCTATAAGAAGTGTATAAAGGTGAGTGCAGCGGTCATACTGGATCGTAAACTTTGGCCAAAAGATACTATGTTATTGCTATTTCTAACCCTTTGTGAATCGAGATGCGGCTGATCATTCATGGTGATGCAACAAAATGCCAAAAAATTTCCAAAATTCCAATAGCTCTACCAACTCGACTCACCCCAATGATCAATTCATGACTTTTGCAATTTGGGGTATATACATCATTGGCACTTCCCGATTTCCAAAGACAGTGTGAAGTATGCCATTATGCTAATGGAATATTTTACTAAGGGAAAAAGATGAACCACTGACCATGATTTTGGAAAAGAGAGCAATTAACTTTGTCGTTCGGAATATTATATATCAATTTGGCCTTTATGTGAATTGATAATAGAACCCAATTCGATACGCTGATTTCAAAGACTTTTGTCAGTGAATCATATCGAGAAGTGTTTCACAACAGTCGCACATCCACAATCGAGTGTACAAGTTGAAGTAATAAATTAAATCATCAAGTACATTTTATAGAATTGTTTCGAGAAGACTAGAGGCAAGGTGGTTGTTGAACTTCTGCTAGCCATGAGGTCTTATGAAAAATGAGTTCTTTACTGATACATAAGCTTCGGTTCCAGGGGTTGGGAAGAGAAGACTCCTAGCCAGTAAAGTCATATTCGACTAAGACTCTCGTAAAATAGAAAATTTATCATATTCGCAAGTCAAGCCGGACATATAGAACTACCTACAAGTCAGAGACTGGCCATACTCCATTCTCCCTTATCTACAGTTCAAGGGCGGTCATCTCAATTGAATTAGAAATCCCCTCTCATCGAAATACTTACTGTGACCTATTAACTAATAAGGAACTCCTTCTAGAGTCTCTTGACATGATTGATGAAAAGAAAGAGGAGGCTGGCTTACGAGCCGCAGCACATCGAGTCGCTAGATATTACAACCCGGAAATGCGAGCCAATGTAACAACCCGGAAATGCGAGCCAATTTAAAAATTTTATTTTGACAATTATAATGAAGTTTGAACATTTAAAATGAATTATTTTAAATAATAACGACGAGAAATTTATTTTGAATAGAATTCGAACGTATATATTATATAGATCGTCGTTAGAATATATATAATTATTTATAATTATAAAAGGAATTGAAAATGGCGCGGTAGTTCGATAATTCGATTTCAAAATTCAAATGAATGTGTCGGGTGCAAAATAAACCGGATTTTAGCGAAACCAAAAATATTTGAATCTAATTGAGAATATCTTTCCAACGAATCCGAAAAATCAAAATTTCACAGCGGGAATCAAAAGTTACGTCCAGTTGAAATTTCAGAATAGTCGCTATGGAATTTCTACCACTAAAAAATTTAGCCATTTTGCAAACGACCTCGGATTTCGATGAAACCACTTTTGTTGGATCCATGATGTCAAATTATTGCTAGGTTTCCAATTTCATAATTTTTCGAATCAATATGTGAGCGTGGCAAAGGAAAACGCGTTTGACCAGTTTCAGTTGATTTTAATCGACTGGAAAATGGCCATTTTCCAAACGGTCTCAGAATTCGACGAAATTAGTTTTGTTAGGACCGTATCGTCAATACGAAGCTAGAAAATATTTTTCGGGAATTTTTCGAGTTCGTACGTGACCCCAGTAAATTGAAATGCGTGTTCAAGATCAATATATAGAGTTATATTTTGATTTTGACGAAAACTGATTGAAACGATCGAATCAGCTTACGAAACATGTCCCATTGTGTTCAGAATGGGGTATTACGCTAGATACAACAGGCGGTGGGTTTCGTTTTGAGTTCAAAATAAAAAGTTACTTTATGGATTTAATATTAAAATTAAATTAATAAAAAAAAACCTCACCCTTTATCTCCCTCTCCCCTTCCCCGTTGACCATTCAAACGTAGAAATTAATAAAAAAAACGATGAAGCAGCCACCACTGCTCCGCCGCAGGCCAACGCCGCCTCCTCCGTGCGCACCCCGTCCTCTGATCCTCCCTGTTGTCCCCCTCCCTCCCTCTCCCATTCGAGAACGCCATCCAAACCCTAGGCCCTCCACCTAGCCTGAAACCCTCCCCGCGCCAGCAGCGACTCCCCCCGACCCTCCTCTAACTGCCGCTTCGCCTATGGGCCCCCCTTCGACTGAAAACCCGGCTACCCCACCCAAATAGCCCCTATCCCGAACACAGCCTTCGTTACCCCAAAAACAGCCTCCGCCAGTCACTCCATGGCCGCCACCGGCCAATGCAGATCCGTCAACACCTCCTCCACTGGCCCACGATAGCGTTCAACCCTAAGAAAAAATTACTGTAAGTATTTTAATTTTGTTTTTATTTATTTAAGTAGACTAAAAAGACAGGAAATTTAATTAAATAGAAGAAGCGATTTATTTTAAAAATAGAAGAGTATGTTTTTTTGAAAATAGAAGGGTATAATCTTTATACATATAAAGTTATAATTTTTACAAGATTAAAAATATGATTTTTATATTATAGAAAGATTAAAAATATGATTTTTATATTATAGAAAGATTAAAAATATGATTTTTATATTATAGAAAGATTAAAAATATGATTTTTATATTATAGGAAGAATAAAAAATATGATTTTTATATTATAGAAAGATAAAAATATGATTTTTATATTATAGGAAGGATAAAAATATAATTTTTATTTGAACAGCGTGAAAAGAACTGCATTGGAATTCCAAGCAAATCCATACGGTTCAGCAATTCAAAAGCAAAGCACGGCGGAGTGGAACCCTCTGTGAGAACTTCTCACTTTAAATCTTCTTTTCTAGTTATAAAAATATACTAGGATGCAGACGGTGTTTAGTAGCTCCCGACACCCGTCGTCCACAGACCATGGACGGCTTGTTTGTTTAGTTAATTGTTTGATGATTGATTTATTTGTTTGGTTGATAAATTTGATTTAATCGATTGGGTGATGTGGAATGAAATAGAATATTTATATAGTTGAAATTATTTTATCGTTGAAAATATAACTTTTAACGTGAATGTGAATAAATAAATATTCATTTACAAACCAGACGGTTTGTTAATGTACACCTATTTGAAGGACATTGATTGGAACGATAAATTTTACACATCGCCCAACTGCACAAATAAAAATCTGTGTTTGTTGATTTGAAACCCCACACGGGTATTGGGATAAATTACGGTATACACTAATCCCAGTAATTAGTTGTATGTCGATCGATTGATTGACAGGCTGTTATAAGCGTTAGATATCTATATTTGATGCTTATACAGTGTAGTGCACTTTGGATGATGGTTGATTATGTATCGTTGCTATTCTATACATGTGTTGTAGGGAATCCATATAATTAACTTTGTATGGTAATTGATTGGGCCTTATTCCAATTTAGAAAATAAAGAATATTATAAAGTAAAGGTTCATGTGTTGACCGTACTCATCCGTTGAGATTAGTCATGTGTTGAACGAAATATTTTAACAATAAAATTTACATCTTTATCATTATAAAATAAAGGTTCATGTGTTGACCGTACTCATCCGTTGAGATTAGTCATGTGTTGAACGAAATATTTTAACAATAAAATTTACATCTTTATCATTATAAAATAAAGGTTCATGTGTTGACCGTACTCATCCGTTGAGATTAGTCATGTGTTGAACGAAATATTTTAACAATAAAATTTACATCTTTATCATTATAAAATAAAGGTTCATGTGTTGACCGTACTCATCCGTTGAGATTAGTCATGTGTTGAACGAAATATTTTAACAATAAAATTTACATCTTTATCATATATAAAATTAGAAACTAACTGGAAAATAGATAAGATGAGTGGTCTCCTGGATATTGATCTGATGTTGGTTTCGGCCTACGGGGTTAAAATTTAGGGAATCGTTCTCTTACTAATTTATGGTTGGAGTCTGATTTGAAATCAAACGATAGATACCATAATTTTTATAAAATATATTAAATAACAAAAATAGTCACAAGTGGACAGTACTCATTCGTTGAGATTAGTCATGTGTTGACAAAAATATAGATTCACGTATTGAATAAAATAAATATCCATTTGTTGAATAGAATGACGGAATTATTGAAATATATAAAGTCGTGTTGATTAGAGATGCGCTATTTTGACACGAACGATATTTATATCGATTATATTCGTTTTTGTAATGAATTGAAAAGAAAACGAATTTGAATTGAATTGAAAAGAAAAAGATTTTTAATTGAATTGAAAAGAAAATGAATTTTAATTGAATTGAAAAGAAAACGAATTCAAATTGAAATTGAATAGAAATGAATTCGAATTGAAATTGAATAGAAATGAATTCGAATTGAAATTGAATTGAATTGAAAACGAACTGAAATTGAATTAAAAATCGATTTGAATTGAAATCAATTTGAAATGAATTTGAAACGAATTTATATTGGAAAATTCAATTTTGATTTGAATTTGAAAAGGAAGTTAAAATCGTTTTGAAAACGAATTTAAAACGATTTATAAAATACGTTTTAAAAGGAAATCGACAAAGTATATATTATATATATTATATATATAATATAATGGCCTGAATAGAACGCGCCGCGCCGCGGCAGTTCGCGAATTTCGACCATTGACTTCGAACGGATATTACGGGAGATCCGACCGTCGGATTCTCCTAAAACCGGAACCGTTGGGTTCGAATCGAAAAGAGCTTTCTAACGAATATTAGAAATTTGAAATCTAACGGTTGGATTTAGAGATACGTCCAAATCAAATTTGGAAAAGGTCATTGTTAGTGCAGTTCGATGGCCATAGTTGGAAATCGACTGTACGGGCCTTGATAAAATTATTAAAAATATCAATAATTGGTGTAGAATCATAAGAAATGATTTGGGAAAAATTGGGATGAAAAACTCCATATTTGAAAATATAAAAATAGATTTTTTATCGAAATGAACTAATTTTGAACTAAAATTAAAACCCAATTATTTTTAAATAAATAAATTGGATTTAAAAGGGGTTTTAAATAATCGGAATTTCTAATATATTTGAGTGGAATGGAATTAGAATTGATTTGTGGGTTTATCGTGAACAGTGTTTTAAATAACACTTGTTCTTTAATCCGATAATAAATAGAATGTGATTTGGGTTTATCGTGAACTGTGTTTTAAATGACATTAGTTCTTTAACCCAGTAAAAGGAGTTTTAATGAATCTGTAATTAGATTGAAATGTGAATTGATAATGAAAATTATCAAATTTGGAAAGTGAGCTAGAATCGAGTATCACCAGTTTTGCTCCAAAGCGATAGTTAAATCTTTAATTAGATTTGAACGTGAAATGGTAATTAATTTTACCAATAACACCGTGGTGTTAGATATGGAGTATTACCAGTTTTGCTTCATGGGATGAATAGGTTGGGATGGGGAAATAAAATAAAATAATTACTTCGGTGTGGTTCGCTAATCCCGACTAGTTTGGAAAAACCATAATCTGGTTTGAAATGACATCTAAAGGAAGATTAAAGAATAAATTTAAAAGGATTTATCTTTGATAAAATTAAAGGGGAACCTTTCCCTAAGAATGTGAAATTTAGAAACTAACTGTAGGTTAGTCAAGAAGGATGGTTTTCTGGGTATTGATCTGATGTTGGTTTCGGCCTTCGGGGTTAATATTTGGGAAATTGTTCTCTTGCTAATTTACGGTTAGTGACTGCTGAATTGGAATGAGGCGTATGTTGTGTTTGTGTAACATTTGTTTATTATACGCGGGTCATTCAGAAAGGTCGGGTTTTATACCCATTCTGAATAACCGATTCGACGATAAGTCGAAGATGATGACGGTGGTCGAAGACCGGAAGTCTTCACATCGTTTGGGTGATTACTAATGATCCGGATTGGGCTGTACACCCAAGAGGAGGGAAATAGTTGGTGGTCGTCCTGACGTACTTGGAGATCGATGGATATGCGAGGAAAGTGCCTCCGGTTTCGTTCAGACCTAGAATGGACTTGTAAATGGATGGTGTGTCTGACATTGTATTCCTTTATATTGTATTCGTTGATCTCTGCTAAATATATATATCTGTTTGGCGGCGCAGAGTTTATTCTCTTGCTTAACGCCCTTCTCTGAGACATACGAGCTTAGAGTTTATATATTGGCAGAAATCAGTGGTACGATATGGATTGATAGTGTGGCATGCTGAGATGCAGTGATCCAGACTTTTGTTGAAAAGCAAAGTTTGGTGGATGATGATCAAAGCGCAGCTTTAATATAACATGGCTTTGTGTACAGCGTTGATTCGCGAGCCTCACACCCCGGTATGGTGGTAAACTGATTGTTTGATCAGTATGCTTTTTAGTGGATGGGCGCCTTAGTGGTGTCGTGGATTCGGTCGACCGAGATGAGCTTAGTGCTCAGAGGGATAGAGTAAGCGGTGTTTTCTCTCACTGGGACGTAAGCCGCGGTGATACTCTGGTCCCAAAAGTGCGGATGTGCATTACGGTATTTTCTCTTGCTGGGACGTAAGCCGTGGGGAATTGCACTACGCGATCGATCTTTCAAATCAGGAGCCACCATGATGGAAATCCAACTTTCCAATACGTGTATTTCGGTTTTATATGTAGAGCCTAGTATGGAGACATAGTGGGATGGGGCACTTATGTCGTCTATGATTGATATTTATGATTGAAATTGGTATGACACTATGCACTTATAATAGTATCAAATGATTTGTTTTAAACGTATCAAGCATTCTTGGCTATTATAAGGTAAAAACCCTATCCTCCGGCTTGCGTTGCATTGTGTGATGGTACCTGGGTCTTATAATAGCCTCATTTTCCCTTACTTAGCATTGCGCTATTTGTTTTATGCACTGGTATTCTTGGGAGGAAACCCGTTTCGTGTTATACGGCGTGGTCCCTTGATTTACCGAACTTTAAAATAAAGATTAATAACTGTTTTAGTTCTCACACCAGTCACATGACTGACCTGGAGTTTATTGTTTTAACCTAAACTCTGGGTGCCCCTATTTTCTAAACGGGCAGCTAGTAGTTTTGGTTTTGCAGATTTATATTCACAGGATCCTGATTTACAGCTGGAACGATGCTCGGAAAGCTCTGTATCCGTGTATTACTTTCAGTTGTGTTTTATATTGTTTTTCCACTGCAGTACTGTATTTAAATCTCTGATATTCTTTGTTGTATAATATTTATTCATACTCTGTATATTTTTGTATTCTGATGGAATTGTTGTAATAAACAATGAAATGTTCTTCTGTCGGCATTCTTTTGTGTGTTGTTCTCAAAGTATCCGCTCTTCCCTTACCGGGGAAGTTACGGGTCCTTACAGTTGGTATCAGAGCTTTGGTTTACAAAGCTCAGAGAACAAGACACATTAAAACCATACGAAAGAATTCATCAGATATTGGATTAGTAATATCCAATGGAATGACTCGTTAGAGATGGGATCAGTAGTATCCTAGAACGAGTGTGAAGAGTATATTTTTGAAAATGAAAACAAATTTTGTTTTGAAAATTTAAATCAACTATTCGTATTTGATTAGTTATTATGTTTGAATTTGGACAATCCAGTATATATAGATTTTGCGTATATGTCTGATCCGCGTGTATTCGAAGTTTTAATATACTGGATAGATATAGAATCACACTCTAGTCGCCCGGAGATGGTACTGATGATAGCACGTGCATCATCAGTGTGTATGTTCGAGTTTCGAAAGTGTGATGTCTATATATTTCCAATTGACTGGTGTGAGAACCGAAACTATATAGGGCCTATTGTTGTGATTTGGCATCAAAAATGTGATGTTTTGACTATGTATCAAAGTTATGAATTTGAAATGATAATCAACTAATTGATTGATGGTTGTGTTGTTTGATTATGGCTTGATTAATTAAAAATTTAACCATTTAGCCAAATTGACCAAAAAGTGAATTGTATTGAAATTTGGTCGCATTTGCTTGCATATACATGTACTTACATTGAACAGGTCATAGCAAAGAGGCTAGAGCAGAAGAATAAAATTTGTTTGCCCAACAAATAGGTACATGTTTACCATAATTTATTGTTTTGTTTGGGTGATGATGATTTTATGAGCCGATTGGCTAGCCGCTTGGCCTTTTCTTTTTCTTTTTGAAATCAGAGGGCCTGTATGGCAATTTCGGGATTTTCCCGGTGCTCCCGGTGCAGGGGAGGTTATGGCGAAATTTTTCGAAAATTTAGGGTGTTAGCCAAATTTTTGAAAAATTTGAAAAGTTCTTAGAAACTGAAAAGTTGAAGAACTTAAGCCGTAATGAAAATAACGGAAGTTGAGTTGATTTGTGAAACAACTTTCGGCTTCGTTCCTTTTCGGGGACGAAAAGTTTTAAGTGGGGGAGATTGTAACAACCCGGAAATGCGAGCCAATTTAAAATTTTTATTTTGGCAATTATATTGAAGTTTGAACATTTAAAATGAATTATTTTAAATAATAACGACGAGAAATTTATTTTGAATAGAATTCGAACGTATATATTATATAGATCGTCGTTAAAATATAAATAATTATTTATAATTATAAAAGGAATTGAAAATGGCGCGGTAGTTCGATAATTCGATTTCAAAATTCAAATGAATGTACCGGGTGCAAAATAAACCGGATTTTAGCGAAACCAAAAATATTTGAATCTAATTGAGAATATCTTTCCAACGAATCCGAAAATTCAAAATTTCACAGCGGGAATCAAAAGTTACGTCCAGTTGAAATTTCAGAATAGTCGCTATGGAATTTCTGCCATTAAAAAAATTAGCCATTTTGCAAACGACCTCGGATTTCGACAAAACCACTTTTGTTGGATCCGTGATGTCAAATTATTGCTAGGTTTCAAATTTCATAATTTTTCGAATCAATATGTGAGCATGGCAAAGTAAAACGCGTTAGACCAGTTTCAGTTGATTTTAATCGACTGGAAAATGGCCATTTTTCAAACGGTCTCAGAATTCGACGAAATTAGTTTTGTTAGGACTGTATCGTCAATACGAAGCTAGAAAATATTTTTCGGGAATTTTTCGAGTTCGTATGTGACCCCAGTAAATTGAAATGCGTGTTCAAAATCAATATATAGAGTTATATTTTGATTTTGACGAAAACTGATCGAAACGATCGAATCAGCTTACGAAACATGTCCCATTGTGTTCAGAATGGGGGTATTACGCTAGGGACGACAGGCGGTGGGTTTCGTTTTGAGTTCGAAATAAAAAGTTACTTTATGGATTTAATATTAAAATTAAATTAATAAAAAAAACCTCACCCTTTATCTCCCTCTCCCCTTCCCCGTTGACCATTCAAACGTAGAAATTAAAAAAAAATCGACGAAGCAGCCACCACCGCTCCGCCGCAGGCCAGCGCCGCCTCCTCCGCGCGCACCCCGTCCTCCGATCCTCCCTGTTGTCCCCCTCCCTCCCTCTCCCATTCGAGAACGCCATCCAAACCCTAGGCCCGCCACCTCGCCAGAAACCCTCCCCGCGCCAACAGCGACTCCCCCCGACCCTCCTCTAACCGCCGCTTCACGTATGGGCCCCCCTTCGACTGAAAACTCGGCTACCCCACCCAAACAGTCCCTATCCCCGAACACATCCTTCGCTACCCCAAAAACAGCCTCCGCCAGTCACTCCATGGCCGCCACCGGCCAATGCAGATCCGTCAACACCTCCTCCACTGGCCCACGATAGCGTTCAACCCTAAGAAAAAATTACTGTAAGTATTTTAATTTTGTTTTTATTTATTTATGTAGACTAAAAAGACAGGAAATTTAATAAAATAGAAGAAGCGATTTATTTTAAAAATAGAAGAGTATGTTTTTTTTTGAAAATAGAAGGGTATAATCTTTGTACATGTAAAGTTATAATTTTTACAAGATTAAAAATATGATTTTTATATTATAGAAAGATTAAAAATATGATTTTTATATTATAGAAAGATTAAAAATATGATTTTAATATTATAGAAAGATTAAAAATATGATTTTTATATTATAGGAAGATTAAAAATATGATTTTTATATTATAGGAAGAATAAAAATATGATTTTTATATTATAGAAAGATAAAAATATGATTTTTATATTATAGGAAGGATAAAAATATAATTTTTATTTGAACAGCGTGAAAAGAACTGCATTGGAATTCCAAGCAAATCCAGACGGTTCAGCAATTCAAAAGCGAAGCACGGCGGAGTGGAACCCTCTGTGAGAACTTCTCACTTTAAATCTTCTTTTCTAGTTATAAAAATATACTAGGATGCAGACGGTGTTTAGTAGCACCCGACACCCGTCGTCCACAGACCATGGACGGCTTGTTTGTTTAGTTAATTGTTTGATGATTGATTTATTTGTTTGGTTGATAAATTTGATTTAATCGATTGGGTGATGTGGAATGAAATAGAATATTTATATAGTTGAAATTATTTTATCGTTGAAAATATAATTTTTAACGTGAATGTGAATAAATAAATATTCATTTACAAACCGGACGGTTTGTTTATGTACACCTATTTGAAGGACATTGATTGGGACGATAAATTTTACACATCGCCCAACTGCATAAATAAAAATCTGTGTTTGTTGATTTGAAACCCCACACGGGTATTGGGATAAATTACGGCGTACGCTAATCCCAGTAATTAGTTGTATGTCGATCGATTGATTGATAGGTTGTTTTAAGCGTTAGATATCTATATTTGATGCTTATACATTGTAGTGCACTTTGGATAATGGTTGATTATGTATCGTTGCTATTATATACATATGTTGTAGGGAATCCATATAATTAACTTTGTATGGTAATTGAATGGGCCTCATTCCAATTTAGAAAATAAAGAATATTATAAAATAAAGGTTCATGTGTTGACGGTACTCATCCGTTGAGATTACTCATGTGTGGAACGAAATATTTTAACAATAAAATTTACATCTTTATCATTATAAAATAAAGGTTCATGTGTTGACCGTACTCATCCGTTGAGATTAGTCATGTCTTGAACGAAATATTATAACAATAAAATTTACATCTTTATCATTATAAAATAAAGGTTCATGTGTTGACCGTACTCATCCGTTGAGATTAGTCATGTGTTGAACGAAATATTTTAACAATAAAATTTACATCTTTATCATTATAAAATAAAGGTTCATGTGTTGACCGTACTCATCCGTTGAGATTAGTCATGTGTTGAACGAAATATTTTAACAATAAAATTTACATCTTTATCATTATAAAATAAAGGTTCATGTGTTGACCGTACTCATCCGTTGAGATTAGTCATGTGTTGAACGAAATATTTTAACAATAAAATTTACATCTTTATCATATATAAAATTAGAAACTAACTGGAAAATAGATAAGATGAGTGGTCTCCTGGATATTGATCTGATGTTGGTTTCGGCCTTCGGGGTTAATATTTAGGGAATCGTTCTCTTACTAATTTACGGTTGGAGTCTGATTTGAAATCAAACGATAGATACCATAATTTTTATAAAATATATTAAATAACAAAAATAGTCACACGTGGACAGT
Source organism: Allium sativum (assembly GCA_030737875.1). Taxonomy (NCBI): domain Eukaryota; kingdom Viridiplantae; phylum Streptophyta; class Magnoliopsida; order Asparagales; family Amaryllidaceae; genus Allium; species Allium sativum. The sequence continues at coordinate 381,511,009 of CM060920.1, forward strand.
ACTCATTCGTTGAGATTAGTCATGTGTTGACAAAAATATAGATTCACGTATTGAATAAAATAAATATTCATTTGTTGAAGAGAATAACGAAATTATTGAAATATATAAAGTCGTGTTGATTAGAGATGCGCTATTTTGACGCGAACGATATTTATATCGATTATATTTGTTTTTGTAATGAATTGAAAAGAAAACGAATTTGAATTGAATTGAAAGGAAAACGAATTTGAATTGAATTGAAAAGAAAACGAATTGAAATTGAAATTGAATAGAAATGAATTCGAATTGAAATTGAATAGAATTGAAATTGAATAGAAATGAATTCGAATTGAAATTGAATTGAATTGAAAACGAACTGAAATTGAATTAAAAATCGATTTGAATTGAAATCAATTTGAAATGAATTTGAAACGAATTTATATTGGAAAATTCAATTTTGATTTGAATTTGAAAAGGAAGTTGAAATCGTTTTGAAAACGAATTTGAAACGATTTATAAAATACGTTTTAAAAGGAAATCGACGAAGTATATATTATATATTTTATATATATATATATAATATAATGGCCTGAATAGAACGCACCGCGCCGTGGCAGTTCGCGAGTTTCGACTATTGACTTCTAACGGATATTACGGGAGATCCGACCGTCATATTCTCCTAAAATCGGAACCGTTGGGTTCGTATCGAAAAGAGCTTTCTAACGAATATTAGAAATTTGAAATCTAACGGTTGGATTTGGAGATACGTCCAAATCAAATTTGGAAAAGGTCGCTGTAAGTGCAGTTCGATGGCCGCTGTTGGAAATCGACTGTACGGGCCTTGATAAAATTATTAAAAATATCAATAATTGGTGTAAAATCATAAGAAATGATTTGGGAAAAATTGGGATGAAAAACTCCATATTTGAAAAGATAAAAATAGATTTTTTATCGAAATGAACTAGTTTTGAACTAAATTTAAAACCCAATTATTTTTAAATAAATAAATTGGATTTAAAAGGGGTTTTAAATAATCGGAATTTCTAATATATTTGAGTGGAATTGAATTAGAATTGATTTGTGGGTTTATCATGAACATTGTTTTAAATAACACTTGTTCTTTAACCCGATAATAAATAGAATGTGATTTGGATTTATCGTGAACTGTGTTTTAAATGACATTGGTTCTTTAACCCAGTAAAAGGAGTTTTAATGAATCTGTAATTAGATTGAAATGTGAATTGATAATGAAAATTATCAAATTTGGAAAGTGAGCGAGAATCGAATATCACCAGTTTTGCTCCAAAGCGATAGTTAAATCTTTAATTAGATTTGAACGTGAAATAGTAATTAATTTTACCAATAACACTGTGGTGTTAGATATGGAGTATTACCAGTTTTTCTTCATGGGATGAATAGGTTGGGATGGGGAAATAAAATAAAATATTTACTTCGGTGTGGTTCGCTAATCCCGACTAGTTTGGAAAAACCATAATCTGGTTTGAAATGACATCCAAAGGAAGATTAAAGAATAAATTTAAAAGAATTTATCTTTGATAAAATTAAAGGGGAACCTTTCCCTAAGAATGTGAAATTTAGAAACTCACTGTAGGTTAGTCAAGAAGGATGGTTTTCTGGGTATTGATCTGTTGTTGGTTTCGGCCTTCGGGGTTAATATTTGGGAAATGCTTCTCTTGCTAATTTACGGTTAGTGACTGCTGAATTGGAATGAGGCGTATGTTGTGTTTGTGTAACATTTGTTTATTATACGCGGGTCATTCAGAAAGGCCGGGTTTTATACCCATTCTGAATAACCGATTCGACGATAAGTCGAAGATGATGACGGTGGTCGAAGACCGGAAGTCTTCACATCGTTTGGGTGATTACTGATGATCCGGATTGGGTTGTCCACCCAAGAGGAGGGAAACAGTTGGTTGTCGTCCAGACGTACTTGGAGATCGATGGATATGCGAGGAAAGTGCCTCCGGTTTCGTTCAGACCTAGAACGGACTTGTAAATGGATGGTGTGTCTGACATTGTATTCCTTTATATTGTATTCGTTGATCTCTGCTAAATATATATATCTGTTTGGCGGCGCAGAGTTTATTCTCTTGCTTAACGCCCTTCTCTGAGACATACGAGCTTAGAGTTTATATATTGGCAGAAATCAGTGGTACGATATGGATTGATAGTGTGGCATGCTGAGATGCAGTGATCCAGACTTTTGTTGAAAAGCAAAGTTTGGTGGATGATGATCAAAGCGCAGCTTTAATATAGCATGGCTTTGTGTATAGCGTCGATTTGCGAGCCTGACACCCCGGTATGGTGGTAAACTGATGGTTTGATCAGTATGCTTTTTAGTGGATGGGCGCCTTAGTGGTGTCGTGGATTCGGTCAACCGAGATGAGCTTAGTGCTCAGAGGGATAGAGTAAGCGGTGTTTTCTCTCGCTGGAACGTAAGCCGCGGTGATACTCTGGTCCCAAAAGTGAGGATGTGCATTAGGGTGTTTTCTCTTGCTGGGACGTAAGCCGTGGGGAATTGCACTACGCGGTCGATCTTTCGAATCAGGAGCCACCATGATGGAAATCCAACTTTCCAATACGTGTATTTCGGTTTTATTTGTAGAGCCTAGTATGGAGACATAGTGGGATGGGGGCACTTATGCCGTCTATGATTGATATTTATGACTGAAATTGGTTTGACACTATGCACTTATAATAGTATCAAATGATTTGTTTTAAACGTATCAAGCATTCTTGGCTATTATAAGGTAAAAACCCTATCCTTCGGCTTGCGTTGCATTGTGTGATGGGACCCGGGTCTTATAATAGCTTCATTTTTCCTTACTTAGCATTGCGCTATTTGTTTTATGCACTGGTATTCTTGGGAGGAAACCCGTTCCGTGTTATACGGCGTGGTCCCTTGATTTACCGAACTTTAAAATAAAGATTAATAACTGGTTTAGTTCTCACACCAGTCACATGACTGACCTGGAGTTTATTGTTTTAACCTAAACTCTGGGTGCCCCTATTTTCTACACGGGCAGCTAGTAGTTTTGGTTTTGCAGATTTTTATTCACAGGATCCTGATTTACAGTTGGAACGATGCTCGGAAAGCTATGTATCCGTGTATTACTTTCAGTTGTGTTTTATATTGTTTTCCCGCTGTAGTACTGTATTTAAATCTCTGATATTCTTTGTTGTATAATATTTATTCATACTCTGTATATTCTTGTATTCTGATGGAATTGTTGTAATAAACAATGAAATGTTCTTCTGTCTGCGTTCTTTTGTGTGTTGTTCTCAAAGTATTCGCTCTTCCCTTACCGGGGAAGTTACGGGTCCTTACAACCAAATTTGTCGTGCATCTCTATCTCATCATCACGAAGAAATCTCTAGTTGGCGACTTCACCTAACAACACCTAGATTCGCCAGAAAATGTGAATCTTCGTTCTTTGCTACCAATAAGTGATCATCTCCGATCATCTAACAACCATGACCAATTTCAGAGAAAACTTCCAATTGCCATGTTGTAACCCTCCCTTCGCCTCCCTAACTTCCTAGTCGGTGACTTTGGCTATTTCTTCCTCGTTTGCACACAAAACAGCCAAAATCGAAATTTCCTCATTTTCGAGCCAGATCCTGGTCAAACCATTACACCGATCACCCCCAAAATTTTAAAGTAGCTAGCTCTCTCAATATACACTACAACTTTCATGTTGGAGCTTTCCTCCAATTCTTAACGATTGGTAAGATAAAAATTAAATTAAAAGGATGACTTATTTACAATTTTTGGTGGTAGAAAATTGTGGAGGAGGGGTTCTGGTATGGAGGTGTATTAATAAGGAAGATATTAACTTGTTGATGAAGTTTCATTTATTATCTTATTATTTTTTATTCAATCGTTGTCTCTGATCGTTGTTCAAAAATTCGCATAGGACAATACGAACTCCGTTCGAGGTGAAAATTGATATGCAACTATGGTTTCTCATTACGGTCCTAATGAAACTTATTTCGTCGAATTCCGAGTATATTTGCTCAAATAGCTCTCGTTTGAGCTTAAATTATTGATTGATTTTCTACATTCAACATTTATATCTCGCACGGCCACATATAACTCTGATTGGCCCAAAATTAGGAATCTTACAATAATTTACTATTTCGGATCAAATACAATTGATTTCGTCGAAAACGCAGGTCGTTTGCAAAATGACTATTTTTAAAGCCAATGTAATAATATTATTTAATTCCAAAACTATTCGATTTAATAATAAACTAATTATTATGATCGTATATATCCAAATAGAATATCATATAGTTGTAAAATAAACGTTCTTGGGTTTATATCTCAATACTTCCATTTTATAGTCAAATCGATATTCAATGTATATGAAAATCCTTTTGTTTAATATAATAAATCCTTGTGGTTTATTAACAATTCCATAGCGACTTTTTGAAAATTTGATTTGGATATAACTTACAATCTATACGGTGAAATCTTGATTTTTCACTTTCTTAGAAAGATATAGTTAAAAGGATTCTAACGTTTCTTGTTTCAACGAATTTTGACTTATATTGGATCTTGTATATTCATTTAAAGTTCAAAACGTAAAATTATGAACTGTCACGTTGTTGCGAGCTCGTTTTTAATTATATTATAAATTATATAATCAAACTCGTTTTAATTCGAATTATATAAATTCCCAATCGTTATTTCTTAAAATAAATCGCTTTAAATACTTAAATAAATTTAAATATTTCTTAATAAAATCCGGGTCGTTACAACTAACCACGTTCTCGACAAAACACGAGCTCAATTTATTCGTTAAAAATAATATATGTCAGTTTTCGACTTCCTAGAACTATCATTACTGTTAATGAGACCCAATTCGATAGCTCGAAATTCCATGATTTCTATCGGCGACATCACATTGAGAAGAAATATACTACAGTTGTGCACCCACAATCAAATGAAAAGGTCGAAGCAGTAAATAAGATAATCAAGTCCATTCTAAAGAAGCGATTGGAGCGGGCCAAGGGAAAATGGGTCGACGAACTTCCTGTAGATCTTTAGGCTTATCGAACCACCCGCAAGTCTACGACTGGCCACACTCCATTCACCTTGTCATATGACTCTAAGGCAGTGATATCTGCGGAGCTTGACTAACAAGGCACTTCTACTAGAATCACTTGACATTATTGACGAGAAGCGAGAGGAGGCTAACTTGCGTGCTTCATAATATAGACAGCGAGTCACTCGATACTACAACAAAAAGTTCGACCTAGGACCTTTGATCCCGGACACCTCATACTAAAATGCATCTTCCCACCTCCATTTCACTTGAGGCCAAGATATGAAGACCCTTGCGTCATCCGACGGAAGCTTGATGATGGAACTTTCAAGCTAACGATTGTTGATGGCGATGACCTTTAGAGAGCGTGGAATGCTGAGCGCTTATGGCCTTACCTAACTTAGGCCTTTATTTTCTATCAAATTTTGTAATTATCATTTAATTTTTTCAGCTATGTAATAAGGCACAACTTGCCAATTTTTATGAATAAAAGCTCATTTCCATGCTCCATGATTGTGCTTATAAATTAGGCTATGTGTTATGATCCAACCGACTTGTGCCAAATCTTGAACAAAGGAAGTGTCTAATTCCTTAACGACATTCATTAGCTCACGTTTCGACAAGCTAACTCAACCTGCGACAAGTTAAGGTATGAGTCAAATAAATGTGAGCTTGACTTCGACGTTCGGTACAACGATCCCCCCTTTGAGAACCAAAATGTGTAAACGATGCCAAAACGAATGTGACACGATCGTTCACACAACTTACTCTAACTCTCACGACTTGAGAGAGAGAGTATAAATCACTCTGGTAAGCATGAATGGTGCATCTTGACTTACGACCACTAAACCCACAACTCTAACCTGGAATGACTTCGGGAGAGTATAAAGGACGATAGAATGACGTCCACACAAACTCTGTCATCCTCCAACTGAGAGGAGGATTATAAACACCTATGGACCAGACATCCAAATTAACTTAACCTGATCCCTACCGATGCTGGGTGCACGAGTATATACTTATAAATTAACTTCAAACATGACTCAGGCATGACTCGTGATTCATAGTTAATTCGGGGAATACACATTATACCTCTAGATTACAACATTCGGTACTACGACGCCTAGTACTATGACACTCCAGATTGCTTACGGATTGTTTCACATATTACTGCTTATTACCTGACTTAGTAATATTTAATACACCAAATGGAAAGCAAAATATAAACTTGCAGACAAATAACATAGTTTTTACAAAGGAAACAGTGCTTTATTTACAAAAATGCAAGTTTTATACAAATTTAATAAGCAAAAATGCAAGGGACGCACTCGCAACAACATCCAAAGGGCCTAACAGCGATACAAAGGACAAGTTAATTAAGCAAGCGATGGCTTATCATTAGTTTTCTTCCTCTTCTCCTGCTCCTTCTCTTTCTGTTCAACTAGCTCATCAACAGTAATGTTGCACCTTTTCTTGGACTTGCTACCAGAGGAATTAGGAGCTCCTAACGTGGGTGCATCGTATTTCTTCTTATAACGCCTGGTTGGAGCAGGAGGCAGAGTCTACTTGGTAGGCAAGATTGGACTAGAAGGAGGTATCATTCGGAGAGAAGGAATTGACAAGGGGACTGTTGACGTCTCAACTATTGTGGTCTCAGCTTTAAGCTCTTCAATATTCCCCATTTCCTTTATCTTGTTCTCAACCATGATTAACGGTCCCTTCTGGCCAGACTCTTCGGTGAAAGTGACATCTTCTTCCCTGCTACCTTCATCCTTTTTCGGATCATCGGCATGGGGAAAGAGTGGCTCATAGGCAGCTTGAGATTGAGCTCCAGAAGAAATCTGGACCGGACGGGTATCTGTAGCATGAAGAGCAATCACAATTAGTCCTTCAGGAGCAATGGGCGATCCGACTGACACTAGATAACCTTTCTCGAATTTAGGCGAAGTCAGCAAGATACCTTCAGTGGAGCCACCACTAATAAGTATGGGAGTCTCAGGCGCTTCAGCAATAGGAATTAATTTCTTTGACACTTTGAAAGATGGAAAATCAGGATTATAGCCTTTCACTTCTCCAGATTGAGGGGTATAGATGAAGAGCCCGAGCCACCTTCCATAGGGGTCATTCCCTTCACTTGACGCCTAACAGCGTGCTCGGCCTCCTTCTACGGCCTTCTTCCCTCTACCAAATTCTCAGGTTCATTATTCCTCAAAAATATCCTTATTAACTCCTCTCCATCCACTACTCTGCTCTCAAACTTGCACCTCTCCTCCTCGATCGATTCATTCTAGGCATCAGACTGTGTGGCGAGGTAATCATCCACCAAGGAGATGTCACGATGCTGGAGAACCTTACAGTAAAACCCCATAATCACTAGCCCAAAGTCATCCAATTATTTTTTCGCATCAGCAAGCTCTTTCTCCAGCCTGGCAACTTCGACATCATGCTGAACCTAGGAGTTGGAAGCGGCTCCAGAGCAGTATTGGCATTTTCTTCAGCCTCTTTCGCCCTTTTCTCTACCTCGGCCAGTTGGGCCTTCAAGTTATCATTTTCCTTCTACGTCTTTGAAAGAGTGAAAGCGAGCTTTAAGTTGCTATTTTCAGTTGTAACTTTCTTGCACTTCTCCCTGAAGGTCGTTAATTCTTTGCTGGTAAGGTCGAGTTCTTTATGGAAGATATTTGCCAAATTAGTTGTAAGAACCCGTTACTTCCCGGTGAAGGAAAGAGCGGATACTTTGAGAACAACACATAAATGAACGCAGACGGAAGAACATTTCATTGTTATTACAACAATGCATCAGATACAAGAATATACAGAGTATAAATGAATAAATTACATTCGATAAATATCAGAGATTACAATAAATTACATAGCAGCGGAAAAATAATACAACGCACAACTGAAGGTGATGTACGGATACAGAGCTTTCCGGATATCATTCCAGCTGTAAACCAGGATCCTGTGAATATAAATCTGCAAAACCAAAACTACTAGCTGCCCGTGCAGAAAATAGGGGCACCCAAAGTTTAGGTTAAAACAATAAACTCCAGGTCAGTCATGTGACTGGTGTGAGAACTAAAACAGTTATTTAAACTTTACTTTAAAAGAGAGTAATTCAAGGGACCACGCCGTATAACACGGAACGGGTTTCCTCCCAAGAATACTAGTGCATATCAATAAACAACACAATGCTTTTTCAAAAAATGAAGCTATTATAAGACCCAGGTCCCATCACACAATGCAACGCAAGCCGGAGGATAGGGTTTTACCTTATAACAGCCAAACATGCTTGGTACGTTTAAAACAAATCATTTGATACTATAATAAGTGTATAGTGTCAAAACAATTTCAATCATAAATATAAATCATAGACGGTATAGCATCCCATGCTACTATGTCGCCATACTAGGCTCTACAAATAAAGCCGAAATACACGTATTGGAAATTGGATTTCCGTCATGAGTCGAGGCAAGGGGTAAGCTCTTGTCCGCTTCGAGACACTCTAGCAAATGCCTCAGGACTACACACTCTAGGCAACCCCGTTGCGGCTGGGCCGGTCCTCACTTACGTTAGAGGATTAATTATGCCTGAACACACGTTTCCCAGTCCTTACAGACCTATAATCGAGGCGCCTCATTCCAACAACCACAAAGGTGAAAAGTATATAAATGTCAGGGCTGGTAAGTCACTGACACCACCAAAGCTAGAAAGAAACGTCGTGCTCTCCCAGCGGTCCGTATCCCGTTTTTAACTCATACCGAGGGGTGAGGCTCGCGAATTCACGTTATACACAAAGCTACGCCACAAAGGCCGTGCTTTGATCATCAACCACAAGACTTTGCTTTTCAACAGAAGCCTTGATCTATGCAACTCAGCGTGCCACACAGGCAGTTCATGCCATGCGATTGATATCTATCGATATATAACCTCTAAGCTCGTACGTCTCAGAGAAGGGCGTTAAGCAAGAGAATAAATTCTCCGCCGCCAAACAGATATATATTTAACAGAAATCAATCAACACGGAATAAAATCCAATGTCAGACACATAATCCATTTACAAGTTCGTTCTGGGTCTGAACGAAACCGGAGGCACTTTCCTCGCATATCCATCCATCTCCAAGTACGTCTGGACGACCACCAACTATTTCCATCCTCTTGGGTGTACAGCCCAATCAGGATCGTCAGTAATTATCCAAACGATGTGAAGACTTCCGGTCTTCAACCACCGTCTTCATCTTCGACATATCGTCGAATCGGTTATTCAGAATGGGTATAAACCCGGCCTTTCCGAACAACCCGCGTATATTAAAACAAATGTTACATAAACACAACATACACCTCATTCCAATTCAGAATATTCTTTTATTCACAAAATCGCATTTTTAGGGAAAGGTTCCCATTAATTTTATCCAAGATAAATTCTTTAAAATTTATCCTTTAATCTTCCTTTGGATGTCATTTCAAACCAGATTATGGTTTTCTAAACTAGTCGAGATTAGCGAACCACACCGAAGTAATTATTTATTTTATTTCCCAATCCCAACCTATTCATCCCGTGAAGCAAAACTGGTAATACTCCATATCTAACACCACAGTGTTATCGGTAAAATTAATTACCATTTCACGTTCAAATCTAATTAAAGATTTAACTATCGCTTTGGAGCAAAACTGGCGATACTCCATTCTCGCTCATTTCTAAATTTGATAATTTAGATTATAGATTCACATTTCAACCTAATTACAGATTCGTTAAAATTCCTTTTTCTGGGTTAAAGAACTAGGTGTTATTTAAAACACAGTTCACGACAAACCCAAATCACATTCTATTTATTATCGGGTTAAAGAACTAGTGTTATTTAAAACACCGTTCACGATAAACCCATTTCAAATCCAATCAAATATATTAGAAATTCCGATTATTTAAAACCCCTTTTTAAATCTAATTTATTTATTTAAAAATAATTGGGTTTTAAATTTAGTTCAAAACTAGTTCATTTCGATACAAATCCATTTTTATCTTTTCAAATATGGAGTTTTTCACCCCAATTTTTCCCAAATCATTTCTTATGATTTTACACAAATTATTACTATTTTTAATAATTTTATTATGGCCCGTACAATCGATTTCCAACAATGGCCATCGAACTGCACTTACAGCGACCTTTTTCAAATTTGATTTGGACGTATCTCCAAATCCAACCGTTAGATTTTGAATTTCAAATATTCGTTAGAAAGCTCTTTTCGATACGAACCCAACGGTTCCGGTTTTAGGAGAATCCGACGGTCGGATCCCCCGTAATGTCCGTTTGAAATAAATGGTCGAAATTAACGAACTGCCGTGGCACGTTCTATTCATATTATATATATAATATATATAATATATATTTCATCTATTTCTATTTAAAATGAATTATATAAATAGTTTTAAATTCGTTTCAAAGACAATTTCAACTTCCATTTCAATTCAAATCAAAATTGAATTTTTCCTTATAACTTCGTTTTTAAAATTCATTTCTATTCAATTCAAATATCAATTCAATTTGAATTCATTTCAATTCGTTCTCTATTCAAATCAAATTCAATTCAAATTCGTTTTTTCTATTCGATTCAATTCAAATGGGTTTTCTAATCGATTCAATTCAAATTGGTTTTCTATTCGATTCAATTCAAATTGGTTTTCTATTCGATTCAATTCAAATTCGTTTTCTATTCGATTCAATTCAAATTCGTTTTCTATTCGATTCAATTCAAATTCGTTTTCTATTCAAATCAATTCAAATTGGTTTTCTATTCGATTCCATTCAAATTCGTTTTCTATTCGATTTAATTCAAATTCGTTTTCTATTCAAATCAATTCAAATTCGTTTTCTATTCGATTCAATTCAAATTCGTTTTCTATTCAAATCAATTCAAATTGGTTATATATTCAATTGAAATCAAATTCGTTATATGTAACAACCCGTATTTCGATAACATGTTAAGACGAGACTCAAGGCAGAATTTAATTTTAAATTCTGAATCAAGTAAAACGGGCTATGCCATTGTGTTCGACTCGGAAAAATACGCGAAATAGAGTCTGAGTTTTCGAGAATCGGAGTCCGTATGACCAAGTTATGGTCCGACGAAGTTTTCAGAAAATTCAAGTTCAAAAACGAGTTCTAATTCCGAAAATTTGGCCTAGAAGGCTAGGAGGGAAAATTCCCGCCAGCCACCCCAAGTCGACAGGGCTGTCGACTTGGGAGTCGACATGGCATGACCCAAGTCGACAGCCCTGTCGACTTGGGTGTCGACTTATGGTGGCCGGGCTGTTTTGCCTGGTGCACCTGTTTTCTGTCTTGGCTAGGTTTTTGGGCCTGATTCGAAATCTGATGGTTCAGGTTGATCCTAGGGTTAATCCTAAGGTCCTAATCACTCCTAATCTCTATAAATAAGCCCCTAACCTACCCCTAAATCCTCATTATTCATTCATGCAACTAAACTATGGCAAAATCATTCTTCTCATGGCCTCCATCCTCTTGCCCAAAGTTTCTATCGTCATTTCTATGAGAGGTTTCATGATCATGTGAGTGTTAGAGAGTCTCTATGTTAGTATGAGAGCTTCTCAAGTTGATTTCAAGGCTAAAGCTTTGATCTTTGTTCATCAAGATGGGGTTTTTATTTCATCTTTGGGTTTTTGAATGATGGCATGCATAGGCTTTGTCTCAATCTTTAATTTAATCGATTTGGGCCTTCATAGCAATGTAAGCCCTTTCCCTACTCTTAGATATTAACTATGAAGATAAATGTTCATGTTGCAAGGTTGGGTTTGATCATTGAGAATGATACATGCTATCATGTCATGCAAGTTTATGAAGTCATTAACTTGATCTTGTGGGCTAAAAGCTACAACCTTTATGTTGAAATGTTGCATTATGCAACATGAGAACCCTCATAACCTTTATGTCAACTTGCATATGAAGTCATAACCCTTATATGATGATATATGCGAGTTACTAGTCATCATTCCATGTCTTTTGTCACCATGATTCGCTTATGTGCCAAGTTTGGGTTTATGCATGTTTTTGAGGCTTAAGAATGTAACATGCAAGTTAATGAACACATTTGTGCCTCATTTGCCACCATGATTAACTTGTGGCTTAATATCCATTTTTGTCATGCCTTTGCCAAGTCTCTTCTTTTAATCCATTACGTTGTTGCGAACGTATATGCAAGTTTAAAAGCGTTGGGTTATGTTATGGGTAATTTCTAATGACATGAAAATATAACTTAAAACATGACTTGAAATATAACATGGAAGTTGACATGTAAGTATGCTTGAAAATATGGAATTGGGAATTTACCTATTGAGTTAGGTCTACCCATATTCTTAAGAAAACTTGAATATGAACATGACACTAGGCTAAACATGAAAGTGACCAACTCGAGGTTGGGTTGAGTTTGCAACATAAAGCTACCCGGAACCGACCGGCCTAACTAGTAGTTGCAAACAATAGGACCCAATGTGAGAAGTTGGTCATGTTGTGCTTGAACCCGAGGTTAGACCAAGTTGTGGTGTAAAGCTACCCGGAACCGACCGGCTTAACTAGTAACCACAACAAAGTCTAATGTGAGAGGTTGAGGTGCATTAAGTAATTAATGCCACATGATAGGGTTAAGTTAATTTGATTAATGACTCTTAACCAAATATGACATGGACAAATGGGTTAAGTAATTTGATTAGGCTAACGATACTTAACAAAACATGACAAGGTTGGGTAGGTTAAGTAACTTGATTTGCCTAATGACACTTAACCATTTTTTATATGACTAGTGGACGGGGTTAAGTTAACCAACACTTAACCAAACCAACACGTGAATTTGATACGGTTAATTAATCTTTCCTAATTACACTTAACCGTATAATACAGTTAGGGGATGTGGTTAAGTTAACCTAGACTTAACTCATCCAATTCGGTGATTTTGAAGTGGTTAAGTTAACCAACACTTAACCAATCTAACTCGGTAATTTTGAAGTGATTAAGTAACCTATACTTAAACACTCCAACTCGGTTATCTTATAAGGTTAAGTTAACCAATACTTAACCAATATAACGTGAAAACATGATAAGGCTAAGTCACGAATCGTTTGAATACACTTGACCAATTTGACTCAGTAATTTGATAGGGTAAAGTTAATATATACTTAACCAATCTAGAATGATAATTGGACGAGGTTAAGTCGTGAATTGCTTAGTATACTTAACCAACTTGACACATGGTTTGTAGGGTTAAATCTTGAACTTGGATACTTAGCCAATTTTGACATGATTTGTAGACGGATTAAGTCATGAACTTAAGTGACACTTAATCCATTATATAAACCCTAATTCAGAGAATTAGGTGGATAACCGTAATTAACAAGAATAACGGAAATAAGCTAAGGGGTAAACCTTAGTTGGAGAATAAGTAATAATTCTTAGTCAAGGAATTTTGGACCAGTTCATAGATTGGATGAGTAACCCGATACGGTAGGTCATCGTTTAAGCACACGAGTAGGAGCAAGTTATCTGATTTAGATAAAGGCTCCAGCGAACTGGGTAACGAAGCAGCGGCTTCGGGGAACGAGAGGATATTCTTGGTATCCCTCTGTGAGCTGCCAGGTGATCATACTAGGCTCATGAGAGGTTAAGGTCTGCGTTAGAAGAACCAAGAGTATGCCTTGGTTGCTATATGAGCGCCCTAAAGACGGGGATGGATAGGGGATAGTCGACGATACACGGTCGTGCCCTAGATAGCATTTCGTCAGACTACCTACCATCTTTGGCCATCTTTGGTCAAGCGTGTACGTGCGGAAAGGCAGAGAACACCCAAAAGACCATAATTGCTATCTAATTATGGTTGCGGTAAGGCTAGGATTGTGGGTTGGCCAGTAGTGTGTTCTCATACAGGATTTATCCTGTCTTGTCTTTCACTAGTTGAGGGAGTGGTCTCGTGGGACCATAGCCACGTATAGGAAAAACAGACCTTAGCATCTGCATCGGCAAATAAATCGAAAGCTCCCGACCGAGTCCTGTATTTCTTGATTTGCCCTGTGGCAGGACTCGGATGGCACGATGTTATACATGTGCATACAGTCATGGAAAAATGATTCACGATGAATGCGTGGGAAAAAGGGCGCGGTTGACGGTTAGCGTAATTCCTAGTGGCCCTGGGTGGTTGAACCTAAACCGAAATACGAAAACGTGCAATAGGTAAGCATAATCACTAGTGGTCCTAGGTGGCATAAGTCCTAGTTGCACAAACGATGATTCATGTTGGGAAAGCCTAGCCAGGTCTAGGGTAACAGTCCAAACGAGCTTAAGGATCATGGAATTACATTGGAGTAGTATAGAACCTTATGGGAAAGCCCGTACGGTCTACGGCAAGGAACTGAACATTTACATGGAAAGAAACATACGAGTTGAGTAACCTATAAATGCGATATATTAGGCTGACATGAACCATTACACGACTTTTGAGTAAGGGTCATTCATGGTTAACACATGATACGGTGGGGATACTAGTATGGTAGGTGCAGAGCTAAAATACAGGATAAATACCATGGGAAGTTATACATGATAGATATCCTGGGGATATTATACTTGATAGGAACCTGACGATGGGATACGTTGTTTTATCTTGACATCGTAATTTATCATGACACCTTAGTTTATCTGAGTTCAGTAGTTCATCCTGTTATTTTGATTGATTTAGCTTATCTATCTTGTCATCATGCTTATGTTCATCTCAGTTTCTCATGTCAGTTAACTTTACTAGTTTTTATGCTGATAGTAGATAGGGCTTACTCAGTCTTTTTGACTGACCCGTTTTGTTTCGCTTCTTGTCTTCCGTTCCCCCCCCCCCCCTAGGTTACAGGGAGGAAATACTGTTGTTTAATTCGGACTTCTTCTGCTGGAAGGTCATCATGGATGGCTTGGAATTTTCTTGGCTATGGCTACTTTACTGTTTTACTTGGGGAATAATTTTCGAAAATGTCTTTATGCTTCTTTACTATTGCAAGACAGGTTTTGATGTACTCTGATGTAAAAGGCTTTAGACCTTATTTATTCATGTTATGAAAGTTTGATTTTACTTCCGCTATCTTATATGTTCTGTCTTGTGATATTTCTGTGCATGTTTACCAATAATGCCCCTCTAAAGCTAGTACATTCCCTTGCGAGTGACCCTAGTGGAGGCGGGGTGTTACATTATATATTCAATTGAAATCTTTTTCGTTATATATTCAATTGAAATCTTTTCTATTCTGTTCAAATTCAATTCATATCAAATTTAAAAACGAATATAATCGATATAAATATCGTTCGCGTCAAAATGGCGCATCTCTAATCAATACGGCTTTATATATTTCAATAAATTCGTTATTCTATTCAACAAATGAATATATTTTTTTTCAACACGCGACTAATCTCAACAAATGAGTACTGTCCACGTGTGACTATTTTTGTTATTTACTATATTTTATGAAAATTAAGGTATCTATCGTTTGTATATGAAATCAGACTCCAACTGTTAATTAGTAAGAGAACGATTCCCTGAATATTAACCCCGAAGGCCGAAACCAACATCAGATCAATATCCAGGAGACCACTCATCTCATCTATTTTCCAGTTGATTTCTAATTCTATATATGATAAAGATGTAAATTTTATTGTTAAATATTTCGTTCAACACATGACTAATCTCAACGGATGAGCACAGTCAACACATGAACCTTTGTTTTATAATGATAAAGATATAAATTTTATTGTTAAAATATTTCGTTCAACACATGACTAATCTCAACGGATGAGTACTGTCAACACATGAACCTTTATTTTATAATATTCTTCATTTTCTAAATTGGAATGAGGCCCAATCAATTACCATATAAAGTTAATTATATGGATTCCATTCAACACATGTATATAATAGCAATGATAAATAATCAACCATCATCCAAAGTGCACTACACTGTATAAGCATCAAATATAGATATCTAACGCTTGTAACAGCCTGTCAATCAATCGATCGACATATTTAATCAATCAGGATGAGTGAACTTCAAATTTCATCCCAACACCCGTGTGGGGTTTCAAATCAACAAACACAGATTTTATTTGTGCAGTTGGGCGATGTGTAAAATTTATCGACCCAATCAATGTCCTTCAAATAGGTGTACATAAACAAACCGTCCGGTTTGTAAATGAATATTTTATTTTATTCACATTCACGTTAAAAATTATATTTTTAACGATAAAATATTTTATTTCAACACATGGATTTCTATTCAGTTCGTTTACACAATAAAAATGGTATTTTTATTTTTCTAACAATTTTTAGAAAATTTCGGCGGCATAACGGCACGATACTAGAAACGGGACGAGACCTAGCCTTATCCCCGGTCTAGTGAAGGCCCACGCCATTCACACATCAATCAAATCAATTTCATTTCACCAAACAATTCAATCCACTCAAATAATCTAACTAATTTTTGCAATCAAACAAACAAGTCCATGGTCTGTGGACGATTGTGTCGGGTGCTACTAAACACCGTCTGCATCCTAGTATATATATGTATAACTAGAAAAGAAATTGAAAGGTGAGAAATTCTCACCAATAGTTATCCCAACTCCACAACACTTCTTTGATAGAAATCTTCATCCTTCTCGCCTTTCTTCACTTTCCTTGCCCGTATTCACTACATATGTAAAAATTGAATTTTTACTTTGCTATTCAATATATAAAAATCGAATTTTTATTTCGCTATTCAATATATAAAAATCGAATTTTTACTTTGATGTTCAATATATAAAAATCATATTTTTACTTCGTTATCAATATATAAAAATCATATTTTTACTTCGTTATCAATATATAAAAAGCATATTTTTACTTCGTTATCAATATATAAAAATCATATTTTTACTTCGTTATCAATATATAAAAATCATATTTTTATATCGTTATCATCTATATAAAGATCTCTCCTTTTCAACTATAAAGATTTCTCCTTTCAAAAATAAATATTCCGCCTTTCAAAAATAAATATTCCGCCTTTCAAAAATATCATCATAAAAATCACATTTTTATTTTTCTACACATATAAAGATGATATTTCTAATATTCCTATCATGTAAAAATTATATTTTTAATTCTCTACTTACACAAAAATCATATTTTTACATCTTCTATATAGTAAAGATTATATTTTTAATACTTTAAAAATATAGAAATCATATTTTTATTACTTTCAAAATATAAAGATCATATTTTTAATTTGCTATAAGTATACAAATCACATTTTTATTCCTTTAAAAATAATTTCAACTTATCAAAAATGGTTTCTTTCAACGATAAAAATCATTTCTTTTTACCTTTTAAAAATCAAATCTTTTTCTAAGTAAAAATCTAATTCTTTTGTTTATAAAAATCTAATCTTTACACGAATAAAAATCACTTCTTTAAAAATCTATACTTTATATAATGTTATTTCAAATAAAAATCATATATTTAATCAAAGCTTTTATCTATAAATTTTATAGTATTATTTTCATAAAATCATAGCATAAGCAAATAATAATAATAATAATAATAATAATAAGTGAATTAAAAACTCACGTTTTTTTTGATAGAAGGGGGGGTCTTCGCTGCTGCGCCTGTCGGTGGTTGCTGAGTTCGTCGGAGTGGTGGCTGGAGGGTGCGCTCGAGGGGGGCGGAGTGCGGAAACGGTGGTGGTCGGCATGCTGGGCGGCGGGAGGGTTAAGGCGTCGCGGTTGTTTGAAGGAGGAGGGGGTGAAGCAGAAGGAGATGGCGGCGAAGGGGCAGGGCGCGTTGCCTGGGGCGAGGGGGGCGTCGGTGGCGCTGATCGGAGGAGGGCGATGGCGATTAGTGGGGGGGCAGCGGGAAAAGGGGATCGGTTTAATTTTTTTTTCTTCTTCTGTTAAATGAAATCAGGGTGGCCAAAGGTTATAGAAGGAGAAAGGGAGAGAACATTAATTTTTTTATTATTTTAATTATTATTTTAATTGCATAAAGTTGACTTTTACATACGACCTCAAAACGAGGCCCACCGCCTGTCGTCCATAGAGTATTACTCCCATTCCGAACATAATGGGATATGTATCGTAGGTTGATTCAACTGTTTCGATCAATTTTCGTTGAAATCAACATATAACTCTATATATTGAATTTGAACGCGCATTTCAATTTATCGCGGTCACATACGAACTCTATAAATTGCAGAAATATATTTTCTAGCTTCGTATTGACTATACGATCCTAATAAAACTAGTTTCATCGAATTCTGAGACCGTTAGAAAAATGACCAATTTCCAGTCGATTAAAATCAACTGAAATTGGTCAAACGCGTTTTCCTTTGCCCCGCTCACATATTGATTCAGAAAATTATGAAATTTGAAACCTAGTAATAATTTGACATCACGGATCCAACAAAAGTGGTTTCGTCGAAATCCGAGGTCGTTTGCAAAATGCCTATTTTTAAGGGCCTGAATTCCATAGCGACTATTCAGAATTTTCAACTGGACATATCTTTTGATTCCCGCTATGAAATTTTGATTTTTCGGATTCGTTGGAAAGATATTCTTAAATAGATCCTAATGTTTTTGGTTTCACTAAAATCCGGATTGTTTTGCACCCGGTACATTCAATTGAAGTTTGAAATCGAATTATCGAACTACCGCGCCATTTTCAATTCTATTTATAAATATAAATAAATATTTATATTCTAACGACGACGCGTATAAATACATACGTTCTATTTATATTCAAAAATGAATTTTCGTCGATATTATTTAAAATAATCTATTTTAAATATTCAAAATTCGCTATAATTGCCAAAATAAAAATTTTAAACTGGTTCAGAATTTCCGGGTTATTACAATCTCCCCCACTTAAAACTTTTCGTCCCCGAAAAGGAACAAAGTCGAAAGTGGTTTGATTAATCAACTCTACGTTCGATCTGGCTTCCATTCTCCAACTTTTCAGTTTTTGAGAATTTTCAAATTTTCAAGAATTTGGCTAACACCCTAAATTTTCGAAAAATTTCGCCATAACCTCCCCTGCACCGGGAGCCACGGGAAAATCCCGAAATTGCCATATAGGCCTTCTGATCTCAAAAAGAAAAAGAAAAAGCCAAGCGGCTAGCCAATCGGCTCATAAAATCATCATCACCCAAACAAAACAGTAAATTATAGTAAATATGTACCTATTTGTCGGGCAAACAAATTTTATTCTTCGGCTCTAGCCTCCTTGTATGACCTGTTCAATGTAAGTACATGTATATGCAAACAAATGCGACCAATTTCAATATAGTTCAATATTTGTTTCAATTAGGCTAAATGGTTCAAAATTATCATACAAATAAACAAACAACACAAACATCAATTAATTAGTGAATTAGAGTTTTCAAATTCATAATTTTGATATATATACAAAAATCATGTTTTTGATGCCAATTCACAACAATGTGTTCTAGCTATATTAGTTTTGGTTCTCACACCAGTCTAATGGAAATATATAGATATCACACCTTCGAAACACGGACATAAATTCTGATGAGATATATCAATCATCAGAACCATCTCCGGGCCACTAGAGTATGATTCTATATCTATCTAGTATATTAAAACCTCGAATATACGTTCATGACGCGTATACGCGAAATCTTTATATAGCGGATAGTCCAAATTCAAAATCAATAAATATTCAAATACGTGTAAAACGATTTAAAATTTCAAAACAAAAATTGTTTTCATTTGAAAAATATACTCTTCACACTCGTTCTAGGAAACTACTGATCCTATCTCTGACAAGTCATTCTAATTGGATATTGCTAATCCAATATCTGATGAATTCTTTCGTATGGTTCTAATGTGTCTTGTTCTCGAGCTCTGTAAACCAAAGCTCTGATACCACTGTAAGAACCCGTTACTTCCCCATGAAGGAAAGAGCGGATACTTTGAGAACAACACACAAATGAACGCAGACGGAAGAACATTTCATTGTTATTACAACAATGCATCAGATACAAGAATATACAGAGTATAAATGAATAAATTACATTCGATAAATATCAGAGATTACAATAAATTACATAGCAGCGGAAAAATAATACAACGCACAACTGAAGGTGATATACGGATACAGAGCTTTCCGGATATCATTCCAGCTGTAAACTAGGATCCTGTGAATATAAATCTGCAAAACCAAAACTACTAGCTGCCCGTGTGGAAAATAGGGGCACCCAGAGTTTAGGTTAAAACAATAAACTCCAGGTCAGTCATGTGACTGGTGTGAGAACTAAAACAGTTATTTAAACTTTACTTTAAAAGAGAGTAATTCAAGGGACCACGCCGTATAACATGGAACGGGTTTCCTCCCAAGAATACCAGTGCATATCAATAAACAACGCAATGCTTTTTCGAAAAATGATGCTATTATAAGACCCAGGTCCCATCACACAATGCAACGCAAGCCGGAGGATAGGGTTTTACCTTATAACAACCAAACATGCTTGGTACGTTTAAAACAAATCATTTGATACTATAATAAGTGTATAGTGTCAAAACAATTTCAATCATAAATATAAATCATAGACGGCATAGCATCCCATGCTACTATGTCGCCATACTAGGCTCTACAAATAAAGCCGAAATACACGTATTGGAAATTGGATTTCCGTCACGAGTCGAGGCAAGGGGCAAGCTCCTCTCCGCTTCGAGACACTCTAGCAAATGCCTCGGGACTACACACTCTGGGCAACCCCGGATGTGGCTGGGCCGGTCCTCACTTACGTTAGAGGATTAATTATGCCTGAACACACGTTTCCCGGTCCTTACAGACCTATAATCGAGGCGCCTCATTCCAACAACCACAAAGGTGAAAAGTATATAAATGTCAGGGCTGGTAAGTCACTGACACCACCAAAGCTAGAAAGAAACGTCGTGCTCTCCCAGCGGTCCGTATCCCGTTTTTAACTCATACCGAGGGGTGAGGCTCGCGAATTCACATTATACACAAAGCTACGCCACAAAGGCCGTGCTTTGATCATCAACCACAAGACTTTGCTTTTCAACAGAAGCCTTGATCTATGCAACTCAGCGTGCCACACAGGCAGTTCATGCCATGCGATTGATATCTATCGATATATAACCTCTAAGCTCGTACGTCTCAGAGAAGGGCGTTAAGCAAGAGAATAAATTCTCCGCCGCCAAACATATATATATTTAACAGAAATCAATCAACACGGAATAAAATCCAATGTCAGACACATAATCCATTTACAAGTTCGTTCTAGGTCTGAACGAAACCGGAGGCACTTTCCTCGCATATCCATCCATCTCCAAGTACGTCTGGACGACCACCAACTATTTCCATCCTCTTGGGTGTACAGCCCAATCAGGATCGTCAGTAATTATCCAAACGATGTGAAGACTTCCGGTCTTCAACCACCGTCTTCATCTTCGACATATCGTCGAATCGGTTATTCAGAATGGGTATAAACCCAGCCTTTCCGAACAACCCGCGTATATTAAAACAAATGTTACATAAACACAACATACGCCTCATTCCAATTCAGAATATTCTTTTATTCACAAAATCGCATTTTTAGGGAAAGGTTCCCATTAATTTTATCCAAGATAAATTCTTTAAAATTTATCCTTTAATCTTCCTTTGGATGTCATTTCAAACCAGATTATGGTTTTCTAAACTAGTCGAGATTAGCGAACCACACCGAAGTAATTATTTATTTTATTTCCCAATCCCAACCTATTCATCCCGTGAAGCAAAACTGGTAATACTCCATATCTAACACCACAGTGTTATCGGTAAAATTAATTACCATTTCACGTTCAAATCTAATTAAAGATTTAACTATCGCTTTGGAGCAAAACTGGCGATACTCCATTCTCGCTCATTTCTAAATTTGATAATTTAGATTATAGATTCACATTTCAACCTAATTACAGATTCGTTAAAATTCCTTTTTCTGGGTTAAAGAACTAGGTGTTATTTAAAACACAGTTCACGACAAACCCAAATCACATTCTATTTATTATCGGGTTAAAGAACTAGTGTTATTTAAAACACCGTTCACGATAAACCCATTTCAAATCCAATCAAATATATTAGAAATTCCGATTATTTAAAACCCCTTTTTAAATCTAATTTATTTATTTAAAAATAATTGGGTTTTAAATTTAGTTCAAAACTAGTTCATTTCGATAAAAATCCATTTTTATCTTTTCAAATATGGAGTTTTTCACCCCAATTTTTCCCAAATCATTTCTTATGATTTTACACAAATTATTACTATTTTTAATAATTTTATTAAGGCCCATACAATCGATTTCCAACAATGGCCATCGAACTGCACTTACAGCGACTTTTTCAAATTTGATTTGGACGTATCTCCAAATCCAACCGTTAGATTTTGAATTTCAAATATTCTTAGAAATCTATTTTCGATACGAACCCAACGGTTCCGGTTTTAGGAGAATTCGACGGTCGGATCTCCCGTAATGTCCGTTTGAAATAAATGGTCGAAATTAACGAACTGCCGTGGCGCGGCGCGTTCTATTCATGTTATATATATAATATATATTTCGTCTATTTCTATTTAAAACGAATTATATAAATAGTTTTAAATTCGTTTCAAAAACAATTTCAACTTCCATTTCAATTCAAATCAAAATTAAATTTTTCCTTATAACTTCGTTTTTAAAATTCATTTCTATTCAATTCAAATTTCAATTCATTTTGAATTCATTTCAATTCGTTCTCTATTCAAATCACATTCAATTCAAATTCGTTTTTTCTATTCGATTCAATTCAAATGGGTTTTCTAATCGATTCAATTCAAATTGGTTTTCTATTCGATTCAATTCAAATTGGTTTTCTATTCGATTCAATTCAAATTCGTTTTCTATTCGATTCAATTCAAATTCGTTTTCTATTCGATTCAATTCAAATTCGTTTTCTATTCAAATCAATTCAAATTGGTTTTCTATTCGATTCCATTCAAATTCGTTTTCTATTCGATTCAATTCAAATTCGTTTTCTATTCAAATCAATTCAAATTCGTTTTCTATTCGATTCAATTCAAATTCGTTTTCTATTCAAATCAATTCAAATTGGTTATATATTCAATTGAAATCAAATTCATTATAAATTCAATTGAAATCTTTTTCGTTATATATTCAATTGAAATCTTTTCTATTCTGTTCAAATTCAACTCATATCAAATTTAAAAACGAATATAATCGATATAAATATCGTTCGCGTCAAAATGGCGCATCTCTAATCAATACGGCTTTATATATTTCAATAAATTCGTTATTCTATTCAACAAATGAATATTTTTTTTTTCAACACGCGACTAATCTCAACGAATGAGTACTGTCCACGTGTGACTATTTTTGTTATTTACTATATTTTATGAAAATTAAGGTATCTATCGTTTGATATGAAATCAGACTCCAACTGTAAATTAGTAAGAGAACGATTCCCTGAATATTAACCCCGAAGGCCGAAACCAACATCAGATCAATATCCAGGAGACCACTCATCTCATCTATTTTCCAGTTGATTTCTAATTCTATATATGATAAAGATGTAAATTTTATTGTTAAATATTTCGTTC
Source organism: Allium sativum (assembly GCA_030737875.1). Taxonomy (NCBI): domain Eukaryota; kingdom Viridiplantae; phylum Streptophyta; class Magnoliopsida; order Asparagales; family Amaryllidaceae; genus Allium; species Allium sativum. The sequence continues at coordinate 381,534,739 of CM060920.1, forward strand.
AACACATGACTAATCTCAACGGATGAGTACAGTCAACACATGAACCTTTGTTTTATAATGATAAAGATATAAATTTTATTGTTAAAATATTTCGTTCAACACATGACTAATCTCAACGGATGAGTACTGTCAACACATGAACTTTTATTTTATAATATTCTTCATTTTCTAAATTGGAATGAGGCCCAATCAATTACCGTATAAAGTTAATTATATGGATTCCATTCAACACATGTATATAATAGCAATGATAAATAATCAACCATCATCCAAAGTGCACTACACTGTATAAGCATCAAATATAGATATCTAACGCTTGTAACAGCCTGTCAATCAATCGATCGACATATTTAATCAATCAGGATGAGTGAACATCAAATTTCATCCCAACACCCGTGTGGGGTTTCAAATCAACAAACACAGATTTTATTTGTGCAGTTGGGCGATGTGTAAAATTTATTAACCCAATCAATGTCCTTCAAATAGGTGTACATAAACAAACCGTCCGGTTTGTAAATGAATATTTTATTTTATTCACATGCACGTTAAAAATTATATTTTTAACGATAAAATATTTTATTTCAACACATGGATTTCTATTCAGTTCGTTTACACAATAAAAATGATATTTTTATTTTTCTAACATTTTTTAGAAAATTTCGGCGGCATAACGACACGATACTAGAAACGGGACGAGGCCTAGCCTTATCCCCGGTCTAGTGAAGGCCCACGCCATTCACACATCAATCAAATCAATTTCATTTCACCAAACAATTCAATCCACTCAAATAATCTAACTAATTTTTGCAATCAAACAAACAAGTCCATGGTCTGTGGACGATTGTGTCGGGTGCTACTAAACACCGTCTACATCCTAGTATATATATGTATAACTAGAAAAGAAATTGAAAGGTGAGAAATTCTCACCAATAGCTATCCCAACTCCACAACTCTTCTTTGATAAAAATCTTCATCCTTCTCGCCTTTCTTCACTTTCCTTGCCCGTATTCACTACATATGTAAAAATTGAATTTTTACTTTGCTATTCAATATATAAAAATCGAATTTTTATTTCGCTATTCAATATATAAAAATCGAATTTTTACTTTGATGTTCAATATATAAAAATCATATTTTTACTTCGTTATCAATATATAAAAATCATATTTTTACTTCGTTATCAATATATAAAAATCATATTTTTTACTTCGTTATCAATATATAAAAATCATATTTTTACTTCGTTATCAATATATAAAAATCATATTTTTACTTCGTTATCAATATATAAAAATCATATTTTTACTTCGTTATCAATATATAAAAATCATATTTTTATATCGTTATCATCTATATAAAGATCTCTCCTTTTCAACTATAAAGATTTCTCCTTTCAAAAATAAATATTCCGCCTTTCAAAAATAAATATTCCGCCTTTCAAAAATATCATCATAAATATCACATTTTTATTTTTCTACACATATAAAGATGATATTTCTAATATTCCTATCATGTAAAAATTATATCTTTAATTCTCTACATACACAAAAATCATATTTTTACATCTTCTATATAGTAAAGATTATATTTTTAATACTTTAAAAATATAGAAATCATATTTTTATTACTTTAAAAATATAAAGATCATATTTTTAATTTGCTATAAGTATAAAAATCACATTTTTATTCCTTTAAAAATAATTTCAACTTATCAAAAATGGTTTCTTTCAACGATAAAAATCATTTCTTTTTACCTTTTAAAAATCAAATCTTTTTCTAAGTAAAAATCTAATTCTTTTGTTTATAAAAATCTAATCTTTACACGAATAAAAATCACTTCTTTAAAAATCTATACTTTATATAATGTTATTTCAAATAAAAATCATATATAAAATCAAAGCTTTTATCTATAAATTTTATAGTATTATTTTCATAAAATCATAGCATAAGCAAATAATAATAATAATAATAAGTGAATTAAAAACTCACGTTTTTTTTATGGAAGGGGGTCTTCGCTGCTGCGCCTGTCGGTGGTTGCTGAGTTCGTCGGAGCGGTGGCTGGAGGGTGCGCTCGAGGGGGGCGGAGTGCGGAAACGGTGGTGGTCGGCATGCTGGGCGGCGGGAGGGTGAGGGCATCGCGGTTGTTTGAAGGAGGAGGGGGTGAAGCAGAAGGAGATGGCGGCGAAGGGGCGGGGCGCGTTGCCTGAGGCGAGGGGGGCGTCGGTGGCGCTGATTGGAGGAGGGCGGTGGCGATTAGGGGGGGCAGCAGGAAAAGGGGATCGGTTTAATTTTTTTTTCTGTTAAATGAAATCGGGGGGGGGGCAAAGGTTATAGAAGGAGAAGGGGAGAGAACATTAATTTTTTTATTATTTTAATTGCATAAAGTTGGCTTTTACATACGACCTCAAAACGAGGCCCACCGCCTGTCGTCCATAGCGTATTACTCCCATTCCGAACACAATGGGATATGTATCGTAGGTTGATTCAACTGTTTCGATCAGTTTTCGTTGAAATCAACATATAACTCTATATATTGAATTTGAACGCGCATTTCAATTTATCGCGGTCACATACGAACTCTATAAATTGCAGAAAAATATTTTCTAGCTTCGTATTGACTATACGATCCTAATAAAACTAGTTTCGTCGAATTCTGAGACCGTTAGAAAAATGGCCAATTTCCAGTCGATTAAAATCAACTGAAATTGGTCAAACGCGTTTTCCTTTGCCCCGCTCACATATTAATTCAGAAAATTATGAAATTTGAAACCTAGCAATAATTTGACATCACGGATCCAACAAAAGTGGTTTCGTCGAAATCCGAGGTCGTTTGCAAAATGCCTATTTTTAAGGGCCTGAATTCCATAGCGACTATTCAGAATTTTCAACTGGACATATCTTTTGATTCCCGCTATGAAATTTTGATTTTTCGGATTCGTTGGAAAGATATTCTCAAATAGATCCTAATTTTTTTGGTTTCACTAAAATCCGGATTGTTTTGCACCCGTTACATTCAATTGAAGTTTGAAATCGAATTATCGAACTACCGCGCCATTTTCAATTCTATTTATAAATATAAATAAATATTTATATTCTAACGACGACGCGTATAAATATATACGTTCTATTTATATTCAAAAATGAATTTTCGTCGATATTATTTAAAATAATCTATTTTAAATATTCAAAATTCGCTATAATTGCCAGAATAAAAATTTTAAACTGGTTCAGAATTTCCGGGTTATTATATTAGTATACATTTTCTTGAGCTTTTCGGCCTCCGCTGCTTTCACCTTAGCCTGGGCATCGATATATTCTTTCTCGACAAAGTCCAAAGCATATTTATCGCAATCCCATCGTTTCTTTTGATTGGCCAGGTCTAGATCAAGGTCGCGTATAATTTCAGAGAGCTTTCGGGCATACTTACAAGTCTCATTGAACTACTCGATAAGGAAGTCTATGTCCTTTTTAAGCCTTTCGCCAAAATTGTCGGGCACAGGCTCCAAAGTAGGAATGAAATGCATATGCCCAAAGTAGTATTGAGGAAAATGTCCCCGCAAGACTTCCATTCTTTCTGTGACTGTAGCATCAGTGACAACAGGCTTCGAAGTAGATATCTCAAAAGACTTGCGCTTGCTTGAGATCGCTATTGTTTTCTCTTTATCTTTCCCCTTCGGATCGGAAAGCTTTTGTGAGGTTTCTTTTGAGGTAGCAACTCTTTTTGATGGGTCGGGGCCTCGGTGACTGATTTATCACCCTTGTGGAGGTCGTGTTAGCTGTTATTCTTATCAGTGTCGTAGCAGATTGGAGAAGTGGAACGAGAATGAGGATGGTACTTGTATTGATAACGCCTTCTCTCCCTCTCACACCCCTCTCTATCGTAATCTTCTTTGTACTTTATCTCCTGATTAGAATAAGATTTGGGAGAATCCTTATCCTTATAAATATTGATGCTAAATTTTATGGGATCGTAACCCCGTGAAGACATGATTCCTACAAGCAGAAATGAATAAATGTTAGAACTAGGAAGGTATACGATAGAGAAGTGCTATGACGTGCAGTATGGTTGTCGTGTGTATCCCAGTGCATCCCACCGACAGACCAATAGTCGATGCATTATAAGTAGGCGTAATTTCCTCAGTTGTGGTCGCAGCGTGTTCTTTTTCGAGGGATGGAAAAGACATTTGAGAATCTAAATCTAGAAAGTGATATTGCTCAGATGGGAGAGGTAGGGTTTCCAAACCCTTCAAGGGATCCTCTGAAGAGACTGATCCGTCCTCTTAGACCGGTTGATGCTCCAACTGATCTTGCAGTGGTGGAGTGTGTTCTAACTGCTCATCACATTCCTTTCGAGTGGCGGGAGATTTTTTCAATGCCAACTTCTCTGGAGGAGTCTTATGTGTTTCTTCGACATCCTTCTCAGGCGGTTTCTCCTTCAATTCTCCTTCGGCGCCCTAACTTAGCCAAAGGACGTCCCTTCTTCTAATGACTTTTTTATGACCCTCGGATTAATCAACTACCACCTTCCCCCCCACCCCACCGACCAGGGGCACATCCTCTTCCCTCCCCCCTACTAGGGGCATGCCAACCAGCTCCCTGACCAAGGGCTTGAATATTGGTGGCGCAACAGTAGGAGTTGGAGCATCACCCACTCCCATGGTCTTATTAGCACTAAGCATGTTATACTGATAGAGGAATTCATCTGGTATGCACCTCCTAACAACCCTGGTATTTGTCGGAGCACCCTTTAAGGTCTCCAGACAAGCTTGATATTCGACATCGGTCAGTTTGGCTGAATTCTCACCAGCAAAGAAGCATCGATATTAGAATCTCTTCAGCATAATCCAAAGAACGAGCTCGAGGAAAAGGAAGGACGGGCTGTCCTCTCGGTGTTTGAAATTGAAGAGGTAAAAAATATCATAAAATGAAAGCTAGAGATCCAAATGTTTTCAATAGATAATGTACAAGGTGAAAAGATTTGCGTAAGTGGTAAGATGTAGTTGCATTGGAGTGATTTCCACATGACGAAGGAAGTTGACAAGGAAAAGGCTTAATGGTGGGATACATTCCACTGAGCATATTTGACGGCTGATAGTCATGCAACCCTTGGGAGGATTTTGTGTGGTATCACTCGGAGCAGGCACCTGTACTTGATCAAATGGAATCCAATGCTTAGCACAAATTTGTCATAACTTTGGGTCATCCATGCTGGAGGGATTAGAATCTATTGGATTATCCAAGAAGGCGACCTTTGTAAAGGTGTTAGGCACTCCTTCCTCTTCAGACTCTTCCCCTGACGATGGTGCCTCTCCTGATGACAAAGAATCAGCTTCTAGATCGTGAAGTTGAACTATTATAAGCTGAATCCTCATTGGTATCTGTCTCTAAATTGGAATCAATGTTGGGTCTCTACGTGAGTGTATTTCCTCTTCTACCTTCAGAGCCCCTTGTTTCATATCGTCTGGAAGCAATCGGTATGCTATCTAAGAAAACTATTTATGGTTAGAGAAAATAACCCGAATCCCCCTGTGTGCGCTCTAGTGCAGTGCGTGCAGTGATTATATACATGCAGAAGTAAAGACAAAGCATTAAAATTGTGCATGTTATTCAGAGTCATATGCAGTCAAGTTTGTATGCGAGTCTAAGTGTATGGATAGGCTTTATCCTAACTGTCCAGATACTTGTTGAATTCAATTCATTATTGTCTTCGCATTTGAAGTTATTGCGCCCGTCAAGTTCAGTTGGATCGATGAAGAGAAGGAAGTTGCTTCGGGTCGGCCTACCCAAAGTTGGTGTCTCTGGCTCGGCCTACTCCGGGTTAGTAGAGCCGAACGTGGCTTCTGCGACAACCAAATTTCTTAGCAAACTCCCGAGTTGGCTCGGATCTTGCTCATACTGAATCTGGCTCGTGCTTTCCTCATGTCGACTCGAATGTTCCCACGGGCCACACTTTTCTCCATCTTCTTTCTCTTCCATTACATGTCCCATATCTCTACCATTGTTATTTCTCCTTCTTCCCCAACATGCCATGTCGGCCCGAGTAGAAAGAAGGAAAGCCTCAACTCACTCGATTTATTCAACAAATCCAACCGACTATTGCAACGCCACCACCTCAACATCCCTTCTAGAGACTCCATAATCGTCGTGCCACCATTATCTTTGCCGGAAGCAACAACGTTGAAAAACGTGGCCTTGATTCTCGAATCGAAGGCCGAACGAACGCGGTGATGAAGAGTGGGGTTTGAATTACTCGAATCAACGTAAAAACTCCTGGATTATAACCTACCTAAGTGGTTGGAGGCGAGTGATTGTAGAATAACTGGAGGACTAAAAGATTTTATGAATTTCTGGTTCAGTACGAATAAAGGAAGAAGAGAGAAAAGCGAGGTAGGCCTGATATTTATAGTAGAAACCGAAGACCCTTCGTCTTCTTCTGATGTGTCAACAACACCCAGCTTGGATCGGCTATACTATTCCAGAGTTGTACCGATCCAAACCAGAATAAAAAAATAGGAGAAGATTGAAAGACTTTCTTCTACAGCTTACACCACGATCGCCCGTTCTGAGTCACGTACGATCAAGAACTTAGTTTATTTTGGGCTCAACTTGCGTGATAGGACGACGTTGTTTGGTAACAACCTGTGTGTGGACCATCACACGTAGGAGCCAACGACTCAACACAACTCAGTTATATGACTAGCATATTTAACCTCTTGACTCGATGAGGTTCAGCGATTTACCTGTGTCTCCCGATTGCTTCAGTCAACGACTTTGACTTAACAAGTATTATCGGGCGCAGGACGAAGAATAACTGGATATTTATACAAAAGAGAAAATCCAAGTATTGTGACTTCTCAGAAAAGACATGACCATCTAACATCGCTTCTCTTCAAGACTGGTAAGTGTGTTTCAATAGATTCAAAGCACATTCCGCCTACGACACAATGTACTTTGGGGGGCAAAGTGTTGACAAACCTTCTAGTAAGGCCATCAAAGTTCATGGACAAAGCGCTCATGGACAAAGCACTCAAGACTTGATCCTGGCTACTAAGTCGAAGGGAGCAACTCATAATCCACTCAAATCCCAGCTCATCCTACAACTGGAATGACCCTTCTCAGTTTGGCCTCCCCTAGCTGGACCTTATTTAAGAAAAGATGAATGGAGTGAACAAGGAACAAGTTCAGCTCGGCTTGTTACTACCGACTCGGATGGTGCCGACCCGAATACTACATGCTTCTAAGACCTATTCTAATGGTTATATCCTTGGTTAACAACACCTATTATTTTGGATCTCACTACATGTGTCATATATCTAGCCGAAGAAGACATCTCCCACGAATTGAAGACTAGTTTCACTACCTCCCTACCGAGCTAGGATGGGCGCCACATGGCATACTAGGCCGGATCCAACTTTAGCTATAAATAGACCCCAAAGCTCTCGAAACATGACTTTTAGCATCTTCCTCTTCTATAATATATACTACAGCCTTGTACTCAAGTGTTTGAGAGAATTTCCATTATTGTACTCATTTTATTCAAGTTCTATAAGAAGAATATAAAGTGGATGTAGGCTCGTTAACACCGAATCACTATAAACTTATGTGTGATTGTTTTTGCTCATTTTCATTTACTTTTCTATATTTTTATTCTCTAATTAGGTGTTGTGCCACTTTTTGGCATCAATATTAATTACGCCATTAACTTACAAATTTACACATGCTTATACCTATTTTACACTATCTTGCACCAACTTGTTTACACTTAAATTGTCTTAACTTTACAAAATATTGTTAATAACATGTTTAAAATCATTTTAAGCCAATTAAATTTATGGTATAAACACAATAAACTTATATTTTTATGGAAAGTTTGTTTTACATGCTTATTTATTTAAAATTTACATTTTAGCACTAAAATTATACAAAATTCATTGTTTTTCAAAATAAATGTACAAACTATATAAAAAGATATTCTAACACTTAAAATATTTATTTTTAATCAATATTTCACTCATTATAATTTTATTTGCAACCAATTAAAATAAAAAAAATACTCGTTTTACAATAAAAATTCACTATTAGCAATACTACATAAAGTTATTGCTTTTGGTAAATAAAATCTTCTAACACATATTTTTATTAAAAATTCACATTATAAAGTTTTTAAAACTTTATTTCTTTTGTATTTAGATTTATTTGACAAATTAATACTGAATTGAGTTCTTTGGTTATTCTATTTGATTCGATTCAACCACAAACCCAACATAAATTTTCATATTAACCCAAAACTCTTTAATTATCCAACTTAAATAATTATATAAATTATCCCCTCCAAATTCATATTTATTTATATTAAATTAACAACTTATAATCCTAATTATAATATGTTTAGATATGTAATCATAATGCCAGGGTTGTTACACTTAACTTGTTCCTACACCGACATCCCCTATGGCGCCTTCTTCAACAACTTGATTGTGAATCACAATGACCCAGTGCTCTCCGATTGGGGGCACAACAACGGTGGCATCTCCTTCATCACCACTATCACCCTCGACTAGGGAGCCATCTTGGACCACACTCCTGTTATCATCGATCAAATTGAATCCATGTATTGTGTAACACCCCGTATGTTAAATAACTTGTTATAACATAAATCAGAGCAGAATTAAATTTAATATTCTGAATCAGGGGAAACGGGTTGTGCCATTGCGTTCGTCTCGGAAAAATACGCGAAATAGAGTCCGAGTTTTCGTAAATCGGAGTCCGTATGACCAAGTTATGGCCCGTCAAAGTTTCACGAAAAATCAAAAACGAAAACTGCTCATGTTTTGAGGCCCGGGATGAGTTTTGGGCTGTTTTTTTTTGGGCCCTAAATGGTTTCTACACTTGACTTCTTCCCCAAGACATGCTTTAAAGGCTAGGATTGGTTCTAGGGTATATCCTATGGTCCTAAAACATCTAACTAATCTATATATACACCCTAATACCCCCCTTATCCTTACCAAAAATAGATCTAAGGCCATTATGCCACCACTTAGAAAATTGGAGAGCCTCCACTAAAAATCCTAAGAGGGTTTGCAAGCTAATCTACATCTTCTTCTACTTAATCATTGGGATTTGCTTCATTTAACTTGCTAATCTTGTTTTGGTGAGCTTCTATCCCCTTAATAATCAATTATTGAATTGATTATGATAAGATGTGATAAAGTATGGCTATGTTTGTGGATCCATATATTTATGCAAGCTTGATGTAGTGAATATTATGTGTTTTGCAAGTTATATGCCTTATGTCATGCAAGTTTCATAATATGTAATCATGATATTTTTATGCAAGTTGTTTCATGATGTTTATGATGCAAAACACTAAGTGAATATGGATCCATTATGCAAACATGTTATGCAAGTATGTGAGTACTTATGCAAGTCATGTATATGCTTATATGCATGTTTAGCATTTTATGCAAGTATATGAATGTTTATGCAAGTTATGTATATGTTGAAATGCAAGTTTAACATAATATGCAAGCCTATGCAAGTATGTGAATGTTTATGCAAGTTATGTATATGTTGAAATGCAAGTTTAACATAATATGCAAGCCTATGCAAGTATGTGAATGTTTATGCAAGTTATGTATATGTTGAAATGCAAGTTTAACATAATATGCAAGCCTATGCAAGTATGTGAATGTTTATGCAAGTTATGTATATGTTGAAATGCAAGTTTAACATAATATGCAAGCCTATGCAAGTATGTGAATGTTTATGCAAGTTATGTATATGTTGAAATGCAAGTTTAACATAATATGCAAGCCTATGCAAGTATGTGAATGTTTATGCAAGTTATGTACATGTTGAAATGCAAGTTTAACATGATATGCAAGCTTATGCAAGTATATGAATGCTTATGCATGTATGTGAGTGCTTATGCAAGTTAAGTATATGCTAAAATGCAAGTTCTACATGTTATGCAAATCACATGTATGATGATATGTAAGTTCATATGCAACATGTTATGCAAATCACATGTTTGATGATATGTAAGTTCATATGCAACATGTTATGTAAGACACATGTTTGATAATATGCAAGTTTGGGTCGAATATAGTTGGGTTAATACATGCTCATATATGCAAGTTGACATCCTCTTAACCCATGATAAAGTTATATGCTAAACCCATGTTATGTGTGGTAAATCTTCCCTTTATTATGTTATGTCATAATGACGATTTACGTGGGGAACGATGGGGTTAATTAATATGTTAATTAAAAGTATGTTGAAATGGGTATGATTAAGCATACCATAAAAAATTAATTAACATAAGTGGGAATTTACCTATTGAGTTAGGTCTACCCCATGGGAATTTACCTATTGAGTTAGGTCTACCCATGTTATGGAAAACTTGATATTAATTAGGGATAATTAATATGGGGGTGATTAATTAGGTGTAATTAATCGACTAAGACACGAGGTTGGACTCATTTGTAGTGTAAAACTGCCCGGACCCGACCGGCTTAACCAGTTGCTACAAATGTCAGCCCAATGTGAGAGGTCTTAGCCATAAATTAAATACGTGATTAAGGTAAAGACACGAGGTTAGACTCTGTTATGACGTAAGACTGCCCGGATTCTACCGGCTTAACCAGGCGGTCATAACAGCCAGTCTAATGTGGGAGGTCTTTATGGGAGATCACGGTCTTAATTAATTAAGAAACACTTAACCATATTAGCATGTAGTGGGACATGAGGGGTTAAGTGGGTGCCTTGGGTGGCATGTAGTAACTAGTGGGGGTGCCTTGGGTGGCATGAGAAAACTAGTGGGTTGCCTTGGGTGGCAATAGAAAATACGATTAGAATACTTAACCAGAGTGGAACATGTAACTAAACATGATTAAAGGGTTAAGTAAGTGCCTTGGGTGGCATGGGGGAATCAAGTAAGTGCCTTGGGTGGCATGCGGAAATCTAGTGGGTGCCTTAAGTGGCAATTGTAATATAATTGGATGACTTAACCAAACCTTAACATGTAAGGGGGCATGATTATAAAAAGGGGTTAAGTGGAATGCACTAGATAAAATGACAAGCTTAAGTAGTAGCTTGTGGGGGCCCATTTCAACCAATATCCCAAACGTATCTTTGTGGGCTCGACCCATGTCGAGTGACGGGACACGCATATTGGGCTTGATTATAAGAGGCCAAAACGGGGTAGCGGTGGCAACGCAAGTCCAACGGGTTTCATATGCGTGTGTGGGCCCGGGCTGGTAGATAAGCCGTTGTTGCATCGTGTAGATATAAAGCCGTGCACCGTTGATAGTATTGGGTAGCCACTTTAGGGGAGTGATACACCCCACTGTGGGACCAGCACGGGTATCTACGTTAGGGAGCCGATCGATGGGGAGTAGTGGGTACACCTAGTAAAGATAGGAGCAGACGGCACCTATGTAGGGGTACACGAAACTACTGGGTAAGATTACTAGGTACACCTAGTGAATGTAGGGGCAGACGGCACCTACGTGGTCAGTTATACACCTAGTGGAGGTAGGGGCAGACTTCACCTACGTGGTCAGCTAGAAGTACCAGAGACTACTAGCTATATTTTCTAAGACTTTAGTGGGATCAACCTTTAAGTAGGAATTACTCTTGGTGGGTAGAACTGGTGTGGTGCAGTTAGTAATTATCCTTGGGTGGGTAGATGCGTCTTTACGGTTAACTTAGTTCGTCCTGTGTTCGTGGGCAACTTAGTGTAGTCATTATCCCCAAAGATACCATACCGAGTTCATATCATACCCTAATTACTTTAATAATTGTATTATTAAGGAGATAGGGTTCACTCAGGCTTATGTCTGACCCCCGTTGTTTTTATCTTTTTCCTTCAGGTCCTCAGGTTGGGCCTAGTGCTAGTGGGCTTTGATCAGTTTGCTTTATCTATCTCTTGGAGCTTGGACCGTAGATGTAGAGCTCAACTTATCTTATCTTTTCTGTTATGGCTATTTGTTATGAGTAGTGGGATTATGTACTTATTTTATTCAGGATGGATATTTTGTACTTGACTCTTGTTATGGTTTTATGATGTAACCAAACATGTTTTACTTTCCGCTGCTATGAGATGATGTTTTAAATTTTCAAGTATTACATTATATCTGTCTTGTTGTAATTTTACTGTTCTATACTCACTAAAAATACTCCACCGATGCTATGGCATTCCCTTAGTGAGTGACTATAGCGGGTGTGGGGTGTTACACGTGGTATCAGAGCTTAAGGTTACCGGAACAGATAAAATTTTTAGAAAAACTATTTTCTAAGAATATTTTTGGAAAGGAGTATTTTCAAAAACATGTCTTTTAAGAGAAAAGTTTTTGAAAGGAAAGCATAATCCCCAATAGCCATATCTATATCTTTCGAATTCTCCATTTTGAATCTCTCCCTTTCTCTCGTTTTGAGTTTCCCCTCCGCGTATAGATGATCTTTCTAAGATAGATAAGGATGGAAAACCACTTCAAGGGACTTAGACGTTAGTCGGATTAGAAGTTTGTTCAAGAAGGAGGAGGACTGGTAGGTATCTATTGGATAAACGATGGGAGGAAGGCTCAAATAATTGTTTGGTTAATGAAAGATGAAACCTCATTGGTGGGAGGTTACGAGTGGAGAATAGGGAAGAAGAAGGCAAGTGGTTATCCTTTTAAGAGGAATAGGACACCTTATTAGGATTGTTCAAAGAAGCAAGGGCAAGGTATGGAATCTTCTGGAGGGTAGTTGTATTCCCTCATGACTAGGGTACCAGATGGGGATATGACCGTCTAGGTTGGAATTTGGATTTCTTTATCATCCGATTCAAGCTTTATTTGATTCTGATATATTGAGTTCGTTTATCCCACCATTGTTAGTTGAGTCACTGCACTTAGACACCAGTTTGGTAGATGATCCCTTAGTTGTTTCAAACCCAGTTGGGGCTCCATGATATGTTTGGGTTTGAAAGTTTCTATACTTAGCGTTGAGTTTAGATGTGATGCTTGTTGGGCTTCACGGGCTATGGGTTAATTTTGGGCATGGACTGGTTATCCAGTAGGAGTGTTGTTCTTCATTTTCAAGGGAGAGTTGTTAGGCTTATGGGCCGCCTAAGTAACACTCTCGAGATCTCTTGTAATCCCATAGAATCTGTTATGCTAAGGTATCTAGAATCGCCTGACACGTTGGTCTAGAGTCTGCGATCTGTTAGAGCGGTCCGGGAATACCCGGATGTGTTTGAGGAGGTGAAGGGCTTACCTCCGAAGCGGGAGATTGACTTCCGAATATATCTGGTGGATAAGGCCAAACCAGTATCTTGGCCAGTGTGCCACATGGCTCCTAGTGAGAGGAGGGAACTCCATAAGTAAGTAGGCGATTTGCTTGAGAAGGGGTTCATAAGACGAAGTATATCAGAGTGGGGCGCTCCAGTAGTTTTTGTTATGAAGGCGGATGGGTCCCTCAGACTTTGTGTAGGCTAAAGGGAACTAAAGAAACTCACAAAGAAGAATAGATACCCATTGCCGAGGATTAATGATCTCCTTGATCAGTTGGCTGGCGCCTCAGTATTTTTGTAGTAGGACTTAGCCACGGGATTTCATCAGTTGAGAGTGGCTGAGAATAGTATAGAGGAGACTGCCTTTGGGACCCCGGATGATTTCTTTTATGAGTGGCTGGTGATGCCATTGGGTTTGACGAACGCCCCCGCATACTTTGTTGAGAAGGGTGTTCAGGGAGTACCTAAATAAGTTCGTGATGGTCTTTGTAGATGACATCTGGGTCTTTTCTAGGAGCGAAATAAGTTTTCGTATGTGCTCAATAGGCTGAGCAGGGCCAGTATAGGATAAACGACGGTTTTGGAGCGAGACTGGCGAGAACATCCAGAATTGGTCAAGGGCTTAATTATTTAGCCATTTTTACTAGTATCGTCTCACGTAGGTCGTCTGAATTCGAAGGAGGTATCCCTTGGGTGTTTGTCTGATATTGGTTTAGGCCTTTGGGGCTTGCATTTGGGGGATGCCGAATTCGACTAGGGTGGTCTGTGTGGGAGACAGTTGTGATGATTTTGGATGATATTCTGGTGGAGAAGAGCATGCCCTACATCTTAGGGAAGTGTTGGAGACTCTTCGAGCGCATAGTCTTAGGACAGCAAAAGTGGATGGGATCCTTAGCATCCTATGAGTAAGGGTAACATGGTAACGGACACCTTAAGTAGAAAAAGGTTGTCCTTGAGTTCATTGTTCGTTGAACGACGGAGCTTAGAGTTTATTTCTAAGTTTGACTTTAGACCTTCCGTTGACTTTGTACCCGGTTTGCTAGCTTCTTTGGAAGTTAGACCTACTCTTTTGGGGCGGATTGGAGAAGCACAGAGGGGCGACCCACAGTTGGTTGAGTTAGTAGAGAAGCTCATAAGGGGGGAGTCGTCCAGCCATTTGAGTAGGTACACCTTAGAGATAGAGGGTGCTTGCGTAGAGACGGTAGACTTTGTGTACCGCAGGACGAGGGTTTGAGGAAGGCTATTCTTGATGACGCACACCGTTTTAGGATGACCATTCATCCCGGTGGGGGTAAGATGTACCAAGACATGAAGAGGGCTTTCTTCTGGGCCGGTATGAAGAAAGATGTGGCCGAGCATGTCGCTCGATGCTTGGTGTGCCAACGAGTGAAGACGGAGCGAAAGAAACCAGGTGGGTTGCTTCATCCTTTGGAAGTTCCGATATGGAAGTGGGATAGTGTCTCGATGGACTTCGTTGATGGTTTACCGAGATCGAGGAAGGGCAATACAGGAATTTGGGTCGTGGTTGATAGACTTACTAAGAGCGCCCATTTCATACCCGTAAAGAGTAAGAGGACTGCTCCATGGCTTGCTTCAGTCTATGTTCGAGAGATAGTTCGATTGCATGGGGTACCTTCCAGCATAGTGAGTGATCGAGATCCTATCTTCACTAGTGAGTTTTGGAAGAGTTTACAGGAGGCGGTGGGGACTCAGTTGTGTTTGAGCACCGCATATCATCCTCAGACAGACGGCCAGACCGAGAGGGTGAACCGTGTTTTGGAAGACCTTTTGAGGCTTTGTATCTTGGATTTTGGAGGTACATGGGAAGAGCATCTTCCTTTGGTGGAGTTTGCATATAACAACAGCTTCCAGTCTAGTATTGGCATGGCACCTTTTGAAGCTCTTTATGGAAGGCCTTGTCGATCACCTACATGTTGGTGGGAATCTACGGATAAGATCTTGCTAGGGCCCGATAAGGTTAGAGAGACTTCAGAGAAGGTTGATTTGATTCGAAGAAGGATGAAAGCAGCGCAAGACAGACAGAAATCTTATGCAGATAAGAGGAGGACTGATCTTGAGTTTGAAGTTGGGGACATGGTTTTTGTCAAAGTGTCTCCATTACGGAATGTTGTTCGCTTTGGATCCGCTGGGAAGTTAGCACCGAGGTTTGTAGGACCGTTTCCTGTCAAGGAAAGAATTGGACGGATGGCATATAGGGTGGAGTTGCCAGACAGACTTAGTGGTATACATGATGTTTTCCATGTGTCACATTTGAGGAAGTGCCTACATAAGACCGCAGAGGTGGTAGAGCCAAGTTTGCTTAGAGAAGTGGAAGCAGAGCGTGATGCGACTATTCGACGAGCTCCTACTCGCATCCTTGGGTCAGAGACTAGGAAATTGAGGAATCGAGAGGTTCAGCTAGTTAAAGTGCAATGGGGAGAAGAGGAGAGCAACGCAACTTGGGAGACGGAAGCGAAGATGCGTTCTTTGTATCCATTTCTTTTTGAGAGTATATCTTTTAACTTCTCCTTTATCGTTTGACTGGTACTTATCTTATCCTTAGTATGTCCTCTCGTTAGTACCTTTGACCTTCAGATAGGATAGTCCTATGGTTGAAACATGTGTTTGAGACATGTTATGATTGATGAATGCAAGTGGATGCAAGTGTTTTCTAGTGGTTGCTCGTGGATGCATATACACACACTTTAGGCACTAGATCGGCTCAATCACTTCATATTGCATATTGCATATAAATGTGTGTAGGTAGCTATATTAATGGATGTATGATGGTTGTGCTATCATATGGATGATGCATTTATTCGATGAATGATTGTGCACGCATGTAGAAATAGTATGTGTCGATAGGGTTCTTTCGCATACATATTGGATGCATGGCACTATCATGGTTTGCATTAAGGAGGTCAACTGAATCAGTAGACCGCCTGATTTTGCATTAGATAGGGAACATATACACACACTTTTTGCATATGTTCATACAACATTAGAAACTTTAAGGACAATGGATGCCAGTGTTTGATGGTTGAGTAGATGGTTGTTTGGTTGGTAGGATACGTTCTTCTTGACTTCGAGATTTCGGGGACGAAATCCTTTAAGTAGGGGAGAATGTAACACCCCGTATGTTAAATAACTTGTTGTAACATAAATCAGAGCAGAATTAAATTTAATATTCTGAATCAGGGGAAACGGGCTGTGCCATTGCGTTCGTCTCGGAAAAATACGCGAAATAGAGTCCGAGTTTTCGTAAATCGGAGTCCGTATGACCAAGTTATGGCCCGTCAAAGTTTCACGAAAAATCAAAAACGAAAACTGCTCATGTTTTGAGGCCCGGGATGAGTTTTGGGCTGTTTTTTTTTGGGCCCTAAATGGTTCCTACACTTGACTTCTTCCCCAAGACATGCTTTAAATGCTAGGATTGGTTCTAGGGTATATCCTATGGTCCTAAAACATCTAACTAATCTATATATACACCCTAATACCCCCCTTATCCTTACCAAAAATAGATCTAAGGCCATTATACCACCACTTAGAAAATTGGAGAGCCTCCACTAAAAATCCTAAGAGGGTTTGCAAGCTAATCTACATCTTCTTCTACTTAATCATTGGGATTTGCTTCATTTAACTTGCTAATCTTGTTTTGGTGAGCTTCTATCCCCTTAATAATCAATTATTGAATTGATTATGATAAGATGTGATAAAGTATGGCTATGTTTGTGGATCCATATATTTATGCAAGCTTGATGTAGTGAATATTATGTGTTTTGCAAGTTATATGCCTTATGTCATGCAAGTTTCATAATATGTAATCATGATATTTTTATGCAAGTTGTTTCATGATGTTTATGATGCAAAACACTAAGTGAATATGGATCCATTATGCAAACATGTTATGCAAGTATGTGAGTACTTATGCAAGTCATGTATATGCTTATATGCATGTTTAGCATTTTATGCAAGTATATGAATGTTTATGCAAGTTATGTATATGTTGAAATGCAAGTTTAACATAATATGCAAGCCTATGCAAGTATGTGAATGTTTATGCAAGTTATGTATATGTTGAAATGCAAGTTTAACATAATATGCAAGCCTATGCAAGTATGTGAATGTTTATGCAAGTTATGTATATGTTGAAATGCAAGTTTAACATAATATGCAAGCCTATGCAAGTATGTGAATGTTTATGCAAGTTATGTATATGTTGAAATGCAAGTTTAACATAATATGCAAGCCTATGCAAGTATGTGAATGTTTATGCAAGTTATGTATATGTTGAAATGCAAGTTTAACATAATATGCAAGCCTATGCAAGTATGTGAATGTTTATGCAAGTTATGTACATGTTGAAATGCAAGTTTAACATGATATGCAAGCTTATGCAAGTATATGAATGCTTATGCATGTATGTGAGTGCTTATGCAAGTTAAGTATATGCTAAAATGCAAGTTCTACATGTTATGCAAATCACATGTATGATGATATGTAAGTTCATATGCAACATGTTATGCAAATCACATGTTTGATGATATGTAAGTTCATATGCAACATGTTATGTAAGACACATGTTTGATAATATGCAAGTTTGGGTCGAATATAGTTGGGTTAATACATGCTCATATATGCAAGTTGACATCCTCTTAACCCATGATAAAGTTATATGCTAAACCCATGTTATGTGTGGTAAATCTTCCCTTTATTATGTTATGTCATAATGACGATTTACGTGGGGAACGATGGGGTTAATTAATATGTTAATTAAAAGTATGTTGAAATGGGTATGATTAAGCATACCATAAAAAATTAATTAACATAAGTGGGAATTTACCTATTGAGTTAGGTCTACCCCATGGGAATTTACCTATTGAGTTAGGTCTACCCATGTTATGGAAAACTTGATATTAATTAGGGATAATTAATATGGGGGTGATTAATTAGGTGTAATTAATCGACTAAGACACGAGGTTGGACTCATTTGTAGTGTAAAACTGCCCGGACCCGACCGGCTTAACCAGTTGCTACAAATGTCAGCCCAATGTGAGAGGTCTTAGCCATAAATTAAATACGTGATTAAGGTAAAGACACGAGGTTAGACTCTGTTATGACGTAAGACTGCCCGGATTCTACCGGCTTAACCAGGCGGTCATAACAGCCAGTCTAATGTGGGAGGTCTTTATGGGAGATCACGGTCTTAATTAATTAAGAAACACTTAACCATATTAGCATGTAGTGGGACATGAGGGGTTAAGTGGGTGCCTTGGGTGGCATGTAGTAACTAGTGGGGGTGCCTTGGGTGGCATGAGAAAACTAGTGGGTTGCCTTGGGTGGCAATAGAAAATACGATTAGAATACTTAACCAGAGTGGAACATGTAACTAAACATGATTAAAGGGTTAAGTAAGTGCCTTGGGTGGCATGGGGGAATCAAGTAAGTGCCTTGGGTGGCATGCGGAAATCTAGTGGGTGCCTTAAGTGGCAATTGTAATATAATTGGATGACTTAACCAAACCTTAACATGTAAGGGGGCATGATTATAAAAAGGGGTTAAGTGGAATGCACTAGATAAAATGACAAGCTTAAGTAGTAGCTTGTGGGGGCCCATTTCAACCAATATCCCAAACGTATCTTTGTGGGCTCGACCCATGTCGAGTGACGGGACACGCATATTGGGCTTGATTATAAGAGGCCAAAACGGGGTAGCGGTGGCAACGCAAGTCCAACGGGTTTCATATGCGTGTGTGGGCCCGGGCTGGTAGATAAGCCGTTGTTGCATCGTGTAGATATAAAGTCGTGCACCGTTGATAGTATTGGGTAGCCACTTTAGGGGAGTGATACACCCCACTGTGGGACCAGCACGGGTATCTACGTTAGGGAGCCGATCGATGGGGAGTAGTGGGTACACCTAGTAAAGATAGGAGCAGACGGCACCTATGTAGGGGTACACGAAACTACTGGGTAAGATTACTAGGTACACCTAGTGAATGTAGGGGCAGACGGCACCTACGTGGTCAGTTATACACCTAGTGGAGGTAGGGGCAGACGGCACCTACGTGGTCAGCTAGAAGTACCAGAGACTACTAGCTATATTTTCTAAGACTTTAGTGGGATCAACCTTTAAGTAGGAATTACTCTTGGTGGGTAGAACTGGTGTGGTGCAGTTAGTAATTATCCTTGGGTGGGTAGATGCGTCTTTACGGTTAACTTAGTTCGTCCTGTGTTCGTGGGCAACTTAGTGTAGTCATTATCTCCAAAGATACCATACCGAGTTCATATCATACCCTAATTACTTTAATAATTGTATTATTAAGGAGATAGGGTTCACTCAGGCTTATGTCTGACCCCCGTTGTTTTTATCTTTTTCCTTCAGGTCCTCAGGTTGGGCCTAGTGCTAGTGGGCTTTGATCAGTTTGCTTTATCTATCTCTTGGAGCTTGGACCGTAGATGTAGAGCTCAACTTATCTTATCTTTTCTGTTATGGCTATTTGTTATGAGTAGTGGGATTATGTACTTATTTTATTCAGGATGGATATTTTGTACTTGACTCTTGTTATGGTTTTATGATGTAACCAAACATGTTTTACTTTCCGCTGCTATGAGATGATGTTTTAAATTTTCAAGTATTACATTATATCTGTCTTGTTGTAATTTTACTGTTCTATACTCACTAAAAATACTCCACCGATGCTATGGCATTCCCTTAGTGAGTGACTATAGCGGGTGTGGGGTGTTACATATTGGCTCATCGGTGATACACCTTTGGTTGTGCCTTTGATCTTCAGGAACAATTGGTAAGATTGCAAGTGCCGACTCAAATACCTCGCCACTAGATCTAATTAGATTTCTTAGAGTGCATTAATGCAAAGTATCATATGGACTAGAACTTGACTTAAGAACGAGAAATCGTCTTGAGCACTTACTTTCTTTGAGCCATCGACTAGAGAAACTATGTAGAGAGCAGACGTAAAAACTGGTCAGACTTCATGCCGCTCATTTTGATCTAGCCATGGACTAAGACTTGGTTGTTCTGAATTTATTCAAAGTAAGTGAACAAAGGAGCGTGTTTCAGATGCTTAAAGTTTAATAGGTATCGTATATCATCTGTGGAAGGCACTAGATGGATATTCTCTAAGTACAGGACATGAATAGCGACCAAGTACGCATGGGCATTTAGGTGAAGTTGCAACGTGCTAGTCTCGTGTGATATAGGATGTCTTCGACATAGGAGTTAAATGTGGAACAAACCTAGTTGTGCATATATGTCAGTTTCATTTTGTGTAGCCTACCGTCGGGATGTATGCTCTATCTGTAGGGTCTAGAACCCGAACTTCTTCGAAAGGAATCCTGTGTTTCGTGCATAACCTTCTTAGTTTCTCCTTGTCCACTAGGGAAAACACAGAATCAGATGGATTTTCCAGAAAGATGACTTCCTCTAAGGTGTCAAGAGAGAGAATGTCTTCTACAACTCCACTTTAACAGCTCTGTCTTCAACGGTTGCTTTTTGCACAACTGGTGGGTTGATTTTCTATTCTTGGTGACCACTATATGACTCGGTAGCCGAACTAGATTCTATGACTTGATCTTTATATTCAATTCCTATATTGGCGACCAAAGTGGCAACGTGATTAGAGCTCGGTCAATTGACTATGCTACTCAATAAATATTATTGGCAAGAGCAATCGACTTGTACCACCCGAAGTTATCTAACGTGATTAAGTGTTGATTTTGTTTATTTTTAGCACTAATAATCAATTGGATTAAAAAAAAAACTTAATGTTAGACTAAAATTTTCCATTTACGTTTCTTGACATGTCAATCATTGACGGATAGGATAATTATCTGATATCTGACTATATCCGCGATGCAGATATCCTATATCTGAAAACGATTTCAAATGTGGATGCAAATATGGAACTATTTGCATCCGAAAGCATCCGTTGATAGCCTTAATTCGAAACAATTCCCAATGACTTTGGAAAATAAATGATGTAAAAGCTTACGAAGTACTTTTGAATCATTCTAAATGTTTGCAACTCCGAGGAATAATTTACTTTATATGCTACCAACAATACGTTTAACTCATGGTTGAGAAATGAGTTTTGATTCAAGGGTTCATTGAGAACCTAAGTTTAATCCACCAAGGACGTACTTCGATTGATTGATTTATTTTGATAGGCTATGACCCATTGTCCGTGTTATAGGGACAAATTTCCCAATTTGATTTCATATCTTGAATATGATTGTTCATATCCGAATTTTGAATTAGCCATACTTTTAAAAGAATTAGTCTAAATCCCAAAAATATAAAATTATGATATGAAATTGAACACATTATTATTCCAAGGATTTTCAAATAAACCAGAAATTAACTTGAAAGGATTATACTCGAAATGACTATTGATTTGAATAATTAAGTAATTAGATTTCACTTTTATTGACCTTGTAATTATTGTACTTTATTTTCTAATTTGACTTGACTCACATAAGAATATATAGTCCTAACTCGGGTTTTTTTTTTCATTATGCTCGGTCAGCTTACATTGCTTTCATTTATTGAAGACATTCGTTACTTGAAGATGAAGATGGAGTTTGAAGACCGTACAGACGAAGATGGAGTTTGAAGACCATACTTATATCCATTATTTATGTTGCATTATTAATACATCATGATTGTATAACTCCAATGTTATTGTAACTAAAATCAAATGTATATTAATAACAGCTTCTTGAAATGTTTATGTTATTATTATATTTTGCTCATTCCGCTGTGGGATTTTGTATATTATTTAGTTTCTTCTCTTCTTATTTTCTCTTATTGTATTGAATTCCATTAATAATTCTTCATTTTTGAAATGATTTGAGTTGAACATGTGTGGTTTATTATCAACTTGCATCGTCTCAAAAAGACGGGTTGTTGCATAACTAGTGCAAATCACCTAGAAAAATAGCACTCGAAGAATAGTTTAAGAACTAGCATGTGAGTGGGAAAATCTTAGAAAATGTCCCTTTTGGCATATAGGATTAGTCCAATCACCTGAGATTTACTAACAAGAATGTAACAACCCAATTATATATAGACACATATGCTTATAAATAAATCAAAAAACAATTTTTCTATTATTAATTATAACTTTAAAAATGGGTATTTGAATTAAATGACGCCTTTAATTTGAATATTTAAATTAAATAAATATTATTCAATCAAAACGATAAAATTTCGGATCATAATTACAACAAAGGAAGACAATTGTTACATGGACAACTCTAGGAACACATACAAATAGCCGACTCGGTTTGCTCATTACTAGGCATCCATCGAACTCTAACTGAATATAAATCCAATTCAATTTTCATTAAATGAACCACTTAACTTGAAACCTTATGCATCAAGTTTGATTGCTGACATTTTGATTTCTTTACCTCAGCTTTTCAGCTAACGTGATGCATATAAGGTTTATCTCTACCACAAAAGTTTACCTGCTATGGAAGGTGTTAAGTTTAGTCTATCTAACAAGTAACTTGAAACAGATAAAATCACTACGCCATAGATGGCCTATCACAACAAAAATCCAAGGTGTTGCTAGCTACAAAGTTATTATAGGTATGCTATTTTTTGTCTATTGCAACACAGGCTTCAAAGTGTTACCATAGAAAATCCAAGGTGTTGCAGTAGCCACGTGAATAAATTTATCAATCTGGGTGATTACGATCCAACGGTCCATGTTAGCAATCCGCGTGACGTGAAATAATCTTTAACGCGGGAAGCAAAAACAAAAAACAAAGTGGCAAAAAACTTAGCTAAAATTTCAATTAGGGTTTCAATCGAAAACTTAACAAAATACGCCGCCACTTAATATGTCAAAGACTCTCACTCGCAATTTCAATTAGGACTAAAAGTTCAAGTTCACAAGCTTAATTGGGGTTCGATTACAGAAGTTCGAGTCCAAGTTCAATTAGGACTTCGGTGTTTCAATTAGGTCTTCAATTGGGTTCATTTGGGTCTTAAATTTCATTTAGGGCTTCGATTTAATCTGTTGCTTAAGGTATCACTCAATGTATATTTCAAGTATTTCCTAATTTGATTGTTGTGTTGCCTAATTCACAGATTTACTTATGTATTCAAGCGTAATCATATTCCTGATTTTATTACTATGTTTATTTTTGTAACAAAGTTATGTTGAGCACTACTTATATGATATTATTCTGTTTTTTTGCCTTATAGTCATGGCTAAATAATATTTTTGTATGTTATTTGTGTGTAAGTTAGTGATGAACGAGGAAAAAATATGGGCAGAACTTCATAAGTTCAGATGGCTGCATGTTATTTGCATGTAAATTTAGGCCTCGATTACCAAAGAATACATGCATGTCCAAATGACTGCATGCTATAGATTGGGAAAAAATGAAAAATGAAAATAACTACAAAACTTGTGGTGTTTCAAGGAAAATAACTGCATGCTATTTAAGTAAGAAAATGTTGTTTCTGCCTATATTACATGTTAGTGAAGTGGCTGTTTTATTTTATAATGCGGTTGGTTTATTTTCTTTTGTAATTATTTCAACCGAATGCTAATTTCTCCATTTTGTGTAGGATGGAGGAAAATTTTAGGTTCCATCACAAGGGAAAATTTGGGAAGAATGGATATGTTGGTGGAGAAGAGGCTATTGTCAAGGATGTTGATCTGGATAGGTTTTCGTACACAGTATTGATGGAGTTTATCAAGGAAGAGCTAGAGTACACCAAAATTGGAGGAATGTATGCATGGAAAGGTCCAACGAGTGGGTGGAAATTGGTGGCCGATGATGTAGAGCTGTTGTTTATGATGCAAATAAAAAATAATGGTGATTACATTGATTTCTATGTCAACACTGTCGTCGAGGATAGTACCGAGCCAATTAAACAAATGCAGCCACATGTCATCGTACGCCCGAGGAAGAATCTGTTTCTAGGTATAAACATGTCTTCTTATTTGTACTATTTTGATGAAGTTAGTCATTTTGCTGAATATGTTTTTCATTTAGTACTTGTTTGATTTTTAGTGCACTTAGTAGAATAATAAATAACTTGTATGTTGCAGCTGCGAAATCACAGAAACGACAGTTTGTCACCTCTCACCATCTACAACAGGTAGCAAAAAAGAAGCAGTAGACCGATCAAGTCTTTACTCCTAGAAAGTCGACACGGCTAAACAATTCCGAAATGATCAGCGAAGCTGTTGTGAGTCCACCTATCAACAACAAGCAGACCGATCAAGTCTTTACTCCTAGAAAGTCGGCACAGCTAAATAATCCAGTGACGAACAATCCAGAAGTAATAAGCAAAACCGTTGTGAGTCCACATATGAAGAAGAAAAAGGCAGTCAGCAAGAAGTCAACTAGAGTCAGTAGTTTGATGAAGTTACCCGAGAAGGAAAATCCAACTAAAGTCAACGATGCAACTTTGAATACCAACTCAGTAGGTGTCAAGAGTAAATGGATTTCAATACTCCACATGATGAAGAGGAAAATACAGATGAAAATGAGTTTCTGGTAAGAAGACTACAACCTGATCTTCTAATATATGATCTACATATTTTGCTAATATTTACAATAATGTCTTATTTAATTACTTTCAGAATGATGATCTATCACCTCCGCCACCTACCCGCTTACAGAGTACGAAATGGAGAGAGACAAAAATGTCTCACAAAAGAATAAAATTTTTGAAAAACTTGGGATGCCTGAATTAGTTTCTGGAATGAGAAATGGATTTTGAAAAAATAAAGCAAAATCAAAGATGCTTGATGAGGAAAGCGAAGATTATGTTCCAGAATTTGAAGATGATACTTCAAAAAATCAGGCAAAGGTGCGTTATAGCTAAAGAATTAATTTTATGCTGGTAATCATAGACTAGCTTCATTATTTTTTATTTTATTGTTTTTGTGTGCGTATTTTAGAGAATTGTTAGACCAAAATTTGGGCCTAACACCCAAATGCAGATCACAGAATGCAGAAAAAGCAGTAAAAATGGGGAACACACAAAGTTTTTATAGTGGTTCGGCTTAAACCAAGCCTACGTCCACTTTATCTCTTCTTAAATCCTAAGAAGTTACAAGTACAATTATCTCGGTTTATACACAAAATCCTCGTGTTTACAATGAAGAAATGGAGATTAGAAATTGATTTTATACACGATAATCTCGTGTTAGAATGATTAGAAATGGCCTTCCGTTGTTCGCAAAGTCCTTGCATTGATAACGGTGGAAGCCCTCAAGATCAAGTGCCAAAAGTCCCTTCAAATGGCCATGTTGTGGTGTATTTATAGCTGTAGAGAAGCTCTGGCCGGTTCCGGTTCGGATGGGCCACGTGGCCTGACCGGAGGAGATCTCAGAAGTAGCGGAGAACGTGGAAAAGTGGTTACCAGGTCGTGCTTTTCCAAGTGGAGTCTGATCCGCAATTGTAGGAGTCGGTTATGCTAAGAGAAGAGGTCAAACTTCGTGTGCAGAAGCAAGTCCAGTCAGTTCGGATCGGATCCGAACCGAACCGGTTGTTCGAGCAGAATGCCTGCGCGCACTTCTGTGCAGAATACTTCAGGCGGGTCATGTAACAACCCGCATTCTACGCATCGGAGGATCGTAGAATATTTATTTCTTTCCCATATGAAGTCGTATGGTCATGTAACTTTGGGAAACATCCATTAGAGTCATTTCCCATGTTCATGATTTTTGTCGATCTTTAAATGACCATTTTGCCCCTAGCTGATCTTGTTTCGGCCATAACTTTTGATTGGAAAGGAATTTTGACCTAAAATCACTTCCATTAGATTCGTTTGATGGTTTACCTTTCCGTAGAGTGGTCATAATAGCCAAACGGACTTACCGTTTGGGAGATATGGCTGAAATAATGTTTGGAAGGTGAAAAACTGCTTAACCGGGCCAAATAGGGTGATTAGTGAATATGCCCATAACCCATTTCGGGATTAGGGTTATGGGGAGGCTGAAATGAGTTAGAGAATCATTCTATTTCAGTTTTCTAGCCTCCACTTACCTCCAAGATACCCTAAAAATGGCCTCCAACCTCTAAATCACCTCCAAATCATCATTTAATCAAGGATTAAGCTTAGCAACATCAAATCAAGGGAGATCTACACCAAATCAACATTGGAGCTGCTTTTTAGCATTGGGATTCGCATCAAATCAGAGATTTATTTCAGATTTTAGTTTATTTGTGGCTAAGGTGAGTGATTTGCATAGTTCCTCACTAATTATGGCTAATTAAGGGTAATTAGTGTTAATTAACGAATTTAAACATGATAAAATTCTGGAAAAATATTTATAAAATCCGAAATGATGCTTTAGACCTCTGATATGAATTTGGGTTAATTTGGTTAAGTTTTGCTAATCCTATCATTAGTTTCACCTAAACATGCTTAAGGGGAAATATGGGGTTTTGGGTATGTTTGATCTATTTTACCCTATCATATTGATGTTTTGATGTTTATGATTGATTATGCATGTTGCTATGACTGTATGGTATGCTTTGTGATTGATTTCAATAGTTAGAATGGTCGAAAACGTCGTCGAATGGCGTAAAACACTCGCTGGAAAAGTCTCAGGAAAAGTGCGGGTTTTGAACTGGATCGGATCGGATATGGGGCTCGGATCGGATAAATGGACGGGCAAGGACATCCGAATCGGATCGGAACTTAACACTTGAGAGGCTTGGAAAAAAGGAAGGCCATGTTGGTTAAGCTAGTGATCGGATCGACTTAAGGACGAAGGGCTCGAATCAGATCGACTTAAGGACGAAGGGCTCGGACTGGGGTAAGGCGAAGGGATTGGATCGGATTAGAATAGGGAACGGGACCAGACGAGGCTACAGGAGTTGGAGCACGAACTGAATGGGAGATGGCAACCCGACCCGGCCCGAAGTGGGACGCCCGACCCAAACCGATGCAACGCTGTGAACCCGAACCGAACCGCTACAGGGGAAGACCACAAACCGAACGATTCAAAATATAGGACCTGACCCGAACCGATGGCTTGAAGGGAAACCCGACCCGACCCAGTATTGACCAATAACCCGAGATGCAAAGGTAGTCCAATATGGGAAGTTAGAGCTCAGGATCCAGTTGGGAACCGATGAGTTCACTTCATGGTTGGGCTTTGCTGCGGGACGTGTGCTAAGGAGTTGTCGACGTTCATAACTTCGATTCACCATTGAAAGGAATGATGGGCTACTTATCAGTGCAGTAGAGTCACTATGACTCGAGGGGCAAGGTGATGGTAGCAAGACCACGTTACCAGTGTAGTAGAGTCATTACGACTCGAGGGGCAAAGTGATTGTAGTAAGACTATGAGCCAGCGCAGATGGGGTGAATAACTCCATGGGGCAAGTGGATATAGTAAAAGATTGGTAAGGCTATGAGCCAGCGCAGATGGGGTGAATAACTCCATGGGGCAAGTGGACATAGCAAAAGGATTAGTGGCTACGTTATCAGTGCAGTGAAGCCATTTATGACTTCATGGGGCAAAGTGATCGTAGCAAGGTATGTTGGGTGATCGAAGTGGTGAATATCGTATGCTTTACGCACTGAGTGGGAGATGTGAGGATGGTTGCTATGTTTGATTGTTTGTCATCACTATGACATGCACATCCCCACCCCCGTTATCCTTACACTATTTGAATTGGCACCTTAGAGTGTTGTACAGTATGTAGTGCTAACTCTTTGGTTGCAGGTCCAGGTTCAGGTATGTTTTAGTCTACCTGTTATTGTTCTGTTTAGATGCTTATCGCTCATACCAAGCTTTATGTCTGACCCAGAGTTTTATGTCTCCTCTTATTACTCTGGGTGCTCACACGAGCAGACTAGAGTCAGGTTAGCTGGTGATGCGCAAGTAGCTGATTCGGAGGCGGGCAGGAGGCTTCCACGTATGATATATAGATATTCTCCCTGTATCGTTGGTGGTCGCTACTTGGGCATTAGTAGTGTACCTCCTTTATCTTGCTTTTGCTTTTGGGACAGTTTGAAAAGTTGTAATAATGTTTAACTTTGGATCATAAGCTGTACTTGGATTTTTCGCTGCTATGTTAGTTGTTTCAGCTTATGCACTGTCTCATCTGTTTTATGTCAAGTATGTTATTATTATATTTTATCCTATGCGCTGTGAGACATTCTACAGGTTCCTTGTTAGTTCATTTCTTTCTTCCCTTTCCTTCTGACGACCCGTCCTGTGCTAACTGGACATGTGTACAGCGCACCTTTGGAGTAAATGTCGGTTGGTGCGGGGCGGGCCATCACATTTGGTATCAGAGCTCTAGGTTGCGTAGTTAACCTAGGGAAAGACACTAGCGAGAGATAGTACGTATATGAGAGGGCGTATTTGTGATTACTTTGGTTTTCAAAAGCTATATATGTATATACTATTAGTAGTATAAGAATGAAGTCGTACTGCACTAGCACCACTATGGGGTCGTTAATCGTTTCCCTTTTACAGATTGACGATGAGCCGATATGCTAGAGGTGCTGGTAGGGGAGCTAATAATGGGAATGATGCTGGCATGAGGGCGATGTTTACTGACCTCATGAGAGACATGCTTAGAGAAGTGCAAGGGGCAGTTCCCAATCCCGAAATTGGTGGTGGTCCAGTAGTGCAGGCGCCTAGGGTCGATTTCGCCAAGTTGTGCAAGGATTACACTAACCTTGGTGGGAAGCCGTTCCACGGAAAGGAGTCGGCCACAAATGTTCAGGATTGGTTGGATAGCTGTGATCGTATCTTCGACGACTTGGGTCTTGAGGATGCGATGAAGAGAAGGCTAGCGTCTCGTCAGCTGCAAAGGCAAGCGATGAATTGGTGGAATGCCGTTAAAATAGCTACTCCAGAAGATCAGGTTACTTGGGATCAGTTCAAGGCTCGCTTTAGCAAGAAGTTCATTCCAGCTACCCAGAAGTCAGTGTTGTTTAAGAGATTCTTGGAACTCAAGCAGAGTGGTAGGGCAGTTTCTGACTATATTGCTGAATTCGACACTTTGTCGAAGTATGGACTATCTCTTATCGATTCTCCTGAGAAGAAGAATGAGAAGTTCATTACTGGTTTGGATGGATACTTGGGGGAAAGGCTTATCAACCATATCGATGAGACTTTTGAATCGACTGTGGGGAAAGCTTTGAGATCAGAGAGTCTTTACCCTAAGTCAAAGACTGAGGCTGCATCTGTAGAAGGGCCAAAGCCGCAAGCAGGCGGTGGAGGCAATAATAACTCTCAGAATAAGAGGAAGCAGAGCCAATCTAAGGATGGCCAGAAAAAGAACAAGAAAAAAGTTGAGTGCTTCAGCTGTGGTAAGAAGGGCCATTATGCTAAAGAAGTGCTACAACTATGGCCAAGTGGGACATCATAAGGATAAGTGTCTGCAACCTCTTAAGGAGAAGCAGATTGTGAAAGCATATGCTATTGATGTTGTTCCTTCTTCGTCGAATGCCCCAACTGCGGCGGAGAAAGGAAAGAATGTTGTTATTCAAGGTATGCTTTCTATTTATGATGTACCAGTTTGAGTTTTGTTTGATACTGGGGCTTCCCGTTCCTTCATATCTAGTGACCTGGTAGATAGGTTGGGACTGGAACCCGAGATAGTCGATAGACCATTGGTTGTGACGAACCCGATTGGTGGTTCGACTAGCCTTAGTATGATTTGCAGGAATTTGGTCTTATCGAGTCATGGATGTATGTTTGTTTGTGATTGCTTTGTTTTGGGCTTTACTGGGTATGGCATTATATTGGGAGTCGATTGGCTCCAAAGATACGGGGTGGTGGTGGACTGTGATGGCTTTTTGGTGACGGTTAGAGCAGATGATGGGCGGAGGGTAGTGTTTGGTAGTCTACCTAGTGATGGGGTTATGGCTAGTTTTGTAAATTCCCTCGACATCCCGCAGGATGAGTTGTCAGATGTGCCCGTGGTTGGCCAGTATCCGGACGTCTTTGAGGAGGTGACCGGGCTTCCACCACACCGAGAGATTGAGTTCCGTATTGATTTAGTGAAAGATGCTAGAC
This sequence comes from Allium sativum, assembly GCA_030737875.1. Taxonomy (NCBI): domain Eukaryota; kingdom Viridiplantae; phylum Streptophyta; class Magnoliopsida; order Asparagales; family Amaryllidaceae; genus Allium; species Allium sativum. The sequence goes on from CM060920.1 coordinate 381,565,054, forward strand.
CTATAGTGATGCCACTTCGTCGTATGGCACCAAGGGAGCAGCGAGAGCTCGGGGTGCAAGTCAGTAATCTTTTGAAGAAGGGATTTATTAGAAGAAGTGTCTCCGAGTGGGGAGCACCAGTTGTGTTTGCCACTAAGGCAAATGGTTTCCTTCATTTGTGTGTGGACTATCGCGAGTTGAATAAGGTAACGAGGAAGAATAAGTATTCTCTACCGCGGATAGATGATTTATTTGATCAACTGGAAGGAGCAAGAGTGTTCTCCCAGTTGGACCTCGCGACAGGATTTCATCAGCTCCGAGTAGCGGATGAGAGTGTTCTGAAAACGACATTTAGGACGCCGTTTGGATTTTATGAGTGGTTGGTCATGCCATTTGGGTTGACCAATGCACCAGCCTACTTTGTGGATCTTATGAATCGAGTATTCAGAGATCAGTTGAATAAGTTTGTTCTTGTGTTCGTAGATGATATCCTTGTTTACTCAAGGACAGAAGAGGAACACAAGGGACACTTGAGGATAGTGATGGAGGTGTTGAGAAAACACCAGTTGAAAGCGAAATTCTCTAAGTGTCACTTTTGGAGAAGAGAAGTGAGATTCTTGGGTCATGTTGTTTCAGAGAGTGGTATTGCCGTGGACCCTGCGAAGGTGGCTACGGTACAGGATTTGCCTACGCCCAAGAATGTAACAGATGTAAGAAGTTTTTTGGGATTAGCTGGATATTATCGTAAGTTTATCCAGGACTTCTCCAAGATATCAGCACCGTTGACTCAGTTGACATAGAAGAATCAGTCCTTCGTCTGGGACGGAGTGTGTGAGAATGCATTCAAGAGTCTAAAAGAGAAGTTGACGCATGCGCCAGTGTTAGTCATTCCTAAAGGGAATGAAGAGATGACGGTATACACAGACGCTTGTGGTACCGGACTAGGTGCTGTGTTAATGCAAGGAGGTACGGTTGTGGCTTATGCTAGCCGGCAGCTAAAGCCGCATGAGAAGAAGCATCCTACCCATGATTTAGAACTAGCAGCGATCGTGTTTGCGCTGAAGATGTGGAGACATTATCTCTTGGGAGAAAGATTTGAGTTGTTTACCGATCATAGATCGTTAAAGTATCTCTTCTCTCAGAAAGATCTGAATCTCCGTCAGCAGAGATGGTTAGAGTTCTTGGCTTCGTATGATTTTGATATCGCATACACCTGGGAAGGGTAATGCGGTAGCCGATGCCTTGAGTAGGAGACATGCCAGTTTAGGGGCTATGTTTCTTGAATGGAAGCAACTGGAGTATATCGCGGGGTTTGATTTCAGACCAAAGTGCGAATTGGATCCAGTCATACTAGCTAGTTTGGCGATCAGACCCACTTTGATAGAGCGGATTGGTTCTAGCCAGAGGGACGATCCTAATCTATTGGAAATCATCTCCAAGTTAGAGATAGACATCGACGGTGAGGAGATGAATTGGTATGGACTTGATCGAGATGGATGGCTTAGAAAGAATGGAAGACTAGTTGTACCCAACGTGAATGGTTTGAGAGATGAAGTGCTTAGGGAATGTCATCACTCAAAACTGACTATACATCCCGGTGGTAATAAGATGTATCGAGACATGAAGCAGACTTACTACTGGGAAGGGATGAAAAGAGACGTTGGGAAGTTTATATCCAAATGCATGAATTGCCAGCTAGTTAAAGCCGAGCAAAAGAAGCCTAGTGGTTTGTTGCAACCATAAGAAAATCCCGAATGGAAATGGGAGCAAGTCTCGATGGATTTCATCGATGGTTTACCAAGGACTAGATCGGGATATGATAGCATTTGGGTAATCGTGGATCGATTAAAAGTGCAAGATTTATACCAGTCAAATCGACCAGAACGGCAGTTAAGTTAGCAGAATTGTATATGAAGTGGGTAGTGAGATTTTATGGAGTACCCAAAAGCATAGTAAGTGACCGAGACCCGTTGTTTACTAGTGGGTTTTGGAAGAGCTTACAAGAGGCTCTAGGGTCAGAATTACATCTCAGTACCGCATATCATCCTCAGACCGATGGCCAGACGAAGAGGGTGAATCGTATATTGGAAGATCTTTTGAGAGCATGTATATTGGATTTTGGTGGATCATAGGATGACCATTTGCATCTAGTAGAGTTTGCATATAATAGTAGCTACCAATCCAGTATCTGTATGACTCCATATGAAGCTTTGTACGGAAGACCGTGCAACTCACCATCATGTTGGATAGAGACTGGCGAGAAGTTTATGCTTGGAACAGATGTGGTGAGGGAAACTTCGGATAAGATTAAGACCATTCAACAACGAATGAAAGCTGCCCAAGATAGGCAGAAGAGTTATGCTGATAAGAGGAGAAGAGACTTAAAATTCTCCGTTGGTGACTTGGTGTTTGTCAAGATTTCTCCGTTGAAGAGCGTGATACGATTTGGCAGGAGAGGCAAGTTAGCACCAAGATTTGTTGGCCCATTCCCTGTTCTTGAACTAGTCGGGAATTTGGCATATAGAGTTGGCTTACCAGAGAAGATGGCGGGAGTTCACAATGTATTTCATGTTTCCCAACTAAGGAAGTTCGTTCATGACTCAGATATGACTATTTCACATGATCAGTTAGAGGACTTCGAAGTAGAACCCGAGGCGGTTGGGAACCGCAAGCCGATTCGTATTGTGCAGCACGATACGAAGCAACTTCGAAGGAAGGCGGTGAAGCTAGTCAAGGTTCAGTGGGGCGAGAACGAGAATGACTGTACTTGGGAGACAGAGGAGAGCATTAGGAAGGCATATCCAGAATTCTTTGCCTGGTAAGATTTACTTCGTAATTTAGTTATTCTACATGCTAGGATAGACTTGTTTTGCTTGTTTTGCATGTTTGATTGTTGTTTTATGATTGATAGGCATGCGGGACCCTTTTGTGTGATTTGGTTAGGGAATTTCGAGGGCGAAATTTCTTAAGGGGGGGAGAATGTAACAATCCGCATTCTACGCATCGGAGGATCTAGAATATTTATTTCTTTCCCATATGAAGTATTATGGTCATGTAACTTTGGGAAACATCCATTAGAGTCATTTCTCATGTTCATGATTTTTGTCGATTTTTAAATGACCATTTTGCCCCTAGCTGATCTTGTTTCGGCCATAACTTTTGATTGGAAAGGAATTTTGAAATGAAATCACTTCTATTAGATTCGTTTGATGGTTTACCTTTCCGTAGAGTGGTCATAATAGCCAAACGGACTTACCGTTTGGGAGATATGGCTGAAATAAGGTTTGGAAGGTGAAAACTGCTTAACCGGGCCAAATAGGGTGATTAGTGAATAGGCCCATAACCCATTTCGGGATTAGGGTTATGGGGAGGCTGAAATGAGTTAGAGAATCATTCCATTTCAGTTTTCTAGCCTCCACTTACCTCCAAGCAACCCTAAAAATGGCCTCCAACCTCTAAATCACCTCCAAATCATCTTTTAATCAAGGATTAAGCTTAGCAACATCAAATCAAGGGAGATCTACACCAAATCAACATTGGAGCTGCTGTTTAGCATTGGGATTCGCATCAAATCAGAGATTTATTTCAGATTTTAGTTTATTTGTGGCTAAGGTGAATGATTTGCATAGTTCCTCACTAATTATGGCTAATTAAGGGTTATTAGTGTTAATTAGCGAATTTAAACATGATAAAATTCTGGAAAAATATTTATAAAATCTGAAATGATGTTTTAGACCTCTATATGAATTTGGGTTAATTTGGTTAAGTTTTGCTAATCCTATCATTAGTTTCACCTAAGCATGCTTAACGGGAAATATGGGGTTTTGGGTATGTTTGATCCATTTTACCCTATCATATTGATGTTTTGATGTTTATGGTTGATTATGCATGTTGCTATGACTGTATGGTATGCTTTGTGATTGATTTCAATAGTTAGAATGGTCGAAAACGTCGTCGAATGGCGTAAAACACTCGCTGGAAAAGTCTTAGGAAAAGTGCAGGTTCTGAACCGGATCGGATCGGATATGGGGCTCAGATCGGATAAGTGGACGGGCAAGGACATCCGAATCGGATCGGAACTTAACACTTGAGAGGCTTAGCAAAAAGGAAGGCCATGTTGGTTAAGCTGGGGATCGGATCGACTTAAGGACGAAGGGCTCGGATCGGATCGACTTAAGAACGAAGGGCTCGGACTGGAGTAAGGCGAAGGGATCGGATCGGATTAGAATGGGGAACGGGACCAGACGAGGCTATAGGATTTGGAGCACGAACTGAATGGGAGATGGCAACCCGACCCGACCCGAAGTGGGACATCCGACCTAAACCGATGCAACGCTGTGAACCCGAACCGAACCGCTACAGGGGAAGACCACAAACCGAACCGATTCAAAATATAGGACCCGACCCAAACCGATGGCTTGAAGGGAAACCCGACCCAGTATTGACCAATAACCCGAGATGCAAAGGTAGTCCAATATGGGAAGTTAGAGCTCAGGATCCAGTTGGGAACCGATGAGTTCACTTCATGGTTGGGCTTTGTTGCGGGACGTGTGCTAAGGAGTTGTCGACGTTCATAACTTCGATTCACCATTGAAAGGAATGATGGGCTACTTATCAGTGCAGTAGAGTCACTATGACTCAAGGGGCAAGGTGATGGTAGCAAGACTACGTTATCAGTGCAGTAGAGTCATTACGACTCGAGGGGCAAAGTGATCGTAGTAAGACTATGGGCCAGCGCAGATGGGGTGAATAACTCCATGAGGCAAGTGGACATAGTAAAGGATTGGTAATACTATGAGCCAGCGCAGATGGGGTGAATAACTCCATGGGGCAAGTGGACATAGTAAAGGATTGGTAAGGCTATGAGCCAGCGCAGATGGGGTGAATAACTCCATGGGGCAAGTGGACATAACAAAGGATTAGTGGCTACGTTATCAGTGCAGTGAAGCCATTTACGACTTCATGGGGCAAAGTGATCGTAGCAACGTATGTTGGGTGATCGAAGTGGTGAATATCGTATGCTTTATGCACTGAGTGAGAGATGTGAGGATGGTTGCTATGTTTGATTGTTTGCCATCACTATGACATGCACATCCCCACCCCCGTTATCCTTACACTATTTGAATTGGCACCTTAGAGTGTTGTACAGTATGTAGTGCTAACTCTTTGGTTGCAGGTCTAGGTTCAGGTATGTTTTAGTCTACCTGTTATTGTTCTGTTTAGATGCTTATCGCTCATACCAGGCTTTATGCCTGACCCAGAGTTTTATGTCTCTTCTTATTATTCTGGGTGCTCACACGAGCAGACTAGAGACAGGTTAGCTGGTGATGCGCGAGTAGCTGATTCGGAGGCGGGCAGGAGGCTTCCACGTATGATATATAGATATTCTCCCTATGTCGTTGGTGGTCGCTACTTGGGCATTAGTAGTGTACCTCCTTTATCTTGCTTTTTCTTTTGAGACAGTTTGAAAAGTTGTAATAATGTTTAACTTTAGATCATAAGCTGTACTTGGATTTTCCGCTGCTATGTTAGTTGTTTCAGCTTATGCACTGTCTCACCTGTTTTATGTCAAGTATGTTATTACTATATTTTATCCTATGCGCTGTGAGACATTCTACAGGTTCCTTGTTAGTTCATTTCTTTCTTCCCTTTCCTTCTGACGACCCGTCCTGTGCTAACCGGACATGTGTACAACGCACCTTTGGAGTAAATGTCGGTTGGTGCGGGGCAGGCTGTCATAGGTTGGGTCTTCGGTGCTCCGATCCGATCCGAGGAGTTCTAAATTTCCTTTCCCAAAGTTATGCCATTGGGTCCTCTCACCCGATCCGAACCGTAAATCCGATCCGAATGTGTTATACAAATTTCAGATTCCAGGTTCCCGGTCCTACACGCGTTTACGGAAACGGGCGTAACGTTCAAACAATAAGTCCGTTTTAGCCAAATGAAAGCTTGATTTGAAGCTGATTCAAAAGATACAAGTGTTACAAAGCTCAGCTCCGTAATTGCTGTTTTCGGGCCCAAAAGAGGTCGTTTGATAGGAGTTTTGGGCCAATCTTTGTTTGTGATGCGACTTCAACCAAATCGCTCCATATCTTCTGACGATATTCCCAATATTTGAGCGTATTGTTTATCAGAGATTCCATGTGTGACTGCTTTGACTAAAAAGCGGGTCAACATTTTGCCCCCCAGAACATATCTTGCTGGTTGAAGGAAGATGTGTTCTGGATAATCCAAGAAATCCAAGGCCACGCTGGGCCTGCCAGTTGCAAGTATAATCCATACCTGCGAAGAAAAGAAAGCAAATATGTATATCAAAACCTAACAAGACTGATTACACTTTCGATCATAAACCATGCTTGGGCGTTTGTTTGAGCATAAAATACACTCAAGAGACGTTCGAATCATCCTGCCAAAACCTGACGAGGAACCTAACCTTCCGCGTATAAGCCATACCAGGAAGTTCAAACTGAGCATAAGCCATACTCGAGTTTTATTGAGTTCCTTTACCCAATCCTGACAAGATCGTTTGTCATTCCAGAGTATAATCCATACTTAAGCATCCTAATGAGTACAATCCATACTCATGTCGGGATAGAGCTATACTTGCCAAAACCTGACAAGACAGTCTGTCCCTAGGCATAATCCATGCCTAGGGGTCCGAGATAAGTATAAGCCGTACTTTAATTGAGATTGAGAATCCTTCCACAACCTGACAAGACACTTAAATTCGCCAAACAGAATCCATGTTCGGAAAGTCCTTCCTTATTCAATTCAAAGTACAAAACCAAAGAAAATCCTGATTGGTTTGTCATCGAGTGCAGAGCGCGCTTTGGAGCTAAATCCTAACCCCGAACTTGTGTACTTCGATTTAGCCAATCGGAAAACCTAAAGAAAGCAAAGAGACATATCTTAAATCCTAAGAAATGCTGAAAATGCATAGTGATCCAATTTAGATCAGTTGATGATGAGCCCACGAGAGCTTGATCCAGGATCGTTCCCTCTCTGGGGAGCAGGTGGAGGTAGCGCAGGTGCAGGCGCTGTTGGTTGTTTCACATACTCGGGTAGCTCTCCACGTCTGACCCGTTCCTCAGTCAGATCTCTAAGATTCCTGTAGTCATTTGTGTCATGACCGTCCATATCATGAAATATGCAGTATTTTCTAGAATCGCGTTCTCTCTGCGATGGCTCCCTCCTAGGAGGCTTTGGATAGGAGATATCACCGTTTGTGTTCAAGTAGATGTCGGTTAGTGACGAATTGAGCTCTGTGTACTTTTTATATCTAGGCCCTCCCCGGGGCTGAGCGTTGCGGTCATTCTTGACAACAACTTTCCCTTTGCCTTTTCCAGAATCAGACGGTTCTCCGTCTCTGAGCATGTTGACATCGAGAATTTTCTTTTCGGACATTGCGTCTTCTTCACATAGAAATTTATCCGATTCAAAATTGAATTCGCTAAGATTCCGTGGTGGGTCCCGGTACAAGGATTTTTTGAACTCCGAGTTGTCCAGAACGTCGGATACTGCTGCCATCAATACCATAGATTGCTCAGGTCGATCAACTGATGCTGCTACAACGTTGAACCTTTCCAGGAATGAGCGTGGAGTTTCTCTGGGTCCCTGTTTGATTGTAGTAAGTGACATGACATTCTTAGGTCAAGCAATGTGGACCCGAAACTATTCAATAAAGCGAGCGACCAACATGTTCCAACTGTTGATCGATTCAGATTCCAGCTGTCGAATCCACATAGCAGCTATATCTGTCAAAAAGAGAGGGAAGCACTTTGCCATGACATTTTCCGACGCCGATTGAACTTCCATGTGTCGTTTGTAGCGCATGAGATGCACGGTAGGATCCGTCCTGCCGTTGTAGGGCTCCAATTGTGGAAGTTTGAAATCTGGGGGATTGCGAGAATTCCTGATTTCCTGTATGAATGGATTGTCGTTGACATCATCCATGTCATTCTGATAGGTGCGGCCTCGAGAGAGGCGTTCAATTAGATTGGAGAGCCGATCGCCTTCAAAGAGCGGTTGCAAGCTGCCGAGGTCAGAGCTGGTGGCCCCAAGGTTGAATGTAAAAGAGTTCGGAAAAGTATGGGGAGCTTGGAAGGCCATTCGGTTCGGTTCGGTTCGGAGGTGCCCCTATGTTGTGGGTCGTGGAGGCCGAACTGGTTCGGTTCGTGATGCCCGGTCTGAACCGATGCTTAGTTGCCATTCTGAGTTGCTTCGTGCTGCTGCACTCTTGTGGATTCTATCCGAACCGGGGCAGAGATTAGTCATGCTCGACCTGAATTTCCCAAATTAAGGGGGTTGCCCCCAAGCTCAAGTAGAGCAGCGGGTCGAGTGAAGGCTGATCCGATCTGGTTGGCGCGAGCTGATGCATCTCGAGCGGCTGCTGAATTTGGGTCTCCTTCAGCTCAGATCGGATCCGATCCGAATCGCTGCTCCTTATGGTGCTGATTCCATGTCATTTCCAATGAGTTGAGCGTTGTCGCTCGGCCTTCCTTCCATCCGAGCGAAGAATTGGTCGATCATCTCCTGTTGTTTGCGGAGATCATCTTGCCTTGCCATTTGAGCTCTCAATTCAGTGAGAACGTCATCCATTTCATCTCTAATCAGGTATGCAGACGAATTTCCATGAGAGGAAGCCTCCTGGCTCGCCTTGTTCCCTGCGCCTTCAGTGCCAACGTCCTCAGCACGAGAGAAGGTTCCATCTTTCTTTCTTTTGACCATTGATCCAATAGCCAAATAATCCAAGAAGAAGTTGAAGTTGTCATGTGCCCCCTTCCTGGCACGCCAAAATGTTAGACCAAAATCTGGGCCTAACACCCAAATGCAGATCACAGATCACAGAATGCAGAAAAAGCAGTAAAAATGGGGAACACACAAAGTTTTTATAGTGGTTCGGCTCAAACCAAGCCTACGTCCACTTTATCTCTTCTCACAATCCTAAGAAGTTACAAGTACAATTATCTCGTTTTATACACGAAATCCTCGTGTTTACAATGAAGAAATGGAGATTAGAAACTGATTTTATACACGATAACCTCATGTTAAAATGACTAGAAATGGCCTTCCATTGTTCGCAAAGTCCTTGCGTTGATAATGGTGGAAGCCCTCAAGATCAAGTGCCAAAAGTCCCTTCAAATGGCCATGTTGTGGTGTATTTATAGCTGTAGAGAAGCTCTGGGCGGTTCCGGTTCGGATGGGCCACGTGGCGTGACCGGAGGAGATCTCAGAAGTAGTAGAGAACGTGGAAAAGTGGTTACCAGGTCATGCTTTGCCTAGTGGAGTCCGATCCGCAATCATAGGAGTCGGTTATGCCAAGAGAAGAGGTCAAACTTCATGTGCAGAAGCAGATCCAGTTGGTTCGGATCGGATCCGAACAGAACCGGTTGTTCGAGCAGAATGCCTGCGCACTTCTGTGCAGAATACTTCAGGCGGGTCGGGTCTTCGATGCTCCGATCCGATGCGGGGAGTTCTAAATTTCCTTTCCCAAAGTTATGCCATTGTGTCCTCTCACCCGATCCGAACCGTAAATCCGATCCGAATGGGTTATGCCAATTCCATATTCCAGGTTCCCGATCCTACACGTGTTCATGGAAACGGGCGTAACTTTCAAACCGTAAGTCCGTTTTAGCCAAACGAAAGCTCGATTTGAAGCTGATTCAGAGGACTACAAGTACTACGGAGCTCAGCTCTGTAATTGCTGTTTTGGGCCTAAAAGAGGTCGTTTGATAGGAGTTTCGGGCCAATCTTTGTCTGTGATACGACTTCAACCAAATCGCTCCATATCTTCTGAGGATATTCCCAATATTTGAGCATATTGTTTATCAGAGATTCCATGTGTGACTGCTTTTACTAAAAAGCGAGTCAACAAGAACCAAAAAAGATAGGGTTACAAAGCCTCAGTCCGGACCAACAACTCGTTCACGAGCCAATGTCGAATCTGCAACTGATAATAATGAAACTCCTAAGGCAGGGGAAGTACCAGTTCGTACGCAATCTGATGGTCCACCATGTAGCGTTGAGTTACCACACAATGAAGGGATAGGAACAATAGCGGCTTATTTGGCTATGCGAGAACGCCAGAAGATTAACAGTAGTGGAAGTGGAAGTGTAAGGAATAAGGCTGTTGTCGGAAATATCTCGACAAATATTGAAAACGAAGAAGATGAAGTAGCAGAAGATGAAGGTAGTATTTGATTGAGTTCTGATTTTAATAGTTTAGGTTCCCATTTATGTTTTGCCTAGCCTTCTCATTACTATTGTATGTACTTTGTAACGATAGTCGGAGCTCCCAGAAGGCTCAGGGGAAAAACAAAGATGGATAAAGTTCATTCAAGGCCATATGACAAAAGAGTTGTAATCCAAATTAATGATTGGGGCCAACCTATTTCAGACGATGACCAAGAAATGACTGAACTGAGTTATTTTTTGGAACACTGAAGAGGAGTATTCCACTTACTTACAAGTCTTAGTTTGATGTTCCTACAAGTTTGAAAGACACGCTGTGGAGCTATGTGAAGGTAATTTGCAAACTTAGCTGAATTTTACTTAAATATAATAAATTTGTCACAAAAGTAGCATGAGTGTTCTTTTTAATGTTTGATTTATATTTAAGCAACGGTATACTATTCCAAATGAATGTGAATATTGGGCTTTGAGGTCAATTCGTGACGCTTGGAGGGGGTACAAGAGTCGTATAAAAAAGGCACACTATATGGCTTATGAAACTGATGAAGAGGGGCTTGAAAATAGGCCGGACGAAATTCCACTTCAGGATTTCAAAGTACTCTTGCAGTTTTGGGGAGATGAAAAAGTTCAGGTATAATTTTAAGTTTTATCACAGAATTTTTTTCCCTTTTTATTCATTCAAATCAATCAGGTAAACATATTTATTTCATGTTGTTTTGTAGTCCAAGGCCCTTACAAATTCTACAAATTGGAAATCGTATACTGACACGCACACTGCTGGTTCAAAACTTTTTTCCCAAATTCGGCATAAAATGGTATGTACTTTGCTTATTTAACTCGAATATTGAAGTATCCTTGTTTAACTCGAATGCAGTATCCTTGTTTAACTTGTGAATAAACTACATATCCTTGTTTAACTTGTTTAGCAATATTAGTGATATATGTTCTGGAACAATTGGTTTGATATTTTTTACTATCTAATATTTTTTAATTTGTATCAGGACAAGGAATCTGATGGAGAACTTTATGTTAAAACTAGTAAACGGAAAGAAGGAAAGGTGTACAAGACTAATGCTTCAATAATGAACTACATAATTGTAAGAATTTTATTTTCTCTTCAATCGGGTGTCAAAAACAATGCTTCATTTTGCTCATGATCATCATTATTGTAGAATTAGATCTTGTTTTGTTGAAACCGATAGCAGGATCGATCATAGCAATGGGTGTAATCTTTTACTTTGGGTTTCAGTGTGTATATGCCGTAATTCTTGTTTAAAAATTGTTAATTTTATTTAATGTCACATTTTAAAACTGATTTATTTTGTAGGAGAAGATTGAAAAAGCAATTGGTGAAGGAAGCAATGATGGAGTTGTTCATGAACTTGTTTCTGATGGAAATTCGCACGGTCCATCATGGCTTATAGGACGGCACACCAAGTCTCCCAAAGTTTCAAAAGCTGCTCCAACAGCAGGCACATACATACAGGAGCTGGCAACGAAGATAAGGGAAGATATAGCCGACGAAGTCGAAGCAAAGGTGAACAAGATGGTCCAAAGTGAATTTGATGCAAAGGTGGATGGAAAAGTTCAGGAGAACTTGACAAGGATGCTGAAGAAATTGGGTGAAGCAAACCCGCACATGCACATTGATATTGGGGATTTTTGTGCGACAGTTCGCAGTGAAGGCACTGAAACTGAATGTAGTGAACGCAGTGAAGCTCGCGCTCTTAGTCATGATATTGGGGATCTTTGTGCGCAACTGCAGTGAATATGAATTGATATTTAGCACGTACTAGTTGTATTTGTAAGTATGCTCTGTGAACATGATTTTTCTGGCTACGTTTGTAAGAACTAATATTTGTGTTGCTTTTGAATCCGAGATAATCAGTAGTTTAATTGATCAATGTGATGTTAAATAATGTAATGTTGCAGTATGTGATTTAATGTTGCCGTAGCTCTTATATAATGTTGTTGTATGTAATGTGAACTGTTGCCATTGTTATGATATGGTGTTGCCGTTGGATGGTAAAAGTGTTGCAAAGATTAATGCATGTGGGTCCCACAACATGATTCCGTTAACCCGGGCTACAGCCACAACGGGATTCCGTGAACCCGGGTTACAGATTTTAGTGGACCCCACATTTTTGTAAATTTAGTACATGTGGCAACACCGGTGATGATGTTGCCTTAGGGTCACAAATGTATTGCCTTTGACTCTAAGGCAACGCGGCCAAAGGCAACCCCAAAAAAGTGTTTCCAAAAATCATTTTTCGCCTATACCAACATTTTTTGGCACCTACTGCATCATTGCTCTGGGGTTGCCGTAGGCCATCTATGGCGTAGTGAATGTATCGCTCAAGTGTCGAAAGGAATTTAAGTGAGTTCCCAAAAAAAAAGCATACCTCATAAGTTCTTTCCAATTTTCATGGTCGTAAGCCTGCAAGGACCCTGTAACGCGTGAGAGGCATAATGTAACAGCCCGCATTTTACGTATTGGAAGATCGTGAAATATTTTTATTTTATTCCCTGAGGGTTGGATCATTCTCATATTTTTAATATGTTGCTTATGGGGATGTGAGACATGTCCATAATTTTTACCAATTTTGTTTGTGACCATTTTACCCCTATCACTCTTGTACAGGGCATAACTTTTGACTCAGGTCGAATCAGGTATTGAGACTTATGCCATTGGAAAGGAAATGATGTTTCCCTTTCCGTAGACTGGTCACATTAAAGATTTGGCTCAGCAGTTTGGGAGGAATCGTTGTTTTAAGGTTTAACAGTTGGTCGTTCAAATTTTGCAAGCCATAATGGGCTGATTTGCAGACGCCCATTAGTGGGCTATTGGAAAGCTATAAATAGGGGGAGACAGGTATGGAAAATAGTTTACTTTCTCCATTCTCTCATTTGGTGGCCTTGTGTTTGTAACACCCCACGTCCGTTAGTGTCACTCACAAAGGGAATGCACTAAGTTCTGTGGAGCATCTATACTATGCTATTAAAGCTGAGTTGTTTTTGGGTGGCTCTCAAGCCTCCTCCAATTTGTACCAGGAATGACTGAGCATGACACGTGTAATGTTCATTGAATCGTCTCTTCTGCCTTATTCCCGAACGTAACATTTTCTCCTTCCTTTCATTTGCATTCTCATCCACCTTTTTTTTCCTCCCTCCTACGCCCTTCGACTTCATTTTTCCCCACGGATCGTTCGTGCCCGAGGTCCTAATTTCATTTCTACAAACAGACTTTGCAATATGCAGAACATCTCTGCTTTCCTTTCCTCATCCACTTATTTTCTCTCGCCCCACTGCTTTTTTTCTTCCCAAACCCTAAATTAACTTGGGGATCTTTGGTTTCGGCTTACAACAGTTGGTTTGCGAACATGGCTACTCCCTGTCATTCCCCTTTGCGTTATCATGCGCGTTTCCTCCATTCCATTGGACTTACATGTCCTTTTTCTTCTAACCCTAATTTTAAGTCTTTTTAGGTTTTTGTCTTTTTTCCATCAAACTAGAAGAGTATTTTTGTATAGGTTATACAATGGTCTGGGTTGTAAAATGGCGACAAGGGTACCAGATAAAGTTTTCAGTCTCACTGTTCATTGGTTCCATTTTTTGTTACAAAATTATTGTTGACTTGAGTTTGCAATTTTATTTTAGATAGTCTTGTGCTCCCGAGAGATATTGATGAAGAATGCTTGGATCTTTCTTTAGTTTCTATAAGATATCGGTAGACAAAGCTTGGATCTGTTTTCGTTAACAGTAGTTAGGTGGAATATGGTGGCAGAGCATTTGGGTAAGGTTTCCTCTCTCATTTTTCATTTCCTTAAATTTTATTTTATGTAAATTATGACTATGAGAGGAAATTATATTATATCTGAATGTTTACCATTTTCGTTCTATGTTCCGAGATTCCACATGACATATATTATTATTTGTTTTTTTTAAGAATTATTATATATTCCATTCACTAATATATGCTTTTGTATCTTTTACAAAGATAAAGATGAATCAAATTACCATTGTAGAGTTTGTTTTGACGCCAATATTGGAAATTCTTAGAAGTTGGAATACTTAGGATTACTCGAATTTTGAGGTGTTTTAAAATCAAATTTTATTTTCCAGATCTTGCCACTTAAAGAATTATTACGAATTCATATGCCTATATAACCTAAATGCATTAAAATTTAAATAAGAAAGCCTGAAAACAAAAAAAACAGTTGACAATTAAGAAAAAAAGAAAGAAAACATACAGGAAATAGATGGTTATTACAGATGAAGCCTGTTCCAATTGATTATAACTAGAAGTATATCTAAAATCTAATGCCTTGATTCGAATTAACACAAGCAAATGAAATACCTTCTCTTACTCCCAAGATATTATTGTTGTAGTCCAACATGTAGGTTCAGCAAAATCATTTTACAATATATTTAAAACCAACTTTATCACAAAAGATGTTGCGGACTATACCGGTTGAGCAGTTATGTGTAATTTCAATGGAAATCGCCCTTCTCCTGAAAATTTAAATGCAACTTTCAAGTTACCATCTGTATATACTTATCATGGTTTAGTCTCTAATTTGAGAAATCTTATCTATATTTTTTGTTAAATTATTAAACTAGCAATGAACTTTCACGTTGCGCTAATGTGATATATTCATTAATGGAGGATTCCCTATGACTAATAAAAGGATCTCCGGGAAGTTTGATCAACATTGGGATATGTGTGTGTAATTTAATTCGGGGGTTGGTAATGTGCTAAATTTTAAGTGCTTTCCTATTCTTACTTTATTATAAACAAATATACTAGATACTTTAGAGCAAAGATTAAAAATGGCTGCAACATATTCCGTCTAAATATTACGCATAATCATATTTGATTCAGTTTATATCTCTATCGTCGTTCCAAACTCAAATATTATCTTATAAGTTTAAAACATTTTATTTGGAGTGAAGCAATCTGTTTTCTTTCCTACTAATAAGTTACATACATATGATATTGTCATCTCACTGGGTGGCTTCAGTCATAGTTAATTTAAATTTGTGGCTGTATATTTAATGAGACAGATAATAATGTGTTGGGATCGGCTTTAATTATATACCCCATTATCGTGGTGTTGATAAAACAAGCTACAGTGTACTTTGATTTTACCATACTACACAAAATTTCATCATCAAAATTCTCTAAAAGAACGTCTTAGAAATGATCGATATTGACTGATAATAATCTTTGATAGTAGTAAATACTACGAATAATAATGCTTGGTATTTTCATCATTCTCTTACTGAGTTTTGCAAACCTATGAAGACAATTTATGATTATTTGAAACAACACGTTTAAAATGAATACTCCATGAAATGATTTTTTTTAGTGTACATGTTGGATTTAGATTCAGTAATGCAAGCAATTATGTCACTAATAATGTTTATTATTATTATGTTTATATATTGCACCACATAGTATATATTGCGTCATTTCATGCACATTGATTTTCAATATATTATACCAGAACAATTTTTTTTCTTTTCCTCTAAAAAGGGGAGATGGGTTTATGGTAGTATTCAATAAAATTTGCATGCAAACAGTTTGGTATTTTTTCCAAAAAAATGTTTGATTTATGATTCAGTAATGCAAGCAATTATGTCACTAATAATGTTTATTGTTGTTATGTTTATATATTGCACAACTTACTATATATTGTGTCACTTCACGCACTTTGATTTTCTGCATATTATACCAGAACAATATTTGTTTTCCTCTGAAAAGGGGACGAGCTTATGGCAGTATTCAATAAAATTTGCATGCAAACGGTTTGGTATTTTTTCCAAAAAAATGTTTATTGACAAAGTAATTATCAATGAAATGGAATCTATGGTTATATAGCATACAATAAGCATTACATATTTAGCAAGTATTCAAAGTTTACTATCTACCAAACATACTATTTTATTGCCAGACAAACATGTATGTCCCTGCTTTTAATACTAATCAAAACCGAAACGTCGGAAAATATCCATTGACTTTCATAATTCTACCAAAATGAAATGTAAACTCAATAACAAATTTTAAGTAAACAAAAAGAAAATGTTGAAAAGAAGAGTAAACATTTGTTTTTTTATTAGAAAAATATATAAGCGGAACCAGTATTCATTCATCTATTACATAATATATAGCCTAACGTACAGTTTTATACCCCTTTTGAAAAGTCAACCATTATGTAATATTACATCTAAACTTTAAGGCATAAGTTATTAATATTGGACCCGAGAACAAAAAAACATCTTAGCATAATTTTTAACTATTCAGGCAGTTAAATGACAGTTCTACGATATATTAAGCCCATGTGAATCAGTTTGTTTGACCAAAATCTTAATTGCACCAAGTTCAATAGTTCATTTTCTTCTTCCAGTCAGATGTAGTAAAAAGTTTTAGATGAGAAATGAACGAAGTTCTAAGGGGATTAAATAATTCATTCTTATACAAATACAAATGATTATAGTTAACAAGTGAAATATCTATCTTTTACAAGCGGCCATTTGTTAAATGCAGAGATGTTGCTGCAATTAACAAAACAGCCAATAGTAACAATAGACCTAAATAGTGCTAATGACTATAAAATATGAATAAACACGTGCATACTAAAAAATCAATCTAAAGTTGATGATCCCTATATAGAGATAAGAAACAAACTTTGGTTTAAACCTATGACTAGAAGACCCGGAACATGATTCAATAACAAAGTCCTTTGAATTTGGTTAGTTCGATGCAACAAATGTTCTACAAAACTTTCAAAACATGAGTGATAACAAAATGTCCTTTGAATTGGTCGACCAATTGAAATCAAGATCAAATATGTGCTGTTGTGCTCTTACAGTGGATGTTTACTTCTCTCTCAGTAAAAGCATGTTTGAATGGAAAATCATCACACATGGAAATTTTTGGGTCCTTATATATGATTGCTTAGTACAAATTTTTTTAAGTTAATTTGATAATAGTTGATTAATAGTGATAATATAAAGTAAATTAAAAATTATCTTCTAATTCTCCTTATCATTTCATAAATCATAGGAAGAAGCTGGGTGGATAATTCAATACAAACCAACCGAAGCTGAGATATATTTAAGTGCTCATAGTGTTAGTATTACGAGCTCTACATAGGTTGAAGAAGCGCGACCCTTGAACACGACGGTTCCTTTTCTTTTCTTCTTCATCAATAATATTCCATTATTTAAAGTAGGATTTCACATCATTTTTTTTAAACATTAATTTTTCCTCACCGTTCAATTTGTCATTACAATTCTAATGGATAGTTAACTTCTATATAAATAGACTTTTAAACAATTCTTTAATTTGATTAGTTAAACATGAAAATTAAGATCATAATCGTTGTAGTTACATTTCTCTTCTTTTCCGTCCACGTCGCACCTTTCTCATTATTCATCAAATCCAATTCCGTTCATTTTAGAAAACAAATATAATTCACATATAAAATTATGGTGTTGGTTCTTCAATTGCCAAGATAATTCATTTCTTAATAACTTTCATGTTTGATTTTCGGTCGATGGGGAGGATGATCCAAAATCACAAGAGGCCAGCCTGTGCTATTAATTTTTTCTATCTAAGTTACCTTTGGTAGATCACTTCAAACTTTTTTTGGTAGTAGTTGGGGATTTACACGAAGGACCTAGAAATGGATTTAGAAAACATCAACGCAAAGTTTAATAGTATTAATAATAAAGAATCAAGCATCGTACGTAGGAAAAAGACAGATGAATCAGGTATTAATTGAACCCCAGATATAACATGTGAATTCTTTACCCTTCTCAAGCATTTCCCTGATAAGTCATTGGATACAAAACATTTCATATAGATAATAATGTATAGTTTATGCACAAATGTATTGCACATATATACATGTACATACATACAGACATACATATACATACATACATATATATATATATACATATATATATACACATATATATATATGCAATCAAATGATTAAACTTAGGAAGTCATTGTTGTTGTTGTTCGTCAAGAGGCTTTGTAACTTCATATTTTTGTAAGACAAAATTCTATTATGTATGCATTACATAAATACACGAGCATATACATATAGCAATTTTCAATACTTTCTGTTGGTTATAAAGGTGTGCATAGAAAACAAGCTTAACATATAACCAGGTATTTATATTGTTTTAGGCTCTAAATTATTCCTTCCAATTTTGTAGATGTATGATATTTTATTTGACATGTTTCATCATGGGTATCCTGAATTTGACCTATATTTAGTTTGTGGATATCATCGGAAATCGATGATTATAAGATCGACATGGATATTGTATACTTAAAAATAACGTGCACAAACAATTTATTCAGTTATAATTTTTATGCTTCTTCCCAAGCTCTAACAAAGTAATATCCACACTATATAGTACCTTTCTATAACGTGTATGTGTTTTTTGTTTTTCAGATTATTCATTCTAAGTCAAATTCTTTCGGGAAGCTACCATAGAGCCTGAATACATGCAGTATAAAGGGAGAAAATTTTGGATCTAATGGTGGAAGGAATTCAGGGGAAGCTATGCTCTTTGATGATGGATGAAACACCCCACCTCCGTTAGGGTCACTCTCAAAGGGAATGCCCTAATTTTGGTGGAGGTTTATAAGTACAAGTCACAGATATACAAGACAGATATAAGAACACATATTTGTAAACAGCGGAAGAACAACAAACTTTATTTCATGAAGTCAAATACGTGTTACAACAACATCCTTCCAAAAACATAACATAACACTTTCATAATCTGTCTTGAGTACATCATTTAAAGAAGCATGAATAAAACATAGATAAACTGCAAAAGCCCCATAGCGGTTGTCCCAAGCCATAGTTCAAAAACAGGAAAGTCCAAGCAATACATTTCTCTTCTTCAAGCTGGATGTTGAGGTTGATCAAGCTGCTGTGTTCCCTCCCTGAGGACCTGGGGGGGGAAACGGAAGAAAGAAGACGAAAGAAAAATAGAGTCAGACATAAAGCCTGAGTAAGTCTAGTACTACTTCGTCTATGAATAAAGAACTGGGTATGATAAGTAAAACAGGAAGTGGGCAAACACTATGAACTTGGTTAAGTTATCTAGGGTCGAATATACTATCGTACCCCATGTTAATCTCTGAACCCATATAAACTAGTTTCCAACTGGCACCCCATGATCAGGGTGACGTGATCCATTCTACGATGATCAGCTCCTACTCGCATAGTTACATGTGTCTTACGGCCCCCGATGTCTGTAGTTACCTATGCTGGTCCCACCATGGGGTGTATCAAGTCCCATAGTGGCAACCCGACACAACCTTAGAGTGCAAAGGTATGCTACTGGTGTCCAGTGCTTTATTTTTCTGCGCCGGAGTGCGTGCACGCCCGCACACCGTTAGAACCTACACTGCTACACCACCGCCGTCGATTTGACCTCTTACAATCAGCCCAGTAATCGTGCCCCACCCTGCCTAGTTTCAGGGTATCCTGATACACCTTCTAGGGTTACTGCTGAAAAGGGTCCCCCGTTACTAGGTTTTCTATCTCTAGCCAACATGCTAAGTTGGTTAAGTGTTTCCTAACCCTACCAGTCCGTTTAGTTTAGCATGTTCCATTTTGATTAAGTCTTTAGTTTACTTAATCCTAACAATCCTGACTCAGCCTTAATTGTCTTATTAAGGCCCTGACCTCTCACATTAGACAGGTATTGTTGTGGCTGCCTGTTGCCGGTTGGTTCCGGGCAGTCTTACGCCACAACTCAGTCTAACCTCGGGTCCTTGCTGGGCTCCATGTTTAACCTCCCACATTGGATAGGTATTGTTGTGACTACTGGACAGCCGGGCGGTTCCGGGCAGGTTTACATCACAACTCAATCCAACCTCGGGTTAAACACATCGTCTTTTCTACATTTACATATTTTGTCATTCTTCTTTATTTCTTATATGTAAATGTTTGCGGCCCATTATTATGTTAATGGTGTAAAGGTTACACCAACCATGGGCCCAACCCATACTTGAATTTGGGCCCTTCTATTTTATATTTTCATTCATTAATTAATTTTAACCCAACGTTATTTTTCCCCGTTTTACACGTCCGTTCATATATATTGGGCTCAGCCTTTTAAAGCCCAATTTAGCCATGCGAAAGGGGAGGCTTATGGCGTATACACCAAGAGGGGAAAGTGAGCGCATGAACTTGCATATGACGTTGGAAAATACATAATAGAAATTGGTGTACTTGCATAGTGGTGACATGTATTTTGGTCATAAAACATAGGTGACATAAATCAAGGCATGTAAACTTGCATAGGTTTAACTACAACATGAACCTATATTCTTATTTAGGCATAATGTCAAACATAAGCATGGCCTAAATACTTCTAGCATAAACATGGCATATTGTCAAACATAAGCATGGCATAAAATACTTCTAGCATGAACATAGCATAATTCAACTTAATCATGATTTAAGCCTAATCACATAACGATGGTATAAACATACTTATGCATAAATATTCCTAAACATGGTGTTTGCTTTAAACTTGCAAAAAGGGATTTTTGAGTCTAACCTAGCCATGTCATCATATAATCCTTTAAAACAAGATAGACTTAATAACGGATTTCAATTATGCCAAATATCATTCCTAGCCATATTCATAAGTTTGTAAAAGCATGACTTAATGCATGGATTATGGTGTCAAAATTCTACATAGTTTCATATGAACTATAATAACCAAACTTGTTTCAATTACTTGCAAAACGATTTATGCACAAAATATACATCATAATGGCATAATAACAAAGCCTCAAATTTGCATGAATTTCAATTAACTACATACATGTAGCTTCAATATAGATTACACAATTTGCGCAATATTCCAAACGTTTATTTGCATAGAACTACCGCATGTAGTTCTTTATAATGAATAACATAATTTTGCACAAATATGAATTACTTCCATTGCCACAATTCAAGCATACACACCAACACAGTTGTTTATTAATACCAAAGTAATACTCTACTTACAATGGTTTGATGAATTCTCTAGTTTAGGGATTGAAGACGCAAATTCCTTTGTTGAATTGATTAGCTTTAGGTTGCTTGAATTGCTTTAGGCCTTAGAACTTTCTCCCTAATCCTCTCTTTAGTTGGCGGCTACTCTTTGTCGTTCCTCAGCAACATGGCGGCTATAATCTTATTTTGAATGAATAGATTAGGGTTTAGTCTAGGGTTGTTTATATAGAGGTTAGGAATTGATTAGGACCATTGATGTTGCTAGGTTAGATCATAGCCATTCATTAGGAAGAGAGACCAATAAAAACCCGCCACCTAGCCCTAATGACAAAGCAGACCACTGAAATTCGACCAAACACAGACCTGGCCAGCCAGGTTGACTGGGCTCGACCAGGTCGACACCCCTGTCGACAGGGTTGTCGACAGCCCTGTCGACATGGGTAGCCCAGGTCGACAGCCCAGTCGACCTGGGTGGCTAGGCGGGTGTTTTATCCGCCTGGCCCGTTGGGCCCCATTTCAAATTATTATTTTATTCTGTTTGAATTTTAAATTTAATTCAAAACTTCCGAAGGCCATATCTTCTTCATACGGACTCCGTTTTTCGAAAACTCGGACTCTATTTCGCGTATTTTTCCGAGACGAACGCAATGGCGTATCCCGTTTCCCTTAGTTCTTTGATTTGAATTTGATTATACTTTAATTCATGAATTTCACAGTTATAGAATTTTCGGGGTGTTACATTCTCCCCCACTTAAAAGGATTTCGTCCCCGAAATCTTCAAGTGTAGGAAAACGTATATCCTAACATCCAATCATCCATCTACTCATCCATCAAACACGAGTATCCATTGTCCTTAAAAGACTTCTAATGCTTCATGATCATATGCAAAGTGTGTGTGTATACATGTACTTATCTAATGCAAAATCAGTCGGTCTACTGATTCAGTTGACCTCCTTAATGCGAATTATGTTAGTGCCATGAATCCATTATGTATGCAAATTTTCCTATCCTTGATTCTACATGAGTGCACAGTCATTCAATACAAATGCAGCATCCACATGTCAACACATTAAAGTTCAACCACATACGAATACAAACACATATGCATATGCAATATGAAGTGACTGAGCCGATCTAAAACCTAGATTGTGTGTGTATATGCAACCACGAGCAACCACTAGCAATCACTTGCAACCACTTGCAACCATCATCCATAACATGTTTCAACTACATGTTTCCATCCAAAGGGTTTCTACCTAAAAAAATAAGGTCGAGGAAATATACCTAAAAAGATAGATAAAAGCGCAACTTAAGGAAAAGGAAAGATCAAGGATGTACCCTCGAACAGAAAAGGGTAGGCTGTACGGATTCTAGCTTCAGTTTCCCAAGTTGCGTCTCCCTCGGCGTCGCTCCACTGAACTTTGACGAGCTTGACTTCGCGGTTGCGTAGCTTCTTCACTTCCGTTCCTAAGATGCGGGTTGGAACTCTCCTTATGGTTGCTTCGCGTTCCACTTCGGCCTCTTCGAGGATATTGGGCTCTACCACTTCAGCAGACTCATGCAAACATTTTCGGAGATGTGAAACGTGAAAAACGTTGTGGACTCCGGCCAATTTTTCGGGTAGTTCTAATCTATAGGTCATTTTCCAAATTTTCTCAATGATAGGAAATGGTCCTACCTAAAGGTATAGTCGAATGATAGAAACAAGTAAAAACTTTGTGCCCATTAGGCAATGTCGAAACTGGAAATCTATGCCACATATATATTGATTAGGAGAAGAACTCTCTAAGCATCAGCCCCGAAGACCGAAATCAACATCAGACTGACACCCAAAGAATTACTCAACCTAACCACCATATATGATTCTAAGAAATTAAGCATGATGGACTCCTTTTAGGTCACAAGGGAGTCCCTTCCTAAGACCAACCCGTATCCTATAAAACCCAAAAAGTTTGGTCAATCCAACGAACACCCTCAAGCCCCAACATGTGTTACTAACAGATGAGTCATACTCCCTACGGGGTTTGCGACAGAAATTGGATTGAGAATGGGACCGAGAGGATAAACACAAAAGATAGCATGCAAGCAAGCTCTACAGGAAGAGAGGGACCAAGGATACACTCTTAAGAAGAGATATGATGCACGAATCTAGTCTTCGATCTTCTAAGTCGCATTTCCTTGAGCTTGACTCCATTATGCTTTGTCCGTCTTTAACTTCACAATTTCGTAGCGTCTTAATTCTTGTTTCCAAAATATGAGTTGGAACCTTTTCCACTGTTGCCTCTCGTTCCTCTTTCACTTACTCTACTTCTAATATTCTTGGCTCAATCCTAACTGCGTACTCATGGTTCCATGCAAGCTCTCCAAAATTCACTAGTGAATCTTGGATCTTGTTAACTTACTATAAGGTATTCCACATAGATGAATTATCTCTAGAAAATAAACAAATGTCAACTATGTTGCCAAATGTATTTACTAAGGTAATTCTCCACAACTCATTCATAAGCGAAATGAACTTTCTGCCTTAGTGGCGAACACTACTGAAGCGCCCTATTCTGAAATGCTCCTCCTAATGAGCCCCCTTCTCTAGAAGCTCTTTAATCTGTTTACTGAGCTCTTTCCTTTCTCGTGGAGCCATATGTCTAACGGGCAACGCAACGGGCTTTGCATTATCTACAAGATATATGCGGAAGTCTATCTCCCGCTTCGGAGGCAAGCCCTTCACCTCTTCGAAGACATCCGGATATTCCCGGACCACTCTAACTGATTGCAAATTTTCAACAGAGGCATCTAGCGATTCAAGATAACTAAGCATAACCGCATACGAGGGATTACAAGAAATTTTCAAAGTATTACCGAGCTGGGTTAGGAGCCTAACAACCCTTTTCTCACAATCAAGGATGGCCCCATTACTGGATAGCCAATCCATACCCAAAATCAAACCATAACCCGAAAAGCCCAAAACAAAGGCACTACATTGAAATTCTACACTTAGAATGGAAATTTTCAATCCCAAACAGATCATAGACAAATGAGCTGGGCCCCCAATTGGGTTTGCAACAATTAAGGGGTCCTCTACCATACTAGTTTTTAGGTGCAGAGATTCTACTAAAGCAGACGAGATAAAGGAGTGTGATGCGCCAGAATCAAATAAAGTGCGAACGGGGTGATCATAAAGATAAACTACGCTTTCTACAGAAGTATTTATACCTCGCTGTTGCAATGGTGGCGCTTCTAGCACATGAACCTGTGCCCCTGGGGTGGATCCAGCGCCCTGCCCCTGTCCCCGTTTCTTTGGGCAGTCCTTAGCCCTATGGCCCGTCTCACCGCAAGAAAAGCACCCACCATTCTCCTTGGCCTTCTTTTTCCGGCAGTCTTTTACTAAGTGCCCCACTTTGCCACAGAAATTACACGTCCTCTTCTCTTTGTTGCCTTCCCCGCCTTTTTTAAAGTCTGTCTTCTTAGGCTGCAAACCCTCTTTCTTCTTGCCCTTATCCTCTTCATTCAGCAATGCCATTTGCACCAATCTTTCATACGTGGCTCCCATGGGTATATGGGTCATGGCCAAACTATGTAATGGCTCATTTAACCCCTTGACGAAACGGAGAGCCTTCTTGTGCGGGGTGTTGACTAGGTCAAGCCCAAACCTAGCCAGCTCATCGAACTGATTCACATATTCTCTGACAGTCTTGTCTCCTTGCTTAAGAAATAAGAATTTCTCCAACTGCAAACTTCTTTCCGCATCTGAGAGAAATTTGGTCTCAAACCTTGCCCTAAAGTCCTCCCATGTCTCCACTGGTCTCTCAGCATTAGTGACTTCCCACCAGTAGGAAGCCTCGCCCTTCAATAGCCACACCGCCAATTGTACTTTTTGTCTATCTTCTACCTCAAAGATGATGAATAGGTCCTCCGTTTCTTTCAGCCAATTTCTAGCTGCCATGAAGGACTCAGTTCCATGGAAATCCCTTCCTCCCATAGCTTTAAAATCCTTACATATCTTAGCAAACGCGTTTCCCCGAGGAGGAGGTGGAGGAAAAGGTGCTGCTGCAGCTGGATGATTTTCGGCAGCTGGGGGAGGAGGAATGGTAGGACCTGGCTGAGTGGCCCTTGCTTCTAAGAAACGTCTAAACCAACCAGGTATGGGTACCCCTTCAGGCAAGTTAAGTTCTTGGGACATGCTGAAACAAAAAGGATAGGTTCAAAACGAAGGATAAGAGATAGTACCTATGGCTTTGGGGAGTGGACTTTGCCTTTTTTAAAATAAAATAATATTTTTCTTTTAAAAATGCTTCTTTAAATTTCCTTTTTGAAAATAAATTTTCAAAACTTTTTATCTTATCTGGTAAACCTATGCTCTGATACCAAGTGAAACACCCCACCTCCGTTAGGGTCACTCTCAAAGGGAATGCCCTAATTTTGGTGGAGGTTTATAAGTACAAGTCACAGATATACAAGACAGATATAAGAACACATATTTGTAAACAGCGGAAGAACAACAAACTTTATTTCATGAAGTCAAATACGTGTTACAACAACATCCTTCCAAAAACATAACATAACACTTTCATAATCTGTCTTGAGTACATCATTTAAAGAAGCATGAATAAAACATAGATAAACTGCAAAAGCCCCATAGCGGTTGTCCCAAGCCATAGTTCAAAAACAGGAAAGTCCAAGCAATACATTTCTCTTCTTCAAGCTGGATGTTGAGGTTGATCAAGCTGCTGTGTTCCCTCCCTGAGGACCTGGGGGGGAAACGGAAGAAAGAAGACGAAAGAAAAATAGAGTCAGACATAAAGCCTGAGTAAGTCTAGTACTACTTCGTCTATGAATAAAGAACTGGGTATGATAAGTAAAACAGGAAGTGGGCAAACACTATGAACTTGGTTAAGTTATCTAGGGTCGAATATACTATCGTACCCCATGTTAATCTCTGAACCCATATAAACTAGTTTCCAACTGGCACCCCATGATCAGGGTGATGTGATCCATTCTACGATGATCGGCTCCTACTCGCATAGTTACATGTGTCTTACGGCCCCCGATGTCTGTAGTTACCTATGCTGGTCCCACCATGGGGTGTATCAAGTCCCATAGTGGCAACCCGACACAACCTTAGAGTGCAAAGGTATGCTACTGGTGTCCAGTGCTTTATTTTTCTGCGCCGGAGTGCGTGCACGCCCGCACACCGTTAGAACCTACACTGCTACACCACCGCCGTCGATTTGACCTCTTACAATCAGCCCAGTAATCGTGCCCCACCCTGCCTAGTTTCAGGGTATCCTGATACACCTTCTAGGGTTACTGCTGAAAAGGGTCCCCCGTTACTAGGTTTTCTATCTCTAGCCAACATGCTAAGTTGGTTAAGTGTTTCCTAACCCTACCAGTCCGTTTAGTTTAGCATGTTCCATTTTGATTAAGTCTTTAGTTTACTTAATCCTAACAATCCTGACTCAGCCTTAA
Source organism: Allium sativum (assembly GCA_030737875.1). Classification (NCBI taxonomy): domain Eukaryota; kingdom Viridiplantae; phylum Streptophyta; class Magnoliopsida; order Asparagales; family Amaryllidaceae; genus Allium; species Allium sativum. The sequence goes on from CM060920.1 coordinate 381,591,735, forward strand.
TTGTCTTATTAAGGCCCTGACCTCTCACATTAGACAGGTATTGTTGTGGCTGCCTGTTGCCGGTTGGTTCCGGGCAGTCTTACGCCACAACTCAGTCTAACCTCGGGTCCTTGCTGGGCTCCATGTTTAACCTCCCACATTGGATAGGTATTGTTGTGACTACTGGACAGCCGGGCGGTTCCGGGCAGGTTTACATCACAACTCAATCCAACCTCGGGTTAAACACATCGTCTTTTCTACATTTACATATTTTGTCATTCTTCTTTATTTCTTATATGTAAATGTTTGCGGCCCATTATTATGTTAATGGTGTAAAGGTTACACCAACCATGGGCCCAACCCATACTTGAATTTGGGCCCTTCTATTTTATATTTTCATTCATTAATTAATTTTAACCCAACGTTATTTTTCCCCGTTTTACACGTCCGTTCATATATATTGGGCTCAGCCTTTTAAAGCCCAATTTAGCCATGCGAAAGGGGAGGCTTATGGCGTATACACCAAGAGGGGAAAGTGAGCGCATGAACTTGCATATGACGTTGGAAAATACATAATAGAAATTGGTGTACTTGCATAGTGGTGACATGTATTTTGGTCATAAAACATAGGTGACATAAATCAAGGCATGTAAACTTGCATAGGTTTAACTACAACATGAACCTATATTCTTATTTAGGCATAATGTCAAACATAAGCATGGCCTAAATACTTCTAGCATAAACATGGCATATTGTCAAACATAAGCATGGCATAAAATACTTCTAGCATGAACATAGCATAATTCAACTTAATCATGATTTAAGCCTAATCACATAACGATGGTATAAACATACTTATGCATAAATATTCCTAAACATGGTGTTTGCTTTAAACTTGCAAAAAGGGATTTTTGAGTCTAACCTAGCCATGTCATCATATAATCCTTTAAAACAAGATAGACTTAATAACGGATTTCAATTATGCCAAATATCATTCCTAGCCATATTCATAAGTTTGTAAAAGCATGACTTAATGCATGGATTATGGTGTCAAAATTCTACATAGTTTCATATGAACTATAATAACCAAACTTGTTTCAATTACTTGCAAAACGATTTATGCACAAAATATACATCATAATGGCATAATAACAAAGCCTCAAATTTGCATGAATTTCAATTAACTACATACATGTAGCTTCAATATAGATTACACAATTTGCGCAATATTCCAAACGTTTATTTGCATAGAACTACCGCATGTAGTTCTTTATAATGAATAACATAATTTTGCACAAATATGAATTACTTCCATTGCCACAATTCAAGCATACACACCAACACAGTTGTTTATTAATACCAAAGTAATACTCTACTTACAATGGTTTGATGAATTCTCTAGTTTAGGGATTGAAGACGCAAATTCCTTTGTTGAATTGATTAGCTTTAGGTTGCTTGAATTGCTTTAGGCCTTAGAACTTTCTCCCTAATCCTCTCTTTAGTTGGCGGCTACTCTTTGTCGTTCCTCAGCAACATGGCGGCTATAATCTTATTTTGAATGAATAGATTAGGGTTTAGTCTAGGGTTGTTTATATAGAGGTTAGGAATTGATTAGGACCATTGATGTTGCTAGGTTAGATCATAGCCATTCATTAGGAAGAGAGACCAATAAAAACCCGCCACCTAGCCCTAATGACAAAGCAGACCACTGAAATTCGACCAAACACAGACCTGGCCAGCCAGGTTGACTGGGCTCGACCAGGTCGACACCCCTGTCGACAGGGCTGTCGACAACCCTGTCGACATGGGTAGCCCAGGTCGACAGCCCAGTCGACCTGGGTGGCTAGGCGGGTGTTTTATCCGCCTGGCCCGTTGGGCCCCATTTCAAATTATTATTTTATTCTGTTTGAATTTTAAATTTAATTCAAAACTTCCGAAGGCCATATCTTCTTCATACGGACTCCATTTTTCGAAAACTCGGACTCTATTTCGCGTATTTTTCCGAGACGAACGCAATGGCGTATCCCGTTTCCCTTAGTTCTTTGATTTGAATTTGATTATACTTTAATTCATGAATTTCACAGTTATAGAATTTTCGGGGTGTTACAATGGAGATCTCTTCACACATGTTTCTAAGCTTTAGTTTTGAGCCTTAAAGACCTACTGATCCTTAAATGACATGCTTTGTGCTGAGGACGTGATTAGGGCTGTCAACGGATACTTTCGGATACGGATAGTGCCATATCTGTATCCGCATCCGAAACCATTTTCGGATATCGGATATCCGCATCCGCGGATACGGACGGATATCAGATAATTATCCGCTCCGCCAATGGTTGATAAATCAGTGAACATAAATGAATTTTTTAAGCTTAATATTAAGTTTTTTCAACCCAATTGATTACAAAAGTGCTAAAAGTAAATAAATATGATGATAATATATAATTTTGAGCGATTAGCTTGCGTTTAGTAGACTTTTAATTTTGCAAAATAATAAATTAGCATATTCAATTATGTTAAAATACACATAATTTAAGCTATAATCGTAAAAAAAAGCGGACGGATAATTTTCGGATGCGGATATGCCTATATCCGCATCCGCATCCGCTTTTTCGGATATCGGATATTTATCCGCTTTTCGGATGCGGATGCGGACGGATTTCGGATTTTTCGGATATCCATTGACGGCCGTAGACGTGATGCTTCCAAATTCCAATAGCAGTAGCATTTGAACTCCTTATAATTCTATAGAACTCTGTTTGGAAGCAATGCCTAATGGAGGAAGGAATGATGATCCTAGGGATGAGAGTAATGTAAGAGTTCAAGTTTGAGGAAGATAAAGGAATTGGCTTCTATGAGATCGCTTGAAAGCAATTTAATATGAAAGTGGATTTTAACCACTGATTAATATTCACTGGATTTGAGGATAGTGAAAATATCGCATATATTTGCCAGCTTTGATTGTATGGTCATTGATATTATGAAGCTTTGGTAATATTTTGGAAGTCGGACGTTATAAAGTGACATAAATTACCAGCAAGGTCTCAAAAAGGTATAGGCTGAATATCCTTGCAAATGCAATTATGTATCATTGGCATTGTTTGATTTTGAACAATTTGTGATGCGATGTCTCATATGATTAATAGTATAATTTCTACATGATTGATAGTTTGAAGACTCAACTTATATAGAGCAACGTTCAATGACACCCAGGCAGTGGTACAATTAACTATAGATAATGTTTTAATATTAATTGCAGCTTATGTTGTATGGCCTACCGAGCCAATTTACAGTAAACTGTGAAATGATATAGCCGTGTTGTTCTTCCTTCGTTGTGCTATAGTTTATTCCAGCTAATTATGTATGTTTATATTTAACTGCAACACAATGGCAGAGGCATGGTAAACACATGTTTTTCAATCTTCCTTGCGTCTTCTGCCAAGTTTTTTTTAATGTTCTAAAGCATGGTTAATAAATTTCAGCATCAATATTAAATTTCAACATCTTCATTGATCAAATTTGACTGCATTTAGCAAAGCTACATGTCTCTTCATTTTGATTCTATTATTTCAAGCATATTTCATTTTAATATCACATAAACTTCTCACACACTCCGTGTGCGTAGCACGGGTTCATACTAGTTTTAAGGTAAAAGATGCAGATAAATTACAAGACAGACAGAAATTAAACAGCGGAAAATAAAACTTTGCTTTATTGATAAAATAGTTTGTACAATGATTTCTTTACAATATCAGAGTATCATATGTCTTACAAAATAAAGAAGCATGAAAATACATTTATATTCCCCAAGTTCAGCAAGAGCCAGCCATAGCATCTGAAAAGAGAATCCAAGCAAACTTCGACAAATCTTCAAGCTGGGAAAGAGTGACATTCCAACTTAACCTGAGCTATACTATTCACTCCTCTACTACCTGGGGGGGGGGAAATGGAAGAAAAGAAGACGAAAGAAAAACAGAGTCAGACATAAAGCCTGAGTAAGTTCAGTAACTTCTAGCATGTGAACATGGAGAAACAAAACGACATGAATTAACTGAATACAAGATAACACCATGATGATAGGGTCAGCAAGGTCACAAGATTAACACAAGATAGTTACAAGGTATGCTAAGATAAGATAAACTGGATATGCTCCAATACTTCGCCGCTTCGCTATTTCCTTGTTATACCGATTTCTATATCTCTGCACCACCTAACTAATGTCCCAACTAGTAACGATAACGCGATCCCAATCCCTGTATTTTCCATCGCCTTCAGGCATATATTTATTATTTGTTACCTAGATTTAATCTAGGGTTTTCTACCAAGTGCCTTCTAGATTTAACTAGAGTTTATGTTATCCACCGAACGCTTATCGGATTCAGGATTTATGCCACCTAATCCAACTAGTGCTACCATGTCGAACGATGCCCCCAAGTCTAGGACACACTACCTAGAGTGGTATATGTTCCTATACTTCCCCACGCATGTATCGCGAATCGTTATCGCTTGTCTAGATGCACATGTCCCATAATGTGCGGTCCGAGTCCTGTGTCAGGTCAAATCAAGAAATACAGAACTCGGTCGGGAGCTTTCAGATATCTGCCGATACAGATGCTAAGGTCCGTTTTTATTTCAGTGGCTATGGTCCCACTTGACCCCTCCCTCAACTAATGAAAGGCACCCTTTGTAAAATGAGAACTATACGCCAGCCCCCGGTGCCCCACTATCCTATGGCCATCCTCACCCATAACCAGATAGCAATTATGGTCTTTTGGAGTTCTCCGCCTTTCCGCTTCACGTATCTCGATTGACTCAAGATGGATGGAAGACGACGAGTTGCTATCACAGGGCTACCGTTTTCTCGCCGAATCACGCCGGTCCATCCTAGCCTTTAGGTTGCCACATATATTGCAACCAAGGCATACCCCTGGTTCTTCTACGCAGACCTTAACCTCTGTGAGCCCAGGAGGATCATCTGCAGTCTCACAGAGGGATACCAAGAGTACCCTCACGTCCCCTCGAAGCCTCGGGCTTCGTAACCCAATTCGTTGGAGCCTTCTCGGACGGACATTCGCTCCTTCCCGTGTTGTACTAAGAATTACTACTTAGTTCTCTTTCCCATCAATTTGGGTTGGTTAAGTGTCATTAGTCAATTCAAGCTAACTTAACCCTCTTCACTTATCCTGATAAACTGGTTAAGTGTTATCAATAATTCATGTTGACTTAACCTTACCCTAAACCAAGTTATATTGGTTAAGTATTTCTTATTACTTAACCCTACCCCTTCACCCTGTATTGGTTAAGTGTTCCCTTTTAACTTAACCTTGCCCGTCTGTTTTAACTAACATCTATACTATACTATTAAAGCTAAGTTGCTTTTAGATGGCTCTCAAGCCCCCTCCAATTTCTGATAGGGTTGCATGTGAGTATGACACGTGGATTGTTTACTCAATCGTCTCAATCTTTCTCCCGTATACCAATTTCTTCCGCTTTGTTTCATTCGCATTCTCGAATCTTATCCATCTTTTTCCTTCCCTCCCTCTGCGTCGTTCCCCTTCTCTTGCCTACCACCTCCTTCAAGAACCTAGAAACATTCTCCCTTCTTACAACTGAAAAGGTGCTTCCCTATTTCTTTCACAATCATTTGCTCCCTATTTCCCTTTCCATAAAAGATTATCTTCCTCCTTTTCTACCTCTTCCCCAATCCTCCTTTTCCCATACCTAGGTCATGTCGACCCCTTATTTTAAACATCAACCTACTTTCCCTTTCTTGCTCCAGATCCCAAACCCTATGTCCAGTAATTCAAAGGGTTCAATTGCTTTCAGATCCTTCATCCACATCTTCGTCGCCTCAATTTCACAGATCTTGGATACACGGTGGAGCTTAGTAGCAACTTTTTCTCCACTGGTAAGTTGTGCTCAACTCATTGAAATTTTGGAAATCACACTAATTTGGGTATAGGTCATAACTTAAGGATTTGTTAGTAAAATTTGGCAATTTGTATGCTAAAAATAAATAAGAAGACATTTTATTCTAATAAACAATGCAAATCATAGTGAGACATATATACTGTTATTGCACTTCTCTTACTTTCTGCAAAAACCTCTGCTAGAAATCTGAAATCGACAGTTAGTGGATATATAATTTTGGTTTAATTTGTATAGTATTTTCTGAAAATGCTATGTAAAAAAATCTTTTAGACCAATTTTGGATTGTTATTTGACATATTTAAACAATAATTAATTTTTTCAGTGCATGGAGAGATGAAGTCTGTCAGGTGTAATGCCGTTGTGATAAGTAATAAAATTTAACATATTTTTTTGGTTTTCTCACCTTTCTTCATTTTTGAAGTTTGTATGAATATTTTTTTTGTTCACATAGATGTCTTGAATACTTTATGTTGGATTAAGTTTTATCTTTCTATTTCTGTTTCAGTTTATCAACACTCATTTCCTAATAAAATCATTTTGTATGCGAAGTGGATTTGAAACCATGGAATGTTTTAGTTTTTGATAATATTACTAAATTTGACCTAGAAAATCAGTTTTTTGTCTAATTTAATTTGTGTAAGTTTAAGATCATCTTTGAATCATTCTTTTACTTATGATGAAGGTCGGGACCAATTATTGTTTTTTAATTATGATTAAAACATTCAGCTAATGTCATAAAATCCAACTTTTTAATTATTGTACTAATTGTTTAGTATGTTTGGAATTGTAGTAATTCCTGTTATAAATTTAGCTTCAAACCAGGTTTGCATATTACATTACATATATACTCATATGTGCAAGCTTTACTTCCATGTAATCCATTTCATGTTTTCAAAGTTTATACAATGTTATATCATTTGTATGTTGGTTACAACATGATGGAAATACCTGATGTTATATGAGAAAAATAGTAGCAAAAAAAGTTGTGCTATAGGAAAAATATTATTTTTGTAAATATTTTTTAAAACTTCTGTTTGATTTACATATCAAAATTTCAAACCCTGGGCATTGGATGTTGTTTTTTTTTGTTTATTTAATATACTTCTAATACTCTTATTTACATATGTACACCCATACAGTTTGGAATAAAAGCCGCACTTGAATTAAATTTGAGAAGTATGACTGTCTTTGTATATATTGATATTCTCATTATTAGAAATGAAGAACATAGTTCATTATCTTTTGTAATGTTTTATGAATCCGAACTCTAAAATAAACAATGCATCTTTACTATCTTTGTGTATATTATCATATGTCTTAACTTCATGTATCTTTTCCAATAATTTGTTGAACACGTTTTTTTTTTTTTTTTTGAAATTGATATTTTTGTCTTTCATCACTATTATGCTATTTATATTGACAAATCGAGTGTGCAATATTTGAAACATCATTACAATTAAGATATTGGAAGATTGGCATTAGTTAAATGTATACAGCCTTCTATCATGTCTGTTTTTCACACTGTTCTGACATTTACCCCTTACCCATCTAAGTACCTATATATATATATATGTGTGTGTGTGTGCGTGTGTGGGGGCGCGCGTGTGCATGCATGTGCGTATGCGCGTGCACGCACAGTGTGTTTGTGCGCGCGCGTGCGTGCAGGTTAACAAGAGCCCAATTCATGGTATGAAGCATTTCTCTTTCGAGACATTCCTGTGTTGTGTGAAGCCAGATATGGTCAAAATAATGCGGAAATTGAGTACTTGGTAATTTTCAGGCCTTTGAAGCGGCTATTTTGGCTTTGCAAAACTGTTACTAATTTGAATTTTTTTACTACAGTAGCATTTCTTAAGTTTTTTTTTTTGTAATTTGTAGATTGGGTTTCTTCTTTTCCCTGCCACCAGAATTGGAGGGAATTACTAGGGATAGGTCATCAATCTTTATGACAGACTCTGCGGACGGTACTGTTTGTACAATTTTCCTACTTCGTGTACTAGGAAACCTAATAATTTGTAAAGGATTCATCTTTACTTTAACATTTTTTAGTAACTAGAGTTGCTTTATGTCACAGCTAGGCCTTTTTCTACAGATTGGAAAATTGTAGATTTGGATGATGAAGATTTGCAGGGCTCGATTTAGGCTCTAGATGGAAAAAATCAAGGAAGCACAAGAGGTAAAACCATTATTTGAAGATTTAATTTTTGTTTTATAATATTCTATCATTGCGACTTATATCTTGAATCATGATGGATTGTTTATGAAATCTGAGAATTTAAATAGGTTTTTTTAGTATTTTTCATGAGAATGAAGTTTCGTTTCCTAATTCTCAATGGATAACAAAGGGTGCAATAACAAATAAGCATATTTGATGCATTATTTTCTATTTGCTAAACTTCTAGGGATGTTGGGACCTTTACACAATGGCTTATACTTAGAAAATGCCTATAAATTAACGATAATTTGATTTAACTTAAAATCCTCATATCACGTAAATATAATTAAATGGAATTGCTATATGCATTTTGGAACTTAAAAAAAGGGGGAGGGTTACGAAAGTTCCTCAAATTACATAATTTATCTATGCAATTTAATGGAATGGTTACTTTTATAAAAGTTGGTTTCAAAATCTATGTCAAATATGATCATTTTCCTGAAATTTTGTTCCCTAACAGATTATCATTACCATCAATAAAAATGACAACGTTTTTTTTAGAAAATCAAACTTAATAAGTTCAGAGTTTGGCAATATTATATGTATAACTGCTTTGTAACTGAATGTCATTGCATTTTCAGTCATGAGAAAATAGTTCTAAATCTTTGCTTTTTTTTATTCAGTTTCAATATATGATAATTTATAAGTTTCCCCTTTTATGGAATTTTAGATATTTAAACTTCCAGTTATGGTTCGTTCATCAATTTAGAAATATTACTACAATTTCGTACAATAGTTTATTCTATAACAATAAATTTTAAAAATTCCTAACATAATTTATCCTTTTCTAAACCTTTTTGGAAAATCTATTTTTATTTGATCAATAAAGACTAGCCAAAAAATGTAGCTTTCCGTTATTTGCAGGTCTTCCTATTACAATTTTGAGTTTGCAAAATATGAACGATTTTGAGTGTTTTCGAAATCTTATATTATTTCTAGAGGAAGAGTAATTAAGAGAAATATAATTTTAATTCTTGCCTTATAGTTTCTCACATATCTAAAGCTATTGTAGTAGTGGTAATCGGACTGGATTTTATCATTCTCTATCAGTTTTTATACAAAAATCTTATGCATAACTAAAATAGAAAAATGCATGCAACTGTTGTATAGTGCAAAATTTTCTTCTACCTGTGCCTTTTTTTGCAATTTGCCTGACTTTTTTTTTTCCAATGTGTTCATTTTTTTGTGTAACGTACAAGACAGGATATAGATGCTTTCTATTTCAATATATTCTTTTTGTTTAACCATTTTATTTTGGAGAACTGATTTGTGTAATCGCAAATGAGCTCAACTTTTAACCTTTTAATGTCTTGATGATAATGTCTTTTTTTCAACAGTGTTTTATTGAAGTTTTTGCTCATATGCCAACTGTTGAATTAAATGCATTTGTTATCTAATAGACAGTTGCAGTTATATTATTTTTCCTATATAATTCTATAGATTTCTTCACTTAGTTGCTCAGATAACCCTTTCAAAAACATCAATCCCATTTGGCTAGCTTATATTTACTTTATACCGTATAATAAATCAGTTTAGTGTTTTTTTTTAAAATACAAATCGACAACTCTTTTTAAAATTCAAATCTCTTTAGCAATATGGAGTTCAACCATTTGATCTTCATTTAATATGTGAATGTGGGTGATAAAACCAAAGAATAATTATGCTCTTTATACCGTTAGAAGGTTGTTTGTCATATTTTTGCTATAGGCATGGGTAACCTTTGTCTTTCGAGTTTACTCTGTATTTTTGACAGGTTATTGTACATTGTTTGACTATAGCCATCTCAGTCTCTATTTACATGTTAACTTCTACGCATCTTATTTTATTTTTTATGCATTGCTGCATCCATTTTATACCCTAAGCTTTGCAAAATAATTAAAAAAAAATTCATTAACAGTTTAGTTTGATTATTATTTAACAACACAATTTTTTTAAAAAATATGCTTATCAGTAAATTATTGAAACATTAGTAGAAATTTATAATTTAATGTTAACATATATTTTCAAGTCCTTCTCAATTAGTACATTTAAGAAAATTTATAAAAATATATGTTTATGTGTGTGTCTGTGTATGTATATATGTTTGTGTGCGTATACGTTATATGTATGTATTATCAATAAATTATAAGGATACACAAATGATTCTTCTTTTGATTTTCTTATTTAGTTTGTTTTAAAATTTATTTTCCAATTTCCTACATTTTATATGTTTTGGCAAGGGGTCAACCTAATGATTGTCATTTTTTGCATGTATAGGTTAGTCAAAAGCTAATCAAAAGCTATCCGTATACAAGTAAATATTAATTATGTTAGGAGTCAATGAAATAAAAAAAGTCAGTGCGTGAATGATGAGTTTTAATTGAAATATCCAGTTTCACAAAGAAATTTTAATTTTTTTGTCACCATAGAATCGATATGCTTTTCTTTTATAATTGACATTGTGTTTTCCTTTTTTTAATTCTTAAACAAAAGTTGTCTACCTTTTTATTTCTAATCCATGATTCCTTTTTCCTTCTATGTAGATGATGATTACCAAAAGATTAGAACTAAAGCAAAGTCAACATATGAGATTTGCTTTTTTTATCACTCCAATTTAATTTCCTATTCTTTTATGATTTTAGTTTGGACAATTTATCATTGCATAGTTGATATGATTTGTTATGTCCTCTTTCATTAAAGATTTTTTTTAATTGAAATTTCAAGTTCATAATTAATAAAATAATGCATTTTGGATGTTTTGACTCATTAATCTTTTCATTGTTAAAATTTTCAATTGTGCTATAAATTAAAATAAATTGTTTAGTGATTTTCAACCATGTAAATATCATCTACATACTCGAAAAGGATAAAATATGCTTAATAGTATTAAATGTGAATTTCCTTTTTCCTACGTCAATGTCATCATACTATGTTGTTGATATAAAGTCCTTAACCCCTCGAAATTTTAGTTTCGTCGTCCATGATTTATACGTCTTCATTTCTATATCACCCACTTACATTGTCTTTTATTGTTCGCTTTTGTAAGAAAAAAGATTGGGCAAAGGTAAATATAGTTTTCTTCTGCTCACCTTCATATGCATACGAACAGTGTTGGAACATTATGTCAACTGTCGATATAATAACTCCGTGGTTAGTTGAATGTGATTGAATTACTTTGCATATTACAAGTATAGATTTAGTGACTTTTTAAAACTTTATTTTCATTTACACAATATATAAATTGGAAGTGATGGTTTGTTTTCCTTCTAATATATGATCGGTCATGGAGTTCTTTAAATGTTTAAAATGTTAAACTTTAAATTGCTCACTAGCTGTTGAACTTCTTAACAAGAATGCTGAATTTTCCTTTGTTGTTCCTCTCATTCAATAATGAATGGATCGATTTGAATCCAATCGATCTCTACTTTTTCACATTTCAATAAATTTGCAACTGTGATAATTATGGACTATGACTAAATGTTTAATTTGTGATAAGTAAGTGTTTTCCATTCACATTGAACTGTATCATGTTAAGTTTACTACTATGCAACTTATCTTCATAGTTATGAGAAGCATTTATTACTAATATTAATTGTTTCAAATATCTCCACAGTGAACCATTTTTATTATATTATTGTGTTGTTGTTTCCTATGAATCCATAATTTTTCCACAGAGTATTTGAAACCAGCTTCAACTAACCATTTTCAGTCGTCTGCGCATCATTCTCTAGCAAATTAAACAGTCCCAAAACTAGCTATTTTTATGGTAGTAGAATGCTAAGTCGTTTTTGTTGAATTAATCATGCATTTTTCCATTGGATAAACTTCTTTGGTTGTTTCTTTGATATTGTTAATTAGTTAGGTATTAACTATTTCAAACTATGAATAGTGTAGATCAATATTTTTTACCCTTGAATTACTCATCTTTACACTCAAGTATTCCGCCTTATTGTTAAATTCCGTTTTGATTAACTTTGTTCTATACATGTGTTATTTTCAATAAGATAAGCCTATAAAATAATTAATACCTAATACTTAAGAGCACACTAAATACATCCCACTTTGTCCTTTGTATCACCTGGTAATTAATTTTGTCCTGTCTCTACTACCCACTTCATATTATCCATATGCTTTTAACATGCACGTCATCTAAACCAATTTTACACTGCCTTTAGGCATGATTTGACTGACTACGTACGTTAGCTTTTGATAATATATTGTTTTAGCAATGTAGTTTTACTAATTGGTAATACACAATCCATCGGTTGGTGGCAATACCGATTGATTTGGTAAAATCAAGCAACAACCCGCCTCATAATTAGTACACCTAACAAAATTACAACCACTAATTATCTTCATATTTAAATGCCATAGAATGGGTTAAATTATAACTAAACACAATATAATACAACCGTGATTCAATATTTTGAACAACAAAATTAACCTGAACTATAAAATCTAGAACAAATGTCATAATAGTGATATGTATTAAAGTTAAACACATCCAAGACTCTTAGTGACTTTTGTTATAGTTTACTTGGTAAATATTTTTTTTCATGCTAGCCATAGAGGAGTGATAATATATAGTCAAACCTGTTCCTTACTATTGACAGCTGCAAATCGTCATGGATCTTCTACTCATACATATTACCAATGAGTGCAGGTAAAATCATATGTGCTTAATACGTTCTCAAGTGATGAAATTAGCACAAATTCACATATTATAGGTTGCACTACAAATGGATAGTTATCAAGAGCCTGGAATTAATGGAGTAAGGTGCCAACCAAGTACAGATGTAAAGCCACTATGCTAAATTTTCCAAAGAAACATTATTGGTGCCAAAGGTGGAAGAGCCTCCCCTTTTTGTACATATAGAAATTTCCGATTGTGATATATTCCTAAGAAACAATGCATTTATCAAGATAATTTGGATGGGGATATGGCAAACTGGACAACAAAACAATGGTAAAGTAGACCAAAAGTTATCACATGGTAATGCCAGATAAAAGTTAAAACATGCATACTTGATATTATATATCAATTCACATGATTAACTATTAGTTGAGTCAATTAATTTTCAAATCATGTATGTTATTGTTTTTAGATTATGTATGTTATTGGAATTACACATGGATTTGGATCTAAGGAAAAATCTATGATAGACAGAACCGTAGAGCTGCGAGTTCTATATTTAGCTATGTAGTTCAACTATGAAACATTTTTTAAATACGTATAAAGCTTTAGTGAAACATGCTATTATGTTTCCATTTTATATTTTATTGTCTTCGAATGACTTATCTTTGCATGTTTTGGACTCAAGTCCTCTGAAATAGAAGTTTGAAAATTATTTGGAATACCTTTATGTACTGTGATTATCTTAGAGTTGATATGTTTTGGCCCCGAAGCATAGCATGGTTGATGTTACATTTCTGGCCATCAATTCACTAATTTTTATATATTCACATCTTAATAATAAAATTTTGCAGGGTTCTTTTACTCATAATACGTGAATGGGAACTCACCTTTGCAGCCTCCATGGTCCATAAAGTTGGATATCTATACTATAGAGTCAAATTATCTGTTTTGCCTGAATTGTAACTTGCCTTGAAATGTATGAAAATTTAAAATTTTATATTTTTTATGGACAAGTCAACATTTAAGGAAAAAGAAATACATTTCCAATCAATAATGTGATCTACACAAAAAAAGTTAATGTGTATAAGAATGAGAATTGTAAGCATATAGCAGTTGATGTTGTATCCTAAGATATATTCATGCTTTTTATAGGACAAAGTTATTGCAAACATAGTTTATTTTTTTATAAAAACAAAAATTTATTCATGCCGAGTTTCATGGAGAAAATAAAGCCAATTAGCTGCTTTCCTCTGAAATATAACCAACTGCTATGCACTAAATATTTATTACATTATCGTCGTTTCATGTATGTTTAATAAAAAAGGAGTGAGCCATTTGATTTTTGAAAATGTACCGCTGGATTGTGTTCATACTATTTTTTTTAATCATGTACTAAAATTTCCATGTTTGTTTATGGTTGTGTTTATATCGGCTTTACTCTGTTTGTATTATCTACTGACTTAGGTATCTAACAACGTTTAATGTAATCTGAATCTGGTGCAATAATACTACCCTCATCCAAGTTATATAATACGATGCCTTATGCTATGTGTGTACTGTTTACTTTGGCTATGCGAAACTTTTGTCGTCGTACGGTGCAATGCATCAAGCACAATATTTTGGTTTTATACCGTATGACAAGTACTTATACATTATAGCGTCTGTACTTAATATTGCACTTTCTGATTAGGGCCACATGATTTCAACAACATGTAGTTTTAACGCATATACATAGAGGATGAAAAATATTGCTTTATTCAAACAATTTAAAATTTCACGCCATACTTTTCCCTGAACGATTAAAACTCACACCATTAAAAATAAAAGCATGCCATATTTAAGTTATATGCATAATAAGATTTGGTGCCACACCTTCATCCAGTTCTATAATGGCATGTATGAATGCACTGATTTCACGATGACCGTGTGCGAAGCACGGGTTCACACTAGTGTTATTAATGGTTAAGTATTATCCCTTCATGTTTTAGACTTAACCCCATTCCTTTATCACAACCTGATGGTTAAGTGTTCAAGTTTACTTAACCCCTACGATCTAGCCTAGCTAACATATTAAATTGGCTAAGTGTATTAGATTTTACTTAACCCCAACCTCTGGTCTAGTTAACATGTTAATTTGGCTAAGTGTATTAACTTTGCTTAACCCCAACCTCTAGTCTAGTTAACATGTTAATTTGGCTAAGTGTATTAACTTTACTTAACCCCTACAAATATTGTCTTGTTACCTTGAGTCTGGTTAAGTGTTTCTATGGACTTAGCCCTCCCATTCTAGCTTAACTGTGTTAAGTTGGTTAAGTGTTCCTATGGACTTAACCCTCCCATTCTAGCTTAACTGTGTTAAGTGTTTTTATGAACCTAACCCCACCCATCAGTTTAGTTGTCATGTTGAACTGGTTAAGTGTCTTAGTTAACTTAACCCTACCATTCTTGTTCTAGCTTTAATTAAGTAGATTAAAGCCACGACCACTCACATTAGACAGATATTGTTGCGAATACTGGATGTGCCGGTTGGTTCCGGGCAGGTTTACATCGCAACTCAGTCTAACCTCGGGTTAGGCATATTCGTGTTTTCTAAATTCAAAGGGTTTTGATTAGTTTTCAATTCAGGTTTTGAAAGTAACCATCTCGTCCGTCGGATCAGTTAGGGATAGCCAGGGAGAGCAGGAAACTTGTATTTTCCAAATCCAGACCTAGACACTATCCTCTCTGTCACCCTAGAACTTTCTGGTGTGTTATTAAAAGAGATGTCGTTTAACAAACCTTTAATTTGTCTAAGTTTACATTTCTCATTTAGAACAAATTCTATAAGTAAATTATTCCTAATTTACTTATTTCCTAATTCCCCTTTTAATGTAAATTGTCAACATTCATTCTTATGGCCCATTTTTTCCTCTAAATCATGTTTATGCTTTTTGGTATGTAAACTATACCAAATCAAGTGTCAGTAACCATGATTTTGCTAAACCTGCCAATTACTCCCTATTATGGCCAATTTCAAATTTAGGCCAATATATTTACCGTTCCAAATTAGCTAATCCAATTCCAATTCAACATTCTAATTCATGTCAAACTAGACTTATTACTCTAGTTCACTATTCATGTAAATGCTAGATTTACATGTCGATACTAGATTCAGGCTACTCAATCTATAGTTCATGTCAAATTTATCCAACTTGCATTCTTATGAACATGCCATAATGCGTGTTCCCAATTTATGCCAATTTCCAAGTTAAACTACGCTTTTAGTAAATTTCATATTTTTCTCAAACCGCATTCCCACTGTTCGTATAATCGTGATTCAGTCTAGATTTATAAATAAAGCTAGGTTCGTAGAAAATAGGGAATGAACCAAGGATGCTACGCGAAAGATAGACATACTAACTAGCATAAAAAGGGTTGAATAACGACGTCGGTTCAAGAACATGGGTAGACCTAACTTAATAGGTAAATTCCCAAGGTCTAAAACCAAAGAAAAACCAAGAATATACAGAATAGGGACGTAGGTTCAAGAACATGGGTAGACCTAACTTAATAGGTAAATTCCCAAGGTCTAAAACCAAAGAAAACCAAGAATAGACAGAATAGAAAGATCAGGTTTAGACCCAATTTCACAGCAACCTTTTCCTAGTCAGAAATCATAGGTGTTTAGTCACAGTTGTCCTTGTTATGTCATAGGCAATAGTTTATGTTTCCAAATCAAAAGCATAAGCTTAGTCAAGGAAATAATTCTCATAGTCACAGTCACAGTCATAGGAAATGTCCATAGTCATAGGCAATGTTCATAGTCATATGCAACGTTCACAGTAATAGGCAATGTTCATAGTCAAAGGGGCATACAGTCTTATTTGTCCTTGAATCATAACAGTTCTTGATTAGGTCCAAGAATATAGGCACTGATTCGAATAGAGAGAGAGAGAGAGATTTGGCATATTCTTTTATTCCTTTAATTTCATGTCATGAACAAAGAAAAACGTTCAAATCTAAAAATAACTGACTTACAGAGATTAGATTAGAATAGAAAGGAGGCGTTGCTATGATTCGTGCGACGTTTAGCCTTTAATCCTTATCTTGAAGCTTTGAATCTCTTCTAGACAACTTGAGCAGCATAACCTTGTCTTGGATTTTTTTGTATTATCTTCTTATTTTTATATTTTCTCAGAGGCAGCATAAGGATAGAAAAGAATTGTGAATAGAGAAGAAGAACGGGGCTGTTTATATAGTGTTAGGCGGACGAACCTGGTCAGAATGGCGTCTAGATACAGAAGAACGAACTGGGTGTAGAAAACTGGATTCGGGACCCAGGTCGACACCCATGTCGACTGGGCAGTCGACATGGGGGGGTTGGTGTCAACTGCGCAGTCGACACCCCTGTCGACTTGACCTGGGCGGGAATTTTCCCGTCCTGCCCCCTGTGTGTTTTGAATTCGAATTTGGCTCTACTTTTTAAACTGTTTTGAACTTGGAATTTTCTAAAAACTTTGAAGGGCCATATCTTGGTCATACGGACTCCGATTTTCGAAAATTCAGACTCTATTTCGCGTATTTTTCTAAGACGAACGCAATGGCGTAGCCCGTTTCCCTTGATTTTGATTTTAACTCTTAATTCTGCCTTGATTCGTGAATCTTAGTGTTATAGAATTACGGGGTGTTACATTCTCCCCCACTTAAAAGGATTTCGTCCCCGAAATCTCCAGGTTAGGAAGAATTTGTCCTACCATCCAATCACCCATCTACTCAACCATTCAATCACAGGCATTCATTGTCCTTAAAAGATTTCTAATGCCTTCATGTTCATATGCATAGTGTGTGTACATGTCTTTATCTAATGCAAAATCAGGCGGTCTACTGATTCAGTTGACCTCCTTAATGCGAGTCATGTCAGTGCCATGCGTCCAATCATGTATGCAAGCATCCCTAGTTATGTAAATACTACATGCGTGCACGGCCATTCATCCATATGCAACATCCATATGATAACCTATCAAGCTCAACTTACAAACAAAACATATATGTAAATGAAATATGAAAGCATCCGAACTGAGCTAGTGCTTAATACGTATGCATATGCATCCACGAGCAACCATTAGCAACCACTTGCAATCACCAACCATAACATGTTTCAAACACATGTTTACATCCATTGGCTTCTACCTAAGGATCGAAGATACGACCTAGGTGATATACTTCGGAAAGAGAGAAACAATTATGCGTAAAGCTCCTACACAAAGAAATCAAGGATGCACCCTTAAGAAAATGACGCTAGTATCTAGCCTTCTTGAGCTTTACTCCACTGTATCTTAACTAATTTAACTTCACGATTGTGAAGTTTCTGACCTCCAATTCCAAAATAAACAGATGTCAATCACGGTACCATGTATATGTACTAAGATGATTAGAGGTCTCCCTCTTATCCACCATGCCATAACTATAGGGGTTGAAAGGTTACTACGTGCTTTTTAGAGTACCTGCCACAACTATTCATCTCTCACGCAAACCATCCTAGTCGAACTCGACATTCCTCAAGTACAAGCCCCAAAGGCCTAAACCAATATCAGACAAACACCCAAGGAATATCTCCTCTGAATTTAGACGATCCTTGTGAGATGATATAAGCAAACTCGATAGCTATCCTCAAATCCCTACTAACCAAAAATAAACTGGTCGGACCACCAATTGGATTTGAGACTCTAGTGGGATTTTTCAAGTATTATGGTGCAGAGACTCAACTGTGGAAGTGGATATGAACAAATGTGAAGCGCTAAAACCAAAGGAAATAGTACGAACAGCAAAACTAGACTCTTCCAACAGAACTTTACTACCTTTCTCCTAGGTAGGCTTGGTGGTGAAAGTATGTAATTGCCCTTCCGAAAATCTTGTTCCTTGTTCTTGCCTGTAACACCCCGAATTTCGGTTAATGTTAAAATTCACTAATTACAGAACAAATAATCTCAGGTGTGAGAATTGGGGAAAACGAGCTGCGTCATTGCGTTCGTCTCGGAAAAATACGCAAAATAGAGTCCGAGTTTTCGAGAATCGGAGTCCGTATGGCCCAGTTATGGCCCAATGAAGTTTGCAGAAAATTCAAAGTTTAAAACAGATTTAAAAATTCAAGTTCAAATTTCAAAATTGGGCCATTGGGCGCAGGCGGGGAAAATTCCCGCCTGGCTACCCAAGTCGACAGGCCTGTCGACTGGGCAGTCGACTTGGCTAGACCAAGTCGACAGCCCTGTCGACTTGGGTGTCGACAGGGGGTGCCCGGCCAGTATGGCCTGGTGCACCATTTCAGTGTGTGGGCTGTGTTTTGGGGCTGGTTTCTGGAAGCTTCCGAGATCTGATGGTCCTAATCTAACCTAGGGTTGATCTAAGGGCCTAAAACACATCCTAATCCTATAAATAAGACCCTAAGCTAGCCCTAAATGATCATAATCCTATCTCCTAACTAAACTATGCCAAAATTTTCCATGATCATGGCCTCCACTTAAAACCCTAGCCTCCATCCTATTTCTAAACTATTTCTATGAAGGCTTTCATGTTCATACAAGCATCTTTGAGTTGTATGAGTGATCATTAGCTTGCATTCATCATCAAGTTGCAAGCTTTATGTTCAAGGCTAGAGTTTTTGGGTAATTTGTGGCAAGGGTTTGCTTATGGGAACTTAGTGGTGAGTTCCTATAGCTTTAATAATCAATTGTTAAATTGATTATGGTAGGATATGATAAGACATGGCTATGTTTGTGGATAAATGTGTTTATGCAAGTTTAGTATAGTGTATGTTATATGTTTTGCAAGTTTTATGCTACATGCAAGTTTAATGCCATGTTTTATGATGCAAAACACTATGTTGAACATTTATGCATAGGTAACATGTTATGCAAACTATATGTGAGAGTATATGCAAGTTATATGTAACATGATATGCAAGTTATGCATGTGGTTTTATGCATGCTAATTATTTGGTTTTATGCATGCTAAGTATTTGGTTTTATGCATGCTAAGTATTTGGTTTTGTGCATGCTAAGTATTTGGTTTTGTGCATGCTAAGTATGTGGTTTTGTGCATGCTAAGTATTTGGTTTTATGCATGCTAAGTGTTTGGTTTTATGCAAGTTATGATGCAAGTTCATATGCAAAGTTATGATGCAAGTTCATATGCAAAGTTATGATGCAAGTTCATATGCAAAGTTATGATGCAAGGTCATATGCAAGTTTGTCTCTTTTTATGATATGCATAATATATGCAAGTTTGCCTCTATGTATAACATAAGTACATGTGCAAGTTCATCCCTTTTAGACCTATGACATGTATGCAAGTTGACACCTTTATGATAGGTCTATGACATGAACACTTAAGCAAGTTACCCTCTTTATGACATATGCAAGTTTGGGTTGGTTATTTATGCAAGTTGGGTTTATGGTCATATATACAAGTTGACACCTTTTAAACCCATGATAATGCTAATGATATACTAAGTTGAACCCATTGTGTGTATGATGAATCTTCTCTTTTGAAGTATGTCATGTTAACGTATTTACGTGGGGACGATGGGGTAAAAATTAATGAACACATAAAATTGTGTGAAGTAGGTATGATTAAACATACCGTAAAGTGGATGGACATAATTGGGAATTTACCTATTAAGTTAGGTCTACCCATATTATGGAATTGGGAATTTACCTATTGAATTAGGTCTACCCATATTCTTAAATATTTATAATTAATTAGGGATAATTAATACAAATTATGGGGGTGATTAATTAGGTGTAATTAATCTACTAAGACACGAGGTTGGACCCTTTTGTAGCATAAGACTGCCCGGAACCGACCGGCAAATCCAGCGGCTACAAATGATTGGCCCAATGTGGGAGGTCTTAGTCATAAACTAAATACGTGACAAGTGTAAAGACACGAGGTTAGACTCTTTTATGGTGTAAGGCTGCCCGGAGCCAACCGGCATATCCAGCTGCCATAAAAGACAGTCTAATGTGAGAGGTCTTTACAAAGGCTACGATCTTAATTAATTAAGAAACACTTAACCAAATTAGCATGTAGTGGGGCATGAGGGGTTAAGTGAGTGCCTTGGGTGGCATGTAGTAACTAGTGGGGGTGCCTTGGGTGGCATGAGGAAACTAGTGGGTTGCCTTGGGTGGCAATAGAAAATACGATTAGAATACTTAACCAAAGTGGAACATGTAATTAAACATGATTAAAGGGTTAAGTAAGTGCCTTGGGTGGCATGTGGGAATTAAGTAAGTGCCTTGGGTGGCATGTGGGAATTAAGCAAGTGCCTTGGGCGGCATGTGGAAATCTAGTGAGGGCCTTAAGTGCCAATTGAAATATAATTAAATGACAAGCTTAAGTAGTAGCTTGTGGGGGCCTTAAGTGGCAATTGAAATATGATTAAATGACAAGCTTAAGAAGTAGCTTGTGGGGGCCTTAAGTGCCAATTGAAATATGATTAAATGACAAGCTTAAGAAGTAGCTTGTGGAGGCCGTAAGTGGCTATTAAAATATGATTAAAAGACTTAACCAAAAATTTGTAACATGTAGGTGGACATGGTTAACGGGTTAAGTAGATAAAATGACAAGCTTAGGTGGGTAGCTTGTGGGGGCCCATTTCAACCAATATCCCAAACGTATCTTTGTGGGCTCGACCCAAGTCGAGGACGGGACACGCATATTGGGCTTGACTATAAGAGGCCAAAACAGGGTAGCGGTGGCAACGCGAGTCCAACGGGTTTCATATGCGTGTGTGGACCCGGGCTGGTAGGTAAGACGTTGTTGCATCGTGTAGGAATAAGCCGTGCACCATTGATTATCGGGTTGCCACTTTGGGGAGTGATACACCCCACTGTGGGGCCAGCACGGGTATCTACGGTAGGGAGCCGATCGCTTGGGAGTAGTGGGTACACCTAGTGGAGATAGGGGCAGACGGCACCTATGTAGTCAGCTAGGGGTACACGAAACTACTGGGTAAAATTACTAAGTACACTTAGTGGGATTAACCTTTAAGTAGGAATTACCCTTGGGTGGGTAGAACTGGTGTGGTGCAATGTAGGAATTACCCTTGGGTGGGTAGATCTGGGGTGGTGCAATCTGGTAATTATCCTTGGGTGGATAAATGCGTCTTTTTGATTATCTTAGAACATCCTGTGTTTAGTTGGCTACTTAGTGTAGTCATTATCCCCAGAGGTACCGTACCTTGTTTATATCATACCCAAATTACTTTAATGATAGTATTGTTAGGGTTATAGGACTCACTCAGACTTATGTCTGACCCCGTTGTTTCTTTATTTTTTCCCAACCCTCAGGTTTTCAGGGTGGGCCTAGCACTAGTGGGCTTTGATCAGACTGCTTTATCCATCTTTTGGAGCTTGGACCGTGGATGTAAAGCTCAGTTTATCTTTTCTATTATGGCTATTAGGTTATGTAGTGGGATTATGTACTTTTATTTTTATCAGGATGGATATTATGTACTTGACTCTTATTTATGGTTTCGGTGTAACCAAACATGTTTTACTTTCCGCTGAAATGAAATGATGTTTTAAAATTCTCAAGTATTACTTATATCTGTCTTGTTGTAATTTTTCTGTTCTATATTCACTTAAAATACTCCACCGATGTTATGGCATTCCCTTAGTGAGTGACCGTAGCGGGTGTGGGGTGTTACACGTGGTATCAGAGCTTAAGGTTACCAGAACAGATAAAATTTTTAGAAAAACTATTTTCTAAGAATATCTTTGAAAGGAGTATTTTCAAAAACATGTCTTTTAAGAGAAAAGTTTTTGAAAGAAAATCATAATCCCCGATAGCCATATCTTTATCTTTCGAATTCTCCGGTTTGAATCTCTTCCTCTCTCGTTTTGAGCTTCCCCTCCGTGTATAGATGATCCTTCTAAGATAGATAAGAATGGAAAACCACTTCAAGGGACTTAGATGATAGTCAGATTAGAAGTTGGTTCAAGAAGGAGGAGGACTGGTAGGTATCTATTGGATAGGCGATGGGAGGAAGGCTCAAATAGTTGTTTGGTTAATGTAGGATGAAACCTCATTGGTAGGAGGTTACGAGTGGAGAATGGGATGAAGAAGGCGAATAGTTATCCTTTTGGGAGGAATAGGACATCTTATTAGGATTGTCCAAAGAGGCAAGGGCAGGGTACGGAATCTCCTGGAGGGTGGTTGTATTCCCTCACGGCTAGGGTACCAGATGGGGATAGGACCGTCTAGGTTGGAATTTGGATTTCTTTATTATCCGATTCGAACTTTATTTGATTCTGACGCATCGAGTTCGTTTATCTCATCATTGTTAGTTGAGTCACTGCACTTAGACACCAGTTAGTAGATGATCCCTTGGTTGTTTCAAACCCAATTGGGGCTCCATGATGTGTTTGGGTTTGAAAGTTGCTATACTTAGCGTTGAGTTTAGATGTGATGCTTTTGGGCTTCACGAGCTATGGGTTAGTTTTGGGCATGGACTGGTTATCCAGTAGGGGTGCCGTTCTTGATTTTGAAGGGAGAGTTGTTAGGCTTATGACCCGCTTGGGTAACACTCTCGGGATCTTTTGTAATCCCATGGAATCTGTTATGCTAAGTTATCTAGAATCGCTTGACACGTCGGTCAAGAGTTTGCGATCTGTTAGAGTGGTCCGGGAATACTCAGATGTGTTGAGGAGGTGAAGGGCTTACCTCCGGAGTGGGAGATTGACTTCCGAATATATCTGGTGGACAATGCCAAACCAGTATCTTGGCCAGGGTGCCACATGGCTCCTCGTGAGAGGAGGGAACTCCATAAGCAAGTAGGCGATTTGCTTGAGAAGGGGTTCATAAGACGAAGTATGTCGGAGTGGGGTGCTCCAGTAGTTTTTGCTATGAAGGCGGATGGGTCCCTCAGACTTTGTGTAGGTTATAGGGAGTTTAACAAGATAACAAAGAAGAATAGACACCCATTGCCGAGGATTGATGATCTCTTTGATCAGTTGGTTGGCGCCTCAGTGTTTTTGTAGTAGGACTTAGCCACGGGGTTTCATCAGTTGAGAGTGGCTGAGCATAGTATAGAGAAGACTGCCTTTAGGACTCCGGATGATTTTTTTTTATGAGTGGTTGGTGATGCCATTTGGTTTGACGAACGCCCCCGCATACTTTGTTGATTTGATGAGAAGGGTGTTCAGGGAGTACCTAAATAAGTTCGTGACATCTGGGTCTTTTCTAGGGGCGAAATAAGTTTTCGTGTGTGCTTAGTAGGTTGAGCAAAGCCAGTTATGGAAAAACGGTGGTTTTGGAGCGAGACTGGCGAGGACATCCAAAGTTGGTCAAAGGCTTAATTACTTAGCCATTTTTACTAGTATCATCTCACGTAGGCCGTCTGAGCTCGAAGGAGATATCCCTTGGGTGTTTGTCTGATATTGGTTTAGGCCTTTGGGACTTGCATTTGGGGGATGTCGAGTTCGACTAGGGTGGTCTGCGTGAGAGATGGACAGTTGGGATGATTTTGGATGGGAGTCTTAGCATTCTATGAGTTTGAGATAGTGTGTACCCATGGCAAGGGTAACGTGGTGGTGGACGCCTTAAGTAGAAAAAGGTTGTCCTTGAGTTCATTGTTCGTTGAACGATGGAGCTTGGAATTTATTTCGATGTTTGACTTTAGACCTTCCGTTGACCTTGTACCCGGTTTGCTAGCCTCCTTGGAGGTTAGGCCTACTCTTTTGGGATGAATTGACGAGGCATAGCGAGACGACCCACAGTTGGTTAAGTTAGTAGAGAAGCTCATGAGGAGGGGGTCGTCCAGCCATTTGAGTAGGTACACCCTAGATGGTAAGGGGTGGTTGTGTAGAGACGGTAGACTTTGTGTACCACAAACGAGGGTTTGAGGAAGGCTATACTTGTTGATGCACATCGGTCGAAAATGACCATTCATCCGGGTGGGGACAAGATGTACCAAGACATGAAGCGAATTTTCTTTTGGGCCGGTATGAAGAAAGATGTGGCCGAGTATGTCGCTAGATGCTTGGTGTGCTAGCAAGTGAAAGCGGAGCAGAAGAAACCCGGCGGGTTGCTTCACCCGTTGGAGGTTCCGCTATGGAAGTGGGATAGTGTCTCGATGGATTACCAAGATCGAGGAAGGGTAATACGGGAATTTGGGTGGTAGTAGACAGACTTACTAAGAGCGCCCATTGTATACCCGTGAAGAGTAAGAGAACTGCTCCATGGCTAGCTTCAGTTTACATTCGAGAGATTATTAGATTGCATGGTGTACCTTCCAGTATAGTGAGCAATCGAGATCCTATCTTCACTAGAGAGTTTTGGAAGAGTTTGCAAGAGGCGGTAGGGACTCAGTTGTGTTTGAGTACCGCATATCATCCTCAGACGGACGGTCAGACCGAGAGGGTGAATTGTATTTTAGAAGACCTTCTGAGACAATGTATCTTGGATTTTGGAGGTACATGGGAAGAGCATCTTCCATTGGTGGAGTTGCCCGACAGACTTAGTGGTGTACATGATGTATTCCATGTGAGGAAGTGCCTACATGAGACCGCAGAGGCGGTAGAGCCGAGCTTACTTAAAGAAGTAAAGGTAAAGCATGACGTTATTATTCGACGAGCTCCTACCCGCATCCTTGGGTCAGAAATTAGGAAGTTGAGAAACATAGAGGTTCGTCTAGTCAAAGTAAAAAGGGGAGAAGGTGAGAACAGTGCTACTTGGGAGACAGAAGCGAAGATGCATTCGTTATACCCATTCCTTTTTGAGGGTATGTCCTTTAAACATCTCCTTTATCGTTTGTCTAGTGCTTATCTTATCTTTAGTATGCCCCTCATTAGTACCTTTGACCTTTAGATAGGGTAAACCTATGGTTGAAACATGTGTTTGAGACATGTTATGTTTGATGGATGCATGTGGATGCAAGTGGTTGCTAGTGGTTGCTCGTGGATGCATATACACACACTCTAGACACTAGATCGGCTCAATCGCTTCATATTGCATATTGCATATAATTGTGTGTAGGTAGTTATATTTATGGATGTATAATGATTGTGTTATCATATGGATGATGCATTTTGGTGAATGATTGTGCACTCATGTAGATATTGTATGTGTCGATAGGGTTCCCTCGCATACATAATGGATGCATGGCACTATCATGGTTTGCATATGTTCATACATTAGATAGGGAACATATACACACACTTTTTGCATATGCTCATACATCATTAGAAATTGTTTTAAGGACAATGGATGCCCGTGTTTGATGGATTGAGTAGATGGATGTTTGGATGGTAGGATATGCATTCTCCTTAGCTTAGAGATTTCGGGGACGAAATCCTTTAAGGAGGGGAGAATGTAACACCCCGAATTTCGGTTAATGTTAAAATTCACTAATTACAGAACAAATAATCTCAGGTGTGAGAATTGGGGGAAACGGGCTGCGTCATTGCGTTCGTCTCGGAAAAATACGCAAAATAGAGTCCGAGTTTTCGAGAATCGGAGTCCGTATGGCCCAGTTATGGCCCAATGAAGTTTGCAGAAAATTCAAAGTTTAAAACAGATTTAAAAATTCAAGTTCAAATTTCAAAATTGGGCCATTGGGCGCAGGCGGGGAAAATTCCCGCCTGGCTACCCAAGTCGACAGGCCTGTCGACTGGGCAGTCGACTTGGCTAGACCAAGTCGACAGCCCTGTCGACTTGGGTGTCGACAGGGGGTGCCCGGCCAGTATGGCCTGGTGCACCATTTCAGTGTGTGGGCTGTGTTTTGGGGCTGGTTTCTGGAAGCTTCCGAGATCTGATGGTCCTAATCTAACCTAGGGTTGATCTAAGGGCCTAAAACACATCCTAATCCTATAAATAAGACCCTAAGCTAGCCCTAAATGATCATAATCCTATTTCCTAACTAAACTATGCCAAAATTTTCCATGATCATGGCCTCCACTTAAAACCCTAGCCTCCATCCTATTTCTAAACTATTTCTATGAAGGCTTTCATGTTCATACAAGCATCTTTGAGTTGTATGAGTGATCATTAGCTTGCATTCATCATCAAGTTGCAAGCTTTATGTTCAAGGCTAGAGTTTTTGGGTAATTTGTGGCAAGGGTTTGCTTATGGGAACTTAGTGGTGAGTTCCTATAGCTTTAATAATCAATTGTTAAATTGATTATGGTAGGATATGATAAGACATGGCTATGTTTGTGGATAAATGTGTTTATGCAAGTTTAGTATAGTGTATGTTATATGTTTTGCAAGTTTTATGCTACATGCAAGTTTAATGCCATGTTTTATGATGCAAAACACTATGTTGAACATTTATGCATATGTAACATGTTATGCAAACTATATGTGAGAGTATATGCAAGTTATATGTAACATGATATGCAAGTTATGCATGTGGTTTTATGCATGCTAAGTATTTGGTTTTATGCATGCTAAGTATTTGGTTTTATGCATGCTAAGTATTTGGTTTTGTGCATGCTAAGTATGTGGTTTCGTGCATGCTAAGTATTTGGTTTTATGCATGCTAAGTGTTTGGTTTTATGCAAGTTATGATGCAAGTTCATATGCAAAGTTATGATGCAAGTTCATATGCAAAGTTATGATGCAAGTTCATATGCAAAGTTATGATGCAAGTTCATATGCAAAGTTATGATGCAAGGTCATATGCAAGTTTGTCTCTTTTTATGATATGCATAATATATGCAAGTTTGCCTCTATGTATAACATAAGTACATGTGCAAGTTCATCCCTTTTAGACCTATGACATGTATGCAAGTTGACACCTTTATGATAGGTCTATGACATGAACACTTAAGCAAGTTACCCTCTTTATGACATATGCAAGTTTGGGTTGGTTATTTATGCAAGTTGGGTTTATGGTCATATATACAAGTTGACACCTTTTAAACCCATGATAATGCTAATGATATACTAAGTTGAACCCATTGTGTGTATGATGAATCTTCTCTTTTGAAGTATGTCATGTTAACGTATTTACGTGGGGACGATGGGGTAAAAATTAATGAACACATAAAATTGTGTGAAGTAGGTATGATTAAACATACCGTAAAGTGGATGGACATAATTGGGAATTTACCTATTAAGTTAGGTCTACCCATATTATGGAATTGGGAATTTACCTATTGAATTAGGTCTACCCATATTCTTAAATATTTGTCATTAATTAGGGATAATTAATACAAATTATGGGGGTGATTAATTAGGTGTAATTAATCTACTAAGACACGAGGTTGGACCCTTTTGTAGCATAAGACAGCCCGGAACCGACCGGCAAATCCAGCGGCTACAAATGATTGGCCCAATGTGGGAGGTCTTAGTCATAAACTAAATACGTTACAAGTGTAAAGACACGAGGTTAGACTCTGTTATGGTGTAAGGCTGCCCGGAGCCAACCAGCATATCCAGCTGCCATAAAAGACAGTCTAATGTGAGAGGTCTTTACAAAGGCTACGATCTTAATTAATTAAGAAACACTTAACCAAATTAGCATGTAGTGGGGCATGAGGGGTTAAGTGAGTGCCTTGGGTGGCATGTAGTAACTAGTGGGGGTGTCTTGGGTGGCATGAGGAAACTAGTGGGTTGCCTTGGGTGGCAATAGAAAATACGATTAGAATACTTAACCAAAGTGGAACATGTAATTAAACATGATTAAAGGGTTAAGTAAGTGCCTTGGGTGGCATGTGGGAATTAAGTAAGTGCCTTGGGTGGCATGTGGGAATTAAGCAAGTGCCTTGGGCGGCATGTGGAAATCTAGTGAGGGCCTTAAGTGCCAATTGAAATATAATTAAATGACAAGCTTAAGTAGTAGCTTGTGGGGGCCTTAAGTGGCAATTGAAATATGATTAAATGACAAGCTTAAGAAGTAGCTTGTGGGGGCCTTAAGTGCCAATTGAAATATGATTAAATGACAAGCTTAAGAAGTAGCTTGTGGGGGCCGTAAGTGGCTATTAAAATATGATTAAAAGACTTAACCACAAATTTGTAACATGTAGGTGGACATGGTTAACGGGTTAAGTAGATAAAATGACAAGCTTAGGTGGGTAGCTTGTGGGGGCCCATTTCAACCAATATCCCAAACGTATCTTTGTGGGCTCGACCCAAGTCGAGGACGGGACACGCATATTGGGCTTGACTATAAGAGGCCAAAACGGGGTAGCGGTGGCAACGTGAGTCCAACGGGTTTCATATGCATGTGTGGACCCGGGCTGGTAGGTAAGACGTTGTTGCATCGTGTAGGTATAAGTCATGCACCATTGATTATCGGGTTGCCACTTTGGGGAGTGATACACCCCACTGTGGGGCCAGCACGGGTATCTACGGTAGGGAGCCGATCGCTTGGGAGTAGTGGGTACACCTAGTGGAGATAGGGGCAGACGGCACCTATGTAGTCAGCTAGGGGTACACGAAACTACTGGGTAAAATTACTAAGTACACTTAGTGGGATTAACCTTTAAGTAGGAATTACCCTTGGGTGGGTAGAATTGGTGTGGTGCAGTGTAGGAATTACCCTTGGGTGGGTAGATCTGGGGTGGTGCAATCTGGTAATTATCCTTGGGTGGATAAATGCGTCTTTTCGATTATCTTAGAACATCCTGTGTTTAGTTGGCTACTTAGTGTAGTCATTATCCCCATAGGTACCGTACCTTGTTTATATCATACCCTAATTACTTTAATGATTGTATTGTTAGGGTTATAGGACTCACTCAGACTTATGTCTGACCCCGTTGTTTCTTTATTTTTTCCCAACCCTCAGGTTTTCAGGGTGGGCCTAGCACTAGTGGGCTTTGATCAGACTGCTTTATCCATCTTTTGGAGCTTGGACCGTGGATGTAAAGCTCAGTTTATATTTTCTATTATGGCTATTAGGTTATGTAGTGGGATTATGTACTTTTATTTTTACCAGGATGGATATTATGTACTTGACTCTTATTTATGGTTTCGGTGTAACCAAACATGTTTTACTTTCCGCTGAAATGAAATGATGTTTTAAAATTCTCAAGTATTACTTATATCTGTCTTGTTGTAATTTTTCTGTTCTATATTCACTTAAAATACTCCACCGATGTTATGGCATTCCCTTAGTGAGTGACCGTAGCGGGTGTGGGGTGTTACATTGCCCTTGTCTTTAATTATATGCCCTATCATACCCTAGCAAAGATACTTCCTCTTGTCTTAGGTTTTATGATTTCTTTCTCCTTCGTGAGCTAAATCTACATCCATGAATTCCTCATCCTCGGGTTGTGCTCCTTAGCCAAACTCCTCATCCCCTTCCGTGTGTAGTCATGTTGACAAATCTCTCGAAAGTTGCTTCCATCGTACAGAAAACCCTATAAGCTTGAAAGAAAAACTAGCCGTAGGTGAAACAACTACAGCTATGGATGGAAGCTGGGCACTACTTCGCCCATAGATGAGGTTACCTCCTAGGAAGCCAGGAGCCCCAGAGACTCAAGAAAGAAGGAGACAAGAATTTAAACAGAGGAAGAGAAGATAATGCGTATGGCTTTTGAGGAATATGCTTTTAAAACAAATCTTTTCTTTTGAAAATGCTTCTTTTAAAATCGTTTTGAAAATAATTTTTCAAATCTTTTATCTGATTCGGTAACCTTCAGCTCTGATACCACGTGTAACACCCCACGTCCGTTAGTGTCACTCACAAAGGGAATGCACTAAGTTCTATGGAGCATTTTAAGGTAAAAGATGCAGATAAATTACAAGACAGACAAAAATTAAACATCGGAAAATAAAACTTTACTTTATTGATAAAATAGTTTGTACAATGATTTCTTTACAATATCAGAGTATCATATGTCTTACAAAATAAAGAAGCATGAAAATACATTTATATTCCCCAAGTTCAGCAAGAGCCAGCCATAGCATCTGAAAAGAGAATCCAAGCAAACTTCGACAAATCTTCAAGCTGGGAAAGAGTGACATTCCAACTTAACCTGAGCTATACTATTCACTCCTCTACTACCTGGGGGGGGAATGGAAGAAAAGAAGACGAAAGAAAAACAGAGTCAGACATAAAGCCTGAGTAAGTTCAGTAACTTCTAGCATGTGAACATGGAGAAACAAAACGACATGAATTAACTGAATACAAGATAACACCATGATGATAGGGTCAGCAAGGTCACAAGATTAACACAAGATAGTTACAAGGTATGCTAAGATAAGATAAACTGGATATGCTCCAATACTTCGCCGCTTCGCTATTTCCTTGTTATACTGATTTCTATATCTCTGCACCACCTAACTAATGTCCCAACTAGTAACGATAACGCGATCCCAATCCCTGTATTTTCCATCGCCTTCAGGCATATATTTATTATTTGTTACCTAGATTTAATCTAGGGTTTTCTACCAAGTGCCTTCTAGATTTAACTAGAGTTTACGTTATCCACCGAACGCTTCTCGGATTCAGGATTTATGCCACCTAGTCCAACTAGTGCTACCATGTCGAACGATGCCCCCAAGTCTAGGACACACTACCTAGAGTGGTATATGTTCCTATACTTCCCCACGCATGTATCGCGAATCGTTATCGCTTGTCTAGATGCACATGTCCCATAATGTGCGGTCCGAGTCCTGTGTCAGGGCAAATCAAGAAATATAGAACTCGGTCGGGAGCTTTCAGATATCTGCCGATGCAGATGCTAAGGTCTGTTTTTATTTCAGTGGCTATGGTCCCACTTGAACCCTCCCTCAACTAATGAAAGGCACCCTTTGTAAAATGAGAACTATACGCCGGCCCCCGGTGCCCCACTATCCTATGGCCATCCTCACCCATAACCAGATAGCAATTATGGTCTTTTGGAGTTCTCCGCCTTTCCGCTTCACGTATCTCGACTGACTCAAGATGGATGGTAGACGACGAGTTGCTATCACAGGGCTACCGTTTTCTCGCTGAATCACGCCGGTCCATCCTAGTCTTTAGGTTGCCACATATATTGCAACCAAGGCATACCCCTGGTTCTTCTACGCAGACCTTAACCTCTGTGAGCCCAGGAGGATCATCTGCAGCCTCACAGAGGGATACCAAGAGTACCCTCACGTCCCCTCGAAGCCTCGAGCTTCGTAACCCAATTCGTTGGAGCCTTCTCGGACGGACATTCGCTCCTTCCCGTGTTGTACTAAGAATTACTACTTAGTTCTCTTTCCCGTCAATTTGGGTTGGTTAAGTGTCATTAGTCAATTCAAGCTAACTTAACCCTCTTCACTTATCCTGATAAACTGGTTAAGTGTTATCAATAATTCATGTTGACTTAACCTTACCCTAAACCAAGTTATATTGGTTAAGTATTTCTTATTACTTAACCCTACCCCTTCACCCTGTATTGGTTAAGTGTTCCCTTTTAACTTAACCTTGCCCGTCTGTTTTAACTAACATGTTATTAATGGTTAAGTATTATCCCTTCATGTTATAGACTTAACCCCATTCCTTTATCACAACCTGATGGTTAAGTGTTCAAGTTTACTTTACCCCTACGGTCTAGCCCAGCTAACATATTAAATTGGCTAAGTGTATTAGATTTTACTTAACCCCAACCTCTGGTCTAGTTAACATGTTAATTTGGCTAAGTGTATTAACTTTACTTAACCCCAACCTCTAGTCTAGTTAACATGTTAATTTGGCTAAGTGTATTAACTTTACTTAACCCCTACAAATATTGTCTTGTTACCTTGAGTCTGGTTAAGTGTTTCTATGGACTTAGCCCTCCCATTCTAGCTTAACTGTGTTAAGTTGGTTAAGTGTTCCTATGGACTTAACCCTCCCATTCTAGCTTAACTGTGTTAAGTGTTTTTATGAACCTAACCCCACCCATCAGTTTAGTTGTCATGTTGAACTGGTTAAGTGTCTTAGTTAACTTAACCCTACCATTCTTGTTCTAGCTTTAATTAAGTAGATTAAAGCCACGACCACTCACATTTGACAAATATTGTTGCGAATATTGGACGTGCCGGTTGGTTCCGGGCAGGTTTACATCGCAACTCAGTCTAACCTCGGGTTAGGCATATTCGTGTTTTCTAAATTCAAAGGGTTTTGATTAGTTTTCAATTCAGGTTTTGAAAGTAACCATCTCGTCCGTCGGATCAGTTAGGGATAGCCAGGGAGAGCTGGAAACTTGTATTTTCCAAACCCAAGCCTAGACACTATCCTCTCTGTCACCCTAGAACTTTCTGGTGTGTTATTAAAAGAGATGTCGTTTAACAAACCTTTAATTTGTCTAAGTTTACATTTCTCATTTAGAACAAATTCTATAAGTAAATTATTCCTAATTTACTTATTTCCTAATTCCCCTTTTAATGTAAATTGTCAACATTCATTCTTATGGCCCATTTTTTCCTCTAAATCATGTTTATGCTTTTTGGTATGTAAACTATACCAAATCAAGTGTCAGTAACCATGATTTTGCTAAACCTGCCAATTACTCCCTATTATGGCCAATTTCAAATTTAGGCCAATATATTTACCGTTCCAAATTAGCTAATCCAATTCCAATTCAAC
Source organism: Allium sativum (assembly GCA_030737875.1). Lineage (NCBI taxonomy): Eukaryota > Viridiplantae > Streptophyta > Magnoliopsida > Asparagales > Amaryllidaceae > Allium > Allium sativum. The sequence continues at coordinate 381,624,996 of CM060920.1, forward strand.
ATTCTAATTCATGTCAAACTAGACTTATTACTCTAGTTCACTATTCATGTAAATGCTAGATTTACATGTCGATACTAGATTCAGGCTACTCAATCTATAGTTCATGTCAAATTTATCCAACTTGCATTCTTATGAACATGCCATAATGCGTGTTCCAATTTATGCCAATTTCCAAGTTAAAATACGCTTTTAGTAAATTTCATATTTTTTCCAAACCGCATTCCCACCGTTCGTATAATCGTGATTCAGTCTAGATTTATAAATAAAGCTAGGTTCGTAGAAAATAGGGAATGAACCAAGGATGCTACGCGAAAGATAGACATACTAACTGGCATAAAAAGGGTTAAATAACGACGTCGGTTCAAGAACATGGGTAGACCTAACTTAATAGGTAAATTCCCAAGGTCTAAAACCAAAGAAAAACCAAGAATAGACAGAATAGAGACGTAGGTTCAAGAACATGGGTAGACCTAACTTAATAGGTAAATTCCCAAGGTCTAAAACCAAAGAAAACCAAGAATAGACAGAATAGAAAGATCGGGTTTAGACCCAATTTCACAGCAACCTTTTCCTAGTCAGAAATCATAGGTGTTTAATCACAGTTGTCCTTGTTATGTCATAGGAAATAGTTTATGTTTCCAAATCAAAAGCATAAGCTTAGTCAAGGAAATAATTCTCATAGTCACAGTCATAGGCAATGTCCATAGTCATAGGCAATGTTCATAGTCATAGGCAACGTTCACAGTCATAGGCAATGTTCATAGTCAAAGGGGCATACAGTCTTATTTGTCCTTGAATCTTAACAGTTCTTGATTAGGTCCAAAAATATAGGCACTGATTCGAATAGAGAGAGAGAGAGAGAGAGAGAGAGATTTGGCATATTCTTTTATTCCTTTAATTTCATGTTACGAACAAAGAAAAACGTTCAAATCTAAAAATAACTGACTTACAGAGATTAGATTAGAATAGAAAGGAGGCGTTGCTATGATTCGTGCGACGTTTAGCCTTTAATCCTTATCTTGAAGCTTTGAATCTCTTCTAGACAACTTGAGCAGCATAACCTTGTCTTGGATTTTTTTGTATTATCTTCTTATTTTTATATTTTCTCAGAGGAAGCATAAGAATAGAAAAGAATTGTGAATAGAGAAGAAGACCGGGGCTGTTTATATAGTGTTAGGCGGACGAACCTGGTCAGAATTGCGTCTAGATACAGAAGAACGAACTAGGTGCAGAAAACTGGATTTCGGGACCCAGGTCGACACCCATGTCGACTGGGCAGTCGACATGGGGGGGTTGGTGTCGACTGCGCAGTCGACACCCCTGTCGACTTGACCTGGGCGGGAATTTTCCCGCCATGCCCCCTGTGTGTTTTGAATTCGAATTTGGCTCTAGTTTTTAAACTGTTTTGAACTTGGAATTTTCTGAAAACTTTGACGGGCCATATCTTGGTCATACGGACTTCGATTTTCGAAAATTCGGGCTCTATTTCGCGTATTTTTCCGAGACGAACGCAATGGCGTAGCCCGTTTCCCTTGATTTTGATTTTAACTCTTAAGTCTGCCTTGATTCGTGAATCTTAGTGTTACAGAATTACGGGGTGTTACAGTGTTCCTCCTTCCTTTAACACCTTTCCACCAATTAAATTTGAGATCTACATTAGAGAACCGAAGATCTACATCGTTGGAAGCTAGATCTACATCATTCTAAAGGGGAGATCATCGAAGTGAAGAGTTTGAATCAAATTCTTCACTGTACGGAATATTATTTCATTGCTTTTAGCTTGTTTTGGAGAATTGGTGAGTGATATGCATCTCTCACATGGATTCAATCAAGCATATGAGTATTTGATCTTATTTTTCATCAAATTCAAGTCATTTTCCTTAGATCTACATCATGGTATGTCTATTTTCATATGAATTACCATAGAATCTAATTTAACAACTTAAAAACGATAATTTTTTTGCTATTTCTTATGTTTTGCAAGTCAGATCTAGTTCATTTGTTCATTTATCATGATTTTGGTGAAATTTGCATAATTTGGTGAAAATCGTCATATTCACGTTGTTAGCGATTTCATAACATGCTTATGGTTGTGTTGGATGAATTGGATGAGTTGATTTCGTCAAATTTGTCGTTTGGTGAAGTTTTGGTTGAATTCGGGGGTGAATTGGGTCTGTCCACGTTTTGGGTCGGTCAGAAGTGGGTCGGTCGGCAGAAGTCTTGTCTTGGGGAATAAGTCAGAGTTGGGTCGGTCGGTCGGAAGTGGATCGATCGGCGCATGGAGATCTAGTTGAGGATGAACGGGTCGGTCGGGGTGATTAGGTCGTTGGTGCTTTTATATTTGGGTCGGTCGTGTTTCACGAAAGGTCGGGTCGGTCGGCCTGGATGTTGAGGGATGGGCCGGTCGGTTCGGAAGGTTTGGGTCGGTCGGCTCCAAGAAGATGGGTCGGTCGCACAGGGTTATTTCTAAAAATTATATTTTTCGGGTATGACCCATATTTAAATAAAAGGCCTGGAAAAAAATTCGGTGGCAACCCCCCGAACCCTAGCCGCAGTGCAGTGCTGTAATTTGGCTCACTGATGTTGTGACTTTGAAGTAAGTTTGTAACACCCCATGTCCATTAATGTCACTTACAAAGGGAATGCATCAATGTCTGTGAAGCGTTATTGTTGTATAGAACAGATAAATTACAAGAATAAATAAATAAAACAATACAGCGGAAGATAAAACTTATTTCATAGCATCATAACTCAAAACAAGATTACATAAGTAATTTCCAAAACCATTACAACAGGATCAATAGTCTTTTCCAAAAACTTCAAAGTACATAAAGAAGAAAATACTTAAATAACATAAATGCATAAATCCCCACTGGGCATAAGCAAAGTCATAAAGATGAGAGAGTCCAAAGCGATACATCTACTCTTTTCAAGCGACTGAAAGAAATCGGCACTAAGCTGTAGTATTCCCTCCTTGCAAACCTGAGGGGGGGAAAGGAAAGAAAAGAGGTGGAAACAAACGGGTCAGACATAAAGTCTGGCGAGTCCAGTAATTTTAACAAATAATAGGTAAGGTAAATGATCAATACATAAATAGGCATCATGATATGGTTGTAACTTAGATAAGGTAGATAAAAAGGATGGACAATATGATTTATCTCCTAAGTACTAAGACAATCCTACACCTTGGCTAAGCGAACAACCCTCCAAGTTCTAACCCCGAAGACCAAAGTCAATATCAGACTAGCACCCAAAGGACTATCCAACTCAACCAACATGTATTTCGTTACACCGCACTTTTGCTAAGTTACACCACATTACTTAATTACACCGCACATCTACTGGTCTCTTTTTACTAGAGGTCGATCCCTTCCTACTAACTGTACCCACATGACAAACTTGGTAGTTACTTGTACCCAGCTGCTATCGTAGGTGCTGACTTGCTCCTACCACTACTAATGTACCCTCAATCTACCCATTCGATCGGCTCCCTAAACCCCATAGGCACCCGTGCTGGCCCCACAGTGGGGTGTATCACTCTCCAAAGTGGCAACCCCGATACCAACATGAAATGCATGGCCATACCTACACGATGCAACAACGTCTTACCTATCAGCCAGGACCCATGCACGCACATGAACCCATTGGACTTGCGTTGCCACTGCTATTCACGTTTTGACCTCTTATATTCAAGCCCAGTAAGCGTGACCCAACCCCGGCAGAGTACCGGGCCCAATTAGATACTCAAACGGGTTACTGGTTGAAATGGGTCCCCATCCGACACAAGCCTTCCACCTATGCTTTGTCCCCACTAGGTTTTTCTCCCACTTAACCATTTTAATTTAAATGTCCATGTCTTACACATGCTACGGTTAAGTCCATACTTACATGTCATAATTTACATGTCCTATCTTATTCCGGTTAAGTCCATATTTACATGTCATAATTTACATGTCACCCCACTTAACCCTCTAACCATACCCATGTCTTATTATGGTTAGTATTCTTTAATTCATTCCTTATGACGAATGGTGCATGACCTCTCACATTAGACCGAACACTTTGTGGCCGCTGGATTTGCCGGGCGGTTCCAGGAAGTCTTACACCACAAACCGGGTCCAACCTCGTGTCATTAACTGTTACGCCTACAATTCATTCCTTTGACCTCTCACATTAGACGTCCAACTGTGACCGCTGGATTTGCCGGGTGGTTCCGGGCAATCTTACGTCACAATTGCGGGTAACCTCGTGTCAAAGGTTCATTAACATTGTATTTCACACATGCCCAATTTTCATGTCATATATATCCAATTAAACATATAATCATGTCTATAATATTGCCTATTCCAAATTGTTACTAATTACACATTAATTAGCCTCAATTACAAATTTACAATTTTAGGCAATTTCATCAATTCCATGTAATTCATACCCAAATATGCCAATTTCACATATTATCCAATTATCCAAAATATCCAATAATATCCAATTTTCCCATATTCCAAATATTCCACATTGTTCCCACGTATTCGCATTCGCGCGTATTTTTAATATAGGCTCGCAGGTAGCCTAGATCCACAAATAAAAGGAATAGGGGTAAGAAGAGAGAATCAATTCATAGAAAATTGGAATAAAACATCATCATGAAATAAAGAGGCATATAGACTGGCATAGAGGCATAATAAAAGATTCAACATGAATAAACTGATAAAAGGTATGAACTTTACATAGAAACATAGGCATATGATGACATGAATCAAAAAGGTGAATACTTGGTGAGATTTTCATTACAAACATATATATGAATCCTTTTTACAACTTTTTCATGTTACTTTAATCCCATTAAATTTGTGAAAATAACTGTACTTACCTTTCGTGGCTTAAGAAAAGGATTAACGAATTGAAATTGGTGTAGAAACATTGCGGTGATGTTGATTAATCTTCTTTAATTGTTGCTGAATCTCTAAACTTTGATTTGAATTGTGTATGAACACTTGAGATTTGATTAGAGGCAGCGGCTAGGGTTTTAGGAGAGAGTTTGACAACATAATGGTGTCTTAGAAATTATTTTATGAATTAGGGTTAGATTGATGACATATTTATAGGTGTAGGAAGTTATGTAGGCCTTAGGATTAACCCTAGAATTGATCTGGACCATCAAAAATCGTCCCAAGCCCAAAAATCGCACCACACAGCAAAACTGGCCAAACGAGGTTTGACCTCCCAAAGGGGGAGGTCAACCCCCAGGTCGACCTGGGGGTACCCAGGTCGACCTCCCCCTTGGGAGGTCGACCTCCCTGGTCGGCCTGCTCACATATTTTTTTTCTTGTTTTCTTCCATGGGTCATATCTCCTTCGTCCGGACTCTGTTTTTCGAAAACTTGGACTCTATTCCATGTAGAATTCCGAGATGAACGCAATGGTGCAACCCATTTCCCTTCATTCCTCTTTTAAAAATTAAGTGGTCATAAATTTAGTTAATTCAATCATTCAAAATTCTGGGTGTTACCTTCTCCCCTACTTAAAGGATTTCATCCTCGAAATCTCTAAGTCAAGAAGAACGTATCCTACCATCCAATCATCCATCTACTCAACCATCAATCACAAGCAACCATTGTCCTTAAAAATAATTCTAATGCTTTTCATGCCCATATGCATAGTGTGTGTATACGTTCGTATACTAATGCAAAATTAGGCGGTCCACTGATTCAGTCGACCTCCTTAATGCAAATAATGATAGTGCCATGTGTCCATAATGTATGCAAAGAACCTTATACATATAATTACTACATATGTGCACAACCATTCATTTAAATGCAACATTCATATGATACACACATCCAATGTGCATTCATTTTACTAAATACATCCAATGCAATATGCAATATGAAAGTGACTGAGTCAATCTAGTGCCTAAAGTGTGTGTATATGCATCCATGAGCAACCACTAGCAAACACTTGCATCCACATGCATCCACCATACATAACATGTCTCAAACACATGTTTCAACCATAGGACTACTCTATCTAAAGGTCAAAGATACTAGCGAGAGGACATACTAAAGATAGAACAAGTACAAGCTAAGCGATAAATGAGAAATTAAAGGACATACCCTCGAAAAGAAAAGGGTACAATGAATGCATCTTCTAATCCGTCTCCCAAGTAGCGTCGCTCTCATTATCTCCCCATTGCACTTTGACTAGATTGACCTCTCGATTCCTCAACTTCTTAATCTCCGACCCAAGAATGCATGTAGGAGCTCGTCGAATCGTCGCATCACGCTCTATCTCCACCTCTCTAAGAAAGCTCAGCTCTACCACTTCCGCGGTCTCATGCAAGCACTTCCTCAAATGTGATACATGGAATACGTCGTGTACACCACTAAGTCTCTCGGGCAACTCCCCTCTATACGCCATCTGTCCAATCCTCTTCTTAATAGGAAACGACCCTACCGCCTTTTGCAAGCTCTTCCAAAACTCGCTAGTAAAAATAGGATCGCGATCGCTCACTATGCTAGAAGGAACACCGTGCAAATAAACTATCTCTCGAATGTATACGGAGGCTAACCATGGAGCAGTCCTCTTACTCTTCACGGGAATGAAATGGGTGCTCTTAGTAAGTCTGTCTACCACGACCCAAATCCCCGTATTACCCTTCCTCGATCTCGGTAACCCATCAACAAAGTCCATTGAGACACTCTCCCACTTCCATTGTGGGACCTCCAATGGGTGAAGCAACCCACCGGGCTTCTTTTGCTCTGCTTTTACTTATTGGCACACAAAGCATCCAGCGACAAACTCGGCCACATCCCTCTTCATGCCGGCCCTAAAGTAAACTCGTCTCATGTCCATGTACATCTTGTCCCCGCCGGGATGAATGGTCATCTTCGAACGATGTGCATCATCAAGAACAGTCTTCCTCAAGTTCTCATCTCATGGTACACAAAGTCTACCGTCCCTATGTAACCAACCCTTATCATCTAGGGTATATCTACTGAGATGGCTCGATGACTCCCCCCTTATGAGCTTCTCTACCGACTCAACCAACTGTGGGTCATCTCGTTGTGCCTCACCAATCCGTCCCAAAAGCGTAGGTTTGACCTCTAAGGATGCTAGCAAACCGGGTACAAAGTCAATGGAAGGTCTAAAGTCAAACATAGAGATGAACTCTAAGCTTTATCGCTCAACAAACAACGGACTCAAGGACAACCTTTTCCTACCTAAGGCGTCTGCCACCATGTTACCCTTGCCAGGGGTATATGCTATCTCAAAATCGTAGGACGCTAAGAATTCCATCCACCTTTGCTGCCTTAAGTTCAAGTCCTTCTGAGAGAACAAGTATTTTAGCGATTTGTGGTCTGTGAACAATTCGAATTTCTCACTAAGAAGATATGGCGCCAAGACCTAAGCGCGAAAACAATAGCGGCTAACTCTAGGTCATGTGTAGGGTAATTCCTCTCATGCACTCTCAACTGCCTTCCTCCATAGGCTATTACCGTCCCCTCTTGCATTAAGACTGCGCCTAGTCCTATCCCACAAGCATCGGTATAAACGGTAAATGGCTTACTCCCATCTGGCAACACTAAGACTGGGGCTGTGGTCAAAGCTCTCTTTAAATGTTGGAACGCATCATCACAATCTATGTCCCACGTGAAAACTAGGTTCTTCTTCGTCAAGCGTGTCAATGGGGCTGATATCTTTGCGAAGTCCTTGATAAATTTCCTATAGTAGCCAGCCAACCCCAAGAAACTCCTCACCTCGGTAGAATTTTTAGGGACCTTCCAATCTTGGATGGCCACCACCTTCGCGGGATACACAGTTATCCCTTCTTTGGAAACCACGGTACCCTAAGAATCGCACTTCCTTCCTCCAAAAGTGACATTTAAAAAATTTAGCTTTAAGGTTATGCGCTCGAAGGGTCCCCAACACTTCCCTAAGATGTAGGGCATGCTTTTCCTCGCTCTTAGAAAAGATCAAGATGTCATCCACAAAGACCACAACGAATTTACTAAGGTACTCCCTAAACACCCTACTCATCAAGTCAAAAAAGTATGCGGGGGCGTTTGTCAAGCCGAAGGACATTACAAGCCACTCAAAGAAACCGTCCAGAGTCCTAAAGGCAGTCTTGTCTATGCTATCCTCAGCCACTCTCAACTGATGGAAACCAGTGGCTAAGTCCAACTGCGAAAACACTGAGGCACCAACTAACTGATCGAAGAGATCGTCAATCCCCGGTAGTGGGCGCCTATTCTTCTTAGTAAGCTTATTAAGTTCTCTATAGTCCACACAAAGTCTAAGGTACCCATCCGCCTTCGTGGCAAATACTACTGGAGCACCCCACTCCGATATACTACGTCTTATGATTCCCTTCTCAAGCAACTCCCCTACTTGCTTATTGAGCTCCCTCCTCTCACGAGGAGCCATGTGGAGTACTGGCAGAGATACTGGTTTTGCATTGTCTACAAGATAAATACGAAAGTCCATCTCACGTTTTGGGGGTAGACCCCTCACCTCATCGAAGACATCAACATATTCATGGACTATACGAACAGAATGTAAATCATCATTGGATGCGTCAAGTGACTCAAGATAACTAAGCATCACCGATCCTCTAGGGTCACAAGAAATATCAAGGGTCTTTCCACTATGAGTCAACAATTTTACTACCCTTCGTTCACAATTTAGGATGGCACCGTATCTGGCTAGCCAATCCATCCCTAGAATCAACCCATAGCCCATGAAACCAAGCACAAAAGCATTACATTCAAAACCAACGCCTAAGATAGACAATCTCAAATCCCTACAAACCATGGATAAATGAGTCGACCCACCAATAGGATTTGAGACTACAATGGGATCTACAACGAGACTAGTATTTAAGTGCAGTGTTTCAACTAATGATGTAGAGATGAACGAATGTGATGCGCCAGAATCGAATAAAGTACGGATAGGATGATCAAACAAGAAAATCAAACTTTCAACAGAATTTTTTTCTACCTTCTTCCTATCCCGGAGCCATGAGAGCATGAACCTACCCTCCCGAAGTAGAACCTGCCCTCTGACCTTTCTTCTTAGGACAGTCCTTCACAGCATGACCCGCATCATCACAATGATAACAAGCAAACTTCTTCTTCCTACAGTCTTTCTTCAAATGGTCGGGTACCCCACAGTTGTGGCACTTCCTCTTTTCTTTACCACCTTTCTTTTGTTGTTGGGCTTTCTTTGGACCCTCCTTCTTATCTTGTGGCCTAAAAGTACTTACACCCTTCTCTTCTTCATGCATGTATGCCATATCAACAAGCTTTTCATACGTAGCCCCCATTGGAATGTGGGACATAGCCAAACTGTGAAGCGGTTCATGCCCTTTGCAAATCTCAAGGCCTTCCTGTGAGGCGTATTCACCAACTCTAGCCCAAATCTCGCCTACTTATTAAATTCGGTCACATACTCCTTCATGGTCAAGTTTTGCTGCTTCAATGTCAAGAACCTCTCCATGTACATACACTCCTCGGCTTGAGAAAGGAATTTCAACTCAAACCTTCCCCTAAAATCTGCCCACGTCTCCGCAACACGCTCTCCATTAGTAACATCACACCAAAACGAAGCTTCGTCCTTCATCAACCAAGCAGCCAATTAGACCTTCTTACAATTGTCCAAATCGAAAATGCCAAACAGATCCTCCACTTCTTTCAACCAATTTCTAGCTTCAACGAACGTTTCAGACCCACTAAAAGGTTTTCCACCCATCGAACGAAAGTGTTTACATATCTTGGAGAAAGCATATCCACGTGGAGGAATGACTGGAGCTGGGGGAGGAGGAGGAGGAACGTCGGCCGGACCCGCGGCAACGGCCCTAGCCTCGAGATATTGACGAAACCAACCGGGTACATGAACACCCTCTGGTATCTCAGATGCTCCAGATATGCTGAAAAGAAAAAGAAAGAGTTTCAAAAACAAGGGAAGCGAAAGAGAGATGTATGGCTTGCGGGGATTATGCTCTTTAAAGTAAACTTTCCTTGAAAATAGCTTCTTTAAAACAAGTTTTTGAAAACACTTTCTAGGAAAATAATACTTTTGAAAACACTTTTCAAAACTTTTTATCTATTCTTGTAACCATAGCTCTGGTACCATGTGTAACACCCCATGTCCATTAATGTCACTCACAAAGGGAATGCATCAATGTCCATGAAGCGTATAGAACAGATAAATTACAAGAATAAATAAATAAAACAACACAGCGGAAGATAAAACTTATTTCATAGCATCATAACTCAAAACAAGCTTACATAAGTAGTTTCCAAAACCATTACAACAAGATCAATAGTCTTTTCCAAAAACTTCAAAGTACACAAAGAAGCAAATACTTAAATAACATAAATGCATAAATCCCCACTGAGCAAAAGCAAAGCCATAAAGATGAGAGAGTCCAAAGCGATACATCTACTCTTTTCAAGCGACTGAAAGAAATCAGCACTAAGCTGTAGTATTCCCTCCTTGCAAACCTGAGGGGGAAAAGGAAAGAAAAGAGGTGGAAACAAACGGGTCAGACATAAAGTCTGGCGAGTCCAGTAATTTTAACAAATAATAGGTAAGGTAAAAGATCAAGTCATAAATAGGCATCATGATATGGCTGTAACTTAGATAAGGTAGATAAAAAAGGATGGACAAGATGATTTCGCTCATAAGTACTAAGACAATCCTACACCTTGGCTAAGCGAACAACCCTCCAAGTACTAACCCCGAAGACCGAAGTCAACATCAGACTAGCACCCAAAGGACTATCCAACTCAACCAACATGTATTTCGTTACACCGCACTTTTGCTAAGTTACACCACATTACTTAATTACACCGCACATCTACTGGTCTCTTTTTACTAGAAGTTGATCCCTTCCCCCTAACTGTACCCACATGACAAACTTGGCAGTTACTTGTACCTAGCTGCTATCGTAGGTGCCGGCTTGCTCCTACCACCGCTAAGGTACCCTTAATCTACCCATTCGATCGACTCCCTAAACCGCGTAGGCACCCGTGTTGGCCCCACAGTGGGGTGTATCACTCCCCAAAGTGGCAACCCCGATACCAACATGAAATGCACGGCCATACCAACACGATGCAACAACGTCTTACCTACCAGCCCGGACCCATGCACGCATATGAACCCGTTGGACTTGCGTTGCCACCGCTATTCACGTTTTGACCTCTTATATTCAAGCCTAGTAAACGTGCCCCAACCCCGGCCTAGTACCGGGCCCAATTAGATACTCAAACGGGTTACTGGCTGACGGGTCCCCATCCGACACAAGCCTCCCACCTATGCTTGGTCCCCACTAGGTTTTTCTCCCACTTAACCATTTTAATTTAAATGTCAATGTCTTACACATGCTACGGTTAAGTCCATACTTACATGTCATAATTTACATGTCCTATCTTATTCCGGTTAAGTCCATATTTACATGTCATAATTTACATGTCACCCCACTTAACCCTCTAACCATACCCATGTCTTATTATGGTTAGTATTCTTTAATTCATTCCTTATGATGAACGGTGCATGACTTCTCACATTAGACCGAACACTTTGTGGCCGCTGGATTTGTCGGCCAGTTCCGGGCAGTCTTACGCCACAAACCGGGTCTAACCTCGTGTCATTAACCGTTACACCTACAATTCATTCCTTTGACCTCTCACATTGGACGTCCAATTGTGACCGCTGGATTTGTCGGGCGATTCCAGGCAGTCTTACGTTACAATTGCGCCTAACCTCGTGTCAAAGGTTCATTAACATCGTATTTCACCCATGCCCAATTTTCATGTCATATATATCCAATTAAACATATAATCATGTTTATAATATTGCCTATTCCAAATTGTCACTAATTACACATTAATTAGCCTCAATTACAAATTTACAATTTTAGGCAATTTCATCAATTCCATGTAATTCATACCCAAATATGCCAATTTCACATATTATCCAATTATCCAAAATATCCAATAATATCCAATTTTCCAAATTTCCCATATTCCCAATATTCCACATCGTTTCCACGTATTCGCATTCGCACGTATTTTTAATATAGGCTCGAAGGTAGCCTAGATCCACAAATAAAAGGAATAGGGGTAAGAAGAGAGAATCAATTCATAGAAAATTGGAATAAAACATCATCATGAAATAAAGAGGCATATAGACTGGCATAGAGGCATAATAAAAGATTCAACATGAATAAACTGATAAAAGGTATGAACTTTACATAGAAACATAGGCATATGATGACATGAATCAAAAAGGTGAAGACTTGGTGAGATTTTCATTACAAACATATATATGAATCCTTTTTACAACTTTTTCATGTTACTTTAATCCCATTAAATTTGTGAAAATAACTGTACTCACCTTTCGTGGCTTAAGAAAAGGATTAACGAATTGAAATTGGTGTAGAAACGTTGCGGTGATGTTGATTGATCTTCTTTAATTGTTGTTGAAGCTCTAAACTTTGATTTGAATTGTGTATGAACACTTGAGATTTGATTAGAGGCGGCGGCTAGGATTTTAGGAGAGAGTTTGACAGCATAATGGTGTCTTAGAAATTATTTTAGAATTAGGGTTAGGTTGATGACATATTTATAGGTGTAGGAAGTTATTTAGGCCTTAGGATTAACCCTAGAACTGATCTGGACCGTCAAAAATCGTCCCAGGCCCAAAAATAGCACCATACAACAAAACTGGCTGAACCAGGTTCGACCTCCCAAAGGTGGAGGTCGACCTGGGGTACCCAGGTCGACACCATGGTCGACCTCCCCCTTGGGAGGTCGACCTCCCCGGTCGGCCTGCTCACAATTTTTTTTTTCTTGTTATCTTCCGAGGGTCATATCTCCTTCGTTCGGACTCCATTTTTCGAAGACTTGGACTCTATTCCATGCAGAATTCCGAGACGAACGCAATGGTGCAACCCGTTTCCCTTCATTCCTCTTTTAAAAATTAAGTGTTCTTAAATTTAGTTAATTCGATCATTCAAAATTCGGGGTGTTACAAAGTTCAAGTGGGAGTATTTGAAGTGTTGAATGTGTTCGTTGATCGGTGTAGAACAACGAATGAGGCGACAACTCAATGGTCGTGAGTTGGTGGATAATGGTTGCTCGAGAAGGTTGCTTGAGCTATGAAAATCCGTCGAGTTGGGTGACTAAAGATGCGAAGTCCGAGCGATTATCGTTGTAGTAAATTCTAGCAGGCTCAAAGCAGGGGTACAATAGGGGCACCTAAAAGACCGGTTGTAGGTCATGTACCCTGGGTATCTTTGAAAGGCCTAGTTTTCAAGGTTGGAAAAACATACCTATCGTTGAAAAGCGTGTGGAGTTTATGCTAGAACTGGGGTTATCATTAGCCTTTGACATATGGCAAGGTTGGTCGTCATACGATTAACGATTGTTTCGAAGAAGGATTGGCGGTGATAGCCAGAGTCTGTCATGGTTGATTAATTGCCTTGTTTGTACCGTCTCGCGTAAATTGTCCAACGTCGAAGAAGAAGTTTCTTAGGTGCTCGTCTGATATTGGTTTAAGCCTCTGGGGTTTGTACTTGAGGGATGCTAAATTTGATTAGGATGGTTTACGTGAGATACATATAATCTGGATGTTACGAGTGATAGTGGTATTTGCTTCTGATTTCCATGAATGAAAGGTTGTTCTGGTTTCCATGAATGAATGGTTGAAGTGTTTGATGTAAAGGCTATCACTGTCCGACGTGTGGAAGACAGGGTTGAGTTCTTCTCTGGTGTTGCGGGTAGATTAGTATGTTTATCTATCCATTCTCATATACCTTATTGTTGATGTTTGTTAGTTGTTTTATCGCTCACTAAGACTGTTGTTTAACTCAAGGTTTTATGTTTCCCTCTTATTACCTTAGGATGTTCATATGGTTGTGGATGGGCAGACTAGGTGGCAGGTGATAGCTTATGAGGACGATGTTGCAGTTCGGAGGCAAGCAGGAGGCTGGCATATTATCTTACTTACTATCTAGTATTTCTATTTCCGCTGTTTGAGTTGCTCTGAGTGTTGTAGTGAGGCTTCATGTGCAGACTTTGATATTCCTATTATGTATGGATAACCTTTCAGGATGTTGTGTAAGTTTTCAAAAGTTTGTTACATGATGCTCCATTATTTCTACCTATTGTATATGTTTTTATATTTTATCCTTGTGTTGTGAGTTTTACGACAGGTTTCGATTGAGTTTACCTTTGATGATCGTCCACAACTGTCTGACACACCTTTCAGCGCATTATTCCTCTTGTTTAGTGCAGGGGTTGTGGGCGATCGTCACACATAAGTTATAATCACTTGCGCATTCTTAAAAATATGTAGGACAGTTCTTCTACAAGCTATCAAAATCAGGACACTAAGCTTTGCTTCAGCTATATGACAATTTATAGCGACACACCCCCATATTACACAAGGGTGACATACCTACCATTCCATCTTTTCTTTTTCAAACAAGTTCGATCTTATCATGGTCGCTATGCTTCGATTGGAGTTTTGGTTGCTTTCCAAGCTCATTGTCGTAACAATATCTCATACGAATTCTTCAAAAGGAGAAACGTCCTAATGGGATGTTCAAACGTGGTATCTAACAGGGATAAGATTAAGCAGTGAACCTCTAACCAATCTTTAAGACCTAAGGCAAACCTCTTTACCTAAAACATTGAATACTGACTATCTCAAACCCCAAAACAAAGGGTTGAATCAGTTAATATTCCTTTACCGATAAGCTATCTTGCTCAAGATAGAAGGAATCAAGTTATACGCTATTTTCAATCTCAGAAATGAATCAAAAATATAAAGCAACGCCTGAATAAATTCGGAATCACTAGTCTACTTATTAGCCACACAAACTATGCATCCTACCTAGCCAAGGTCTCTCTTCCAAAAAATACTGAAAAATAATTTCAAGTGCAACAATAATCCCTAGACATATATCGATGGAAGCCTTCTCATGCATATGTCCAAGATCGTGTCTCAACAATAATCTTGGGATCTAGATATAGCTCCCTTCCAAATCTAAGGAAACTCTAGTACTACTACAAAGAGTCTAAAGCTAGTGGAGTTAAAGTGCCCAAAGGGAAACACCACTTCTAGCATTTACCGTAACCAGCCAGAAATACTGGAGAATGAACATTTTTTATGGTAGCTAAGTAGTCTCTAAATTTACAGACTGACTATCTGTAGTCACCTCCATAGTTTCTTCACTTAAAAAGGTAGTTTGTTGAAAATGCCTTTGTAGTTAATGGTAAAAGTAAATCAGGTCCAAAAGACAAGCGATTATACAGTATTATATAATAGAAAAATACAAGTAGGCTCTCTCAACGAACCTCTTTCAGTCAATTATTTGACTCAAACTGGTCGGCTTGATCTACTTGGTCTGAATGTTGAGCCTAAGTTCTAATATCAAATGTAATGACTCATCCTTCATAATACTCAAAAATCGACGATTTATAACATCTCCTTATTTTCAAATACACAAGCAGTGTCTCATTACACTCATCGGAACGACTTTTGAGAACTAGACCAGTTTCACAACCAAACATACAACATCTAAGCATTTACGTTTCGAATTTCATCGGGGCAATTACTCAACCCGTTGAACTCTCATGCCACTTATCACACATGATGGCTGCAATGGCTACATGAAATGCCAACATTGAGTTTGTATCCAATATATAATCTTGTTTTAATTGTCTCTTTGCTCCAAATGAACATACATGTATACTTGTTCTTGTGTGTATACTCATATGCACATTCAAGTGAGCAAATAACCCATTGTAAGATCAAATATTTCTCTTAATTAGTTTACTAATCATTTCAAATGGATTAATTAGTTATTGCTAATGATATGCACATCATTACTCTACATAATTAGTCGTAAATCAAACAATAACATCACAATCAATCACATAATTAGCCCACATCATATCTACAGCTTACTGACTATGTTTATTACATGAGTACAAGTCTAAGCCTTAGTGTAGAAATCTCCAAATTTCTTCGTATGATTTTATAACTATCAGAAAATGAAAACATTAAGTATAACATATAAATTGAAAAGGAGAATCATCACATTAACCTCTTCTTCCCCAAACTAAGCTCCAGATCATCAAAACTAATTCTTTTGCTCCCTTGAAAATTGAGATCTCTCTCCTTGTTTGGTAGAGAATCACATAAGAAGAATTATGATGATTTTTATTTGATTTTAGAAAATTTATTTGAGGTTTTGAAGATTAAAAGATTATTAAAATGTAACTAGAGAAGACGCTTGAGAGGAGGAGGAGAAGATGACATGAAATTGAATGAATAAGTGAACGAGAAGTATGAAGGGTTAGCCCCTTACAAGCTAAAGGGTTAAGCTTATAGTTCTCTCCATCTGTCACTATTCATTTCTGAAAATCTCCGGCTTCAAACATAGCAAACCTTATATCCAGTCAAATCCTAAATGTCGTTCCAGACCGAATGGAAAATGATCTTGAGACCTAATTTCATTGTATACAAAAGTTAGCCTCTTGGATCGAATCATGAATTGATCGCATGCTACTAGCTAAAAATTCATCAATCAAAATATATTGATGCTTATACTTGACCAAATTCGTAACATAAATTTGAACTTAAATGGAAGTTGTCTAAGTCCTAATTCTACTATTATTATTTTTAAAACGAGTACATGAGGCATAATTCTTCTTATTCGTAAATTTTCAATATTGTTAAACAGAAAAGGTTTATTGCATTAGTAAGCTTAAGATCACCAACTCCTGTACAAAAAACTTAGTACTTTTTTCTTCATCGTCCATCCAAGACCCTACACCTATCCTTCCATATTATTTCATCTTGCGTAATGACTTTGTCAAAGTTCTTCTTTAAGGTTTAAGAGTGCATTTTGCTTTGCTAGGTCTAAGGTTTGATGAAAGTAAAAAGCCGAACATAGTGCATAAAATAGCATACATTTGATTTGAAGAGAGTAATAATTTCATTTGGAAAACTACACTGAATACAACACACATGATGAATAATGAACTGATCTACAGCAAATTAATTTAAAACACTGAAAAATAATTTCCAATGCCTGGGTCCAAATCCAAAGAATTGAATACAACTTCCCCCCTTTCAGTAACCAGTTGCCTATGGAACTTGTCTGTCACTTATGAAGTTATTATATCTCTCCATTCGCTATTCCCGGCAACTTTGGTAGTTCATTCTCCTTGTGTAAACTACGTTAGCGCAGGCACCACGCTAACAAAAAGAATGTACTGTAAAATTACAAATATCAACAGCAAACCAGTTTTCCCAATCTTTATACTTAATCAGCTTTACCCTCCCTTAAAAAGCCTGATGGTGGTATGTATCTTCTTGAAGACTTATTTTCTATTTCAACTTTAATTTTGAACTCCTATGCTGTTGTTTTTCACAAATACAGCCAGGAAGTGGATTAGCATAGAAGCTTTCTTCCAGCTTAGGAAACTCCCCAGGCTCCCTATAATATGGACCTCCAATTTTGTCTTTGTGTAGCTTCTTCACCTTTGAACTGAATTTTTTCCATGATATATTTCCTTGATCCAATTCATCAACAAGTCTTACAAAATTTAACCTGGGATATAACATACTGAAATGAGCTTGAAAAGTAAGAAAAGGGATCAACAATGGCATTTAACACAGATATCACTTGGCTGTATCTTAAAAGATATATTCCCTACGTTTTTAATACTGACAAAGTTCAAATTCACAGGATAATTTGCTATTATTATCAATAGAATATAGAGGTATGTTTCAAATCCATACAACGAAATGAACTCAATTATGTTACCCTGCTTCAACCAAATGTTGATTTTGCTATTGCACATAAGGCGGGAAAAGTTCAGGTAGTGTTCGGTTTGAAAATGAGTTTTGTATTTTCAACTGTCTACTTTGAAAGCTTGATTGAAAGAGCACGAAGAGATGGAAAATGTTTAATACAGAAAATGGTTTTAACATATAAGATTGAAGCTATATATTTTTCTTATTTACCGCCTTTTAGGAATATCAACAACCTTCTTCCCTCTTATCAGTACTCCCTTTGTTGGAATTATTATGATTCTCCGCATCCTCTCCATGTCATTTGACATGCGTATTGAAAATGGCCACACATAAAATGCATTTTCAAGCCAAATACTTCGTTAATCTTGCAGATAAAATGAATATTTAATATACCATGTAGGTACAGAGTTTGTCAGCACTATTACTGCTTACAGAAATTTGCAGCAGACATTATTAATGGAAAATTCAAGTTTAAGGCTAAAAATATTTAACGCACCTTTTTATTATTTAAAAATTTGAGAACTAACATGTTGTCTTTCTTAATTACACTTGCTAACAGATCCATTTACAGTCCATTAAGCTAAACCCGTTCATCAAATCAGTACATTTTCACGAAGAAGCTGATTAACTTTTAGAGGAAGAAACTATAAATATCAGCTAAGACAACACTCACACCCAACGCTTTTGTTTTCAAAATAATTTAACCTTCTTTCTGATGTTGATGAAAATTAAGAAATATAAAATAAATAAAGAAATAAATTATCTTTCTTTTTTGTAAAATTAAGAATTGATTTAGCATTGGATATTTACAGATTTTTTTTGCTATGAATGGGTTTAAATTTTGGAAGAGGTAAGACAATGGAAGACAAAGATAAAATTAATTTTGTGAAAGAAAAAAAAACGGTGACTGATATGTAAATTTTTGTTTATAACATTTATTTTATTTGAGTATATTATTAAGCAAATTCTGGTCTGTGGATAGAATTCGCCATTACTATCATAATGAAGTACAAGTAGCCAAATCAAGACAGAAAGAAACACTTACCGATCTGGGCTGATAGTTTTCCTGAAGTTTTCAAATCGCCTGTGTCCCTTAACAGCTTTGGCCATATTCCCATCATAAGTGTATATGAAAACATCGCTTTGAAGGGCAACGACATAATCCAGTCCAGCAAGCATATTCTGGTGATTTTCAAAAGGAGCAAGTTCTTCTTTGGTAGCTAAAGTAGAATGTGTAAAGATATTTGGGTACTGATCGGTCAGATGCTGCATGCTTCCATTACCAAAGGCTTCTCCAGCTACCAAGTATATTCTTGTGTCTGATGGAAACCCTAGTGCACTAAGTAGAAGGGATGTTTCTCGTGGAGTCAACGGGCAGCCACCTTGATTTCGCCTCTCTACCGCATCAATTTCCTTTTCTTTCCAGTGATCTACTTCATATCGCATATTTCTTAACTCCTCTGATTCTTCGGACGTCAAGTTATGACTACACCCTGTGAATGCAAGCATATCCTTTTCATATCTGCAATACAACCAAGTATTGTTACTCTACCTGTAATTTTCTGACAACATTTGCCAGCATGGCTTGTTAGATAAAGTACATTAATGTATTGGGTTATTCGATAAAAGCGAACAATTTAGTGTAAAAGCGAACGAGAATATGATTTTATGATGATACGACTATAAAAGGGGGAAAGTATGCTCTTTCATTTATCTGTATAAACAATGTTATAGATAGTGGCTGCATTTCACTTATGTTTTACTCTGAATACATATTTTCCATATGTACCTTATTGTTACACATCATATTAAAACAACGAAGATCAATTCATATCTAACTAAACCTACTGCAAAGACTGTATGTGGATAAAAATTCAGAAGCAAACGTATGAGTTGAATAACTAAATTCCACCCTCCCGTCTCTACCACCAATTAATAGTCAAAAGTGCTTAGTTCAAATGTTTATCCATTCTTCCAAGCTCGGCATTTTGGAAAATTCCTTTTCAAACCCAATTTTAGATTGCTAGTATAAATAACAGGAAGCCATTATGTGCAATGAATTATAATGGCACTTCTTGAAAAAGTCCAATATTTGTTTCCATGCGCACGCACACTATAAATGTTGCAACAAATAACAATGAAGTTTTACGACTATTACAGATCAAGACACCAAACATCCACAGCTGTGTTTCTATTAACTAAAAGAAATCGTATTACATTATACACATTGAAAAGGTCCGTAAGATATTAATAAAGAAAAAGAAGTGATACCAGTTGCTATGATGCACAATTACAAAAGAAGGCTGAAACCACGGATAATCTGTGTTGGGTAAACTTTAAATGCATTATTAATGGAGAATAATAAAATGAAGGGACAAGTGTCTTTATAGGTGAAAAGGTAAGAGAAGTTAATGGTCTTTATGTTCTTTGATCAAAGGATGTGTCTTTAGAGTCAATTGTCATGTTAGTTCATAAAGTGATGTGTCTTTATGTGTCAAGAGTCATAAATTAAGTGTTGTGTCTGTTAGTAAATTGGTGTGTCTATTTAATAAGTAATGTTAATTGGTAAAGAGTCGTGTCTATTGATGAAAAGGTGTCTATTGGAGTTGTAAGGTCATGTAGACCACTATATAAATACGGGTGGTCATTTTGTGTGGTTGTAAGAGAGAAAGTAAGAGAAAAGAAAAAAAAGGGAAAAGAGAAAAAGAGAAAGTGAGTATTGTAAGAGAGGGAGTGAGAGGAAAAAGTGAGACGAGGGGAAAGAAAAAATTCTGTAAGTGTTGTAAGGAAATCAAAAGAAAGAATTCCTCCTTTAAGTAATTGAAAGTATCTTCCTCTTAAAATAAGTATTCCTCCTCCATATTAATTTCTCTTCTTATCATTTTCTTCAAATTGGTATCGGAGCTTATTTGATTCTTCAATTTGGTATCAGAGCTAGGTCGAAATAATGGGATTTCTTTTCCGTATGTTCTCACAAAAAGAAATTTTGAACAATGGAGTAATGAAAAGAAAGAAGAGTTAATCTCCAAAGGGTTATGGGAGATTGTTGAGAGTGGCTATGAATGACCAAAAAATGTTAAAAACGTGACGGAGAAAGAAAGTAAAGCGTTTACGAGCTTGAGATGGAAAGACCATAGTGCTCGTTCTGTGATGTGTGAGAACGTCGATGAAGTAGCATATAAACACATTATTGGAGAAAAAACAGCAAAAAAATTGTGGAATTCGCTGAAAGAGATTTATACAAAGGATTACAAAGGAGAAGATGAAGAGGAAGTTGATGAAGATGATGAAGAAGAGATCGAAAGATTCAAAGTGGTGCTGATGGAAAGGAAAGTTGCTAAAGAAAAAGAAGACGAAGAGGAGGTCAAAAAAGCTAAAAAGGAGCTGATAAGAAAGAAAGCTGACAACGAAAAAGATGACGAGATTGAGGAAGACATTAGTGAAAATGAGAACAACTCTAAGGATGAGCATGATGCTTACATAACAAGCGGAGAAAGTAGAAAGAGGAATTGCAGAATGATGACGATTCAAAGAATACAAACAAGGTAGATGTAGAAGCTGGTGTGGTTGAGGAAGCAGCTGGCAAGACAAGCATTAAGGCTGACAAGACAAATGAAGAAGTAAAAGAAAATGAGAAGGTGGAGAGAGAAAACATGTTAAAAAGGAGGAAGAGAGAGCAAGGGCGAAAGATAACAATTTATTGAGCAAATCTGAGCTGTCTGGAATTCCCCCAGCACCTATAGGGGTTCCCCAGATCGATGTATGCTTTCACATTGATTTGAATGGAATGTTGTGCGTGGCTGCTGAACATAAGACATTCGGACAGAAGAACAATACCATGATCGTTAAACACTTCTTGGAGGAATTGTGCAGTCCGATTATTGCAAAGATGTACCAACAGGGAGGAGCTTCTGTCAAGGAAGAGATAGAGATGCACGAGAAAAAGGTAGAAGCTAAGAAAGTGTTGGAGAGCTATGTTTATTATATGAAATATAGGATCAAGGATGAAATATACATTAAGCAACCTCACGAATTCAAAGAGAAACGTGAAAAGCTAGCTGGTGACGTATACAAGCCGCCCTGAAAGGACTAAAGCATTTAAATTTATGGGGGAGTTTTGTTGGGTAAACTTTAAATGCATTAGTAATGAAGAATAATAAAATGAAGGGACAAGTGTCTTTATAGGTGAATAAATGAAGGGACAAGTGTCTTTATAGGCGAAAAGGTAAGAGAAATCAATGGTCTTTATGTTCTTTGATCAAGGGATGTGTCTTTAGAGTCAATTGTCATGTTAGTTCATAAAGTGACGTGTCTTTATGTGTCAAGAGTCATAAATTAAGTGTTGTGTCTATTAGTAAACTGGTGTGTCTATTTAATAAGTAATGTTAATTGGTAAAGAGTCATGTCTATTGATGAAAATGTGTCTATTGGAGTTGTAAGGTCATGTAGACCACTATATAAATATGAGTGGTCATTTTGTGTGGTTGTAAGAGAGAAAGTAAGAGAAAAGAAAAAAAGGGAAAAGAGAAAGAGAGAAAGTGAGTATTGTAAGAGAGGGAGTGAGAGGAAAAAGTGGGATGAGGAAAAAGAAAAAATTCTGTAAGGAAGTGTTGCAAGGAAATCAAAAGAAAGAATTCCTCCTCTAAGTAATTGAAAGTATCCTCATCTTAAAATAAGTATTCCTCCTCCATATTAGTTCCTCTTCTTATCAGTTTCTTCAAATTGGTATCGGAGCTTATTTGATTCTTCAATCTGCAGTGAACAGGGAGGATAATGATTTAAAAACTTGCCTTAAATGAAGAGCAATATACGGAGCACCACTTTGGTGCATCCTTGAAATCAAGGTAGACCCCAACTTTTCTATAGGCTCAGAATATTTCAATGCTTTATAGTTAACACGGCATCTCAACTTCTGAATAGCTGTCGAAAGTCCATTATTTGCAAGACGGGAATCTGTATGAGTAATATATAGAACCTTGTGTTGTTTCAAAAGTGGGAGGACATCTGACTTGTAGTAACTGACCTGAATAGGAGATGGATTGACATAAATATGAAGCACTAGCATATATCAGAAGAATATTCATATTAAGAAATTAAATTGCATCTCATGTAAAGTTACAACAAGTCTTTAACCTTAGACCATGATATAGGTGTCTTCTTGAATGGTTCAATTTTTTCATACTCGGTTGGAAGTGCTTCAGCAATGTGTACTTCATCCTGTAATGTCTTTATGAAATGCTTCCAATCAAAAAGATCCTTGAATTCACTGTAAACAAAGATAGGAAAAACATCCCAGTCTTGTGAGAAAAAAAAGAAAAGAAAAACATGAATCATAAACAATTTGCATCAATAGCTCGGTTATTAACCTATACTAACCTTTCATCTTTCCAAAACGAAGAGTGATCTAGAGATGGAAGAACAAGGGCTGCCTTCAAGATCTTAGCAACAGCAACCATATCACATATCTGCATAACAAAATGTGATGCATTAAAATATTTAACACCACACCAATTGACAGTATCCACTGCAAAAAATCAGACCCCAAATCTCATCTGATTTAATCCTCCATTAGCATTGACAATTAGATATCCATTTGTCTTCAAATCTAATTCTGCACAGAACTCCACATGATTACAAAAGTAAGAAGTAGATATGACAGTGTAACTTTAGTAGAGCAACTTACTTTTGTGGTGACCCAGA
This sequence comes from Allium sativum, assembly GCA_030737875.1. NCBI lineage: Eukaryota > Viridiplantae > Streptophyta > Magnoliopsida > Asparagales > Amaryllidaceae > Allium > Allium sativum. The sequence continues at coordinate 381,648,527 of CM060920.1, forward strand.
CTGCCGATACACTGAGTAAAATTATCGCTATTTGGTTTGGCCCATATACCTGAAAACTGATTAAACAAAAGGTAGAAAGGGTGTTAGTAGCTAATTTACGGAGAAACCGAATACAATGTCAGATGATGTAAAACATGGCATGCCTGAACATGACTGTGAATGCTATGTTCTCCTGAAACAGCTTTTAAAGTTCTTTCACTGTCAGTTACTGCCCTATTCACCTGGTTATGTGACATATGATGCTCTTGCTTGCCTGTTTTTGCCCTGGATAAGTCCTAATATATTTATAGAAGAAAAAAAAAAGTAAGACCTTGGTACCCTATTGCATTGACATCAAAACATCCAAAATATGAAATTTTCAGGCTTGCAAATATTATTTGGTGGACTTGTAAATGCGTAGGTTAACTAATAAGAGATGTACTAATCAAATAAAAAATTCATAAAATATTACTTTTACAATTATGGAATTCTTTGTGTTTTTTGAACATTATTCAGATCAACTATAAACGCACAAGTTAACAAATAACAATGTAACAATCATATCTACTTACTTTTTCAATAAATAGGGAAGCTTCGGATCTTAGGAAATGCATGCATGCATTTAATTTTAAGCATACATCCAAATAAATGAAGAAGTTATATATCACCATGATTGCTGAAAATACGCATATCTTTGGTAGTTTGCTTTTGAGAAATATATGATAAAATCAAGATTGATTTGACCGACTAATCGAAAGTTTCACTATATCGTTAGTATTCAACCTTAAGTGCTTTTATTTCCATCTAATTTATTTATCAATGAACAACTTTATAAGGCTAGTTTAATAACCGTCATCTCCATAATGATATAATAGCAGATATAATCTACAAAGATAGTTGAAAATACGTAAAAACTTTGAAGGAGTCTGAAAAATCACACTCAATACCGCACACTCACAGTGCACAAGATCTTGGACGCGCAGTGAAAGGTAAACTTAGACCAAGCACCGAAGCAAATATTCAGAATGCATCATGGGTCAACTGACTCAAGACACAGTTCAAGTCCACCTTAACTCGATACTGCATTATTACATCTTGGTTAAAGCTCAAAACCAAAATCTACGAGGAATAAATTTGCCTTAAATTATATATATTAGTGCTTTTGTCAGAATTTTTTTTAATAAAAAGAAAAATAACCATAGTATCGTTCTGATCAAATAATCCACTGCAGAGAGTGATCACCGCAAGCTGAGTTCGAAAATCTAAAGCAAGTCCTTTTTTTGGGGAAAAACGAAGGACTGGAGATATTTTCACTTTTTCAAAGGTAAAATGGTACATAAAAGGGTACGGCTGAGACACTAATTATTCAAACCTCAGCATATTACTGTTTATCCCTGCTACTTTTAATGCTAAGTCAAATTTTATTCAAAGTTTCAAACACCTCAATTTGGTATTCATCCTTGTTAACATATGTATGTACGTATGTGCGTGTGTTAATCAGCAATGTACCTTATCCGGATTTGTAAGCACAAGTTATCTAATGTATGTTTGGATCAGTTAAGAATCTTAAGATACACCAATTAGATTAAATCAAATAGTTCATTTTTTTAAATCATATCCAAAAAAAAAAAAAAACTTAATTTTCGATAACAAATAAATTCATTTTAAGTCCATGTCAGCTGAAAATTTGAAATGCAAAACTTTATTGAGACCAAATTTTAATTTGCCTTTTTATTTATTGCATTTGTGTCATTCTATCCAGTTTAAAGCTTGTGTTCAATTTGCAATAAAGATTGTATTTGAAAAGGAAAAAACTGGAGGTAAAAAGAAAATAATAACATTTCCATAGTATTGGCCACCTTTTACAAAAAAATTGGCAAAACATCACCCTCATTACTTTATCTTTCAAGTTATGAAACCTTTGTTCGAACGAAATTCAAAATGCAAACGTAAACTGAAAATGTGATGCATTGAATTATGTTATATCAAATAATAAAAAAAACATGTGTTTAAACTACATAAATATAAAGCAAAATTGATTGGTATTAAAATTGAAAGTAAAGTCATCTTAAACTACAATCAATAACTGACATCCAACTCAAACTTTGATTTTTCACCTTACCTGCTATTCTGCTCTATCTAATTTAGTGTTTGAATATATCTCAAAACCAAAAAAGATATTATACCCATTAAAGCAACAGACTCGTTGTAACTTAATTTGAACATAATGTATATTAGAACAAGGGAAGGATAACCAAAGATTACTTGACTTTTAAGTCACATGAGAAGTTAAAAGAAATTAGATTTATTATATATTTCCAACAAAATCTAAATGTTTATCACTTGATGACATTTAAAATAAAACGTGCTAAAGTCAAATTATTGGAAACAGATTTTAAAATAAAGATCAACATATTTGCTACACTAAGAGCTTTTATCATATACAATAAATTCCAGCCATTATATGGATAAAACAGAGCATCAAGAATTCAAATAGCCATATGACCCATACCTGTTTAAGTAAATGTGTGTTTTCTTCTTCATCTTTTTTCTATGTATATGTAACTTTATTTGGTCACTGAATTTATAAGAACGTTGGTGACTGATTGAATCACTTACTGTGGCTCGGTAACTTCAACTGAAAGGCGACATTGTTTTAATTGAGGAAAAAATATGTTGAATTGAATGATATAAACTTTATCTCTTTATTTGATTAGAAGGTTGAAAATGGCAAGCATGCTTGAATATGACAAAATACAATAGTAATTTTTTTGAAAAAGAACACATTAATTTTAAAAGTATGCAAATTATAAACCAACATTGGAATAACCCGGACTACATTTCTCATATTCTGTATAGTCTAATTAGATACTGTATAATATTGAAAGTTTTATAGGTATTGCATATACTTTATAAGATTATTTGACATGCTATATTATGCTATTTGAGATACTAAACTTAACATTGTACATTTTACCTACATGAACATGGATTCCCCCCTTTAGTATTCATTTATTGTTTATTACTTCATTGTTTTGAAGGCGTAAGGAGTTAACCATTTTGGCCCTTAAAGAATTTGTTTGACACTTACTAATTAATTAACAAAGAACCTATAGTTGGTATCATGCATGAACCTACTGAATAGGTAAACGAATGAGGCCAAAAACCAAATATCTATCGAAATAATAGACTGAGGAAGCATTAAACTTTGGAAGAAAGATGGAATTTAAGATCGAGATCAGATAACTAGTTATCCATTCTTCAAAAATTGGAAATTTCAAGTAGATTTTATTTAACCCCATATTCTAAAGGAAGGCTTTCAGCAATTCTCTATTTTATAATTTTTCACAATAATTATCTCAGTTTAATTTTTTGCCTTCTCTTGCCATAACTAGTCAAAGAGAACAATTTTTGAACCTAGAATAAATTTGAACAGCATAGACACAAGATATTTAATCGAAATGAACTTCTAAAATCACACCCTAAAATAATAATATATTTTTCAGGTGAAGTAGGCATACCCAAATACACCAGACAATATATCACAAAAGTTGACTTTGGTTAACCATCTTTTGTGGCATCCCTTTTGCATCAGAAAGTCACTCATTTATAATTAAACAAGTTAGTTGGGAAGGGAGAGTTAGGAAAAAGAGAGAGGGCTAAATTCTCGGTGTTATTTTTATCAGATTTGGCAGGCATTATTAACACATACATTAAACAATCAAACGAATCAGTCTTTTTTTAAAAAAAAAAGAACCACTATTAGAAAGTAGTAGGTAAGAGTAGCACATATTCTTCCTCCAACAACTCCATATCATATTACAGATGGCAGCCATACCATCCAACTTCAAACTCACAAGTAGTTTATCTAATGAACTACAATATCACCTGATAATGCCCAGTGCTATCCAAAGTATAACCAACCCAATCTCCAGCAAAAATCTTAATCACACCAAGAAACAAACAAACTCCGCAGAACGTCAAGAATAAGAAATTTCCAATTTTTTTCCTCTCCCGCAATCCTAAAAGTCCCAAATCTTTAAAGCTCTGCTTCCTGAACCCAAGCCTGGATCTCAAATTCGAGTTCCCTTTCTTCTCATCCATTACCTCATATGCCCCCTCCGCCGTTGGAGAAGTCCCGGCAGTGCTCGGCGATCTAGGTGAATTGATCTGAAGTTCGACCTCCGACCGTTTGAACGACTGGCCACGACGAGTCATCTGAGCTGAAAATCTTGGACTGTTGATCGTTGGTTTGTTATTGCCATCGATTTGATTATCCTTATTGTTGTTGCTGGTGCTGTGGAATTGCATACCCATTATGAAAATACAGACTTTAGGGTTTCAGATTTGAGAAACAAACAAGTTTCACTACTCTCATTTTTTTGCCTTTTTTTAACTGTATTTTGGATTTTATGCTATCATTGTGACAAAGTTGACTGTGGTTGATTGGTTCAGACCGGAGAAAATGGGGTATTAAATTAATTAAAACGCATTTAAGAGCTGTCGCGGATTATTATTCGGTTACCATTCTCGCCGCAGATTTGAGTTAACATCACCTTTTCAAAATAAAGTCAACCATGTTGACCAATTTAAACCCCATGTATCTTCACCTAAAATAAAGTTATTTCAAGATATTTTATTGGTATAAAATTTTATTGAAGGATAGTAGAAAAGAAGATGATGGTTGAGGGCACAAATTTATGATAAGATTTCAATGACGTATAAAAGTATTTTTGAAATTTTAAAAAGACGTTGTGGAAATTATATTCATTTATTTTTCTTTTTTAATAGTAGATTTAAGACCAGCTGGTTCAAAATGAATTGAGTTCAACTTTTCTTTTCATCTAAAAATTTGAAAAATTAATCTAAAGGGGACACTTGATTCATCTTTCACTCCCAACTTCAAAAACTCAAAGTTTTACGAATCTTAACTCAACTTTGAAAGCAGCACACACCACATCCACACAACATCTTCAACCCTTGATTCATCATTTCTTTCATCGTTTCTTTGTCGATGTTTTTCAACCCATAGTTTCGACGCCTCATATTTAAAAGTGTCGTAATATGACAAAGTTACTTTTTATTTTCATCCAACCAATTCATTAGTTAATCCACCATTTTATTTTAATAAGTTGATCCATAACTATTTTGTAAGTTAATCCACAAGTGGGTTAACCCATATTTCATGTTAATCCACAAATCTATGTACTATGCTGTAGGAGTTCTTGAGCTTCAGGCATTGGTAAGGCTGATATTATGTTCAGCAATGTTACTTCCAACTCTTGGTATAGAATTCTATGACTAGACGGTGTTGGTGAAACTATATCTGTACATACATTTAGCAGTGGAAGCTATTTTCCTTTACCGGCTTCGTCATAACCTGAAGAGAGAGAAAAGAAACAACTAGAATATTTAAATACAATCATTTAGCATAGTAGGCCAATTTACATTCAATTTTTTTACACAAGACGGTATCGTCCACCAATAGCTAATGTTATAGCAGCCATTCGGTTTCGTGCTGTTGCATTGGACAAGCCATTTAGACCATTGAGAATGAAGGAAAATAACAAGAAACAAAGCAATCTATGATGTCGTCGCAAAGCAACGAATTCACTAACAATGCAGGACAGTGCAGCCAGTAGGGGTGAGTGTTCGGTCGGTTCGGTTGGTTTGGATGTAAAAAAGCTCAAACCAAATTGAAACCGAAAATTTTCCGAACCGAACCGAGTTAATTTCGGTTAATTCGGTCAATAACCGATTTAATCGAACTTGAAAGTTGTATTATTATTCAAATGATAGATTCACTGAAAATAAACCATAAGATTATGGTTGGAGAAACTTTATATAGTTAATTTTATGTTTATGATGAAATTTGGTCTATTTGCAAGAAAAGCCTTTGTATTATGTAACTAAATTAATCATTTAAAGTATTCCAATACCAAAAAAAATAGATTATAAATTAAAAGTTTGGTTAGTTCGGTTAAAACGATAACAAAAAAATATATTTTACAAACCGAATTCAAACCGATTTAGTTTTAAAACCGAAATGAACCGGTTTGGTCGGTTAATTCGGTTTGAACCGATTATTGCTCACCCTTAAGTGCAAGGGCAAAATAAGCTCAAAAGAAGAGAACCACCTCATAAGGAAAGCACTCCCATCAAATAAAATGTGCAAGTAAAACAAAGAAGCGGAATTGTACAAACAAAACATGTTATTGCACTAACTATGGAAGGAATACATTACCAAACTGAAATTGCATAATAGAAATACAATAGCTTGTGTCACCCTAGCGTCACAAAACTGCACTAACATAACTTGGTAGGATGAAGCCAACCCAGCCAAACTAAAATGCATTATTCGAACCCTATTCTTTTTAATGATGAGCTCAATCATTCGACTACATTGTGCAACATCATATCATATCATCATATGATGAGCAATTCCAAAGCTGAAAATGTTAAACTTAAATGTGCATGGGTAAAGACTCAAAAACAAAATACAATATTACACCTGCAACGCACAATAGAAGAAATATGAACTCACTGTGATCAACTTAAATTATATACTCCACCTAGACTTGGATTAGGATGTATGATTTTAGGGAGAAGAACCATATGAAATAGAACCAAAAAAATGACATCTTTAGGTGGATTAACTAATTAAATTTTGGAAGTTATCATAAGTCAAAAATTCTATTTTATAGGGTCGATTAACTGAATAAAAACGTGTATGAAAATGAAATTTACCTATGACAAATTAAACTAAATTAATAGTAAGATTATATTAGGTACTAATTAATTTAATTCAAAAAAAATACTTATGGTGAATTTTATTAATTTAGTGCAACATACTTAATAGTAGTAAAAATATATTAAGTACTAATTAATTCAATTCAAAAAAATACTTATGGTGAATTTTCTTAATTTAGTGCAACACACTTAATAATAGTAAGATTATATTAAGTACTAATTAGTTTCATTCAGAAAATTTATTTATGGTGAATTTTATTAATTTAGTGCAACATACTTAATTTATTGACTGAATAAATCAAGATTGGTTAGTGCAATTAAATTCATATACAAAAGAGAGAAATAAAGTGAACGTTTGACTTTTCAATGTGGAAAAATATGGTGTTAAAGGAAATATGTGTTTGGGACCATGCAAAAGCAATTATAGCCTAATTCACAATCATTAATATGTAAATTTTTATCCCTGTATTTCTTTACATTCGTTCTTAAAGAAAAAGCAAAAAAAAAAAAAAAAAAAAAAAAACCAATGAGAAGCAGGCCACCATTTTCATAGAGGAGAGGAGGAAAAATGCAATCACAGAAAGGTGCATCCAATTGTAAGAGAAAGAAGAAGACTTCAATCAAGCCTTTTAAACTTGAGTAAAATTTTATTTGAATTACTTTTAAACTTGTTTGTTTGGGTTTGGGTTTGGGTTTGCTGTTAGTTGATGCTTTGAATTGTTCTTAAATATGTAGCAATGATTATAAATGATTATGTATGTATTTGATGAATTAAATGAATATATTTTGTGTGGAGCTAAGGGCACCCCAATATGTTTTTCCTAATACCGCAACTAAAAATACTACAAAATAGTATATTCCCCTCTTTTTAATACCAAACAATTAAAAACAGGGGATACCTCCGTATTTCTCCTATTTCTTCATCTCGCTGCCATTGCCTTTGAAAACCCCAAATTAAAATCGATCTACAAAAAAACGTTCAACTCAAACGACGACGAGAACATGCAAGAAAACTGTGTCCCAAACGAGCAGGAAGAAATCAGAAGAAATTGTTCGGTTATCATTAACAGTATGTATTTGTTATGCTCGGTTGTTGAACATCGTGCCTCACTTCACTGGTCATTTTGCCTAGATTGTACACTGTTCGGTTATTATAAACCGTGGGAATTTGATCTGTTCAGCTCTAAATCACTGTAACACCACACACTTTTATGTGCCCAAATTTCAACAAAAATCGAATCTTAAACACATCCAAGCAAGGGGCGCGTAAATCTGGTACTTGCAATAAATGAGCATAATTAGAGTACGATAAGATAACTCGCAGTGGAAAACAAAATAGGATAACAAGTATTAACTCAACAAACTACCTTTTTCAGAGTAAATCACCTTGCCAATACCGAGCATGAGAGAGAACGAGAACAAAAAGCCAAACTTAAACATATGTGAGAACCCGCCCTTCTCTAGAAAACCTGGGGGTTGTAATGAGGAGGGGGGTCAGAACAACAAAATTCTGGTGAGCAGGAAATGTACAACACAGATTATAATACACAGATGTATCCAATTTGGTTCAGCATAAGATATATGCCTACCAAGGTTAGTGATTCTAGTACAACCTTGTAAATGTTTACACACGACCTTACTACTCTTCCCAAAGTAGTATTTAAAAAACATAATACCGAGATAGGACATTTACGTATATATTTATGAAGCCTTCATACCAGAGAATGGCTGGTTACTATATCGAAGTTATAACCCTAGTTACGGAGTTCCTATGTATATATCTTCATTCACTTAGTCATTAACTTAAACTAAAAGGCACTAGCTACATGCCCTACTAGTTAAGGCTTCCGTCATTTACGCACATACCCTTGCCCCACATAAGGTGAGAGAAAGTATTTTATCATTCGCTATACCTTCTAGCTGACCTTATTAGATAACTCCCTTAGTCACTTATTACTTCCTGTAGGATAGGTAGTCGCATCTGACGTTTTAGTTTCCAAGTTTGGGTAGGCCCACACGCACCTGCCATTTAAGACCCCTAAACTGAAAGACATATTCCTAGGTGGAATCTTCAACCCTAGCCGCTTAGGATCCAGGAAGCGGACTATACGCGAAGGTTATTAGGTTTGTATCCCATTAGCCTTTAGCACCTTTCCCTATCGGGATATGGGCTACGTTATTAAGTTATTCCCGTTTAGTCCTTTACACAGGAATACAATACGTACACAATTCATTATCGTCACGGGTTCATATGGTTAATAATATTTTACATTATTTAACCTAATAAGTCCAACTCTATTTTAATTATAAGTGTTAATACATTAATACAAATAAGGAAGGTTAGGTATCCTCTTTTACCCAAAGATATTTATGTAATGACCCGAAAATCCGGACCAATTTGAGCTGACCAAATAACACAAGTCCAACCCCAAATTGCACTGGAAATTCAAGAAATTAATAGAAAGAAGATAGAGGATGAGGAAAGATAAGGTAGAACTAATAGAATAGAGGAAGAAGAAGAACATCACCATCAGAGTGAACACGAATCTCACAGCGGAACGAATAAAATATAACATAACCTTTGAAATAAAACAATTATGTATACAATAGCACTTATCAGAGTACAACACTTACAACAACAGCGGAAAAACAATAGCTATATAATTCTGAAGCCTCCTGCTCCAAGCTCTTCCAGTATATCTGTAAATTCCTGACTACTTGACTGCCCGTACAAAATTAGGCACCCAAGAGTTCAGGGAAAACAAAACAAAATAAACTCCGGGTCAGTCATGGGACTGGTATGAGTAAAACAGTTTAAAACAGTCTGAACAAGTAAACGATATCTCATAAGACCACGCCATATATCGGAACGGGTTTTTCCCTTATGAGAATCCAAAATATCTTTATATCAAAAACCTTTTGATATTATAATAATGTCTATGTACAAATAGATATCAACCTAGCAGAAACGCTTTCATCTCACGTTCTACATATAGTATACAATCGAAACCGCAAGCACGTATTTGGTAATGGATTTCCAACTATGACAAGGTATGGAACCACCTTCCGATCAGTGTACTCTAGGAACGATACACTAGAGTTCAACAAGAATATCTTGCAACTCAGCCACACATGACCGACCACTCATTTCGCTTGAGTGTATCAAATGTACATCACCAACGGTTGGGATCAGCAACCGTTCCCGTATATATATATGGGACAACATTGATAGATTAAAGAAGCAAATGAATATTCTCTAGATAGGTGATTATACACCCTACTTCGGTGCGACCGACTTAGCTATGTTGCCTGCCCGATTTCTGTCATTTACCGGATGTGAGGCTAGAAGCTACGCTTATCTTTTCACATACCACATCTTCATTCACTTAGAATGTCACATCGTCATACCTGCCAAATCACAAATTGATCTCCCCAAAAATACCATGGGTATAAGCTAAGAGAAACGAATTCCGTCGCCACCAACGTAAATACGTTTAAAGAGATCAACTTACGCGATCTATTGGATATACTCTGTCAGACCTTCGTCCATACAAGTTGTCCTGGGACTGGATAAACCGAAGGCACTATTCAGTATATCCATCTTAGGCACTGTTATCTAAGATTTATACAACAGCCCTTGCACTTTACTCTGTCTTCAATTATCTTTGGCATATATGATTCGCAACGCTTATGCCAATACAGAGTGGTTCTCTAGATGATAATCCAACCGGTCTCCCCATATTAGCAACGTTAAAATGGTCAAAAATTCGATAGTCTGTGAGTTAACTATCAAAGAAAAACAAGTGTACAAACAACGATACTATTTCCAGATGGAAATTATATCGAACAAACATCATTTAACATTAATCTCTTTAGTTCATTTTACATCTCCTGTTTCCCTATATTCAACATTTACTATTTTCTATATTTAGAAAATATACGTTATTTACACTGGAAACATTTCCATGGCTTAATTACGTATCACTATTCTTCCACATCTATCAGACTCTAACTATAAACTAACAAGAGAATAACTTCCTAAGTATAAACCCCGAAGGACGAAACCAACATCAGATCGATACTCAGGAACCCATTCAACTTACTAATTCTAGTCAGTTTCCAATTTTGCTTAACTCTATATCATTAACTCTATTTGATTAACTCTAACTGGTTAACTCTAACTGATTAACTCTGACTGGTCAACCCTAATTGATTAACTCTAACTAGTTAACTCTAATTGATTAACTCTAATTAATTAAGTCTAATTAATTTTTAAAATATCGTATTTATTTTCTAAATAAATATTTCCTTTATAATCCTATTTATTTAACAAATAAATATCTCCTTTATTCTATTTATTCTAACAAGTAAATATCTTCTTTTAATCCTATTTATTTACCAAATAAATATCTCCTTTAATCTTTATTTATTTCCTAAATAAATAAAGCCGTTTACTTTTATTTATTTCCTAAATAAATAAACCCGTTTTCTTTTATTTATTTCCTAAATAAATAAATTCTTTTAACACTTTATTTATGTTTTACCAATATATTCCTTTATATTTGCTTTCAAATATATTTCCTTTATATTTCATTTCAAATATATCTCCTTTATATTTCATTTCAAATATATCTCCTTTTATTCAAAAATCCTTTTTCTTTTATAATATAAAATCCATTGATTTTATACAAATAAATTATTTTCAAAGTATACTTTGAAAATCCCTTTTCCACGTTCTGGTATTTCTTATGGTATTTAACACCCCATATAGCAACGATAAATATCGTTCAAACACACAAAATCAATGTCAAATTATATATCACATTATATAACACAATATATAAATCATAGTAAAATAAATGTTGAGGAATCCAGTTGGATTCCTCCAACCTATTTCCCTGCATCACCGATGTTAGACAATATAATTAACATCGAATTCACTTTGATATGAATTATTCTGATAGCAGAATCAACTTATAAATATTTAACGGTATATATATATACATACATATATATAATTTCCACTAACTGACTAGCAGTTCAATCAAACAGTCAACACACAGTCAAACAGACAATATCTAACAGTTCTAAGAATACATTGTAAAAATAGAACTATTCAGAGTTGGTGAGTTTTACTCACATTGGACTATCATCGTTAAATAACGATAATTGTCGCTTGATTCAAACGGACAATTTATTTTGCTATAAATTGTAACGAGCTCGGATTCACTCCCATTCGGTTCCATGGTGTAGCCACCGTCCATACGATCCCAACGGATCCAGTTTTGTCCAATTCCGATACCGTATGGTGAAGTTATACCATTCACAAGTTAGTACACTATTAAAATTTAATATAAACTTTAAATTAATATGTATTGGGCCTTAACTGAAATCCTCAGCCCATATTTACTTCCACAAACCGGACCCGAAATGTAATACCTCTTTCTTCCTCGACATGTTCTGCTCTGAACTCCAGTAAACTCTCAAGCCATTTTCGTTCGTTTCTCACCATCTCTCAACGATTTTGAAAACTAATCACACCATTTATCTCCTCCTGAATTCCTCTTCCTCGGCATACCCATAACATCGATCTCGACGTCAGTACTCCGACCGTGACGCAACAACCTTCAACAGTGACACCGTCACTTTTCACCACCGTATCTCATCAGATCATCACCGCAGGTGCGGAATTTCTTCTAGAGCCCGAAAACAAACCCAGAAACTTGATTTACAGCTTGAATCTCTCGAAAGCTTGAGCCCTAAGACCGTCAAACTAACGCTGGCAATTTTCCAGCGAATACGAACGCAACCGAACCCAGAAAAATACGTATGGACTCGAAGGGAATCACTCAGCAAATCCATTAATATACGTTTGGAAATTTATAGGGTTTTATATGATTTCCTTTGGATTTAATTCTCTCATTTGTTTTTTTGGTTAGAGAAGAGAAACTGGCGGCTTTGTATTCGGTTTTATAAGGGGATGAAAATGTTGTGTGGTTGTAAAGGTGGTGTGCGTGGACTTTGTTTTGGCCTATAATTTAGTTTAGATATTTCTTTTTATTATTTTATATTTGTTTTAGTCTTATAAAAATTTGTGTGATCACACATGATATTCAAAAATCACGAAACTGGACATGTAGCTAGAGTTCGACATTACGGTCCCAACGAAACTGGATTCATCGAATTCCGACTCCGTATTCTCACGCAGCGTATTTTTAACCGTCAAAATATCGATTATTTCACACATTAAAAATCGTACGGCCACCCACTAACTCTAAAAATCACAAAACTCGACATCTAACAATAATTTGACATTGCGGATCCAACAAAATTAGTTTCGTCGAATTCTGAGGTCGTTTGCAAAACTGGCTATTTTTTAAGCCCTAAATAACCCTTTTAAATATATAAATATATTTAAAAACAATTAAATTTAATATTTATAAATAAATATTATCGTATATATTCACAGTGGAATACCATACATCTCTAGAATATTTATATCAGGATTTACATCTTCGTATTTCAAATCCAGAGTTAAATCGATATTCGATTTATAATGAAATTCCTTTTATAAATATAAATAAATCGTTATAAATAATAAAGGAATTCCACAGCGACTTTTCTAAAATTTGATTTGGACATAAATAAAAATCTACACGACGAAATCCCGATTTTTATCTTCCACTAGAAAGATATACTCCACTAGCTCCACACGTTTCTTGTTTCACAGAAATCCGATTTAAAACGAACCCTGTATACTCAGTTGAAGTTGAGATCGCCAAATAGCGAACTGCCGCGCCATTTCAAGCTCTATTTTAATTATAATATAATTCCACGATCAAACTGTCGTCGTTTAAATATATTCGTTATTCAAATTCAATTCCAAGCTGAATTAAATATCACAGATGATGCAGTTCACACCATATTGCCATTTCAGATAACTCTGATTATTTCAAAATTAAATATATTATTTAATTTATTATTTTAATTAAATATTCACCATTATTTAAGTAACCGACCATTAAATTCTCTAATTCACTATTTAAATAATTAAATAAATTAATTATAATCCCTCTGACAATGTGGATCATTACAATTTATTTGATTTACTTCCCTAATTTGGACTTAGCATTTAAACGACAATCAATAACCATTAATTCCCTTTTTGACCCCCATTTCCTTTCATTTCAATTTTTATAGCCCTTTATGACCATTACGGTCATATTTTCCTAAGGCAACTATTTATTAGTCTCAAGATATCTATTTATTGTACCCCAACAGACAATTACTGCACTTATTTATTTATTTATTGGTTGACTGTTATATGTATATATTCATGCACCAGGCCTCTCACATTAAGTTGAATACTTTTGGATGCTGGATTTGCTGGTCGGTTCTGGGAAGACTTCTTCCACAAGTTGAACCTAACCTCGTGCCTTTAGTACATTTACATTTATGCACTAGACCCCTCACTTTAAGCAAACTACCTGTAGTTGCTGGATGTGCCTGTCGGTTCCGGCCAGGCTTATACCACAAGTTGAACTTAACCTCGTGTCTAAATGCGGTTATAATTCAAGTTTCCTAATTGGCTACACAACATTTATCCTAATTAATTTAGGAATTGTAACCATTATCCTATTATACTTACTTTCCCCCCAATCAACATTGGTTACACTTGTCATTTATTGATTTGTGGTCCTATTCATAGTAATTAGTTATGTTGATTGCTACAAGTGGTCACCACAAATATATTAATTCAATATGGATCATATTTATGTACAATTCCATAATTGATCCTTATCCAAATATTCAAACATTCCATACAATGTTTCTTTTACCGTTTTACGGTGGTTTGGACAGATAATATGTATATATTTATATTTCATGTTTTCGTGTGGTCAACATTGTTATTATTTTTATTTTTATTTGTAAGTAATTTGGTTTAATTGACAACCAACATTCCTTTTTACATTTAATATTGTCAGAAGGTCCAAATCTTACAGAAAGACTTTAAGCCGTAATCAATGTAAATATTGCTTAATTAGTGGTATTGACATATTTCAAAATTACAAGAAAATGTATATAAATATATAATTTGGAGTAGTTGATGTAAATTACACACAAATATGTATATGTATATTTGTACTTACATTTGTACCACTTTTCCCTTTTTCAACTTTTTTTCATATCTCTTGTAATTTCAAAATAATGCTTTTTTATGTGAAAACGACATATTTACAATAACCAAGCCAAAATCCAACAATATTGAATATAAACATGCATATTTCAATTAATATTACAATTACATAATTTACCAATCGTATCTTTTTATCCAAATTCACATAATTTATTTTTCAACATTGAACTAAAGATCTAGAATGTAAGTACATCTAGTTTGTGTTTAATGGGACTGATTTCCAGATCTACAATACTTCAAAATAATTACAACATAACTGCAGGAATATGTGTAAACAAGTTTAAGAAATCCTACAATTCATATTATGCATAACTATAATGTACAATTCACAAGTTTTAACACTTTTTATCATTAGATCTAAAGGATGTTAATCTAATTACAACAATTTATTTAACAGATCTGATAGACATAGGCACAAAAATTGAGATCTGTTACAAACAAGATAAATACGTTATTATAAATGTATATATAAATTTCCCACTCACGTGCAAGCATCCAAATTCAAAGTTTGAACCCTTTAGGCCTACAATTAACAAATTCTTATAAATCTACAATTTATCTGAAAAGGGAAAAATTCTAGATCTGTAGAGATATAAAAAAATAGGAAGAGAGGTGTGAATCTATTGTTGAGCGCTAATTTGCATCATTTTTTTCATTGAATCTGATAATTCTCTCAATCTTATATGTTTTGGATTTGATTTGTTGTTTGTGTATAAGAATACATGTTTGATTAAGAAATTAAGTTTCGAGAAGGAGGAAAATGGCAGAGCTCCGTTATTACAGGTTTGAATGGAAAAGAATGAGGCTCTGTCCCTTTATTTATAGGAGTGGAATTGGCCTTGGTTCGTCAGATCTATTTTTATTAACATCCGTCCATTCGTTCGAAAATTATATTATAACTTAACCCTAAAAGCCTAGCCGTCACTAGGTGATCTGACGCCTAGTGGGTCGACCGCCTGGGCGCCATAACGCCCAGTCAGACTGGTTAATTAAGGTAATATATTTATTTATTTAAATTCTAATTTATTTATTTTCTATCCATTTTCGTATTTCGTCCGTAACTTTTTCATATGGTTCGCGAAGTTCCAAGCATGAAAGTTGACCAGAATTCCAAGGCAAACTCATCGGTTAAAGTTTCGTGGCCAAATTCCACCATTTGCAGAAATTCCTATTTTTGAAATTCTAATAATTAATTTATATTGTCAAAATTTCGGGTTGTTACACTCTTCCCTCCTTAAAAGGAATTTCGTCTCAAAATTCTGACACCTATAGTCCTACCCTACACAACCATTTGTGTTCATTCACTTTGCAACCATGTGTATAGTGTACATAATGAAATTCAACCATAAAATATATATGCAAGGCGATTCTAAATCGGACCCTCCTATATGTTTACATTAAATTTTTGAAATGCTTTTGAAGGCATGATGCAAAACATCCTAAACATACTGACAGATCTATATAAATGCAAATTTTGAAAATTCTTTTTCATTCATCACCTTCACACAATTACGAATAAAAGTGTGAAACAACCAATTTTGCATCCAAACCCCACCATCCAAAACGCACGCAATCTAATTGATTCCTATTTAATTTCTCTTAAACTGGAAAAAGGAAATCGAAGCAATGTATTTTAACATTTTTCTTGCTTACACATCTTCCATTTCCCGCCCTACAGTGGAATTTTCACCTCAGCTACCCAAAATACTCCAAAAATTTCCATTTGTAGACTGTAAAGGTGGCTTAAAACAAGATCTAAAACGTAAAATAAGTTAATTAATAACTCACGTGCATAGTTTTCAAGGAATGGTAAAAATGTTTCTAAGGCTAAAACAGTCTTTTCCTTATTGCCGTTAACGTTTTATCGTATTGTCGACCCTATTACATCGCTAAACGCGCACACAAATCATCCAAACATCTTCCTTACGCTACCCATGTGACCAAAAATCGAAATTTTTCATAAAAATAAACTTCCACTTAAAATGTGTTTATTTGAAAGTTCCTTTTCAATACCGCTTTACTTTCCATATGAGATTCATATGAAAAATCAAAATTTCGGTAACATGCATTTTACTTTATTTAAATCATCTATTTTAATGAAAAATAGGTGTTTAAATATGCACAACTTTCCGTATCCAAATTTTGCGTTTTCGCAAAAACCGAAATAAAAGAATGTAAATCAGTTAAAAATGATAAAAGTTTTTTTTTCAAACAAAGTTTTAAAAAAAGCTTTAAAAATGTAATTTGCGGAAATTTAAACGATTCAAGTCACATGTCGGCTAAGAAGGAAGTCAGTCACGCCAAAATGCGAAAACTAAAACTACACACAAAAGACAAATGATAAATTTTAGCTTTAGCAAGAAACGTTGACTTTTTTATTTATATACCCATGACGCAAAACAACTCAAAATCGGTCTTTTGCTGAAATTTATCCAGAATTCTATTCTTTCCAGCTCTAGGACAAGTGCTAGTAAATAAATGAGATTTCATTCAACTAATCATGCGTGAACGATAGAATATTTTTTTTCAACATAGAAATCTCATCAACTAACATCGTGCGATTTTCATTACTAGCAGTTATAGACACTACTACTACAACAAAGATAAAAATGCTGGAAAGGGAAATACATACTACAATATACAACATGCACAGGGCATGCGCTAATAACAACAACAAAGACTATGACAACCAACTGTAGGATAGCATACCTCCATTGCTGGAGCCTAATCCATTACCACGTCCACTCCAGGAGCGTAGTGTGGCAGAGATGCAACCAGTCTCGTGTGCCTGTCGACACTGCTAGTCGCGAAGCTCTTCCTGCATAGCGTGGATGGAAGTGAGCTCTGGAATCTCGTGACTATGTTGTTAGGGCTGCCGAGATTGCTGAGCTGGAGCGGGTAGTACAGGGACAAAAGCGTCGGGCAGTTGGATGCCCATCTTCTGGAGAGTAGCACGACTGACGGCGGCCGTCGCCTTCTTTACTTCCATCTCCCCATAAAGTCTCACTTGGAAGTGTCGGAAGACACGGGTGAGAAGGCAACTATAAGAAAAGTGGCTTCGTGGGGTACCGATTAAAGGGCTCATAGAGATGGATCATAAGCATGTGCGCTCGGTTGACAGCTGCACCGCCGAGAATAGCATAGGTGGCGCGACGGATAGAAGGATAAATCTTCTTCAAGCTTCCCGTCTTCGGGATAATGTTGTGCTATATGATGCGCACAACAACACGGGCGATGGGTTGCAAATTGGCGGCGATCCAGGCTCCGGTCTCTCCAAGTAAGATATGTTGAAGGAACTAAGGGTCCTCCATCTCTATAGTATCAAGCTCTGCTTCGACCGCCGAGATGCCCAAAATCTGAGCTACGTCATCGTCAGTGAACTCAATGTGGGTGTCAATGACATCATATCTGATGATGCAGGACTCGTCATCGATGTTGGCATCCATCTGAGCATCGAATAGATGGACACAGCTCGGATACATGTCGCACTCAAAGGTGTCGAAGTGCAGGTTTAGTGCTAGGCCTACGGCGACAAAAAGCTCCTCCAAACCAAATGCGGCGAGATCGGCGAATTTCACCAATCAACCAACTTGAAACTCATAACTGACTGTAGCTAAGTAGTGCTTGATCTTGACATCATCGCGATCTAGCCAAGCGGCTTCCTAGGGCATGAGACTGGGGTATTGGTTGCGAGGTGCCATGGAGGAATCTGCGAAACGGCCAAGAGAAACTACAAATCTAGAGTATAATTGGGTAGAGACCTGCAGAAGAAGGATTTTGATGGTAATTGGGGATGAAATGGAGCGAGGGTTGCTCGGATTGGAGCTTGGGAAGGAGGAGGGTTTGGGTACGGTGAAAATTTGGGGTTAAGGGAGAAAGAGTCGGCTGAACGATATATACCTGACCCGATATATATATATATATATATATATATATATATATATATATATATATATGTGCATGTGTATGTGTATATATATATACATATGTATGTATGTATGTATATGTATATATATATATCATTCAACCGATTCGGGTCGGGTCAGGCCACGCCCACCGTGGGGTAGCGATTGACCTGGCTCTAAGAGCGCGGTCAGTCGCTTGCCCCATAGTGGGAGCTGTTTGAACCTCGACCCAACGACATGTATAAATTAAATTTAAAGTTTTCTATTATGTCAAAATGACTTCTACTCCCAACCGAATTCTCGTATCGACTTCCACCACTCGTTGAGTTAAGAAGATTAATTTTCCAATGCCTTTTCCCTGCATCCAAAAAGATTAGTGACCAACGAATCGAACGAACTTAAAACAGGAAATCAGCTAGAAATCCGAAATAAAATTTAAAACGGATTTTCCCCTTACTAGCCGACAAAACTAAACGATTCAAAATCAAATACCCCAAAATAAGGATGAAGAACTTTCTTAGCCTTTCGAAGATTTTTTTTTTCTTTTTCCAAAAATGGAATTATACTATAAACTAACGGTTTCATACTTATAAATCCATTTTATTATTATTTATATTTCAGCTTAGGTTTCAAACTAGGGAAACCTTTTCGTGTTCGAAAGTGTTAGAGTTTTAAAAATCTTAATGATTAATTGTGATAATTTCAATAAATTATCCAATATGTATAGGAAGAGGGATACTAAAAATCACAAGCAAAAAATTATTATTTTTAAGTTTAGTGGTTTATTCCTTGTCATTTCCAATTTCATTTTTCCTACCAATTGGATTACATTTATTAGAGTTACACAATAACCCCATAATTTTGAAACACGAACAGATTAAAATTTTAAAAACCACATCTTTTCAAAGCCATTTTCCAAAAGCGTATTCCAAAGCTTGAAATCCATTTTCATTTTCAAATAGTTTTAAAAATAATATTTCCTCGATTACCAGACTAAAAACTCAATTGAACATTTCAATAAAGGTATATTCGGAAATTTTAACGAAGTAACAAAAGGGTATACCTCGTGCTTATATTTTCAAAATGGATACGACATACTAACGTGGACTTTTCCTATTTTAAATCGAGGAATGGTCTTAATCGGAATCTCTGAACAAAAACAGAAACCAGAAAAGTGACTATCTCGGTTGTAGCTTGATTTTTATATTATGTATATATATTCCAGTTTCAAAACCTGAATCAACGGAATTCACCATATGCCGTTCTCATGCTCTTCACGACGAGATAGCCAATGTACTGTGGGGTAAGGCAGAATTGGCTAAAAACCCGAACTCAACATATTCCAACTCTTAGTTACTTAAAGCCCATTTTACAATAATTAGGCCCACAACTAATTCATCATTGAAATAAATTAAAGTCGAGTAAGAAAGATGAAGAAAAACAGAAAAGAAAATCGAATTACGTTCTCTCAAGAGTCCTAATTTAACTAATTCCTCTTATCGTTTAACCTAAGCTCCAATACCAAATGTAACACACCACACTTTTATGCGCCTAAATTTCGATTGAAATCGAAACTTAAACACATCCAAGCATGTGGCGTGTAAATCCGGTACCTGCAATAAATGGGCATCAATATAATCAAAGTACAATAAGATAACTCACAGCGGAAAATAAAATAGGATAATAAGTATTAACTCAAGTAACTACATTTTTCAAAGTAAGTCATTTGCCAATACAGAGCATAAGAGTGAACTAGAACAAAAAGCCAAACTTAAACACTTGTGAGAACCCGCCCTTCTCTAGAAAATCTGGGGTTGTAATGAGGAGTCAGAACAACAAAATTCTGGTGAACAGGAAATGTATAACACAGATTATAATACACAGATGTATCCCGTTTGGTTCAACACAAGATGTATGCCTATCAAGGTTAGTGATTCTAGTCTAACCTTGTAAATGTTTACGCACAATCCTACTACTCTTCCCAAAGTGATATTCCTAAAATATAATGCCGAGATAGGACGTTTACGTATATATTTATGAAGACTTCATACCAGAGCATGGCTGGTTACTATATCGAAGTTGTACCCCTAGTTACGGAGTTCCTGTGTATATATCTTCATTCACTTAATCATTAACATAAACTAGAGGGCGCTAGTACGGGTCCTACTAGTTAAGGCTTTCGTCATTCACGCACATATCCTTGCGCCGCATAAGGTGAGAGAAGGTATTTTATCATGTACTATACCTTCTAACTAACCTTATTAGATAACCCCCTTAGTTACTTATTACTTCCCATAGGATAGGTAGCCATATCTGACGTTTTAGCATCCAAGTTTCGGTAGGTCCACATGCACCTACCATTTAAGACCCCTAAACTGAAAGATCTATTCCCAGGTGGATTTTTCAATCCTAGCCGCTTAAGACCCAGGAAGCAGAATATATGTGAAGGTTATTAGGTTTGTATCCCATTATCCTTTAGCACCTTTCCCTATTGGGATAAAGTGAGCTACGTTAGTAAGTTATTCCCGTTTAGTCCCTCTACACGGGAATAATATACATACACAATTCATTATCGTCACGGGTTTATATGGTTAATAATATTTTACATTATTAACCTACTAAGTCCAACTCTATTTTAATCATGAGTGTTATATTCATTAATACAAATAAGGATGGTTATATATCCTCTTTTGCCCTAGGATATTTATTTGATTTACTTCACTAATTTGGACTTAGCATTTAAACAACAATAAATAACCATTAATCCCCTTTTTGACCCCTATTTCCTTTTATTTCAATTTTTGTTGCCCTTTATGACCATAACGGTCATATTTTCCTAAGGCAACTATTTATCAGTCCCAAGTTATCTATCTGTTGTACCAAAACAGACAATTACTATTCTTATTTAATTGGTTGACTGTTTTATGTATATATATTCATGCACCAGGCCTCTCACATTAAGTTGACTACTTGTGGATGCTGGATTTGCTAGTCGGTTTCGGTAAGACTTCTTCCACAAGTTGAGCTTATCCCCGTGCCGTAGTACATTTACATTTACGCACTAGACCCCTCACATTAAGCTGACTACATTTGGTTGCTGGATGTGCCGGTCGGCTCCGGGCAGGCTTATACCACAAGTTGAGCTTAACCTCGTGTCTAAATGCGATTATAATTCAAGTGTCCTAATTGGGCTGCACAACATTTATCCTAACTAATTTAGGAATTGTAACCATTATCCTATTATGCTTGCTTTCTCGAATCAACATTGGTTACAATTGTCATTTATTGACTTGCGGTCCTATTTATAATAATTAATTATATTGATTGCTACAAATGGTCACCACAAATATATTAATTCAATATCGATCATATTTATGTGCAATTCCATAATTTATCCTTATCCAAATATTCATACATCGCATACAATGTATCTTTTATCCTTTTACGCGGGTTTGGACGAATAATATGTATATATTTATATTTCATGTTTTCGTACGGTCAACATAATTATTATCTTTATTTTTATTTTCATTCGTAAGTAATTTGGTTTAATTGACAACCAACATTCCTTTTACATTGAATATTGTCAAAAGGTTCCAAATCTTACAGAAAGACTTTTAGCCGTAATCATTGTAAATAATGCCTAATTAGTGGTATTGACATATTTCAAAATCACAAGAAATGTATATAAATATATAATTTGGAATAGGTTGTGCAAATTACGCACAAATATGTATATTTGTATTTGTACATACATTTGCACCACTTTTCCTTTTTCAACTTTTTCTCGTGTCTCTTGTAATTTCAAAATAATGCATATTTACAATAATCAAGCCAAAACCCAATAATATTGGATATAAACAGACATATTTTTCTTAATATTACAATCACATAATTTACCAATCGTACATTTTTATCCAAATTCACATAGTTTATTTTTCAACACTGAACTAAAGATCTGGAATGTAACTACATCTAATTTTTGTTTAATGGGACTGATTTCCGGATCTACCGTGCTTCACAGCAATTACAACATAACTATAGGAATATATGTAAACAAGTTTAAGAAATCCTACAATTCATATTATGCATAACCACAATGTACAATTCACAAGTTTTAACACTTTTTATAATTAGATCTGAAGGGTTTCAATCTAATTACAAACAATTTATTTAACAGATTTGATAGACATAGGCATAAAAATTGAAATCTATTACAAATGAGATAAATAAGTTATTATAAATGTATATATGAATTTCCCACTCACCTACAAACATCCAAATTCAAATTTTGAACCCTTTAGGCTTACAATTCCCAAATTCTTATAAATCTACAATTTATCTGAAAAGGGGGAAAATTCTAGATCTGTAGAGACATAAGAAAATAGGAATAGAGGGTAGAATCTATTGTTGAGCGCTACTTTGCATCCTTTTCCATTGAATCTGGTAGTCCTCTCATTCTTATACGTTTTGGATTTGATTTGGTTTGTAAGACTATATGTTTGATTAAGAAATTAGGTTTGGAGAAGGTGGAAGATAGCATAGCTCCACTGTCGTTACAAATTTGAATGGAAAAGGATAAGGCCCTACACCTTTATTTATAGGAGTGGATTTGGCCTTGGACTGTCAGATCTATTTTTATTAACACCCGTCCATTCGTTCAAAAATTATATTACAACTTAACGCTAAAAAACTAGTCGTCACCGGGCGATATGACATCTAGTGGGTCGATCGTAGCGGTCGACCGCCTGGGCGCCACAACGCCTAGTCAGGCTGGTTAATTAAGGTAATATATATATATATATATATTTAAATTCTAATTTATCTATTTCCCGTCCATTTTCGTATTTTGTTTATAACTTTTTCATACAGACTATGTTCGCGAAACTCCAAATATGAAAGTTGACCAGAATTCCAAGACTAATGCATCAGTTAAATTTTCGTAACCAAATTCCACCAGTTGCAGATATTTCTATTTTTGAAATTCTAATAATTAGTTTATACTTCCCAAAATTTCGCGTTGTTACAATCACCATTGCTGAAAACATCAAAGTTTTATTTCTCTCGGTGGTGGTACGCCGAATTATTAGATGTCACGCGGTGCATAACCACCGAAGAGATTGTCATAACAAAGCTAATATTTGTTTTCCTCCCTGTTCGGTCATTGTATACGGCACTTTGCCTCCCTGTTCAGTTATTATATGTCGTTCAAACTATGAATAAACCATATTGCCTTTTCATGCTATGTTTCGTCCTCAATCACTGTAGAATTTTCCACTACTCGATCTTTAAACACCGCAATATATTTATTTTCACAGTTTTTGTTTGTTGTCCATACTATTAGTCTTATCTACCACAGTACTGTGTAATCTTTGATTGAATATACATGCATGTATACAATATTAGTTAATCTAATTGCGACGTTATTCAAATAAGTAGTTTACATATAACTATTTTTTACTTTCACATCGCAGCTTTCAGTATTTCTCTCTATGGAAATTCAATCACAAAGATACCTCAAAGAATACCTATAAGGGTTTTTAGATTACCAAACAATTACCGTGTAAGAGAGATTACCATGTTCGAATTTGAATTTTGCTACGGGAAAGTTAAAGAAGATAACAATTCAATTGCGTAAGAGAGATTAGGTTTTTCATATTAAGGCTGAGTATGTGATTAATTCGGCAAATAACGGTTGAGTAAGAGATTAGAATGGAGAGGTAATGTGGTATTAGGAAGCACACAAAATTTAATGAGTTTTATTTTTTTAATTGCGGTATTAGGAAGTACATATTGGGGTGCCATTAGTACCACATTATATTTTTATCATGTTTTAGAATAAATCATAGTTTAATTTCTCCAACTATCATGAAATTTTAATACATTGTTCTAGATATTATACTAGCGATGGTTTCTTATTTTTGTAATTTTTTAATGAAGAAATAATAAATTATGAATTTTCCAAGGGAGGAAATGGACTAATTTTGGGTGTTAATTAATATTAATTTTTAATATTTTTTCTGAAGTTTTTATTCAAGGTAGTATAAGATGATTTAAAAATTAAGTAATTTTTTTGGAGTTTTCTCATTAGTTATAAATTGCTATGATATAACCGGTGAAGAAAATATTAACTTAATTTAGGAAAGATTGATTAAAGGGTCTAAATTTGTGGACTAGTCAGAGAATATTTTTGCAAGTCAAATGTGAACGAATGACATTTGTAGAAGTTAGGTTGAAATTTTATTACTTTTTTAAGAAAAAAAAATCATTTTCCATTTACTTTATGGGTTCACCAATATAACTTGTGGTAGCTTGGTTGTATTAACTTTCAAAGGCTTTAAAAAGTAAGGTATAATGTTTAACTTTCAATATCTTTAAAAACTTTAGCATGTAATAGTTTATAAAAGCTTAATATGTGATAGCTTTAAGAGTTTAATATGCGGTAACGCTAAAGTCTAGGCATTCAGTAACATATGAAACTCAACTTACAGCAGCATCAATTTGTCAACCTTTGATATCTCTAAAGTTTAACATGTGATGGCTATAAACATTCAATCTTCAATAGGTCAAGTTGTGGTAACTTTGAAGTGTGATAGCTTCAAGCATGATAGCTTTAAGGTGTGATGCCACACAACACCAAAATGGCCAATTTGAAATAGTAATAAATGTTGCTAAAAAAATTAGAAACACTTTGTAGGGGTTACAGGTTAGTATATTGCAGATTTTCGAAACACTAAGCAGGTGTTTCGGTTTGATAATCTGCAACACTCGGTAAGTATTTCAAGTTGATAATCTGCAACACTCAACGAGTGTTTCAAGTTCATAATCTACAACACTATGTTAGTGTTTCAGTTTGATAATCTACAACAATCGACGTGTGTTTCAAATTGATAATCTACAACACTCGATGAGTGTTTCAGTTTGATAATCTGCAACACTCGACGAGTGTTTCAACCATAAACATGCAATTGATACTTTCAGTAACCATAACCATAAATTTGCAACAAAAGATGTAATATAGTCAAATCTTAGTTGCCAGAACAACAAATTAATCAGTCTCAAGACAATATGAATACTGCAGATTCAATGCATGTGGATACAACAAATAATGGTGATGCATGTAGCATTAACAGAGAAGCTGAATCATTTTTAATGGAAAAGAGAGTTCAAGCTAAGCTAGTCAATATTAATACACAATAAAGAGTTACCAAGTGATGTCTGCTATTAAAAGGGGCCTAATGATAATCTACCAAGTTCAAGAACTTTAAAATAACATAAAGATATAGCCAATGATTCTATAGGTAATCAAGTGCCTTTGGGCTCTGGACATGTGACAGTAACCAAATGATATTTTCTGCACCTACAAGTCAGGCAAATAATAAAAAGTTAGAATGACAATAAACACAAACTGTTAATAATAATTAGGATCTATCAGCACATAAATACACAAACTGCCGATATAATCAGGATCTACCAGCACATAAACACACAAATTGTTAGTACATTAAAACAGGCTGTCAATACATGAGCAAAACTGTCAATAATACATAGAAAACCATACCATAAACTCAAATGAATACATGGAACTCAAACGAATAAAGTAATGCAGGTCATTTGGCTGTTATAATTTTAATGGCGGAATCTTTGTCGTTGTAATATTATAACATCGAACATTTTGCTGTTATAAAAATCGGTCTCTTATTCAGTAATCAACCATGGAACTACTTCGAGAAAACTATGAAAAAGTAAGCAAGGCATATCTAGTTGTTGCTATAAAAATCATATCTAATATTAATATTTTAACAGACCACAAACATTTCAACTGGACTTTTAATATTACTATTTCAACATGACATTCAAAAAACTACATCAGGCTATGAACATTCTGAAAAGGCAAAGATGATTATAAGAGTTTTAGCACTTAACCCTTTTTTCATAGGTTTCAAATAGTTAAAGAGTTTGTCAAATATGGGCGTAAGTAAAATTATGCTCCCCATTATAACAATGGGGTTTCCTTTACCATTGTAATTTTTAGAAGTAACTAATCGATTTTAAAGTAGGAAAAACTATTATTAAACTAGGCATGCCCCTGACGATAATGTATTTTCTAAGCATAATTCTAATATATCTCTTATTAGAAGTGATGTTAATTATTTACATGAACTTCTATCACGTTAACTTTAATTTTCATGCAAGTGACTGATGAACATTTGTCTATTGATGTTGCAGACATCAAGGATCTGTTTTCAAATATGGATGTAAACAACAATGGTAAAATAACAATGGAGGAGTTGAAACATGCTCTCAACAAATGACAGACCTATGGAAACGTGATTCATTTGTTTATTACAAATGAT
Organism: Allium sativum; assembly: GCA_030737875.1. Classification (NCBI taxonomy): domain Eukaryota; kingdom Viridiplantae; phylum Streptophyta; class Magnoliopsida; order Asparagales; family Amaryllidaceae; genus Allium; species Allium sativum. The sequence continues at coordinate 381,675,715 of CM060920.1, forward strand.
AGGCTGATGCCAATGGAAATATAAACTTGTAGACACAGTATGGGCAAAACTTCTAGGGTGTAAGACACAGTATGCAGTTTCGTTAAACTTATATATATGCTTTAGCTATCTATAATATAACCAACAATAAAACATTTAGTTGGGATCCTGTACTGCTAAATATTTTCTTATGTTGCTTAAATTGCTAAACATCAAAGTTTTGAGCGACATTGCTAAACATCAAGTCCTGTACTGCCAAATATTTACATCAAAACCAAACACACCGTAAGCCAACACACATTGGAAACGAAACCAGCAAACACAATCACTTCGGCTCACATGCTCTGACCCAAAACAAAATAATAGAAACATAATTAGACTGCTTGTCACTATGTTTAAGAAACCAGTTTAACATATTATATGAAATATAATTAAACATAATTTACCTATTTATAAAATTTAAATTAGATAAAAGAAATCTATGCAGTTGAATCAAATATTAAAGCATCATAAAAACTACCATAATGGTGCTAAAAATATTATCATCCTGATAAAACTGTAGGAATACTGATCAAAATAACATATGATAAACAATTCACATTATTCTGAGAAAACTGTAGGAATACTGATCAAAATAACATATGATAAACAAAATAAATTTGTTTTTGATCATTTTACTATAGTATCTAACCCTTGGGACCATTCTTTCTTTTTGCTCATTTCTATCACAACCGTAGGAGGAGGAAACCTCATCGAGTTTAACAATATCAAAATAACATACGATAAACAAACATTAAACCACCGTAAAATAATAGATCACTGAGTCGGTTTAACAATATTTGAGAATGCGTATGATTTTCTACTGGTCAATGCAGTCTTGCATAAATAGTTGAGCAATATATTCTACTGGTCAAATTCATATGATTTTCTTTTAACTTTCATATGAATTTACTTAAAAAATCAAATAAAAATTAATGCAGGTAAATATGAAATTTGTATGGTATTTAAACTAAAAAACTGAAGTAAAACTTACCAAAAGTACCTTATATATCAATCCATTTTAATGTAGTCTAACGGATGACCTAGGCCATATAATGAAATCACCAATCCTGACTTCTCCAATTGTGTTCGACTCTAGATTAACACTTCTGCTGTGTCTCCTGTAAAAGGTAAGCAAGTGTTAAATAATAATGAAAGTAGTAATGAAGTTTCTAACAATGACTCATCTAAGCAATTTGCTAAGTAGTGATACAGAATAATCACCATCCGCCCGCTGCGTTATTTAGTGACTATTGATACTCGTAAATGGGGCTCGGTCTGTTTCACAAATTGAGATAAGAACGTACTGTATACATATAACAAGGGGATACTGACATCCTTATTCAAATCATAGGTAAAATTATTTTTAGTACACCTCTGAATATGAAAAACACAGGAATTATTTTCAGTATACCTCTGAATATATGATAACTGCAAACACATGAATTATTTTCTGAGTTTTCAGTATACCTCTTAATATATGATAACTGCAAACACAAGAATTAAGGGATTATTGATAACTACAAATATGATAACTACAAACACAGGAATTATTTTCAGTATACCTCTGAATATATGATAACTGCAAACACAGGATTTATTTTCAGTATACCTCTGAATATGAAAAACAATAGGTACATTGACATGAAGATTACCGTACATGGGCTATACATAATTGCACATTGGGATGATATAACAAGACTAACTAAAATGAAAATGCAAATATTTATATTGCACTAGACTCCGATAACAATGTACCAAGTATTTACATATCTATAAGTCATGAACTAGGCTTGATGTACAGATATCACAATTAAGGATGATTTGGATTTCTAAACAGTGTAAATAATTATAGTGACTGTGTAAGTTATGCATTTCACAGTGAAAGCTCCAACGTGCTATTATCCGCACTTTCTATAATGTCGCATTTAAAACTTACTTATACAATGATTCATACATTAGACAAGTGTTTAAATCAAATTTTGTAACATAACAAGGTATCAACAGAGAGATAAACAAAGCATATTCTGGTATATGTGAAAAAACTTCATCATTCTCAGAGCTATGTTATTGCATCAGTACCATCCTTAAATAATTCATAAATGAACTGAAAATGATTTTTAGTACATAAATGAACTAACAGAGAATAAGAGTACAACACTCTGAATGTATGCACTATTGGAAAACTAACTTAGCAAAATTGTAAATCAGCACTCTGAATTCAAATAATAACATTCACCGTGGAATAACACTTGACAGAATTGTATATCAGCACTCTGAATTCACACAATTATTTGCACTATGTTATACCTAATATGCTTGTTTATTATACTATTATTCTTATTTCTTTTCATGTTAGAAGAGCAATGGATAAAAACGTGTTATTCGGATATGTAAACACAGAGCACCTTTTGGATGTGTAAGGCCAATGTGTACCGTATAACTGAAACTTCAGTTATTAATTAAAGCTTCAGGCTTCAGCTATAGAATTTCGATTATTTGCTTAGTGGAATTGGGATAGAAATATTAATGATTCAATTGTGGAACAGAGAATCAAGTTGGTAAAGATCGAGAGGATAAACGACTATATGACAGAATGTAATTAAATTTGGAACTGATGTATATATGTTCATACTGTTTCAAATCTTTTATATAGTAAACATCTATATTACAGGATAAACATCTATACTCCTCGATGGTGATCGAAGTTACACTTTATGAGTATGTCTCCGCGATGGAGAAAATCTCAAGATATACCAGAACCAATCACAGTTAGCCTAATATCCAACAAAGAAGTGGTTGAATAACAGTAACATTCAAATGATCTTAAAAACAGTATATCGACAGAAAACAACTGTGAATCCAAATACTGGTAATAAAAAACAACTGCTAGTCTCCAATTATACTGGTAATTAAAAAAGACGTGTTGTTAACAATTTGAATGTTATCACCTACTCCCTCGCTTCTTGCAGTTGCTATGGATTTTAGATTTCGAAACTTACATGCATAAAAACAAATCAAGTCGAACGAAAGAGAATCAATTCACAAATTCAACATGACAAAGGGAGGCCACCGGCAAGAGGCGGTGAAGAATTAAACACGCATCAATTTACAAGACATGATTTTGAAATGGTCGATGGCTGGAACGGGGATCTAAAAAAAATCGCAGAAGGTTTAAGTGAAAAGAAAAACTGCGCGGCCTAATCAAGGGCTATAAATTTTGTATGAATGTGACGTCTGTTCGTTTCCATGACAAAAGTATGTTCGTCCGAGTCCGTCTAATTTTCATCTAGGATACGATTTAGAACAACAAAATTTATACGAGAAAAAACCACGTCCGCTCCGGGCTCATCCTAATTTGTCTGAATTCCTTGTAACTCGGCGTTTATTTGAAAGAAAATATAGTAAAATTTATAAAAGGTGATATAAATATCCATGTCCGACCGAGTCCATGTCCGAAAACCATGTGTCTGTGTCCGATCGATTTTATTTAGGACAACGAAATTTGTCTGAGAAAAAATTTGGTTCGGTCCGATTTTTTTAGAAGAGAAACTGAACACACCTCTGTCCGGTCCGGTCCGACCGATTTACATTCCTAGCCTAATCTTTCGTTTCCTACGAACATGGGCCGAAGAGCAGGGAATGAAATTTCAATCGTTAGTAGTAACATTTTAATGAAAGATCAAGAGTTAATACTTTACTATTAAATTATATATTTAAATATAACAAAATTAATGGAAACACTTTGGTAGATATAGAAACACCAAATAATCATTTCAAGCTTAGAAACTAAAAAAAGGGTTTCAAGTAAAAAGTATATATGTTTCAAATTTGCTTATTTGGTGTAGTGACATGTAGTGTGATAGATTCATGTTTCGATAGTTTTGTAATGTTATAGCTTGAAGATGCAATGCTTAACGTCCAATAGCTTTGAGAACACTCGATAGCCTTTTGACTAGGTATGTGATAGCTAGAGGTGTTATAAATGCTCAAGTAAAACTAAAAATAATAAAACTTAAGGCATTCTGGAAGCTAATTTTTAAAATGTTGATTATTTCATACAAATGAAAGTAAGGTGGAAACCAACAAGCTCGACATGTAAACTTATTTCAGATAGAATAATGAAGTACACTTATAGAAGATAAGAAATGATAATTGTGTCTGTAAGGATCCATGATTTTATCGATTTAATTTAGGAATATTTAATTTATTTTAAATACCCAAATAGTGGATCCAATAATTAACTAGCCATTTTAATTTATGACTAATGATAGAAAATTCATTTTTTTTACTTTTAATTTCGTGCAATTGAATGTCCATTGCAAGTAAAAATGTAAAAATGATAATTAAGTTACTAAAATGATTTATAAAGATTTAAGTGATATTTTAAGTCATTGGAATATAATGGTTACAATGTGAATTTCTATAGATTATCAAGTCTTGGAATGATACATAAAAGTGTGTTGTTTGAAATGACATGGGATACACCAAAAAGAAATAAATATATAAATTTAGGATAAATATTGTACTTTATAATATCTATTTTGATAACTTTGAAGAGGATGATTCCTTGTAATTTCAAACATACATAAACTCTCATTTTGGGCAAGGTATAAAAATTTATAATGTTAGTCCTTCCATTTGGGGGAAATGAAATTCCAATGCTTTAAAATGTAGAAATCCATAAAAGGTAATTTAAGAATTATCATTGTGATTAAAACTATCTAAGAAGAGAATATGTGCAATATAAACAAGAAGGAAATCAAGTAAAACAATGGAAGTAATCAAGAATAAATTAAAGGTTAAAAAGGGAGTTGTAACAGAAAATTTGGTAGTAACGATGAATGGAAGTGGATGAGGAAAAGATATAAAGATCTTTAAAAGAAAGTGGTAAATGATCTTGGATTAAACAAGGAGCAAGTGCATAACGAAGGAAGGAAATATTTTTAACAGTAACGATATATGCATAATATGTACGTAAGAATGAATGAACTCACACACACAGCCTCAAGCATGCATGTACGAAAGATGTGGATTATTAAGGTTAGAAAATAACTTATTAAACAAGTATGGCTTAGTCATTATAATGGTTTGGAATACGAGATTAGTGGTGGTATACAGTGAAACTCTTCTCGCTACAAGGGACTACCAATAGTTTTATATACACTACACTGATGTGAGACATATCCAACTTAGGACCTTATGGACCGACATGTTTGTGTATAAGTGAAGGAATATACCATTAGGTTTTGCTTCAATCTTTTGATAGGGGTATTGTGTCAACTGCATTTATAGGGGACGGGAAGCACTACTACAGCTTTTTGCTTGTATATTTGTTTAAAGGAAAGGCCAGATTCAGAGAGGTTTTTTTAGAAATGGGAGAGGTGTTTCATAGAGATGAGTCCACATATTTATAGTCCGTGGACCTAAGCCCATAGTATATGGAGCTGAGCGTTGGAGAATGAAATTTTGACGACAATAACCTTGTTTCAATGATTACCCTTATTGATTATAAAATATATACTAACATCTTTATATAGAATATATTTATATAAATATATACATGTAGGATTTATATGTAGGTAATAGATTTTGAAGACTGTACATTTAAGAGATTCAAGATTTAAAAGGAGTATCAAGATATACAGATATCAAGAGCTCAAGATTATCAAAGTAATAGAGTCTAGTTAGTATGTAAAACTCTGGTTAGCACTCTCAAAGTCTTGTTTTCAAGTTATCCTTTTAAAATTGATTTCAAACTATTTTCAAATTGATTTCAAACTTCTCTCAAAATGATTTTTAATCATCCAAGGATTTCAAACTCATGATTTCAAATATATATTTCCTAATTTATATTTATTCTTATTTTTTTAGTTTAAAATATATTAAATCATTTATAAAATATAATACTAAGTTAATATTTGATTATAATTCCAAATATTCTTATTCAAAATCTAAGATTTCATAACTCTTTCTGTTCAAATAATTTACAAATATCTCTTTATAAATTCCTATATATATGTTTATAGTTATATTATCTAGTTTTTTTTATATCACTTATATATACAATTTTTAATCATATGTTTAAATAAAGTTTTCTTATGTTTTTATACTTGAAAAATAATGTTTTAACAACTAGTTTTGATTTAGGATCTTCCAAAATATATATTGGTTTAAATATGAGACGACCTGAACTTCTCGATGAAGGAAAGCTCGGATTGTACTGAGGACAAGACGAATCAGAACCCAAACAGAAGAACATTTCATTGCTTATTACAATAATTCCATCAGAATACAAGGATATACAGAGTATGAATAAATATTATACATTTGATAAATATCAGAGATTTACAATTTATAATCCGGCGGAAAATAATACACAACACAACTGAAAGGAAGATACGGATACAGAGCTTTTCGAATATCATTCCAACTGTGAACCAGGGTCCTGTGAATATAAATCTGCGAAAACCAAAACTACTAGCTGCCCGTGCGGAAATAGGGGCACCCAAAGTTTAGGTTAAAACAATAAACTCCACGTCAGTCATGTGACTGGTGTGAGAACTAAAACAGTTATTTAAAACTTTACTTTAAATCAGATATATCAAGGGACCACGCCATATAACACGGAACAGGTTTCCTCCTAAGAATACCAGTGCATTTTAACAAAACAGTGCAATGCTTTTGAAAAAATGAAGCTATTATAAGACCCAGGTCCCATCACACAATGCAACACAAGCCGGAGGATAGGGTTTTCCCTTATAATAGCCAAACATGATTGGTACGGTTAAAACAAATCATTTGATACTATTATAAATGCATAGTGTATAAAACAACTTCAAATATAAATGTATCAATCCTAGACGGCATGGGTACCATATATCATGTCGCCACTACTAGGCTCTACAATCAAAAACTCAATTGTAACGTATTGGAAGTTGGATTTCCATCAGTGAACCAAGGAAAGGGATCGTCCTTACCGAATTCGTTAGACTCTCTAGCCCGAGCCTCAGGATACAGCCGCAACTGCACCTTGGATCATCAGGGCCGACCCACACTTGGCGGGTTAATAATACTGTAAACGATATGCTAGTCTGCCCTATGGGGCATAAATGAGCCATATGACTCCATCGGTCCCGGATCGACCGATATAACCGAGGCGCCTCGCAATCCATCATCCACATAAGTAAAATGTCCAGGCATGTAAAACCCAAAACACCACTCCTAGCTAGAAACCAGCATATGTCCATTTCCTGGAGGTCCTTCTCCCATTTCTGTTCACATCGGGGTGTGAGGCTCGCGAATTAACGCTACACAAATCTACGCTGTATTAAAGCCGTGCTTTGATCATCAACCACATGACTCTGTTTTCAAAAGAAGCCTTGATCATTTGCATCTCAGCATGCCACATAGGCAATTCACGTCATGCGACTGATGTCTATCGATATATAACCTCTGAGCTCGTACGTCCCAAAGAAGGGCATTAAGCAAGAGAATAAATTCTCCGCCGCCAAACAGATATATATTTAATAGAGATCGATCAACACAGAATAAAATCCAATGTCAGATACATAGTCCATTTACAAGTCCGTTCTGGGTCTGAACGAAACTGGAGGAACCTTATTCCTCGCATATCCATCGATCTCAAAGTACGTCTGGACGATCACCAACTGATTCCCTCATCTTGGGTGTACAGCCCAATCAAGATCATTAGTAATTATCCAAACGGTGTGAAGACCTCTGATCTTCAACCATTGTGACGGCCCGCCCCAGACCAGCCGACATTTCCTCCGAAATGCGCTGTACTGATGTCCAACCGGTCTGGGACGGTCGCCAAAGAAAGAAAAGAAGGAATTTGAAACTAACAAAGAACCTATAGAATGTCTTACAGCGCAAGGAATAAAATATAATAATAACATAACTTTGACATAAAACAAGCGAGACAGTGCATAAGCTGAAAACTAAACATCATAGCCGCGGAAAATTTATATACAGCTTATGTTCCACATCATAATTATTACAACTTTTGAAAACTGTCTCTAAAGCAAATAAGGTAGGTACACTACTAATGCCCAAAGTAGTGACCAGCAGCGACACAGGGAGAATATATAGGAATAATACGTGTAAGCCTCCTGCTCGTCTTCGGACAGCTACTCGTGCACAACCAGCTAACCTATCTCTAGTCTGCCCGTTTAAGGGCACCTAAAGTAAAAAGAAGAGACATAAAACTTTGGGTCAGACAAAAGTCTAGTATGAGCGATAAGCAGCAAAATAGAATAATAACAGGTATACTAAACCATACCTGAACCGGACCTACAACCAAAGAGTTAGCACAACATACCAGGTGTCACTAACATATGGTGTAAAGATACGGGGGAGGGGTGTGCATGTCATAGTGATGTCAAACAATCAAGCGTGGCAACCATCCTCACATCTCTCACTCAGTGCGTAAAGCATACGATATCCACCACTTTTGGTCACTAGACCCATCGAGGTAGTGACGGAATCCGACTTGTATAACTATTGCTACCACCAAGCTTGCCCTATGGAGTCATGACTAAATCCTTACAAATGACCCCACTTCATTGGTCCACAGCCAATAGTCCTACCTAGGGGTGACGACCCCAAACTTCCATGTAATGAAAGTAAGGAAAATCGTATGGAATATAACAGAATTAGAGCAATAACAGATCTCAGTATATAACAGAACATATAAATCATTGCAGCGGAAAGAAATGTCATCACAAACATCATCACTGAAACATCAGAGTATGCAGTACAGAATTACACTTAGCAAAATAGATGTCTCAAAGGAAAAGAAATAGAGTCTCAATCTCTCAAATTACATCAATACTAAGTACTGTCTCAAAGTCTTAAGCAGAAAATAAAAGATAAAAAGAAAGTTTCTTCAGCATCTCCATTAGCAAGCTTCCATCCAGCGAATATCCAAGCCTAACCTGTCACTTGGTTGCCCATGTAGAAAGAGGGCACCCGAGTTTGCAAAAGGTGAAACAAACTACGAGTCAGTCATGGGACTGGTATGAGATATCTTAATTAACTAACGGGTTTGACAATCACGAGGACCACGCCGCTATCGCGGAACGGGTTTACTCCATGGGATTATCAGTGCAATAAATAAAGTAAAACGTTAAATAATGCAATGCTTTTTAGAAAAATGAAACCATTATAAGACCCAAGTCCCATCACACAATGCAACGCAAACCGGAGGATAGGGTTTTACCTTATAATGGTCAAAAGATGATAAATCCGCAAAATACGATATTATTATTAGTGTGTATATGTTTTAAGAAAATATTTCAATTATAATATTAATCCTAGACGGCATAGCTACCATCTACTATGTCGCATACTAGTTATGCAATCAAAACCGCATAGGACGTATTGGAAGTTGGGTTTCCATCATGAGTCAAGGCTAGGAACGATCTCCTGACCGGTTCGAGACACTCTAGCAATGTCTCAGGATTCGGACGCTGGCGAACCCTTGGATACAGCAGGGTCAGTCCACAAATACTTTAGTGGATTAGTTATGCTTGAACACACGCTTCCCGATCCTATTGGACCTATAAATTGGCTGAGAGCGGCCAATAAAATTCCGAGGCGCCTCAAAATCCATCAACCACATAAGTAAAATGTCAGCCAGTTTAAAGCACTGACACCACTTCTAGCTAGAAAGAAACGTGTGCACTCCCTGCGTTCCCTTGCTCCGTTTTAGACTCTACCGGGGTGTGAGGCTCGCGAAGTAACGCTATACACAAAGCTGGGTCTGAACATACTATGCTTTGATCATCAATTACAAGGTCTGCTTTTCAACATAGCCTTGATCATTTGCATCTTGGCGTGCCCCGTTGACAATCCATGCCATGAAATTAACAACTATCAATACACAACCTCTGAGGGTGTTGAGCGAAAGAATAAATTCTTTTGCCACCAACGGTTGTATATTAAACAGAAATCAGTTTACATGGTACGAAGTTCAACGTCAGACATGCATCCATTTACAAGTCCGTTCTGGGTCTGAACGGAACCGGAGACACCTGAGAGGCTCTCGTATATCCGGACAATCATCACATACGTCCGGACGACTACCGCCGAAATCCCTTCAGGGTAGCTACTCCTATCGAGGACCTCAGTAGCAATACATCCGTTCGATGTGAAGACCGCCGGTCTTCAACACCGTCTTCGTCTCTTCATCGACGTATAGTTATTTGAAATAAGTAAAACTCGGACTTTTCAAATAATTATCGAATAATTATTATTTAAATCATTTCATATCGTTAATATTTATTTATAACGATTTATCGCTATTTTTATATATTTTAAAAATAGCTCAATAAAATCAAACGTCGCTTCGGGTTAAGTGTGGCTTTGGCGCTGTTTTTCTCAAAATTTGATTTACACATATCTTGAAATATAACCGTTGGATTTTGAAAAAATTTGTCTTATTGGAAAGGTCTTCTCAAAGCGGTCCTAACGACTCCAGTTTTGGGAAAATCTGACGGTTGAATCTTTCGATACAATCATTTAAAATCACGATTGTCGAAACGAGAACTGCCGTGCGCGATTCGTTTAATTTCTATTTATATTTATATATATAATTTCTTAAGCGATTACATTCACGTGAATATCACACCAAATAAAGGTGTGAATTATATACCAATCATATATTCATGTTTATTACGTTTGCTAAAACATGTTTTTATTTCATACACCAATTTTATAGTATATTGACTATAAATTGTATCGTTCGTTCGTTCATAATTTTTAATGTCAATTCATGTTTCAACTTCCTTACCTATACCAAGTGTAAATTTCTTTTATAATGAACAAATTGCATATTTTTGTTCATTTTATTTTAAGGAATGAAATTGTTGATTTCCATCCAATGAACAAAAATGAATACGTTTGTTCAATCCATTTTATGAACAAAATGTGAGTTCCTTCCTATGCTTCTAACATTACATTAAAATTGTATTTTTAATACAAAACATATTTCTAAATTAAATATGATTCTTATTCTCTTCCTTTTAAAATCACATTAAAAATGCAACATTTAATTCTCATATTTTATTTGCATTCTGGACTGCAAATAAAAATGTATATTATCCTATTCATGATTTATTTGCGTTGAGTAACGCAAATAAAAATGTATCTTTAAATTTTTAATTTTATTTACAACAAGGAATGTAAATAAAGGACAACTTTTTATTTCATGTTTATTTACATTAAGGGATGTAAATAAATAAAAAAATGTAATCTTTCTTTTAATATTTTGTTCGCATCTAGATTTACCAACAAAATGTGGATCTTTCTTCTACTAATTTGTTTGCATCTAAAATTGCAAACAAAAATGTATCTTTTTATTTTATAATTTGTTTACATCTAAAAATTGCAAACAAAAATGTATCTTTTTATTTTATAATTTGTTTGCATCTAAAAATTACAAACAAAAATGTATCTTTTTATTTTATTGTTTTATTTGCATGGAAAAATGCAAATAAAAATATATTTTCTATTATCTATGTTTCGTTTGTATAATAGAAGGCAAATAAAAATGTGAATTCTTTAATTTACATGCATTGTTTGCATTGTAGAATGCAAACATAAAATAAAAATCTTCTGTTTAAATGCTTTGTTTGCATTGTAGAATGCAAACATGAAATAAAATTTCTCTTTGCTCTCATGTTCTGTTTGCATTTGTAGAATGCAAACATAAAAAGTAAATTTTAATTTCATGAATCGTTTGCATTGTAGAATGCAAACATAAAATAAAATCACTTTTCTCTTCTTTTTTTTGTAGCGTTTGCATTTTAGAATGCAAACACAAAATGTGATTTTATATTTTTATTTTCTATCTCGTTACATTAAGAAATGCAAAAGATGATATTTTATCTTTCTACAGTTTGTTCGCATTAAGGAATGCAACAAAAATGATATTTCCTTTTTTTACATTTTGTTTGCATTAGGGAATGCAACAAAAATTACATCTTATTTTTCCACATTTTGTTTGCATTAGGGAATGCAACAAAAATGATATTTTATTTTTCTACATTTTGTTTGCATTAGGGAATGCAACAAAAATGACATCTTATTTTTCCACATTTTGTTTGCATTAAGGAATGCAACAAAAATGATATTTTCCTTCTCATGTCATTTTTACATTGAAAAAGGTGTAACAACCCGTATTTTCAATAACCTGTAATAATGTAAATTGAGGCAGAATTAAATTATAAAATGGGAATCAAGGGAAACGGGCAATGCCATTGCGTTCGTCTCGGAAAAATACGCGAAATAGAGTCCGAGTTTTCGAAAATCGGAGTCCGTATGACCCAGTTAAGGCCCATGAAAGTTTTCAGAAATTTCCATAATTAAAACAGATTTAAATTTAAATTAAAAACAAGGAATTGGGCCAGCTGGGCCAAGGCGGGAAAACTCCCGCCAGGGGCCCCATGTCGACAGGCCTGTCGACAGGGTCCCCAGGGAGTCGACTGCCCTGTCGACAGCCCTGTCGACAGGGGGTGCCCAGGCAGTCTAGCCTGGTGCACCATTTTTGATTTGGGCTGGGTCTTGGGGCTTGGTTCTAGAGGATTCCGAGATCTGACGGGCCAAAACTAACCTAGGGTTAATCCTAGGGCTAAAAACACTCTAATCTTCTATAAATAAGCCTCTAATCCTACCCTAAAACCCCATTAATCATTCTTGCAACCAAACTATGCCAAAATCTAAACTCTCATGGCCTCCACCTAAAAACCCTAGCCTCCAATCTCTTCATTAATAATTCCTAAGTGATTTTCCATGCATACAAGCATATTTAGGCTTGTATGATCCTCCTTAGCTTGCATTAAAGGCTTGTTTTTTCTATTGGCATCATAAAGGAGGAGTCTTGATCAAGTTTGCTTGCATTTGGGGGTTTTAATTAGTTGCATAAGGGGTTTCTTGCATTTGTTATACTCATTTGAGTCCGCATAAGCATAGTAAGCCCTCTTACCTTCATTTTAGAAACTCTAAAGTTAATATGTGATGCAAGTTGGGATTTATGTATGTTTATTGAGTTATGCATGTTTATGCAAGTTTGCTAAGCCTTGATTTGCAAGTTAAATGAGTTATGCATGTTTATGCAAGTTTGCTAAGCCTTGATTTGCAAGTTAAATGAGTTATGCATGTTTATGCAAGTTTACTAAGCCATGATTTGCAAGTTTAATGAGTTATGCATGTTTATGCAAGTTTACTAAGCCATGATTTGCAAGTTAAATGAGTTATGCATGTTTATGCAAGTTTACTAAGCCATGATTTGCAAGTTAAATGAGTTATGCATGTTTATGCAAATTTAAAATGACAAGTTGTGCATGTTTGACAAGTTGTGCATGTTTATGCAAATTTAAAACGACAAGTTGTGCATGTTTGACAAGTTATGCATGATTATGGTAATATGCAAGTTCACTATGCTAAGTTATGCAAGTTAACATGTTATGCATGTTTATGGTAATATGCAAGTTCACTATGCTAAGTTGTACAAGTCTAACACGTTATGCATGGTTGTTGTGCAAGTTTATCATGTATGTTGTGCCAAGTTCCCTCTTCCTATCCTTTATGCGTTATTACGAATATGTAAGCGATAGAATGACGTTGGGGGGGGGGGGGGGTTGGGTAAACTTAAAATACATGAAAATATAAGATTGGGAATTTACCTATTAAGTTAAGTCTACCCCTTGGGAATTTACCTATTAAGTTAGGTCTACCCAAGCATTTGTTGACTTGTAATTATGTTTTGCAATAAAGTGGACATGACACTTAGAAAACAAAAGTGTGGCCAACTCGAGGTTGGGTTGAGTTTGTAGCGTAATTCTACCCGGAACCGACCGGCTTAACTAGTGGCTACAAACAATAGGACCCAATGTGAGAAGTTGGTCATGTGGTGCCAAAACCCGAGGTTAGACTAAGTTGTGGTGTAAACCTACCCGGACCCGCCCGGCTTAACTAGTAACCGCAACAAAGTCTAATGTGAGAGGTTAAGGTGCATTAAATTAATTAATGCCTCATGATTAGGGTTAAGTCAGGGTCCACTAATACTTAACCAATTTGGGGATTCGAGGGATTAGAATGTGGTTAGGTTGTGAACCGTTGGTTACACTTAACTAGTTTAATCCATTTGGGAATTCAAGGGATTAGAATGGGGTTAAGCCACACTTAACCAGTTTAATCCAGGATTAGTGAAGGGTTAAATCGCACTTAACCCTCTTGGAAACCCTAGCAACGTGGTCTGTTCCAGCAGTAATCCCAGTTTGGTATCATTCACAACCCTAGAGGCTAGGCTAGGGCGGGGCACGATTACTGGGCTGATGTAAGCGACCAAAGGGCGATGGCCGAGTGGTACAGCGGTGCGGGTCCGGCGGGCTACGGACGTGCACGTAGTCCGATGTTGGACAAACTCGAGGCACGGGTACCAGTAGGTTAGGGCTGTGCATTATTGCTTAAGTGTCCGGGGTTGACACCCGAGGGCTTGATACACCCAAAGGTGGACCCAGCACAGACTAACTACAACCATATGTGGGCCATATGGACACCAACACTTGACGTGTTAGGTTTATAGGGAGCCGATCGACTAGACCGTGGGCTGGACCTTTTATTAAGGTCACTTCATGTTATTGGGCCAAAGTTTGGGCTAAGGGATCAATACCTGTTATGTTGGTTTGCTAGTACACCGTGGTGCAAAAACTTAACTCTGTTTATGCGATGACACCTCTATCTATCTTATAGTTGATTTATTCATGCCAGCATGTTGTTATCTATGATCACCTCAGTTTCCATCATGATGTTAACTTTATTAGTTTATAGACTGATCGTAGCAGGGCTTACTCAGTCTTTTTGACTGACCTGTTTTCTTTCGCCTCTTTTCTTCCGTTTCCCCCCCCCCCACAGGTTCTCAGGGAGGGAATACTAGAGCCTAGCTTGGATTTTAGCTGCTTCCTTGGATAGCTCAAGTATGCTTTGGACTTGAGCCGCTATGGTTTATCACTCTTATTTGGGGATAGTACTTATGTATTTTCAGTTTATCAGATAATGTATTTATCTAGACTTGTAATTTTGGGAAAGCGACATTTTGATGTACCAGACTTGAGTTTTGAAATGGTTTATAAATCTTCCGCTGTTTTATTTACTTACTCTGTTTATTTACATATATATATGTCATGTCCTGCCTTGCTATATCATTATGCATGTTTACCAATAATGCCCCTCCAAAGCTAGTGCATTCCTTTGCGAGTGACCCTAGTGGAGGCGGGGTGTTACATTTGGTATCAGAGCATATGGTTTACGAGAAGGGATAAAAAGGTTTTTAAAACTCTTTGAAAAACTATTTTCAAAACCAAGTATTAAGTATTTTCCAAAGAAAAGTCTAGTTATTTTTAAAAGGCTATTCCCCAAAAAGCCATTAGCACTATCCTTTGACTCCTCGTTTGAACTCTTTTCTTTTCGTTTCCAGCATGTCTGATAATCTCGTCTTGCCCGAAGGGGTAACAATACCCGATTGGTTTCGTCGGTACTTGGAAGTCGCGGCACCGGTCCCGGGTGTCTCTAGTGTTGTCTTTCCAGTCAAGGCCGCTGTTCCTCCTCCTCCTCCTTCCGTAGCTGATGTTCCTCTTCTCCCTCAGCCTCCACAAGCGGATTTTTCGGAAACTTGCAAGAACTTTAAGAGGATGGGTGGCAAGAATTTTAATGGGACAGAGACTTTTGTAGAAGCAGGGAATTGGTTGAAAGAGACCGAAGATCTTTTAGCCTCCTTTGATATAGGTGACCGCAGGAAAGTTTTATTGGCAGTATGGTTGCTAAAGGAAGAAGCTGCACGTTGGTGGGTAGTCACCACCGCTACTAGGCCAATCGAGACTTGGGATGACTTTAGAGGAAGGTTTAGACTAAGGTTCTTATCACTAAAGCAAGGGGACATGACTATTAGGGAATACATAGATAAGTTTAATCAACTGGCTCGTGTCAATTTAGACTTGGTTAATACAGCTCAGAAGAAGGCCCTACACTTTGCTCTAGGATTAAACGAGCCATTACATGGTTTGGCCATGTCTCATATACCCTTGGGGGCGACTTTCGAGAATTTGGTGAATTTGGTCCTACTTCAAGAAGAAGATAACAATGACAAGAAAGAGGTCAAGGCGAATGAGTCTCAAGACAAGAGAGTAAATTCCGGGAAACGGGGCAAGAATAACCACAACCGCAAGAACAAGCCAAGGGGGAATAGGAAATGTAACTTCTGTGGTAAAGTTGGACATATAGCCAGGGAATGTAGGAAGAAGGAAAAGAGAAAGCGGGGCGAATGCTTCATTTATGGTGAGTTTGGACATCTCAGCAAGGATTGCCCGAGGAAACAAGGGCAAGGTCAGACTCAGTGTGCAGGACTATCTGGAGGGCGAGTTCATCCCCTCAGCACCGTTCTTCCAGCTTAGGATAGAGGTAGTGTTTCTGTGGAAATCTTGTTTACATTTTCTGATTTTCCCTGTTCGAACTTTGTTCGATTCTGGCACATCGCATAGTTTTATTTCATCCGATCTAGTTGAAAAGTTTTGCACCTAAGTACTAGTCTGGTTGATGATCCCGTATGAGTTTCAAATCCAGTTGGGGGTTCTGCCCGTTCGTCTGTGGTCTGAGTGGATTTGGAAATTTCTATCTTGAGTATAGAATTCTCGTGGGATGTTTATATTCTCGGTTTCAGGGGATATGGGTTGGTTTTGGGCATGGAATGGTCGTCCTGTTTTGGGCCATTCTGGGTTTTTGTATATAGGGTGTGGGGCTCATGACTCGCCTCGGTAATACCCTAGAAATTTCTAGCAACCCTATGGGTCCCGTCATGTTATGTTATCTTGAATCCCTCAACTCGTCTATCGATAGTTTGCAATCGGTGAGGGTGGTCCGAGAATATCCTGATATCTTGGGTGAAGGGAAGGGGTTACCCTTAGACGTGGGATAGATTTCCGCATTATCTGGTTGGTAATACCAAGCCAGTTTCGTGGCCGGTTAGGCACATGACCTCACGAGATGAGAGTTAAGAAAGCAAGTCAAGGAGTTGCTTGAGAAGAACTTCCTGAGACGAAGCATTTTCGAGTAGGGTGCTCCAGTAGTATTCGTTACTGATGTGGACAGTTTGTTTCACTTACGTGTTGATTATCGTGAAAGGAATAGATAACCGTTATCAAGGATCAATGATTTGTTTGATCAGCTTGTAGGAGCATCTGTTTTCTTTTGATCTAGCTACCGGATTCCATCAGCTTAGGACGGCTGAGGATGGAATTGACAAGACTGCGTTGAGGACTCTAGATGGGTTTTAGAATGGCTAGTCATACTATTTGGTTTGACTAATACACCCGCATATTACGTGAACTTGATGGGTAGGGTGTTTAGGGAGTCCTTGAACAAGTTTTTTTGATCTCCTCAAAAGAACGAGGAAGAACGTGCTATACATCTCAAGGGGGAGATGGATACGCTTAGAGCCACCAGTTGAAGGGCAAGTTCTCCAGATGTCACTTTGGAGGAAAGAAGTTGGATTTCTTGGGCACATAGTTCCTAAGTAAGGCTTAGCGGTGGATTCCGCTAAAGAGGTTGCGGTTTAAGACCGAAAAACTCTGAGGAGGGCAATTGAAGTAAGAAGCCTCCTCCGTTTGGCTAGTTAGTTAGCATTCCCGGAGCTTAGACTTACTCTTCTGGATCAAGAAGGGGGTTTCGCAGGAAGAAGACCCGCAGTTGGTCAAGAACATGGACCGATCAGTTCGAGGCGAGATGTTAAGTCACCTCACTAGATATATTATAGATGACAAGGGATGACTAAGGCACGATGAGAGGCTATGTATGTTCCTCGAGTGAAAGACTTGGTAAATAAGGTTCTTGAAGATGCGCATCACTCGAGGAGGTGACCGAGTTGGTCTCGGGATGCATGTTGTGCCACCAGGCTAAGGCCAAGTCATAGAAGCCCAGTGGGCCATTACCTCTATTGGGGGTTTCGCAAGGGAAGTGTGAAAACATCTCGATAGGTTATGTGAATAGACTACCTAGATCAAAGAAAGGGAATACGGGTATATGGGTCATAATAGGTAGACTCACGAAGAGTGCTCATTTCAGTCCGGTAAAGAGCGAGAGGACTGCATCATGGTTAGCAACGGTTTACCCTCAAGAAGTTGGCCAGTTTTGAAATAGCCTACAGGAAGCCATGGGTAGGCAGTTGAATCTAGGTATGGCCTATCACCCATAGGCGGATGGTTCATTTCGATTAAGCATGAGTTATAGAAAATCACGTTTATTAGGGCAATTGGCAACGTGGATTGGTGTTTTCAAGAAAAGTTCTGCTGCGTGGAATACTTTATAGTAAGTAGACGAGATCCAGGATTCACTAATGAATTTTGGAGAGCTGGCATGAGATCATGAGGTTATAGTATGTTTAAGCCAAGTATACAGAAGGAAGAATAAGTGGAAAAGAAAGACGAGAGGCGATAAGGAAATGAGTTCCAACTCGAATTTGGGAAATAGGAGTTAGGAAGCCAAGGAATCATGAAGTGAAAGATAGTCAAAGCACAGTGGAGTGAAGACTAGATACGCGCATCATATCTCTTTTTAAGAGTGCATCCTTGATCCTTGTTTTCCTATGGAGCTTGCTTGCAAGTTATCTTTTGTATATATCCTCTCGGTCCCATTCTCGATCTTATTTCTGTTGTAAACTCCATAAGGGGGTTAAGGACTCATCGGTTAGTACTATATGTCAAAGTTTGAATGGATTTCTTGTAATCCAAAAAGGAGTTTATCTAGTTTATCGTGTTTATCTTGTCATGAGAACCTTAGGTAGAAACCCTTTGGATGAAACATGTGTTTGAGACATGTTATGCTTGATGGTTGCAAGTGGTTGCAAGTGTTTGCAAGTGGTTGCTCGTGGATGCATTATACACGATTAGGCACTAGATCGGCTCACACACTCCTCATATTGCATGTGCATGAGTGTTTATGCTTATTCTTGGATGAAATTCGTATGCTATCACATGGATGTTGCATATGGATGTATGATTGAGCACGCATGTAGATATTATACATTATGTTAGGAATTTGCATACATATGGATTCATTTCACTGACATACATATGCATTAAGGAGGTTTACTGTATCAGTAACCGCCTAATTTACATACATATGCATTAAGGAGGTTTACTGTATCAGTAACCGCCTGATTTTTGCATTAGGTAAGTACATATACACACACTTTTGCATATGTGCATCCAGCATTTAGAATCTTGTAAGGACAATGATTGCTCGTGGATGATGCTTTGAGTAGATGGATGATTGGATGGTAGGATACGTTCTTCCTAACTTGAAAATTTCGGGGACGAAATCCTTTAAGGAGGGGAGAATGTAACAACCCGTATTTTCAATAACCTGTAATAATGTAAATTGAGGCAGAATTAAATTATAAAATGGGAATCAAGGGAAACGGGCTATGCCATTGCGTTCGTCTCGGAAAAATACGCGAAATAGAGTCCGAGTTTTCGAAAATCGGAGTCCGTATGACCCAGTTAAGGCCCATGAAAGTTTTCAGAAATTTCCATAATTAAAACAGATTTAAATTTAAATTAAAAACAAGGAATTGGGCCAGCTGGGCCAAGGCGGGAAAACTCCCGCCAGGGGCCCCATGTCGACAGGCCTGTCGACAGGGTCCCCAGGGAGTCGACTGCCCTGTCGACAGCCCTGTCGACAGGGGGTGCCCAGGCAGTCTAGCCTGGTGCACCATTTTTGATTTGGGCTGGGTCTTGGGGCTTGGTTCTAGAGGATTCCGAGATCTGACGGGCCAAAACTAACCTAGGGTTAATCCTAGGGCTAAAAACACTCTAATCTTCTATAAATAAGCCTCTAATCCTACCCTAAAACCCCATTAATCATTCTTGCAACCAAACTATGCCAAAATCTAAACTCTCATGGCCTCCACCTAAAAACCCTAGCCTCCAATCTCTTCATTAATAATTCCTAAGTGATTTTCCATGCATACAAGCATATTTAGGCTTGTATGATCCTCCTTAGCTTGCATTAAAGGCTTGTTTTTCTATTGGCATCATAAAGGAGGAGTCTTGATCAAGTTTGCTTGCATTTGGGGGTTTTAATTAGTTGCATAAGGGGTTTCTTGCATTTGTTATACTCATTTGAGTCCGCATAAGCATAGTAAGCCCTCTTACCTTCATTTTAGAAACTCTAAAGTTAATATGTGATGCAAGTTGGGATTTATGTATGTTTATTGAGTTATGCATGTTTATGCAAGTTTGCTAAGCCTTGATTTGCAAGTTAAATGAGTTATGCATGTTTATGCAAGTTTGCTAAGCCTTGATTTGCAAGTTAAATGAGTTATGCATGTTTATGCAAGTTTACTAAGCCATGATTTGCAAGTTTAATGAGTTATGCATGTTTATGCAAGTTTACTAAGCCATGATTTGCAAGTTAAATGAGTTATGCATGTTTATGCAAGTTTACTAAGCCATGATTTGCAAGTTAAATGAGTTATGCATGTTTATGCAAATTTAAAATGACAAGTTGTGCATGTTTGACAAGTTGTGCATGTTTATGCAAATTTAAAACGACAAGTTGTGCATGTTTGACAAGTTATGCATGATTATGGTAATATGCAAGTTCACTATGCTAAGTTATGCAAGTTAACATGTTATGCATGTTTATGGTAATATGCAAGTTCACTATGCTAAGTTGTACAAGTCTAACACGTTATGCATGGTTGTTGTGCAAGTTTATCATGTATGTTGTGCCAAGTTCCCTCTTCCTATCCTTTATGCGTTATTACGAATATGTAAGCGATAGAATGACGTTGGGGGGGGGGGGGGGTTTGGGTAAACTTAAAATACATGAAAATATAAGATTGGGAATTTACCTATTAAGTTAAGTCTACCCCTTGGGAATTTACCTATTAAGTTAGGTCTACCCAAGCATTTGTTGACTTGTAATTATGTTTTGCAATAAAGTGGACATGACACTTAGAAAACAAAAGTGTGGCCAACTCGAGGTTGGGTTGAGTTTGTAGCGTAATTCTACCCGGAACCGACCGGCTTAACTAGTGGCTACAAACAATAGGACCCAATGTGAGAAGTTGGTCATGTGGTGCCAAAACCCGAGGTTAGACTAAGTTGTGGTGTAAACCTACCCGGACCCGCCCGGCTTAACTAGTAACCGCAACAAAGTCTAATGTGAGAGGTTAAGGTGCATTAAATTAATTAATGCCTCATGATTAGGGTTAAGTCAGGGTCCACTAATACTTAACCAATTTGGGGATTCGAGGGATTAGAATGTGGTTAGGTTGTGAACCGTTGGTTACACTTAACTAGTTTAATCCATTTGGGAATTCAAGGGATTAGAATGGGGTTAAGCCACACTTAACCAGTTTAATCCAGGATTAGTGAAGGGTTAAATCGCACTTAACCCTCTTGGAAACCCTAGCAACGTGGTCTGTTCCAGCAGTAATCCCAGTTTGGTATCATTCACAACCCTAGAGGCTAGGCTAGGGCGGGGCACGATTACTGGGCTGATGTAAGCGACCAAAGGGCGATGGCCGAGTGGTACAGCGGTGCGGGTCCGGCGGGCTACGGACGTGCACGTAGTCCGATGTTGGACAAACTCGAGGCACGGGTACCAGTAGGTTAGGGCTGTGCATTATTGCTTAAGTGTCCGGGGTTGACACCCGAGGGCTTGATACACCCAAAGGTGGACCCAGCACAGACTAACTACAACCATATGTGGGCCATATGGACACCAACACTTGACGTGTTAGGTTTATAGGGAGCCGATCGACTAGACTGTGGGCTGGACCTTTTATTAAGGTCACTTCATGTTATTGGTCCAAAGTTTGGGCTAAGGGATCAATACCTGTTATGTTGGTTTGCTAGTACACCGTGGTGCAAAAACTTAACTCTGTTTATGCGATGACACCTCTATCTATCTTATAGTTGATTTATTCATGCCAGCATGTTGTTATCTATGATCACCTCAGTTTCCATCATGATGTTAACTTTATTAGTTTATAGACTGATCGTAGCAGGGCTTACTCAGTCTTTTTGACTGACCTGTTTTCTTTCGCCTCTTTTCTTCCGTTTCCCCCCCCAGGTTCTCAGGGAGGGAATACTAGAGCCTAGCTTGGATTTTAGCTGCTTCCTTGGATAGCTCAAGTATGCTTTGGACTTGAGCCGCTATGGTTTATCACTCTTATTTGGGGATAGTACTTATGTATTTTCAGTTTATCAGATAATGTATTTATCTAGACTTGTAATTTTGGGAAAGCGACATTTTGATGTACCAGACTTGAGTTTTGAAATGGTTTATAAATCTTCCGCTGTTTTATTTACTTACTCTGTTTATTTACATATATATATGTCATGTCCTGCCTTGCTATATCATTATGCATGTTTACCAATAATGCCCCTCCAAAGCTAGTGCATTCCTTTGCGGGTGACCCTAGTGGAGGCGGGGTGTTACAAAAGGTAAATAAAAATGTGCTACTTTTAAAACCATATTTTATTTGCGTTGGAGAATACAAATAAAAATACACTTTTCTATTGTTAATATTATATTTATATTTGAGAACACAAAAAATATAAATAAAATAAAATAGTCCCTTTTTTTATAAGTAACGTTTGTGCTCAAGGACACACTAAAATGCCATTCCATTTTCTATGTGATATTTGTGTTTATGGACACAAATAAAATGCAATTCAATGTTTACGTAATATTTGTGTTTAAAAACACAAATAAAAATGTAAACCAATGTTCTATGTAATATTCATGTTTAAGGACACAAATAAAATGTTATTCAATATAAGATGTGTATATTTGTGTTTAAAGACAGAAATAAAATGAATAACTTATTTTTCTATGTATATATTTGTGTTGAAATACAAATAAAAAGAATAACTTATTTCAACCCAATGAGGTGACAAAATATGTTCTATATTGGATTGACAATCCTATTTCAATTCCAATAATGATGATAAAATATAGTTTAATCATTGAATTGATAATTTACCCAAAGTGACAAATTTATTTTCTGAGTTGAATTGATAAACTAAATCAATTCAAACAAAAGGCAAATTCTATTTTCCTTCTTCCAATCAAATCAATTCAAATAAAAAGGCAATTTTATTTTCTCTATATTGAATTGATTAACTAGATCAATTCAAATAAAAACAATATTTATTTTCTATATGTTGAATTGATAAACTAGATCAATCCCTTTTAGAAGCAAATTGTATGATTTGATATTGAATCGATGATCTAAATCAATTCAATATTATTATTATTATTAACATTTTTTTCACATGTAGATCTATGATTATTCATTATATAAATGAATATTGAATTGATTATCTAACTCAATCCAATAAAATAAAATAAACGATTAAAATATTTAAATAACACATGACACTCTACATAGTAATCCATATTATCCAACAGACAATCATTATACAACATCCACACAATCAGATCTGAAATGAATAACTATAAATAAAATAAAATAAAATAAAAAATTTAATTAATTAATTAATTAAAAACAAGAGATATCTCACAGTCGTTCGTGATTTAGTCCAAAATTCCAACAGCTCAGAAATTCCCCGTTTCAGTCTAGAATTGTAGTTCAGGATCGTACGAGTCCAACGCTTCAGAAATTGTGTAATTCTGAGTTTATTTGACAAAGTTATGGGTAAAATAAGATTAGGGATTAATTTAATCATTAAATTAAGTAAAATTAATTAGATTAGTCCTTCTTCCTCCTTACAGTATTCACGGCCGACAATTTTTCTTTTTGTTCAAAACTAGGGTTGACCTTATCTTCCAATCCAAGCCACCAGTGATCGATCAGAAGATGCTGCAGCGAAGAGGATGGAGAGGTGCACGTGTGGGGCTCGGAATGGTGGAGCTCGGATGGGGCTAGGGGAGGCCAACGTGCGGCGGCTTTGGGTGCGCCATTCGAGGAGATGGTGACACCAGAGGAGATCTGACCGTATGAAAATGAAGAGAAGAAGAATCTCTTCGAAGTGGTATAGGATTTGCTTTCTAATTCGCTAAGGAGAGGGAGAGATTGATGAGGGAATTTTCGGCCATGGATAGGGGGGGGCAGCAGCTGTAGGAGATGGTGAATAGTGGTTTTGAATTTAGGGTTTTCCAATCTTTTTATAATATTTAAATGTTATTTTTACAAAAAAACCAAATCTCTTAAGGTATTCAGAATTCAGTCCAACAAGAAGCTACCCTACCCAATAACCCCTATTCCGGATCCATCTAACCATGTCTCGCAAGCCCAAGAGGTCAACTCATCCCCCGTTTTTCAAATTTAAAATTAATTCTTTTTATTATTAAATTCTGATATATTCAAAAATCCACCGGAGCCATATACGAACCCCAAAAAAATATTTTTGGCTATGTCTTGACGATACGAATCCAAAAAAAATATTTTCGTCGAATTCTGAGACTGTTTGAAAAATGGCTATTTTCCAGTCGTTCAATTTTGACTGTATTTGACCAAACACAGTTTCTTTTGCCACGCTCACATACTAAATCGGAAAATTCTAAAAATTGAAACCTAGAAATAATTTGACATTCCGGTTCCAACAAAAGTGGTTTCGTCGAAAACAGAGGTCGTTTGAAAATTGACTATTTTCACTGGCTTTAATATTATTTAAAAATAGAATTTTTAAATTTGGGCACATTTTCTAACCAATTCATTAAAAATAAAAATTTTAAATTGGTTCGGATTTTCCGGGTTGTTACAGTCTCCCCCACTTAAAAACTTTTCGTCCTCGAAAAGGGAAATAAAAGTAAAGTAGGAACAAAACGGAAAATGCAAGGTATTATAAATGAACCTCAACATAAAGCTATTCGGAGATATCCACTCTACACTTGGGATAGGCTTTCTTGAAGCTATTCTTGGTCTCCCAAGTGCAGTCTCTAGGATCCCCACTCCATTGGACCTTGACAAGGTTGATCTTCTTATTCCTCAAAGCTCTGATTTCCTTGCCCACAATTTTTACTGGCTCTCTCTTTACGGCTAAGCTCGGAGTAATTTCCAAATCTCGTTGTGCTTCTTCCTCCATAACTAAATCTGGATCATGAACATGCTTCCTGAGTTGGGACACGTGAAATACATCGTGCACCCCTGGCAGCCAGTTGGGCAACTGTACTCGATAAGCTAGAGTCCCAATCCTTTCAAGAATGGGGAATGGACCAATGAACCTCGGTGCCAACTTTCCAGTCTTTCCAAAATGAATTACGCCTCTTAATGGAGAAACCTTCAAGTACACAAGATCACCAATAGAGAATTCTAGATCTCTTCTTCAAGTGTCTGCATAGCTCTTCTGTCAGCTTTGAGCAGCCAGCAAATGCTTCTTAATAAAATCAACTTTATCCGATGCTTCCCGAATCGTATCTGGGCCCAAGACTATTCTATTGCTTGGCTCCACCCAACATGCCGGAGATTTGCATGGCCTGCCATATAAAGCTTCGAATGGCGACATTTGTAGGCTTGCTTGATAGCTGTTATTATAAGAGAATTCCACCAAGTGCAGATTATCCTCCCATGAACCGCCAAAGTCAAGGATGCATGCTCACAACAAATCTTCTAAGATGCGGTTTACCTTCTCAGTCTGGCCGTCTGTCTGAGGGTGATAAGCTGTACTCATATTCAACTTGGTTCCTAGCTCTTCTTGGAAAGCTTCCCAGAACTTGCTAGTAAATATTGGATCGCGGTCATTGACAATGCTGTTGGGAACTCCATGAAGCCTGACAATCTCTCTTAAATAAAGTTGTGCCAAACTTCGAGCCGTTCTATTGGATTTGACTCGGATGAAATGAGCAGTTTTCGTCAAGCGATCTACAATCACCCATATGCTATCATTCCCTCTCCTAGTCCGAGGCAAACCATCAATAAAGTCCATAGAAACTTCGTCCCACTTCCAATTAGGAACTCCTAATGGCTGCAATAGACCTGCTAGCTTTTGTTGATCGCTCTTGACCAGCTGACAGGTGGGGCATTTAGCAACATATATGGAGATGTCCCTCTTCAGTGCTCTCCACAAAAAGGTACGCTTAAGATCGTGGTACATCTTGCTTACTCCAGGATGAATGCTGAGCTTGGATTTGTGACATTCGTCCATAACTTCCCTTCTTAGTTCAGGAATGTTTGGGACCCAAATCCGGCCTCGTAGCCTCAAAACTCCTTTGTCATCAATTTGGAAGGTCGTGGGTTCGCCTTCTCGAATTCTTTTGCTAATCCTTTGGATAAACTCATCATATTTTTGAAGGGCAGAGATCTTGTCGATCAAAGAAGGAGTAATAATGAGATGGGAAAGGATAAGATTGGTGCTGGCCATGTTCTTTCTGCTGAGAGCATCTGCCACTACATTTGCTTTCCCCGGAGTATATAGGATATCCAGGTCGTAGGGTGCAAGGAATTCAACCCAACGTTGTTGCCTCAGGTTTAAAAATCTTTAGGTAAATAGATGCTTCAAGGATTGGTGGTCCGTGTACAGCTCGAACTTTCCCCCAAGAGATAATGCCTCCATATCTTTAGAGCGAATACAATGGCCATTAGCTCAAGATCATGAGTGAAATAATTCTTTTCATGTGGTTTCAATTGCCTGCTAGCGTATGCTACCGCTCTACCTTTTTGCATAAGCACCGCACCAATACCTTAAATAGACAGAAAGGTAACATGTTAAAATGAGATTTGACATCAAAAGAAAATGTTATCTCGGACATGTTTTATTCAGATAAAGAGAATGGCCTTCTTTGGAAGCGTCTGTCCAGACTTTCAAATCCTCATTGCCATCTATGATGGTCAACACAGGAGCAGTGATCAATCTCTGTTTCAGCTCTTGGAATGCAGCCTCACATTCAGGTGTCCAAACGAACTTTGAATGCTTCTTAGTTAATTTCGTCAGTGGGAAAGATAATTTCGAAAAATCCTTAACGAACTTTCGATAATAACCAGCTAGTCCTAAGAAACTTCGGACTTCTGTGGGAGTGGTAGGCTGCTTCCAGTCTTGGATGACCGAGATCTTTCCCGGATCTACTGAGATGCCTTCTTTTGATACCATGTGGCCAAGGAATTTCACCTCTTCTTGCCAAAATATGCATTTGGAAAATTTAGCTTTCAGCACATTCCTCTGCAAAATCTCCAAGACTTCTTTCAAATGTTTTTAATGTTCAGCAATGGTTTTGGAAAAGATAAGGATATCATCAATGAACACAAGCACGAATTTATTTAGAACCCCAGAAAATACTCTATTCATCAAATCTACAAAGTATGCTAGGGCATTGCATAGACCGAAAGGCATTACTAGCCATTCGTAAAATAGATCATGCCCTCTGAAAGCAGTTAAAGGGATACTCTCTTCTGCAATGCGCAGTTGATGGAATCATGTGGCTAGGTCCATTTTAGAGAATACATGTGCTCCATGCAGACGGTCTAATAGATCATCAATCTGAGGCAATGTATATTTGTTTTTCATTGTTTGCTTGTTTAGATCGCGGTAGTCTACACACAAACGGAGTGTGCCATCTGATTTTGGGACAAACACCACTGCTGCACCCCATTCTGAGAAGCTAGGTCTAATCAGACCCTTGGCCAAAAGCTGCTTAGTTTGTTTGCTCAGCTCTTCTCTTTCTTTTGGTGACATTCGCCTAATAGGATGCACCACAGGCCTTGCATTAGGAACCAAGTCAATTCTTAAATCGATTTCTCTGTGGGGAGGTAAGCTGTCTACTTCTTCAAATACATCAACATAGTCTTTGACGATGGGAATAGTTTCAATAGAAGGAGGGGTGACTTCTAAAGAAGACCAGAATTCTTTTCTATCTGTGGCTGAGCCGTGGCATGGTATAGTCATTATATTCCCAAATTTGGTTTTAATTTTAACTACCCTTTCAGCACACAGCAACTCAGCCCCATACTTCGTTAGCCAATCTAGCCCAAGTATGACATCATATCCAGAAAAGTTCATGATGATTAAATTGAAAGGAAATAGGAAGTGAGAGTAAGAAATGGGCACTCTACAGTACTGATCAAGAATAAGTGAACCTCCTATCGGGCTATGGGCTTTAATCGGTTCTTTAAGTTTTCTTGGTTTCAGTTTAAGCTTTTTAATAGTATCACTTGATATGAAACTTCTAGATGCACCAGTATCAAAACAAGACAGTAATGGGAATATCCTTAATGTTAAGAGTACCGCCTAAAACATCAGGCTTACCTGCTCCTTCAGAAGAAGCCGGTGCACCGTACCTTCGTAGATGTGTGCTACTTCAGATTTCTTGAGCATAGGGCAATTCTTGATAAGATGTCCAGGCTTGTGGCAGTTGTAGCACTCTTTTGGACCACGGGGATTCTGTCCACTGCTTTGGCTCGACCCAGACTCGTTCCTCTTTGGCTTCTTCGGGGCCCTGCACTCGTCGTCGTAATGTCCCATCTTCTGGCAGTTGAAGCATTTGACTTTAGACTTGTCTCTTCTCTTGTTTCCCTGAGGTTTTGTGGTCGAAGAACTGCCTTCCCCTGTTTTCTTGTCGGTCTCCTTCTTCTTATTAGCTTGATTCCTGGCCTTTTCTAGCTGAGCACCCTTCTGATCAATTTCTTCGTATCTGCATGCCATCTCTATGACCTTGGCAAATGGGCACTCAATATGGGCTGTCACTCTGTTATGGTATCGCCTTGCAAGCCCATTTATGAACCTCTTATTCTTCTGTAAGGCGTCTTGCACTAGCTCAGGGGCATACCTAGAAAGCTCCTCAAATTTCTTCACGTACTCTGCAATGGTCATGGTGTCTTGCTGCAGGCTAGCAAATTCATCGTGTAGACATTCTACTTCATGAGGCGGGATAAACTTTTCATTAAAAAGCTCTTTAAATCTTGCCCAAGTTATCTCTGCAACGTCTCTCCCTATCATGGTTGTTTCCCACCAAGTTTGAGCCTGTCCTTGCATGAACCATACTGCCATAAAACACTTCCTATGATCCTCAAGCTCCAAACCTCCCAAGATCTTTTCCATCGTCTTAAAGCCATTCTTGCGCTTCTACCACCGTCTCTCTACCAGTGAAATGTACTCCTCCAAGATTCTTGATTTTCTTTGCCACTTTGTCAAGGTCAAAAGCAACTGGGGGTGGTGGTGGTAGTGGCACCTCGACCTCAGAATTGGGTTGGTCTTGCTCAGTTGGGGGTGTATCTCTCTCTTCACCCCTACCGGCTACTCCACCACGACCTCTTCCTCTTGTCCTAGCTCTTGTACTCATCTTTCAATTAGACTGTACCATCAAGGAAAGAGTCAGACCAAAGGAAATGATAAATTCAAAGAGAAGGTTAAAAGTAGAGACATGTCCAGGTGATAATGAAGTAATGACTGATAAATATGTGTTATTCTGTTTAAGTTCATTCTAGGATATTGTTAATCCTATCTCTAATGAACCTCTCGTCTTAGAACACTACTGATTCTACCTAGACGAATTGTTCTAAAAATGTTATATTCCAAAGCTAAGGTTAACCTCGGCTTTGATACCAAATGCGACGACCCCAAACTTCCGTGTAACGAAAGTAAGGAAAATCGTATGGAATATAACAGAATTAGAGCAATAACAGATCTCAGTATATAGCAGAACATATAAATCATTGCAGTAGAAAGAAATGTCATCACAAACATCATCACCGAAACATCAGAGTATGCAGTACAGAATTACACTTAGCAAAATAGATGTCTCAAAGGAAAAGAAATAGAGTCTCAATCTCTCAAATTACATCAATACTAAGTACTATCTCAAAGTCTTAAGCAGAATAAAAGATAAAAAGAAAGTTTCTTCAGCATCTCCATCAGCAAGCTTCCATCCAGCAAATATCCAAGCCTAACCTATCACTTGGCTGCCCGTGTAGAAAGAGGGCACCCGAGTTTGCAAAAGGTGAAACAAACTACGAGTCAGTCATGGGACTGGTATGAGATATCTTAATTAACTAACGGGTTCGACAATCACGAGGACCACGCCGCTATCGCGGAACGGGTTTACTCCATGGGATTATCAGTGCAATAAATAAAGTAAAACGTTAAATAACGCAATACTTTTTAGAAAAATGAAACCATTATAAGACCCAAGTCCCATCACACAATGCAACGCAAACCGGAGGATAGGGTTTTACCTTATAATGGTCAAAAGATGATAAATACGCAAAATACGATATTATTATTAGTTGTATATGTTTTAAGAAAATATTTCAATTATAATATTAATCCTAGACGGCATAACTACCATCTACTATGTCGCCATACTAGTTATGCAATCAAAACCGCATGGGACGTATTGGAAGTTGGGTTTCCATCATGAGTCAAGGCTAGGAACGATCTCCTGACCGGTTCGAGACACTCTAGCAATGTCTTAGGATTCGGACGCTGGCGAACCCTTGGATACAGCAGGGCCGGTCCACAAATACTTTAGTGGATTAGTTATGCCTGAACACATGCTTCCCGATCCTATTGGACCTATAAATTGGCCGAGGGCGGCCAATAAAAATCCGAGGCGTCTCAAAATCCATCAACCACATAAGTAAAATGTCAGCCAGTTTAAAGCACTGACACCACTTCTAGCTAGAAAGAAACGTGTGCACTCCCTGCGTTCCCTTGCTCCGTTTTAGACTCTACCGGGGTGTGAGGCTCGCGAAGTAACGCTATACACAAAGCTGGGTCTGAACAGACTACGCTTTGATCATCAATTACAAGGTCTTCTTTCCAACATAACCTTGATCACTTGCATCTTGGCGTGCTCCATTGACAACCCATGCCATGAAATTAACAACTATCAATACACAACCTCTGAGGGTGTTGAGCGAAAGAATAAATTCTTTTGCCACCAATGGTTATTTATTAAATAGAAATCAGTTTACATGATACGAAGTTCAACGTCAGACATGCATCCATTTACAAGTCCGTTCTGGGTCTGAACGGAACCGGAGACAACTGAGAGGCTCTCGTATATCCGGACAATCATCACATACGTCCGGACGACTACCGCCGAAATCCCTTCAGGGTAGCTACTCCTATCGAGGACCTCAGTAGCAATACATCCGTTCGATGTGAAGAACGCCGGTCTTCAACACCGTCTTCGTCTCTTCATCGACGTATAGTTATTTGAAATGAGTAAAACTCGGACATTTCAAATAATTATCGAATAATTATTATTTAAATCATTTCATATCATTAATATTTATTTATAATGATTTATCGCTATTTTTATTTATTTTAAAAATAGCTCAATAAAATCAAACGTCGCTTCGGGTTAAGTGTGGCTTTGGCGCTGTTTCTCTCAAAATTTGATTTACACATATCTTGAAATCTAACCGTTGGATTTTGACAAAATTTGTCTTTTTGGAAAGGTCTTCCCAAAGCGGTCCTAATGACTCCAGTTTTGGGAAAATCCGACGGTTGGATCTTTCGATACAATCGTTTAAAGTCACTATTGCCTAAAAGCGAACTGCGTGCGCGATTCGTTTAATTTCTATTTATATTTATATATATAATTTCTTAAGCGATTACATTCACGTGAATATCACACCAAATAAAGGTGTGAATTATGTACCAATCATATATTCATGTTTATTACGTTTGCTAAAACATGTTTTTATTTCATACACCAATTTTATAGTATATTGACTATAAATTGTATCGTTCGTTCATTCATAATTTTTAATGTCAATTCATGTTTCAACTTCCTTACCTATACCAAGTGTAAATTTCTTTTATAATGAACAAAATGCATATTTTTGTTCATTTTATTTTAAGGAATGAAATTGTTGATTTCCATCCAATGAACAAAACTTTTGTTCAATCCATTTTGTGAACAAAATGTGAATTCCTTCCTATGCTTCTAACATTACATTAAAATTGTATTTTTAATACAAAACATATTTCTAAATGAAATATGATTCTTATTCTCTTCCTTTTAAAATCACATTAAAAATGCAACCTTTAATTCTCATATTTTATTTGCATTCTGGAATGCAAATAAAAATGTATATTATCCTATTCATGATTTATTTGCGTTGAGGAACGCAAATAAAAATGTATCTTTACATTTTTAATTTTATTTACAACAAGGAATGTAAATAAATGACAACTTTCTATTTCATGTTTATTTACATTAAGGGATGTAAATAAATAAAAAATGTAATCTTTCTTTTAATATTTTGTTCGCATCTAGATTTGCCAACAAAATGTGGATCTTTATTCTACTAATTTGTTTGCTTCTAAAATTGCAAACAAAAATGTATCTTTTTATTTTATAATTTGTTTGCATCTAAAAATTGCAAAAAAAAATGTATCTTTTTATTTTATAATTTGTTTGCATCTAAAAATTGCAACAAAAATATATCTTTTTATTTTATTGTTTTATTTGAATGGAAAAATGCAAATAAAAATATATTTTTATTCTCTATGTTTCGTTTGTATAGTAGAAGGCAAATGAAAATGTGAATTCTTTAATTTACATGCATTGTTTGCATTGTAGAATGCAAACAAAAAATAAAAATCTTCTGTTTAAATGCTTTGTTTGCATTGTAGAATGCAAACATGAAATAAAATTTCTCTTTGCTCTCATTTTCTGATTGCATTTGTAGAATGCAAACATAAAAAGTAAATTTTAATTTCATGAATCGTTTGCATTGTAGAATGCAAACATAAAATAAAACCGCTTTTCTCTTCTTCTTTTTTGTAACATTTGCATTTTAGAATGCAAACACAAAATGTAATTTTATATTTTTATTTTCTATCTCGTTACATTAAGAAAGGCAAAAGATGATATTTTATCTTTCTACAGTTTGTTCGCATTAAGGAATGCACAAAAATGATATTTCCTTTTTCTACATTTTGTTTGCATTAGGGAATTCAACAAAAATGACATCTTATTTTTCCACATTTTGTTTGCATTAGGGAATGCAACAAAAATGATATATATTTTTTTTACATTTTGTTTGCATTAGGGAATGCAACAAAAATGACATCTTATTTTTCCACATTTTGTTTGCATTAGGGAATGCAACAAAAATGATATTTTCCTTCTAATGTCATTTTTACATTGAAAAAGGTAAATAAAAATGTGCTACTTTTAAAACCATATTTTATTTGCGTTGGAGAACACAAATAAAAATACACTTTTTTATTGTTAATATTATATTTGTATTTAAGAACACAAATAATATAAATAAAATAAAATAGTCCCTTTTTTTATAAGTAATGTTTGTACTCAAGGACACACTAAAATGCCATTCCATTTTCTATGTGATATTTGTGTTTATGGACACAAATAAAATGCAATTCAATGTTTACGTAATATTTGTGTTTAAAAACACAAATATAAATGTAAACCAATGTTCTATGTAATATTCGTGTTTAAGGACACAAATAAAATGTTATTCGATATAAGATGTGTATATTTGTGTTTAAAGACACAAATAAAATGAATAACTTATTTTTCTATGTATATATTTGTGTTGAAACACAAATAAAAAGAATAACTTATTTCAACCCAATGAGGTGACAAAATATGTTCTATAGTGGATTGACAATCCTATTTCAATTCCAATAATGATGATAAAATATAGTTTAATCATTGAATTGATAATTTACCCAAAGTGACAAATTTATTTTCTGAGTTGAATTGATAAACTAAATCAATTCAAACAGAAGGCAAATTCTATTTTCCTTCTTCCAATCAAATCAATTCAAATAAAAAGGCAATTTTATTTTCTCTATATTGAATTGATTAACTAGATCAATTCAAATAAAAACAATATTTATTTTCTATATGTTGAATTGATAAACTAGATCAATCCCTTTTAGAAGCAAATTGTATGATTTGATATTGAATCGATGATCTAAATCAATTCAATAATAATATTATTATTAACATTTTTTTTTCACATGTAGATCTATGATTATTCATTATATAAATGAATATTAAATTGATTATCTAACTCAATCCAATAAAATAAATTAAACGATTAAAATATTTAAATAACACATGACACTCTACATAGTCATCCATAATATCCAACAGACAATCATTATACAACATCCACACAATCAGATCGGAAATGAATAACTATAAATAAAATAAAAAAATAAAAAAATTAATTAATTAATTAAAAACAAGAGATATCTCACAGTCGTTCGTGATTTTTTCCAAAATTCCAACAGCTCAGATATTCCCCGTTTCAGTCTAAAATTGTAGTTCAGGATCGTACGAGTCCAACGCTTCAGAAATTGTGTAATTCTGAGTTTATTTGACAAAGTTATGGGTAAAATAAGATTAGCGATTAATTTAATCATTAAATTAAGTAAAATTAATTAGATTAGTCCTTCTTCCTCCTTACAGTATTCACGGCCGACAATTTTTCTTTTTGTTCAAAACTAGGGTTGACCCTATCTTCCAATCCAAGCCACTAGTGATCGATGAAAAGATGCTGCAGCGAAGAGGACGGAGAGGCGCACGTGTGGGGCCTGGAATGGTGGAGCTCGGATGGGGCTAGGGGAGGCCTACGTGCCCTTTGTGCGGCGGCTTTGGGTGCGCCGTTCGAGGAGATGGTGACACCAGAGGAGATCTGACCGTATGAAAATGAAGAGAAAAAGAATCTCTTCGAAGTGGTATAGGATTTGCTTTCTAATTCGCTGAGGAGAGGGAGAGATTGATGAGGGAATTTTCGGCCATGGATGGGGGGGGGGGGCTGTAGGAGATGGTGAATAGTGGTTTTGAATTTAGGATTTTCCAATCTTTTTATAATATTTAAATGTTATTTTTACAAAAAAAAACAAATCTCTTAAGCTATTCAGAATTCAGTCCAACAAGAAGCTACCCTACCCAATAACCCCTATTCCGGATCCATCTAACCATGTCTCGCAGGCCCAAGAGGTCAACTCAGCCCCCACTTTTTAAAATTTAAAATTAATTCTTTTTATTATTAAATTCTGATATATTCAAAAATCCACCGGAGCCACATACGAACCCCGAAAAATCCCAAAAAAAATATTTTTGGCTATGTCTTGACGATACGAATCCAACAAAATTATT
Source organism: Allium sativum (assembly GCA_030737875.1). Taxonomy (NCBI): domain Eukaryota; kingdom Viridiplantae; phylum Streptophyta; class Magnoliopsida; order Asparagales; family Amaryllidaceae; genus Allium; species Allium sativum. Next base: position 381,710,866 of record CM060920.1, read on the forward strand.
TTCGTCGAATTCTGAGACTGTTTGAAAAATGGCTATTTTCCAGTCGTTCAATTTTGACTATATTTGACCAAACACAGTTTCTTTTGCCACGCTCACATACTAAATCGGAAAATTCTAAAAATTGAAATCTAGCAATAATTTGACATTCCGGTTCCAACAAAAGTGGTTTCGTCGAAAACAGAGGTCGTTTGAAAATTGACTATTTTCACTGGCTTTAATATTATATAAAAATAGAATTTTTAAATTTGGGCACATTTTCTAACCAATTCATTAAAAATAAAATTTTTAAATTGGTTCGGATTTTCCGGTTTGTTACACTAGGCCACTGTGGCCCTGAATCCGTCCACATGCCTCCTACTCATAGTGGTCCAAAGTTATAGACATCGATAACCCCTTAGCACACGTCCTGCAGCAAAGCCCAACTCATGAAGTTAACTCGTTGGTTCCCATTTGGAGCCTGAGTCTTAACTTCCCATTTGAACTTCCTTTGCATTTCGGGTTCTAGTCGAATTGGAGTTGGTCTTCAGAAGAGTCGTCGCGTAGAAGTAGTGGCATACACCCGGTTCGGTTCGGTGGCTTTTCCCTGGTTCGGTTCAACATGCTTCAGCTCCTGGTCATCCATTCGGTTCGGTTCTGTCAACACCCTCCGGGTCGGTTCAGTTGTCCCCATCCGGTTCTTTTCGGTTACGACGAACCGATCACATCTGTTGCTCCAGCTCCTCTCCTCGGATCCGACCCCATGCTCAGCTCTAGTCCGATCCGATCCCCACGCCAAGCTTCAGTCCGATCCCAACTCCAACTCTATATGAGTGGCCTTCCTTCTTGCCAAGCCTCCTCTAGTGCCAAGTTCCGATCCGAATCAAATCCCCTTGCCCAGTTCCCTTATCCGATCCGAGCCTCATACTCGATCGGATCCGGTCCGAAACTCTGCACATTTCCTGCAACTTTTACAGCGACTGTTTTACACCATACGACGACTTTTTCGGCCATTCTAACTCTTCTAATCAATCAATCACAAAGCATACCATACACAAAACAACAATCTAATCTTGGCCATAAATTAACTTTAGATCTAAAATAATCTCTGTTATGGCACTGTTTCCAAAGCAATACAACAGCTCTATTCCCAATCCTATGCTAATCCTCTTCAATTTGATGTAGATTAGGCTAATCTTTGATCAAACGGTGATTAGAAGGTGTTTTAGATGTTAGAGGTCATTGCTAGGTTGAGAGGAGTGATATGTGGGGCTGAAAAATGAGAAAAGGATGTTTTATAAACCCTTACAGTCCTTTTAAACTCATAATCCTGAAATCCTCCCATGGGCCTAGCGTCTAATCACCCAGTTAAGCCCAATTAAGCTGTTTTTCACGTTCTAAACCTTAATTCGAGCATATCTCCCAAATGGTAAGTCCGTTTGGCTAATGTGACCACTCTATGGAAAGGTAAACCATCATCCGAATCTAATGGAAGTGGTTTCAGGTCAAAACTACTTACCAATCAAAAGTTATGGCCGAAATAAGATCAACTATTGGCAAAATGGTCATTTAAAAATCAGTAAAAATCATGAACATGGGAAATGACCAAATAGTCGTCTCCCAGAGTTACATGACCATATGACTTCGTATGTGAAAGAAATAAATATTCTACGATCCTTCGATGCGTAGAATGCGGGTCGTTACATTCTCCCCCCTTAAGAAATTTCACCCCCGAAATTCCTTAACTAAGGAACAAGCAAAGGATCCTGCATGCCTATCAGTCATTCACAACAATCAAACATACAAAAACAAACAAACAAGTCTATCCTAGCATGCGGAAAACTAAATCGCAATTAGAATCTTACCAGGCAAAGAGTTCTGGATATGTCTTCCTAATGCTCTCCTCTGTCTCCCAAGTACAATCATTCTCTTCCTCGTCCCACTAAACCTTGACTAGACTCACCGCTTTCCTTCGAAGTTCCTTCATATCGTGCTCGACAAAACGAATCGGCCTGTGGTTCCCAACCGCCTCAGTTTCTACTTCGATATCATCCAACTGATCAGGTGAAATAGTCATATTGGGGTCGTGCACGAATTTCCTTAACTGGGAAACACGAAATACGTTATGAACTCCCGCCATCTTGTCTGGCAACACAACTTTATATGCCAAATTCCCAACTTGTTCGAGAACTGGGAATGGACCAACAAACCTTGGTGCTAACTTGCCACTTCTACCGAATCGAATCACGCTCTTTAACGGAGAAATTTTGACAAACACCAAGTCGCCAATGGAGAATTTCAATTCTCTTCATCTTTTATTAGCATAACTCTTCTGCCTATCTTGAGCAGCCTTCATTCGCTGTTGAACCATCTTTATCTTGTCTGAAGTTTCTCTTATTACTTCTGGTCCAAGCACATATTTCTCACCGGTCTCTAACCAACATGACGGTGAGTTGCACGGTCTTCCATACAAACCTTCAATTGGAGCCATACCAATACTGGATTGATAACTGTTATTATAGGCAAACTCTACTAGATGCAAATGATCATCCCATGATCCACCAAAATCCAAAACACAATCTCTTAAGAGATCTTCAAATACGTGATTCACCCTCTCTGTCTGACCGTCGATTTGAGGATGGTATGCAGTTGTGACGGCCCGCCCCGCGCCAACCGACATTTACTCCAAAAGTGCGCTGTACACATGTCCAGTTAGCACGGAACGGGTCGCCAGAGGGGAAAAGGAAGAAGGGAATGAACATACAAAGAACCTGTAGAATGTCTCATAGCGCATAGAACAAAATATAATAATAATATACTTGACATAAAACAGGAGAAACAGTGCATAAGCTGAAAATCAGAACTAAACATCATAGCAGCGGAAATTCAGAATACAGCTTATTACAACTTTCAACTGTCTCAAAGCAAAAGTAAGGTAAATGAGGTACACTACTAATGCCCAAGTAGCGACCACCAACGACACAGGGAGAATGTGTATATATACATATATGACACGTGGAAGCCTCCTGCCCGCCTCCGAATTTGCTACTCGCGCATCACCAGCCAACCTGTCTCTAGTCTGCTCGTGTGAGCACCCAGAGTAATAAGAGGGGACATAAAACTCTGGGTCAGACATAAAGCCTGGTATGAGCGATAAGCATCTAAAGTGAACAATAACAGGTAGACTAAAACATACCTGAACCTGGACCTGCAACCAAAGAGTTAGCACTACATACTGTACAACACTCTAAGGTATCATATCAAACAGTGTAAGTTACGGAGGTGGGGAAGGTGTGCATGTCATAATGATGGCAAACAATCAAACATAGCATCCATCCTCACATCTCTCACTCAGTGCGTAAAGCATACGATATTCACCACTTCGATCACCCAACATACCTTGCTACGATCACTCTGCCCCATGAAGTCATAAATGGCTTCACTGCACTGATAACGTAGCCACAAATCCTTCGCTATGTCCACTTTGCCCCATGGAGTCACAAGAACCCCATTGCACTGGCTCATAGCCTTACTAATCCTTACTATGTCCACTCTGCCCCATGGAGTTATAAGAACCCCACTGCACTGGCTCATAGTCTTACTACGCATCACCTTGCCCCTCGGGTCGTAATGGCCCTACTGCACTGATAACGTAGTCTTGCTACCATCACTTTGCCCCTCAGGTCATAATGACCCTACTGCACTGGTAAGTAGCCCATCATTCATTTTTAGTGGTGAATCGAAGTTATGAACGTCGACAACTCCTTAGCACACGCCCCGCAGCAAAGTCCAACCATGAAGTGAACTCATTGGTTCCCAACTGGATCCTGAGCTCTAACTTCCCATATTGGACTACCTTTGCATCTCGGGTTATTGGTCATCACCATCGAATCGGATCGGATCTGTCTTTACGTCCTTCATCGGATCGGGTCGCGCCTCCTACGTCGGATCGGGTCGTGGTCCTCTTTTCCTTTGCTTTGGATCGTGCTCCCCTTCTCGGTTCGGATCGGAACACCCCATACGGATCGGATCGTGGTCCCTCAAGCAGTTCGGATCGGACGCACTTCTCCAGGTCGACGGATCGTGCTCACCCTTCACGGACGGATCGGGTCGTGATGCTTATTCGCGATTCGGATCGGAGTACTTCAGTTTGGCACGGCGCTGCATCGATTCGCTTCGTGGGCCTTGCACAGACGGTTCGGTTCGGAGGAGGTGACTCGACTCGTGGGGATGCCCCCACGATCCCCTAGGGCGATCCGATCGTCCCTCAACCCCCTACGCGATCCGAACCCCTGCACCTTGTCCAGCGAGCTGTTTACGCCCCTCGACGGCGTTTTCGACCATTCTAACTATTCTAAACAGTCACAAAGCATTTCATACAGTCATAGCAACATGCATAATCAACCACAAACATCAAAACATCAATATGATAGGTAAAAATGGATCAAACATACCCAAAACCCCATATTTTCCCCTAAGCATATTTAGGTGAAACTAATGATAGGATTAGCAAAACTTAACCAAATTAACCCAAATTCATATCAGAGGTCTAAAACATCATTCCGAATTTTATAAACATTTTTCCAGAATTTTATCATGTTTAAATTCGCTAATTAACACTAATCACCCCTAATTAGCCATAATTAGTGCAAAACTAAGCAAATCACTCACCTTAGCCACAAAATATACTAAGATCTGAAATAGTTCTCTGATTTGATGCGAATTTCAATACCAACCAGCAGCTCCTTTGTTGATTTGGTGAAGATCCTTCTTGATTAGGGGTTGCTAAGCCAAATCCTTAACCTAAAGGTGATTTGGAGGTGATTTAAAGGTTGGAGGCCATTTTTAGGGTTCTTTGGTGATAAGTGGAGGCTAGGAAACTGAAATGAAATGATTCTCCATCTCATTTCAGCCCTCCCATAACCCTAATCCCGAAATGGGTTATGGGCCTACTCACTAGTCACCCGATTTGGCCCGGTTAAGCAGTTTTTCACCCTCCAAACCTTGTTTCAGCCATATCTCCCAAACGGTAAGTCCGTTTGACTATTATGACCACTCTACGGAAAGAGAAACCATCAAACGAATCAAATGGAAGTGGTTTCAGGTCAAAATTCCTTTTCAATCAAAAGTTATGGCCAAAACAGTACCAACTAGGGGCAAAATGGTCATTTAAAAATCGACAAAAATCATGAACATGGGAAATGACTCTAATAGATGTTTCCCAAAGTTACATGACCATACGACTTCACACGGAAAAGAAATAAATATTCTACAATCCTATGATGTGTAGAATACGGGTCGTTACACTCTCCCCCCCTTAAGAAATTTCGCCCCCGAAATTCCCTAATCAAAACATACACAAAGGTTCCCGCATGCCTATCAACTATAAAACAACCATCAACCATGCAAAGCAAGTAAAATAAGTCTACCCTAGCATGCGGAATAACTAGATTGTAAAGTAAATCTTACCAGACAAAGAGTTCCGAGTATGCCTTCCTAATGCTCTCCTCTGTCTCCCAAGTACAATCATTCTCGTCCTCGCCCCACTGAACCTTGACCAGCTTCACCGACTTCCTTCGAAGTTGCTTCGTATCGTGCCCCACAATATGAATCGGCTTGCGGTTCCCAACCGCCTCTGGTTCTACTTCGAAGTCCTCTAACTGATCAGGTGAAATAGTCATATCTGAGTCGTGAATGAACTTCCTTAGTTGGGAAACATGAAATACATTGTGAACTCCCGCCATCTTCTCTGGTAAGCCAACTCTATAGGCCAAATTCCCGACAAGTTCAAGAATGGGGAATGGGCCAACAAATCTTGGTGCCAACTTGCCCCTCCTGCCAAATCGTATCACACTCTTCAACGGAGAGATCTTGACAAACACCAAGTCACCAACGGAGAATTTCAAGTCTCTTCTCCTCTTATCAGCATAGCTCTTCTGCCTATCTTGGGCAGCTTTCATTCGTTGCTGAATGATCTTGATTTTATCCGAAGTTTCTCTCACCACATCTGGTCCAAGCACAAACTTCTCGCCAGTCTCTATCCAACATGATGGTGAGTTACACGGTCTTCCGTACAAAGCTTCATATGGAGCCATACCGATACTGGATTGGTAGCTATTATTATATGCAAACTCTACTAGATGCAAATGGTCATCCCATGATCCACCAAAATCCAATATACAAGCTCTCAAGAGATCTTCCAATATACGATTCACCCTCTCCGTCTGACCATCGGTCTGAGGATGATATGCGGTACTGAGATGCAATCTTGACCCTAGAGCCTCTTGTAAGCTCTTCCAAAACCCACTAGTGAACAACGGGTCTCGGTCACTCACAATGCTTTTGGGTACTCCATGAAATCTCACTACCCACTTCAAATACAATTCTGCCAACTTGGCTGCCGTTCTGGTCGATTTGACTGGTATAAATCTTGCGCTCTTAGTCAATCGATCCACAATTACCCAAATGCTATCATGTCCCGACCTAGTCCTTGGTAAACCATCGATGAAATCCATCGAGACTTGCTCCCATTTCCATTCAGGAATTTCTAATGGTTGCAATAACCCACTAGGCTTCTTTTGCTCGGCTTTAACTAGCTGGCAACTCATGCATTTGGATATAAACTTCCCAACGTCTCTTTTCATCCCTTCCCAGTAGTAAGTCTGTCTCATGTCTCGATACATCTTATTACCACCGGGATGTATAGTCAGTTTTGAGTGATGACATTCTCTAAGCACTTCATCTCTCAAACCATTCACGTTGGGCACAACTAGTCTTCCATTCTTTCGAAGCCATCCATCTCGATCAAGCCCATACACATTCATCTCCTCATCGATACCCATCTCTAACTTGGAGATGATTTCTAGTAAATTAGGATCGTCCCTCTGGCTGGAACCAATCCGCTCTATCAAAGTGGGTCTGATCGTCAAGCTAGCTAGCATAACTGGGTCCAACTCGCACTTTGGTCTGAAATCAAACCCCGCGATATACTCCAGTTGCTTCCATTCAAGAAACATTGCCCCTAAGCTGGCATGTCTCCAACTCAAGGCATCGGCTACCACATTACCCTTCCTAGGTGTGTATGCGATATTAAAATCATACGAAGCCAAGAACTCTAACCATCTCTGCTGACGGAGGTTCAAATCTTTCTGAGAGAAGAGATACTTTAATGATTTATGATCGGTAAACAACTCAAACCTCTCTCCCAAGAGATAGTGTCTCCACATCTTCAGCGCAAATACGATCGCTGCCAATTCCAAATCATGGGTAGGATACTTCTTCTCATGCGACTTTAACTGTCGACTAGCATAAGCTACAACCCTACCTCCTTGCATCAATACTGCACCCAGTCCGGTACCACAAGCATCCGTGTATACCGTCATCTCTTCATTCCCTTTAGGAATGAATAACACTGGTGCACGCGTCAACCTCTCCTTTAGACTTTTGAAGGCATCCTCACACACTCCGTCCCAGACGAAGGACTGGTTCTTCTTGGTCAACTGAGTCAACGGTGCTGCTATCTTGGAGAAGTCCTGGATAAACTTACGATAATATCCGGCTAATCCCAAGAAACTTCTTACATCTGTAGCATTCTTGGGCGTAGGCCAATCCTGTACCGTAGCCACCTTCGTAGGGTCCACGGCAATACCACACTCTGAAACAACATGACCCAAGAATCTCACTTCCCTTCTCCAAAAATGACACTTAGAGAATTTCGCTTTCAATTGGTGTTTCCTCAACACCTCCATCACTATCTTCAAGTGTCCCTTGTGTTCCTCCTCTGTCCTTGAGTAAACAAGGATATCATCCACGAACACAAGAACAAACTTATTCAACTGATCTCTGAATACTCGATTCATAAGATCCACAAAGTAGGCTGGTGCATTGGTCAACCCAAACGGCATGACCAACCACTCATAAAATCCAGACGGCGTTCTAAATGCCGTTTTCGGAACACTCTCATCTGCTACCCGAAGCTGATGAAATCCTGTCGCGAGGTCCAACTGGGAGAACACTCTATCTCCTTCCAGCTGATCAAACAAATCATCTATCCGCGGTAGAGGACACTTATTCTTCCTCGTCACCTTATTCAACTCGCGATAGTCCACACACAAACGAAGGGAACCATCTGCCTTAGTGGCAAACACAACTGGTGCTCCCCACTCGGAGACACTCCTTCTAATAAATCCCTTCTTCAAAAGATTGCTGACTTGCACCCCGAGCTCTCGCTGCTCCCTTGGTGCCATGCGACGAAGTGGCATCACTATAGGTCTGGCATCTTTCACTAAATCAATACGGAACTCAATCTCTCGGTGTGGTGGAAGCCCGGTCACCTCCTCGAAGACGTCCGGATACTGGCCAACCACGGGCACATCTGACAACTCATCCTGCGGGATGTCAAGGGAATTTACAAAACTAGCCATAACCCCATCACTAGGTAGGCTACCAAACACTACCCTCCGCCCATCATCCGCCCTCACTGTCACCAAAAAGCCCTCACAGTCTACCACCACCCCGTATCTTTGGAGCCAATCGACTCCCAATATAATGCCATACCCAGTAAAGCCCAAAACAAAGCAATCACATACAAACATACATCCATGACTCGATAAGACCAAATTCCTGCAAATCATACTAAGGCTAGTCGAACCACCAATCGGGTTCGTCACTATCAATGGTCTATCGACTATCTCGGGTTCCAGTCCCAACCTATCTACCAGGTCACTAGATATGAAGGAACGGGAAGCCCCAGTATCAAACAAAACTCGAACTGGTATATCATAAATAGAAAGCATACCTTGAATAACAACATTCTTTCCTTTCTCCGCCGCAGTTGGGGCATTCGACGAAGAAGGAATAGCATCAAGAGCATACGCTTTCACAATCTGCTTCTCCTTAAGAGGTTGCGGACACTTGTCCTTCTGATGTCCCACTTGGCCACAGTTATAGCACTTCCTTTCCGCTGGCTTGGCCCGACATTCTTTAGCATAATGGCCTTTCTTTCCACAGCTGAAGCACTCAACATCCTTCTTGCTCTTTTTCTGGCCACCCTTAGATTGGTCCTGCTTCCTCTTATTCTGAGAGCTATTCTTGCCTCCACCGCCTGCTTGCGGCTTTGGCCCTTCTGCAGATGCAGCCTCAGTCTTTGACTTAGGGTAAAGACTCTCTGATCTCAAGGCTTTCCCCACGATCGATTCAAAAGTCTCATCGATGTGGTTGATAAGTCTTTCCCCCAAGTACCCATCCAAACCGGTAATGAACTTCTCATTCTTCTTCTCAGGAGTATCGATGAGAGACAGTCCATACTTCGACAAAGTGTCGAACTCAGCAATATAATCAGAAACTGCCCTTCCGTTCTGCTTGAGTTCCAAGAACCTCTTAAACAACACTGACTTCTGGGCAGCTGGAATAAACTTCTCACTAAAGCGAGCCTTGAACTGATCCCACGTAACCTGATCCTCTGGAGTAGCTGTTCTAATGGCATTCCACCAATTCATCGCTCGCCCTTGCAGCTGACGAGACGCTAGCCTTCTCTTCATCGCATCCTCAAGACCCAAGTCATCGAAGATACGGTCGCAGCTATCCATCCAATCTTGAACATCCGTGGCCGACTCCGTCCCGTGGAACGGCTTCCCGCCAAGGTTAGTGTAATCTTTGCACAACTTGGCGAAATCGACCCTAGGCGCCTGCACTACTGGGCCAACACCAGCTCCAGGATTGGGAACCGCCCCTTGCACTTCTCTAAGCATGTCTCTCATGAGGTCGGTAAACATCGCCCTCATGTCCGCGGCATTCCCATTATTGGCCCCTCTACCGGTACCTCTAAAATATCGGCTCATCGTCAATCTGTAAAAAGGGAAACGATTAACGACCCCATAGTGGTACTAGTGCAGTGCAACTTCATCTTTATACTACTAATAGTATATACATACATAGCTTTTGAAAACCAAAGTAATCACAAATACGCGCTCTCATATACGTACTATCTCTCCCTGGTGTCTTTCCCTAGGTTAACTACGCAACCTAGAGCTCTGATACCAAGTGTGACGGCCCGCCCCGCGCCAACCGACATTTACTCCAAAAGTGCGCTGTACACATGTCCAGTTAGCACGGAACGGGTCGCCAGAGGGGAAAAGGAAGAAGGGAATGAACATACAAAGAACTTGTAGAATGTCTCACAGCGCATAGAACAAAATATAATAATAATATACTTGACATAAAATAGGAGAAACAGTGCATAAGCTGAAAATCAGAACTAAACATCATAGCAGCGGAAATTCAGAATACAGCTTATTACAACTTTCAACTGTCTCAAAGCAAAAGTAAGGTAAATGAGGTACACTACTAATGCCCAAGTAGGGACCACCAACGACACAGGGAGAATGTGTATATATACATATATGACACGTGGAAGCCTCCTGCCCGCCTCCGAATCTGCTACTCGCGCATCACCAGCCAACCTGTCTCTAGTTTGCTCGTGTGAGCACCCAGAGTAATAAGAGGGGACATAAAACTCTAGGTCAGACATAAAGCCTGGTATGAGCGATAAGCATCTAAAGTGAACAATAACAGGTAGACTAAAACATACCTGAACCTGGACCTGCAACCAAAGAGTTAGCACTACATACTGTACAACACTCTAAGGTATCATATCAAACAGTGTAAGTTACGGAGGTGGGGAAGGTGTGCATGTCATAATGATGGCAAACAATCAAACATAGCATCCATCCTCACATCTCTCACTCAGTGCGTAAAGCATACGATATTCACCACTTCGATCACCCAACATACCTTGCTACGATCACTCTGCCCCATGAAGTCATAAATGGCTTCACTGCACTGATAACGTAGCCACAAATCCTTCGCTATGTCCACTTTGCTCCATGGAGTCACAAGAACCCCATTGCACTGGCTCATAGCCTTACTAATCCTTACTATGTCCACTCTGCCCCATGGAGTTATAAGAACCCCACTGCACTGGCTCATAGTCTTACTACGCATCACCTTGCCCCTCGGGTCGTTATGGCCCTACTGCACTGATAACGTAGTCTTGCTACCATCACTTTGCCCCTCAGGTCATAATGACCCTACTGCACTGATAAGTAGCCCATCATTCATTTTTAGTGGTGAATCGAAGTTATTAACGTCGACAACTCCTTAGCACACGCCCCGTAGCAAAGTCCAACCATGAAGTGAACTCATTGGTTCCCAACTGGATCCTGAGCTCTAACTTCCCATATTGGACTACCTTTGCATCTCGGGTTATTGGTCATCACCATCGAATCGGATCGGATCTGTCTTTACGTCCTTCATCGGATCGGGTCGCGCCTCCTACGTCGGATCGGGTCGTGGTCCTCTTTTCCTTTGCTTCGGATCGTGCTCCCCTTCTCGGTTCGGATCGGAACACCCCATACGGATCGGATCGTGGTCCCTCAAGCAGTTTGGATCGGACGCACTTCTCCAGGTCGACGGATCGTGCTCACCCTTCACGGACGGATCGGGTCGTGATGCTTATTCGCGATTCGGATCGGAGTACTTCAGTTTGGCACGGCGCTGCATCGATTCGTTTCGTGGGCCTTGCACAGATGGTTCGGTTCGGAGGAGGTGACTCGACTCGTGGGGATGCCCCCACGATCCCCTAGGGCGATCCGATCGTCCCTCAACCCCCTACGCGATCCGAACCCCTGCACCTTGTCCAGCGAGCTGTTTACGCCCCTCGACGGCGTTTTCGACCATTCTAACTATTCTAAACAGTCACAAAGCATTTCATACAGTCATAGCAACATGCATAATCAACCACAAACATCAAAACATCAATATGATAGGTAAAAATGGATCAAACATACCCAAAACCCCATATTTTCCCCTAAGCATATTTAGGTGAAACTAATGATAGGATTAGCAAAACTTAACCAAATTAACCCAAATTCATATCAGAGGTCTAAAACATCATTCCGAATTTTATAAACATTTTTCCAGAATTTTATCATGTTTAAATTCGCTAATTAACACTAATCACCCCTAATTAGCCATAATTAGTGCAAAACTAAGCAAATCACTCACCTTAGCCACAAAATATACTAAGATCTGAAATAGTTCTCTGATTTGATGCGAATTTCAATACCAACCAGCAGCTCCTTTGTTGATTTGGTGAAGATCCTTCTTGATTAGGGGTTGCTAAGCCAAATCCTTAACCTAAAGGTGATTTGGAGGTGATTTAAAGGTTGGAGGCCATTTTTAGGGTTCTTTGGTGATAAGTGGAGGCTAGGAAACTGAAATGAAATGATTCTCCATCTCATTTCAGCCCTCCCATAACCCTAATCCCGAAATGGGTTATGGGCCTACTCACTAGTCACCCGATTTGGCCCGGTTAAGCAGTTTTTCACCCTCCAAACCTTGTTTCAGCCATATCTCCCAAACGGTAAGTCCGTTTGACTATTATGACCACTCTACGGAAAGAGAAACCATCAAACGAATCAAATGGAAGTGGTTTCAGGTCAAAATTCCTTTTCAATCAAAAGTTATGGCCAAAACAGTACCAACTAGGGGCAAAATGGTCATTTAAAAATCGACAAAAATCATGAACATGGGAAATGACTCTAATAGATGTTTCCCAAAGTTACATGACCATACGACTTCACACGGAAAAGAAATAAATATTCTACAATCCTATGATGTGTAGAATACGGGTCGTTACAGCAGTACTGAGATGTAATTCTGATCCTGAAGCCTCTTGTAAGATCTTCTAAAACCCACTAGTAAACAACGGATCTCGGTCGCTCACAATGCCTTTGGGTACTCCATGAAATCTCACTACCCACATCATAAATAGTTCTACTAACTTAGCTGTTGTTCTATTCGATTTGACGGGTATAAACTTTGCACTCTTAGTCAATCGGTCCACAATCACCCAAATGTTGTCATGGCCCGATCTAGTCCTTGGTTACCCATCATTGAAATCCATCGAGACTTGTTCCCACTTCCATTCGGGAATTCCTAAAGGTTGCAACAACCCACTAGGCTTCTTTTGCTCATCTTTAACTAGCTGGCAATTCATGCATTTGGATATAAACTTCCCAACGCCTCTTTTCATCCCTTCCCAGTAGTAGGTCTGCTTCATGTCTCGGTACATTTTGTTACCACCGGGATGTATAGTCAGTTTCGAGTGATGACGTTCTCTGAGCACTTCATCTCTCAATCTATTGACATTGGGTACAACCAGTCTTCCGTTCTTTCTAAGCCATCCATCTCGATCAAGGCCATACTTGTTCATCTCCTCATCGATGCCCATCTCTAACTTAGAGATGATTTTCGCTAAGTTAGGATCGTCCCTCTGATTGGAACCAATCCACTCAATCAAAGTGGGTCTGATCGTCAAACTTACTAATACTTCTGGATCCAATTCGCACTTTGGTCTGAAATCGTACCCAGTGATATACTCCAGTTGCTTCCATTCAAGAAACATAGCTCCTAAACTGGCATGTCTCCTACTCAATGCATCAGCTACTGCATTGCCCTTTCCTGGTGTGTATGCGATATCGAAATCTTAGGAAGCCAAGAACTCTAACCATCTTTGCTGTCGGAGATTTAGATCCTTCTGAGAGAAAAGATACTTTAACAATTTATGATCGGTAAACAACTCGAATCCTTCTCCCAAGAGATAATGTCTCCACATCTTCAACGTGAACATGATCGCTGCCAATTCCAAATCATGGGTAGGGTATCTTTTCTCATGCGGTTTTAGTTGCCAACTTGCATAAGCTACAACCCTACCTCCTTGCATCAATACAGCACCTAGCCCAGTACCATAGGCATCTGTGTATACCGTCATCTCTTTATTCCCTTTAGGAATGACTAACACTAGTGCACATGTCAACTTTTTCCTTTAGACTCTTAAATGCATTCTCGCACTTTTCGTCCCAAACGAAAGCTTGATTCTTCTTGGTCAACTGAGTCAACGATGCCGCTATCTTGGAGAAGTCTTGGATAAACTTATGATAATATCCAGCTAATCCCAAGAAAATTCTTATGTCCGTTACATTCTTGGGCGTAGACCAATCTTGTACCGTAGCCACCTTCGCAGGATCCACGGCAATACCATTCTCTGAAACAACATGGCCCAAGAATCTCACTTCCCTCCTCCAGAAGTGACACTTAGAAAACTTTACTTTCAATTGGTGTTTTCTCAATACCTCCATCACTACCCTCAAATGTTCCTTGTATTCTTCCTCTGTCCTTGAATAAACCAAGATATTATCCACGAACACAAGAACAAACTTATTCAATTGATCCCTGAATACCCTATTCATAAGATCCACAAAACAGGCTGGTGCATTGGTCAACCCGAATGGCATGACCAACCACTCATAGAATCCAGACGGCGTCCAAAATGTCGTTTTAGCTATACTCTCAGCTTCCACCCTAAGCTGATAAAAACTTGTTGCGAGATCCAACTGGGAGAACACTCTCGCGCCACTCAACTGATCAAACAAATCATCTATCCGCAGTAGAGGATACTTATTCTTCCTCATCACCTTATTCAGCTCGCGGTAGTCCACACACAATCAAAGGGAACCATCGGCCTTGGTAGCAAACACAACTGGTGCTCCCCACTCAGAAACACTTCTTCTGATAAATCCTTTCTTCAAAAGATCGCTCACTTGCACCCCGAGCTCTCGCTGCTCCCTTGGTGCCATACAACGAAGTGGCATCATTATAGGTCTGACATCTTTCACCAAATCAATACGGAACTCAATCTCTCGGTGTGGTGGAAGTCCGGTCACTTCCTCGAAGACGTCAGGATACTGGCCGGCCATGGGCACATCTGATAACTCATCATGCGGAATGTCGAGGGAATTCAGAAAACTAGCCATTACCCCATCACTGGGTAGACCACCAAACACTACCCTCCGCCCATCATCCGCTCTAATTGTCACCAAAAAGCCCTCACAGTCTACCACCACCCCGTATCTTTGGAGCCAATCGACTCCCAAAATAATGCCAAACCCAGTAAAGCCCAAAACAAAGCAATCACAAACAAACATACATCCATGACTCGATAAGACCACATTACAGCAAATCATACTAAGGCTAGTCGAACCACCAATCGGGTTCGTTACTGTCAATGGCCTATCGACTATCTCGGGTTCCAATCCCAACCTATCTACCAGGTCACTAGATATAAAGGAACTGGAAGCTCTGGTATCAAACAATACCCTAACTGGAACATCATAAATGGAAAGCATACCTTGGATAACGACATTCTTTCCTTTCTCCGCCATAGTTGGGGGAATTCGACGAAGAAGGAACAACATTGATAGCATATGCTTTCACAATCTGCTTTTCTTTAGGGGGTTGCGGACACTTGTCCTTGTGATGTCCTACTTGGCCGCAGTTAAAGCACTTCCTATCCGCTAGCTTGGCTCGACACTCTTTGGCATAGTGGCCCTTCTTACCATAGCTGAAGCACTCAACATATTTCTTACTCTTTTTCTGGCCATCCTTAGCTTGGTTCTTTTTTCTCTTATTCTGCGAGCTATTCTTGGCTCCACCGCCTACTTGCGTTTTTGGCTCTCCCGCAGGTACAACAACAACCTCAGTCTTTGGCTTAGGGTAAAGACTCTCCGACCTCAATGCTTTCCCCATAATCGATTCAAACGTCTCATCGATGTGGTTAATAAGCCGTTCCCCCAAGTACTGATCTAAGCCTGTTATGAACTTCCCATTCTTCTTCTCGGTAGTATCTATAAGGGATAATCCACATTTCAATAAAGTATCGAACTCAGCAATGTATTCTGAGACAGCTCTACCATTCTGCTTTAGCTCTAAGAACCTCTTAAACAATACTGACTTCTGAGTAGCTGGAATAAACTTTTCACTGAATCGGACCTTAGACTGATCCCGTGCAACTTGATCCTCTAAGGTAGCTGCCTTAATAGCATTCCACCAATTCATCGCCCGTCCTTGCAGCTGACGGGACGCTAGCTTTCTCTTCATCGCATCCCCGATACCCAAATCTTCGAAGATACGCTCACAGCTATCCAACCAATCTTGAACTTCTGTAGCTGATTCTGTTCCGTGGAACGGATTCCCACCAAGACTAGTGTAGTCCTTACAGAGCTTGGCGAAATCGGCCCTAGGCGCCTGCACCGCTGCACCACCACAATTTGCAGGATTAGAAACTGCCCTCTGAACATATCTAAGCATCTCTCTCATGAAGTCAGTGAACATCGTCCTCATATCAGGAGCATTCCCATTATTGGCTCCTCTACCAGTACCCCTCGTATGTCGGCTCATCGTTCAATCTGTAAGGAGAAAATGATTAACCATCTCTTCAGTGGTGCAAGTGCAATGCGACTGCATCCTTAGATATACTAATAGTATATATATAACTTTTGAAAACCCAAAATATAACAAATACGCGCTCTCATATACGTACTATCTCTCCCCGGTGTCTTTCCCTAGGTTGACTACGCAACCTAGAGCTCTGATACCAAATGTTACGGCCCGCCCCAGACCAGCTGACATTTCCTCCGAAATGCGCTGTACTGATGTCCAACCGGCACGGGACGGTCGCCAAAGAAAGAAAAGAAGGAATTTGAAACTAATAAGGAACCTGTAGAATGTCTCACAGCGCAAGGAATAAAATATAATATTAACATAACTTTGACATAAAACAGGCGAGACAGTGCATAAGCTGAAAACTAAACATCATAGCAACGGAAAATATAAATACAGCTTATGTTCCACATCATAATTATTACAACTTTTGAAAACTGTCTCTAAAGCAAATTAGGAAGGCACACTACTAATGCCCAAAGTAGTGACCAATAGCGACACAGGGAGAATATATAGGAATAATACGTGTAAGCCTCCTACTCATCTCCGGACAGCTACTCGTGCACAATCAGCTAACCTGTCTCTAGTCTGCCCGTTTAAGGGCACCCAGAGTAATAAGAAGAGACATAAAACTCTGGGTCAGACAAAAGTCTAGTATGAGCGATAAGCAGCAAAACAGAATAATAACAGGTATACTAAACCATACCTGAACCTAGACCTACAACATAGAGTTAGCACAACATACCGTACAATAATCTAAAGTGCCACTAACATATGGTGTAAAGATACGGGGGAGGGGTGTGCATGTCATAGTGATGTCAAACAATCAAGCGTAGCAATCATCCTCACATCTCTCACTCAGTGCGTAAAGCATACGATATCCACCACTTTTGTTCACTAGACCCATCGAGGTAGTGACAGAGTCCGACTTGTATAACTATTCCTACCACCAAGCTTGCCCCATGGAGTCATGACTAAATCCTTACAAATGACCCCACTTCATTGGTCCATAGCCAATAGTCCTACCTAGGCCACTGTGGCCCTGAATCCGTCCACATGCCCCCTACTCATAGTGGTCCAAAGTTATAGACGTCGATAACCCCTTAGCACACGTCCCACAACAAAGCCTAACTCATGAAGTTAACTCGTTGGTTCCCATCTGGAGCCCGAGTCTTAACTTCCCATTTGAACTTCCTTTGCATCTCGGGTTCTAGTCGAATTGGAGTTGGTCTTCAGAAGAGTCGCCGCGTAGAAGTAGTGGCATACACCAGGTTCGGTTCGGTGGCTTTTCCCTGGTTCGGTTCGACATGCTTCAGCTCCTGGTCATCCATTCGGTTCTATTCGGCTCGGTCAACACCCTCCAGGTCGGTTCGATTGTCCCCATCAGGTTCGGTTCGGTTACGACGAACCGATTCCATCCGTTGCTCCAGCTCCTCTCCTCCGATCCGATCCCATGCTCAGCTCTAGTCTGAATCGATCCCCACGCCAAACTTCAGTCCAATCCCAACTCCAACTCTATATGAGTGGCCTTCCTTCTTGCCAAGCCTCCTCTAGTGCCAAGTTCCGATCTGAATCAAATCTCCTTGCCCAGTTCCCTTATCCGATCTGAGCCTCATACCCGATCCAATCCGGTCCGAAACTCTGCACATTTCCTGCAATTTTTCCAGCGACTGTTTTACGCCATATGACGACATTTTCGACCATTCTAACTCTTCTAATCAATCACAAAGCATACCGTACAGTCATAGCAACATATATAATCAACCGTAAACACCAAAACAAAAATCTAATGTGTTGAAATGGATCAAACATACACAAAAACCCATATTTTCCCCTTAATCATGTTTAAGCACTACTAATGATAGGATTAACAAAACTTACCCAAATTAACCCAAATTTTTAATAGAGGCATAAATGGTGTTTTAGAAATTTACAAATTTTTCTAGATTTTTCTGAGTTATAATTTCTCTAATTAACACTAATCACCCCTAATTAGCCGTAATTAGTGTAAAAATAATGCTAATCACTCACCTTGGCCACAAATTAACTTCAGATCTAGAATAATCTCTGTTATGGCACTGTTTCCAAAGCAATACAGCAGCTCTATTCCCAATCCTATGCTAATCCTCTTCAATTTAATGTAGATTAGGCTAATCCTTGATCAAACGGTGATAAGAAGGTGTTTTAGATGTTAGAGGCCATTGCTAGGTTGAGAGGAATGGTATGTGACGGCTGAAAAATGAGAAAAGGATGTTTTCTAAACCCTAACAGTCCTTTTAAACTCATAATCCCGAAATCCTCCCAAGGGCCTAGCTGCTAATCACCTGGTTAAACCAAATTAAGCTGTTTTTCACGTTCTAAATCTTAATTCAACCATATCTCCCAAACGGTAAGTCCATTTGGCTAATGTGACCACTCTACGGAAAGGTAAACCATCATCCGGATCTAATGGAAGTGGTTTCATGTCAAAATTCCTTACTCATCAAAAGTTATGGCCGAATCAAGATCTGCTAGGGGCAAAACAATCATTTAAAAATCGACAAAAATCATGAACATGGGAAATGAGCCCAATAGTCGTCTCCCATAGTTACATGACCATACGACTTCGTATGCGAAAGAAATAAACATTCTACGATCCTTCGATGCGTAGAATGCGGGTCGTTACAACCACCGTCTTCATCGTCGACTTATCGTCGATTCACTTATTTAGAATGGGTATAACCCAGCCTTTTCGAATAACTCGTGTATATAATTAACAAGCGTTATAAAAACAACATACGCCTCATTCCAATCCAGAATATTCCTTTATTCAAATATTCTTACATTTTGGGAAAGGTTCCCATTAATTTTATCAAAGATAAATTCTTTGAATTTATTCTTTAATCTTCTTTTGAATATCAATTCAAACCAAATTATGGTTTATCCAAACTAGTCGGGATTAGCGAACCTTACCGAAGTAATCATTTGTTAAATTTCCCAGCCCCAATCTATTCATCCCATGAAGTAGAACTGGTAATACTTCATATCTAACACCATGATGTTATCGGTAAATTCAATTACCATTTCACGTTCAAATCTAATTAAAGATTTAACTATCGCTTGGAGCAAAACTGGTGATACACCATTCTCGATCATTCCTTGAATTTGATAATTTTAGTTATCAAATTCACCTTTTAATCTATTTAAAGATTCATTAAAACTCTAATTCAGTTTTAATTTCCAAAAATCATTACTTAATGATTATTCAAAGTTAAGAAATAAATCTTATCTTTATCGGGGTTAAAGAACTAATGTCCTTTAAAACACAGTTCACGATAAACCCAAAATCTCATTCCATTAACAATGGAATCTTCACGGAAAACAAGTCAATATATATAATCGATATGAACTTCCATATCCAGTCGATAATATAAATGGAATAACGGCAAGGCCTTTTAAATTCCATATATATTAACAGTCTTCCTCTACAGAAGCTCACCTCAATTATTACCAAATCGAATTCCATTCAATTCCAAATTATTTTATTAAATTGGAAAACTTTACTTTGGTAAATCTCCTTTAAATCTTAACAAAAGATTTATAAATTCCAGATCATATTTCACTGTAAATTGGGTTAAAGAAAGAATGTCGTTAAAACACAGTTCACAACAAACCCAATTCACATTCCATTAATTATCGGGTTAAAGAACAAACGTTATTTGAAACACCTTTCATGATAAACCCAAAAATCAATTCCAATTCAATATTAATTAATTGGTATACTTCATTAAATCTAAATAAAAAGATTTAATCTTTTTCTCAATTGGGTTTAAATTAGTGTTAATGAAGACACCATTCACGACAAACCCAAATCCCATTTGATATTAACTACAAGGCTCTGAATAGAAATTATATCGGCTTATATTCAATATCAAATACTATAAGCAACAAATATTATATTGGAAATAACGATATAAATATATCTTTCAAATTTCCATAACAATATCTGTATAATCACGAAATCCAACATCGAAATATTCCAAAGACAATTTCGATTCAAATCCATTCCAATTTATATATTGTAAATTCTGGTTATTTTTAAAACCATTTCAAATCCAATTTATTTATTTAAAAAATAATTGGATTATAATTCTAGTTCAAAACTAGTTCATTTAGATAAAAATCTATTTTTATCTTTTCAAATATGGAATTTTTCATCCTAATTCTTTCCAAACCATTTCTTATGATTTTACACTAATTATTGATATTTTTAATAATTTTATCAAGGCCTGTATAGTCGATTTCCATAAACGACCATCGAACTGCACTTACAGCGACCTTTTCCAAATTTGATTTGGACATAATCCCAAATCCAACCGTTATATTTCTAATTTTTGTATGTTAGAAAGCTCTTTTCGATACGAACCCAATGGTTCTGCTTTTAGGAGAATCCGACGATCGGATCTCCCGTAATGTCCGTTTGAAGTCAATGGTCGAAATTCGCGAAGTGCCGCGGCGCGACGCGTTCTATTCAGGCCATTATGTATATAATATATATATTATATATATTTCGTCGATTTCCATTTAAAACGTATTTTATAAATCGTTTTAAATTCGGTTTCAAAATGATTTCAACTTCATATTCAATTTCTAATCAAAATTGAATATTCCATATCATCGATATATAAATGATAGTATTTTCAAAACATTAGATTTTGAAATCAATTCCTTTTCGATATTCATTATAAAAATGAACAAAATCGATATAAATATCATTCACGTCAAAATGGCATTAATCTAATCAACACGGCTTTATATATTTAAATATTTTCATGTCCATCCCAAATCGGACATCAAAAACATGTTTTGATTCTTTTCTGAATATTATTTGAAAATATTCGTTATTTTAAAATATTCATTCCTTCTGAACTGGAATCAGACACAGTCAACTACCATATAATGTGATTTATATGGATTTCATACACACATGTATACAACAATAATCAAACACAGTCAACCATCATCCAGAGTGCATTCTACACTACATAAGCATCAAATATAAATATTTAACGCTTACAATAGCTTGTCAATCGATCGACATATAGCTAATTATTGACATTAGTGTATGTCATATATCATCCCAATACCCGTGTGGGGTTTCAATCAACAAATATAGATTTATTTGTGCAGTTGGGCGATGTGTAAAAAATATCGTCCCAATCAATATCAGTCAAATGTGTGTACATAAATAAATCGTTTGACTTGTTTATAAATATTTTATTTCATTCATATACACGTTAAAAATTATATTTTTAACTATAAAATATTTTACTCCATTCCACATCACACAATCAATTTTCACAACACAATCAAACAAACAAACAAGTCGTCCATGGTCTGTGGACGACGGGTGTCGGGTGCTTCTAAGCACCGTCTGCATTCTAGTATATATTTTAACTAGAAAATAAAATAAAAGTGAGAAGTTCTCACCTTTGGGTTCCACTCCGCCGGTTCTATATTGGACGATGGTTTGGATTTACCCGACCTTCCAACTCCATCTCTCCCCGATGTTCATAAATAAAAATCACATTTTTAATATGATGTTTATATTAAAAATCATATTTTTATCGCTTCATTCCAATAAATAAAAATCATATTTCTGTCTTGCCTTCAAGATGATAAAAATCGTATTTTTACTTCGCTAACTTCAAAATAAAAATCAAATATTTATGATTCAGTTCATACGATAAAAATCTATTCTTTACATTAACAAAAATCTTATTTCTACCTTTTAAAAAAAATGATTTCTTTTTATGATTAAAAATGACAACTTTATGTAATAAAAATATTAACTTTACATAGTAAAAACATTAATTTTATATAATAAAAATATTAACTTTACATAATAAAGCTAAAAAAACTGATTTTAACTAATTATATAAATTAAATAAAAGTAAATAAACTAACAGGATGTTTCAGCGAAGAAGAAAAGAGGGGGGGGGGGGGTTCGCTGCGTCGGATTGGTGGAGGGGTCCACGGGCTGAGGTGGTGGCGGGGGTATGTGGCGCTGGGGGTCTGGGGTTAGGGGGAGGCGGCGCAAACACGGTGGCGGGCCCTAGAAGGCATCGACGAAGGGGTTTTTAAGGGGGCTCGTAGGCTTTGGGGGTTTCAATGGCGGCGGTTTCATATAGAGGAGGAGAGAAGGCGCACCAGGTGTAGGAGGGGGAGGTTGAACGGAAGGGGAGGTGCTTGGGGAGGCGCCGGCGATCCACGGCGAAGGGGGGGGGGGGGTTCCAGAAAGGGGCGATGGGGATTTATGGTTGAAGGATTTTTATTTTAGAAAGGGGGGCGGGTTTAGACTGGGCAGAAGAAAAGGAGGGGGTGCATTTATATTATATATTTTATTTAATATTATTTTTCTTCTTTTAAAAGTAGGGTTTTTATTCGAACTCCAAACGAACTCCACCGACTATCGTTCCTACCTATTTACCCCCATTCTGAACACAATGGGATATGTTTCGTAAGCTAATTCCATTGTTTCGATCAGTTTTCGTCAAAATCAAAATATAAATCTATATATTGAATTTGAACGCACATTTCAATTTACTGGGGCCACATAAAAACTCTAAAAATTCCCAAAAAATATTTTCTAACTTTTTATTGACGATACGGTTCTAACAAAACTAATTTCGTCAAATTTGGAGACCGTTTGAAAAATGGTCATTTTCTGGTCGATCCAAATTGACTAAAGTTTTCAAAACACGTTTTACTTCGCCACGCTCACATATTGATTCAGAAAATTACGAATTTTGGAATCTAGTAATAACTTGACATCCCGGATCCAACAAAAGTGGTTTCGTCGAAAACGGAGGTCGTTTGCAAAATTTCCATTTTTAAGGGCCAAAAATTCCATAGCGACTATTCTGAATTTTCAACTGGGCATAACTTTTTATTCCCGCTATGAAATTTCAATTTTTCGGATTTGTTGGAAAGATATTTTCAAATAGATTCTAATATTTTTGGTTTCGCTAAAATCCAGTTTATTTTGAATCATGTACATTCATTTGAAATTTGAAATCGAATTTTTAAACTACTGCGCCATTTTCAATTCCTTTTATAATTAAAAATAAATATTTATTTTCTATCGTTGATTCAAATAAATATATACGTTCTAATATTGTTCAAAATAAATTTCTCCTCCTCATTATTTAAAATAAATCATTTTAAATATTCAAAATTCATTAAAATTGCTAAAATAAATTTTTTTAATTGGTTCGGATTTTCCGGGTTATTACAATCTCCCCCACTTAAAATCTTTTCGTCCTCGAAAAGGAACGGAGCTGAAAGTTGTTTAACAAACCAACTCAACTTTCATTATTTTCATTATGGCTTAAATTCTTCAATTTTTCAGTTTCTAAGAACTTTCCAACTCTTCAAAAATTTGGCTAACACCCTAAATTTTCGAAAAATTTCGCCATAACCTCCCCTGCACGGGAGCACCGGGAAAATCCCGAAATCGCCATATAGGCCTTTCCAATCCAAAAAGAAACAGCCAATCGGCTCATAGAATCATCAAAAACCCCAAGAAATACAATAAACATGTATCTATTTGTCGGGCAAACAATTTTATTCCTCTGCTCTAGCCTCCTTGCAATGACCTGTTCACACATATATATGTACATGCATGCATTTCCAAACAATTTTCAGTACAGCTCAATATTTGGTTCAATTTGGCCTAATGGTTTAAAATTTTAGTTAATCAACCAATATCAAACAACACAACCAACAATCAATTTGTTGATTAATTTTCAAACATGTATCATTTGCATATATAGTCAAAATTATGTTTTTGATGCCAAATCACAACAATATATCATATCTAGCTTTGGTTCTCATACCAGTCAATTGGAAATATATAGATATCCAACTTTCATAACTCGAAAATAAATACTGGTGATGGTATACTTCATCATCAGGATCATGTCCGGGCGACTAGAGTGTGATTCTATATCTATCCAGTATAATAAAACTTTGAATACACGTTTGCACGGCGTATATGCAAAATCTTTATATATTGGATTGTCCAAATTCAATACAAATAAAATATTCAAATACGTATAAGATTTAAATTTTCAAAGCAAACTTTGTTTTCATTTTAAAAATATACTCTTCACACTCGTTCTAGGATACTACTGATCCCATCTCTAACAAGTAATTCTCATTGGATGTTACTAATCCAATCTCCAATGAATTCTTTCGTATGGTTCTAATGTGTCTTGTTCTCGAGCTCTGTAAACCAGAGCCCTGATACCACTCTGAAACAATCCGAACTTCCTCGTGAAGAAAAGCCCAGATTGTACTGAGGAAAAGACGAATCAGAACCCAAACAGAAGAACATTTCATTGCTTATTACAACAATTCCATCAGAATACAAGAATATACAGAGTATGAATAAATATTATACATTTGATAAATATCAGAGATTTACAATTTACAATGTAGCGGAAAATAATACACAACACAACTAAAGGGAATTTACGGATACAGAGCTTTCCGAATATCATTCCAGCTGTGAACTAGGGTCCTGTGAATATAAATCTACAAAACCAAAACTACTAGCTGCCCGTGCGGAAATAGGGGCACCTAGAGTTTAGGTTAAAACAATAAACTCCAGGTCAGTCATGTGACTGGTGTGATAACTAAAACAGTTATTTAAAACTTTACTTTAAATCAGATATATCAAGGGACCACGCCATATAACACGGAATGGGTTTCCTCTCCAGAATACCAGTGCATTTTAACAAAACAGCGCAATGCTTTTGAAAAAATGAAGCTATTATAAGACCTAGGTCCCATCACACAATGCAACGCAAGCTGGAGGATAGGGTTTTCCCTTATAATAGCCAAACATGCTTGGTACATTTAAAACAAATCATTTGATACTATTATAAGTGCATAGTGTATAAAACAACTATAAATATAAATGTATCAATCCTAGACGGCATGGGTATCATATATCATGTCGCCACTACTAGACTCTATAATCAAAACCGCAATTGTCACATATTGGAAGTTGGATTTCCGTCTGTGAACCAAGGCAAGGGATCGTCCTTACCAAATTCGTTAGACTCTCTAGCTCGAGCCTCAGGATACTGCCGCAACTGCACCTTGGATCATCAGGGCCGACCCACACTTGGCGGGTTAATAATACCGTAAACGATATGCTAGTCTGCCCTATGGGGCATAAATGAGCCATATAACTCCATCGGTCCCGGATCGACCGAAATAACCGAGGCTCCTCGCAATCCATCATCCACATAAGTAAAATGTCCGGGCGTGTAAAATCCAAAACACCACTCCTAGCTAGAAACCAACATATGTCCATTTCCCTGAGGTCCTTCTCCCATTTCTGATTCGCACCGGGGTGTGAGGCTCACGAATTAATGCTACACAAAGCTACGCTGTATTAAAGTCGTGCTTTGATCATCAACCACAAGACTTTGCTTTTCAACAGAAGCCTTGATCATTTGCATCTCAGCATGCTACACAGGCAATTCACGCCATGCGACTGATGTCTATCGATATATAACCTCTGAGCTTGTACGTCCCAGAGAAGGGCGTTAAGCAAGAGAATAAATTCTCCACCGCCAAATAGATATATATATTTAATAGAGATCGATCAACACAGAATAAAATCCAATGTCAGACACGCAGTCCATTTACAAGTCCGTTCTAGGTCTGAACGAAACCGGAGGAACCTTATTTCTCGCATATCCATCGATCTCTAAATACGTCTGGACGATCACCAACTGTTTCCCTCATCTTGGGTGTACAGCCCAATCAAGATCATCAGTAATTACCCAAACGACGTGAAGACCTCTAGTCTTCAACCACTGACTTCATCGTCGGCTTATCGTCGATTTAATTATTCAGAATAGGTATAAACCCGGCCTTCCCGAGTAACTCGCATATATAATGAACAAGTGTTATAAAACACAACATATGCCTCATTCCAATCCAGAATATTCCTTTATTCAAATATTCTTACATTTTGGGAAAGGTTCCCATTAATTTTATCAAAGATAAATTCTTTAAATTTATTCTTTAATCTTCTTTTGAATATCAATTCAAACCAAATTATGGTTTATCCAAACTAGTCGGGATTAGCGAACCTTACCGAAGTAATCATTTGTTAAATTTCCCAACCCCAACCTATTCATCCCATGAAGTAAAACTGGTAATACTTCATATCTAACACCACGGTGTTGTCGGTAAATCCAATTACCATTTCACGTTCAAATCTAATTAAAGATTTAACTATCGCTTGAAGCAAAGCTGGTGATACTCCATTCTCGATCATTCCTTGAATTTGATAATTTTAGTTATCAAATTTACCTTTCAATCTATTTAAAGATACATTAAAACTCTAATTCAGTTTTAATTTCCAAAAATCATTACTTAATGATTATTCAAAGTTAAGAAATAAATCTTATCTTTAACGGGGTTAAAGAAATAATGTCCTTTAAAACACAGTTCACGATAAACCCAAAATCTCATTCCATTAACAATGGAATCTTCACGGAAAATAGATCAATATATATAATCGATATGAACTTCCATATCCAGTCGATAATATAAATGGAATAACGGCAAGGCCTTTTAAATTCCATATATATATTAACAGTCATCCTCTACAGAAGCTCACCTCGATTATTACCAAATCAAATTCCATTCAATTCTAATTTATTTTATTAAATTGGAAAACTTTACTTTGGAAAATCACCTTTAAATCTTAACAAAAGATTTATAAATTCCAAATCACATTTCACTGTAAATCGGGTTAAAGAACGAATGTCGTTAAAACACAGTTCACAACAAACCCAATTCAAATTCCATTAATTATCGGGTTAAAGAACAAATATTATTTAAAACACCTTTCATGATAAACCTAAAAATCAATTCCAATTAAATATTAATTAATTGGTATACTTCATTAAATATAAATAAAAAGATTTAATCTTTTTCTCAACTGGGTTTAAGAACGGTGTTAATGAAGACACCATTGACGACAAGCCCAAATCCCAATTGATATTAAATACAAGGCTCTGAATAGAAAATATATCGGCTTATATTCAATATCAAATACTATAACCAACAAATATTGTATTGGAAATAACGATATAAATATATCTTTCAAATTTCCATAACAATATCTGTATAATCACGAAATCCAACATCGAAATATTTCAAAGACAATTTCGATTCAAATCCATTCCAATTTATATATTGGAAATTCTAGTTATTTTTAAAACCATTTCAGATCCAATTTATTTATTTTAAAAATAATCGGATTATAATTCTAGTTCAAAACTAGTTCATTTCGATAAAAATATATTTTTATCTTTTCAAATATGGAGTTTTTCATCCCAATTCTTTCCAAACCATTTCTTATGATTCTACACTAAATATTGATATTTTTAATAATTTTATCAAGTCCCGTACAGTCGATTTCCATAAATGGCCATCGAACTGCACTTACAGCCACCTTTTCCAAATTTGATTTGGACATAATCCCAAATCCAACCGTTAGATTTCTAATTTCTTGTATTCGTTAGAAAGCTCTTTTTGATACGAACCCAACGGTTCTGGTTTTAGGAGAATCCGACGGTCGGGTCCCCCGTAATGTCCGTTTGAAGTCAATGGTCGAAATTCACGAAGTGCCGCGGCGCGGCGCATTCTATTCAGGCCATTATATATGT
The DNA here is from genome assembly GCA_030737875.1 of Allium sativum. NCBI lineage: Eukaryota > Viridiplantae > Streptophyta > Magnoliopsida > Asparagales > Amaryllidaceae > Allium > Allium sativum. The sequence goes on from CM060920.1 coordinate 381,738,918, forward strand.
AATATATATTATATATATTTCGTCGATTTCCATTTAAAATGTATTTTATACATCGTTTTAAATTTGGTTACAAAACGATTTCAACTTCATATTCAATTTCTAATCAAAATTGAATATTCCATATCATTGATATATAAATGATAGTATTTTCAAAACATTAGATTTTGAAATCAATTCCTTTTCGATATTCATTTTAAAAATGAATAAAATCGATATAAATATCGTTCACGTCAAAATGGCGTTAATCTAATCAACACGACTTTATCTATTTAAATACTTTCATGTCCATCCCAAATCGGACATCAAAATCATATTTTGATTCTTTTCTGAATATTATTTGAAAATATTTGTTGTATTAAAATATTCATTCCTTCTGAACTGGAATCAGATACAGTCAATTATCATATAATGTGATTTATATGGATTTCATACACATATGTATACAACAATAATCAAACACAGTCAACCATCATCCAGAGTGCATTCTACACTGCATAAGCATCAAATATAGATATTTAACGCTTACAACAGCTTAATCGATCGACACATAGCTAATTATTGGGATTAATGTATGTCATATATCATCCCAATACCCGTGTGGGGTTTCAATCAACAAATGCAGATTTATTTGTGCAGTTGGGCAATGTATAAAATTTATCGTCCCAATCAAAATTAGTCAAATGTGTGTACATAAATAAATCGTTCGACTTGTTTATAAATATTTTATTTCATTCATATACACGTTAATAATTATATTTTTAACTATAAAATATTTTACTCCATTCCACATCACACAATCAATTTTCACAACACAAACAAACAAGTCGTCCATGGTCTGTGGACAACGGGTTTCGGGTGCTGCTAAGCACTGTGTGCATTCTAGTATATATTTTAACTAGAAAATAAAATAAAAGTGAGAAGTTCTCACCTTTGGGTTCCACTCCGCCGGTTCTATATTGGACGATGATTTGGATTTACCCGACCTTCCAACTCAATCGTTCCCCGTTGTTCGTAAATAAAAATCACATTTTTAATATGATGTTTATATTAAAAATCATTTTTTTATCGCTTCATTCCAATAAATAAAAATCATATTCCTGTCTCGCCTTCAAGATGATAAAAATCGTATTTTTACTTCGCTAACTTCAAAATAAAAATCAAATATTTATGATTCAGTTCATAGATAAAAATCTATTCTTTACATTAACAGAAATCTTATTTCTACCTTTCAAAAAAAATGATTTCTCTTTATGATTAAAAATGACAACTTTATGTAATAAAAATATTAACTTTACATAGTAAAAACATTAACTTTATATAATAAAAATATTGACTTAACATAACAAAGCTAAAAAAAATGATTTTAACTAATTATATAAATTGAATAAAAGTAAACAAACTTACAGGATGTTTCAGCGAAGAAGAAAAGTGGGGGGGGGGGGTTCGCTGCGTCGGATTGGTGGAGGGGTCCACGGGCTGAGGTGGTGGCGGGGGTAGGTGGCGCTAGGGGTCTGAGGTTAGGGGGAGGCGGCACAGACACGGTGGCGGGACCTAGGAGGCGTCGGCGGAGGGGGTTTTAAGGGGGCTTGCGGGCTTTGGGGGTTTCTACGGCAGTGGTTTCATATAGAGGAGGAGAGAAAGCGGAGCAGGAGGAGGAGGGGGAAGGTTGAACGGAGGGGGAGGTGCTTGGGGAGGCGCCGACGATCCACGACGAAAGGGGGGGCAAGTTCCAGGAAGGGGCGACAGGGATTTAGGGTTGAAGGATTTTTATTTTAGAAAGGGGGCGGGTTTTGACTGGGCAGAAGAAAAGGAGGGGGTGCGTTTATATTATATATTTTATTTTATTATTATTTTTCTTCTTTAAAAAGTAGGGATTTTATTCGAACTCCAAACGAACTCCACCGACTGTTGTCCCTAGCTATTTACCCCCATTCTGAACACAATGGGATATGTTTCGTAAGCTAATCCCATCGTTTCGATCAGTTTTCGTCAAAATCAAAATCAAAATATATATATTGAATTTGAACGCACATTTCAATTTACCGTAGCCACATATGGACTCTAAAAATTCCCGAAAAATATTTTCTAACTTTGCATTGACGATACGGTTCTAACAAAACTAATTTAGTCAAATTTGAAGACCGTTTGAAAAATGGCCATTTTTTGGTCGATCCAAATTGACTAAAGTTTTCAAAACATGTTTTACTTTGCCATGCTCACATATTGATTCAGAAAATTACGAATTTTGGAATCTAGCAATAACTTGACATCCCGGATACAAAAAAGTAGTTTCGTCGAAAACGGAGGTCGTTTGCAAAATTTCCATTTTTAAGGGCCAAAAATTCCATAGCGACTATTCTGAATTTTCAAATGGGCATAGCTTTTTATTCCCGCTATGAAATTTCAATTTTTCGGATTCGTTGGAAAGATATTTTCAAATAGATTCTAATATTTTTGGTTTCGCTAAAATCCGGTTTATTTTAAATCCTGTAAATTCGTTTGAAATTTGAAATCGAATTTTCAAACTACCGCGCCATTTTCAATTCCTTTTATAATTAGAAATAAATATTTATTTTCTAACGCTGATTCAAATAAATGTATACGTTCTAACTCTGTTCAAAATAAATTTCTCCTCGTCATTATTTAAAATAAATCATTTTAAATATTCAAAATTCATTAAAATTGCTAAAATAAAAATTTTAAATTGGTTCGGATTTTTCGGGTTATTACAAAATACCTTAAAAATGATTTAAAATTCAAAAATATAGTATATATGTCGGCGTACATATTTTGAAAGGAAGTGTCTTTTCATATTTTGAAACGCTTTAGAAACGTTGCAACCTTTCAAACTCTATAAATAAGAGTTAATTTCGATTTTTTTATCGTTTTTTCATCTTCTTCTTCATCCCTTCTCTTACCACCATTATTATACTTTAATTTGTTGATTTCTGTACTTATATTTTGTCGATTTCAACACAAATTATATCAGTCTTCTTCTTTTCTCAATCTCTTTCAAATATTCTCTGATTGGAAGTGTTATTCAAGAGTTCTAGAGCTATTGTAATCATTTGGGAATTGTTTAGGAAAGGGTTTGTCCCTTGTTGCCCGTAAATCTAGGAAAGGGAGTGGTGTTAACCTTGTAGCCGTGAAATCAAGGGTGGGGAATTGGTGTTAACCTTGTAGCCGTGAAATCAAGGGTGTTATAAGATTGATACTAGTATTAATAAAACTCTGCGCAATCCCGCATTATGTGGGACTGGATGAAGGAGTAATCCGAACTAATATAAAATTCGGTGTGTTCTTTCCTTTTATGCATTTTATATTTACTTATATCTGTGTCTGTGATTGTTTCAGTGTTTGTGATCGTTTCTGGTGTGATAATCATTGTGTGATTCATATAGTAATTCAAGTTAGTAAAGAATTTCTGTAAATTTCTTATAAGCACTATTCACCCCCTACCCCTCCTCTAGTGTTAATTCTGCCTTAAGATCCTTATTCCGCATCCTTAACAATTGGTATCAGAGCATTGGTTTTCGAAAGTTCATCATCTGAATTTTGGAAATATTAAATGGAAGATTTTAAATTGATTTGTAACACTACTTAAATTCTTGCATTGCATCAGTATTTGATGGGTCTGCATTTTATTATGTTGAAAAATCAAGTTATCCTGATCTGTTTTTTTGAAAAGATTAAAATAGTAATTTTTTAACACTACTTTTCATATGGATATACATATATAATTTTTTTATGACTTAAAATTGTAGTTAAAGTATAAGAAGTTACAGTTTTATAGTTTACTTTCTATTTCCAGATTTCATCAAGAATAATTTTATTATAAGTATAGATTTCTTTTATAGTTTTAACGTATAAATGGTTCTTTAAAAAATTAATATTTTTGATAGTTGAATGTTAAATTTAAAATTGATTTGTATCAAAAGATTGATAATAAATTAAATATTAAGTTGTAACGACCCAAGAATTTTCGGCCCTGGAAATCGACATAAATACCTTTACCGTAACTCATTGCCGACCTTCCAAACACCGAAAACACTGGAACGTTATTAGAAAGAATTTAGAGAGTGAGATAAGAAAGAAAGAAATATAAGAATAGAAGAAGAAGAAGAACCAACACAACATAGAATCAGAGTCTCACATCGCAGCGGAACAAAATATAATACAAAAAGAAATCTTTACTGAGAGCTTTTAAAAATACTTACAATATCAGAGTACATCACACAACGGGACAGTTATAATGAACAGTTCCCATGTATAATACACAGCAGAATAGCAGCTACATAATATCATACTTCTGAACACCTCCATCACGTCTCTGGACTTCACAACATTCGATAACCTGAACCTGTACACCCCGGGTCAGTCTAGTGAACCAGAGTGAGAAAAACTCGCACAGTATTAAGGGTATCACACAACTTGATTTTCAAGTCAAAAATCTTTTCAAAAGAAAAGGGTAATCGTAAGACCAAATCCACACATAAACACGAACGGTTTTTACCTTACGATAACCCAAACTATTTTTGAAATCAATATCTTTTCTGATATTATAATAATGTCTAAATACAAGTAAATAGCAATCTAGTGAACACTTGCATCTCACATTCCACATATATAGTATACAATCAAAACTGCGGGCGCTTATTGGAGATTGGATTCCGACCTTGACAAGGTATGGGACCACCTGCCGATAGTGTATCTCTAGAGGCGAACACACTGGGTTCAACAAGAATGTCTTGCAACCCGGCCCTCACATGACCGACCACTCATTTCGCTTGAGTGTATCGAATGTATATCACCAACAGTTGGGCTCAAACCACCGTTTCCCGAAAAGGGACAACATAGAAATAGATTAAAGAAGCAAAAGGAATTTCTCAAGATAGGTGATTATACACCCTAATGGGAGCGACCCACATAGTCATGCTGCCTGCCCGATTTTTGTCATTTCCCGGTTGTGAGGCTTGAGGTTTTGAATTTCCTCTACAACACCTGGCCACCATTCACTTTGAAAGCCACATCATCAGATCCGACAGATATCACTAATTGACGTCCACAGAAATACTCTAGTGGTTAAGCTAAGAGAACCGTCGTCCTCCGCCACCAACTATGGTACGTTAGAGGAAATCAACATACGTAATTCCTTTGGAAATACTCTGTCAGACGTCCATCCATTCAAGTCATCCAGGAACAGGATGAACCGAAGGTACTCTCCTACTGCATCCAATATAGAAATCACCCCAAGGATCAGTAGCGAGAAGTCCTTGCAACCCGTAGATTCCAATCACGACAGAACCACAGTTTATCTCTGGCCGCTAAACTAGAGATTTTTAGTAGTTCTTCCGCTTATGAAAATCCATGGTCTTCAATGCTCCACCTCGACCGTCTTCTGATATCTTCACGTATTTATTGGTCGGAATGGTTTTCGAATATAAATTCGATCCCGGTCTTTCTGTGCCAACAATCGTATTGGACAGATTTGATAGTCGGTGATTTAACTATCAAAATAAACAGTGTTTCAATCATGACAATCCAATGAGTTCACTGGTTCAGTATACGGTCTCACTTGCCCTTTTCAATTAAAAACAACTGTGAAATCAAAACTCTTAAATCCTTCGATATTATAAATATAGTCTCTCTTCTTATTTAACATAAGGTTTATCTTTAAACAAATTCATTCTTATACTTAGGAAAATCTCAGATCGAATTCAATTGTCTATATTTCACTTACAAAACATTAACCACGTTATTATCTAATATTGGGAAATCAATTCAATTTATTACTCGTAAAACAATATTACGAAGTATCCTTTATTTCATTACTTGAAACAATACTCCAAGCTTATTCTTACTGAATAACTAATTCAATACTAAATTTTACATTTCCTTTTAACCTTGCGGATATCGTTATAATTTTACGCAATCTCCCTTTTTTCCCTTTTTCTTTGACATCATCATTTCCTTTATATTTTCCCAAATCTTCATCAAAGATGAGGCGTTATTATTTCTCTAATGAAATAATAAATTTTTACCAACCTCTTTCACCATTACAACTTATATCATTTTCAGATAATCCTGAAGTCATTCAAGTTGGGGTATTTTAATTACCTCTCAGACCTTGATCAACAACGTTCAAATCTAAAGATAAATATAAGTTGTAATCCAAGACCAATATTTCATTCCAATATCCCACTTTTTTTTATCACATTCTTAAATAACGTTAATTTAGAATTAACGATATAACGCCTCAAACCTCTTTCGTATAACTCTGGTTTATTATGAAACCTTTTATCTCAATTTTTCTTTTGCTTAATTCAAATAATTAAGTGACATTTATTCAAGCTATAATATTTGCTTAAAAATCCCTTTTTATAACTTTGTTATAAAACTCAGGTTTAAACAAAACCTGTTGATAAACTTCTTTCACCGATCAATTTGATTTCTTTTCACTTGGATTACTTTTAAATGAATTTCCATGAAAAAGTAATTTTCTAAATTATAATAATTTATTCAATCATTAACTACGTTAGTAGTTAATTCCTTTATTAACTAAAATAAATAATAAATCCCTTTTTTTTAAATCTTATTAAAATCTAAACAATATTCATTAAACTCTTCTATTGGGTTAATTCAATGCAAACTAATTTAATGTTCAATCCCAGTTAAAACTGTTAACTTAGTCAACTTAAATCTGGTTATCTCATTAACCGATTCAATTCATTTCTCCTTTTTAATTAATTTATAATATAATTAACTACTTAAGAAAATTCCATTTAATTGTTTCTTAACAAAATCCTTATCCAAATTAAACCGTTAGGTTAATTTCTATTCACGTATTTCTAAATCTGATTACCATCAGCATTTGTCTTTATAAAATCAATTATTAACTTAAATAATAAATAATATATATTTACTTTCTTTGTAAACTTTTATTCAAAATATATATTTCAAAACCTATCTCTAGTTATAAAATAAATTTTATAATTTCAGTTCTATCAATTTACTTGACAGTAAGTCGATATCATTTCTTTAAGGCCATTCATTGCCGATTACTCAACCAATATAGCCCATTGGTTAAAACACCACACAGGTTAACTTTTCATTCAATGGTCACTACCAAACTCAATTATCCAATCATGACAGTTCATATATGATAATATGAAAAATAAATAATATATTTGAGGAATTTGGTTGGATCCCTCCAACATGTTCTTCCCTGTATACCAATGGTTATCTCAAATCAGGTCATTCAACCATTTAATTGATAATAACAAATAATGACCATTTAATCCAACCACAAGCCATTCAAACAATTCAACCAATTAAGCACGTTTATTTTATAAACTTGACCAACAAGGTAAGTTACCTTTATTGGAACCAATTGTTAGAATAACGATTTGGTATTTCACTGAAATTAAACAACGGTTTAATTTCATCAATCAAATTAACAAATATAATTAGCAAACAGTCAACCATCAGCAAGCAGAGCACACAAAAATAAAAACCCAATTTATATAAAATATAAATGGGAAAACTGAGTGAGTTTTACTCACCTTGATTTGATTTTTTTCTCGTTGCTTACAGTTAAATTAAACAATCATTTAATTTTAACTATAAATTCCTGGTTGTCTCCATCCCGTTCAAAACAGTTCCAGAATGTAGAATTCAGCAATACAGTCACAACGCTTCTTGTTTGACTCAATTCTGATAACACAGACATGAGTTATAAATAATATAAGTTCATCGTTTAATTTAATATAATTCATTCTTCTAACTAATCACTAATTTATATAATTAATTCAATTACTTTGATCTTAAGAGTTAACGGCCGAATAGTTTAAGGCTACCCTTTGTTTTCACAGTGATCGTATATCCCTTTTCGTTGTCATTGGTTTCCATCTGCAAATCAACACCAGTTTAAAAAAATAACCGAAATTATAAATTTTTAAAGTTAACACTATATAAATACCTAATTAATTCATTAATTAAGTTTTTATTTAAATAATTACATCGGGATAGGAGAACACAACTGACACAATCCTTTACTTTCTGATTGTTAACAACAGCTTAATTCTTGCCACCCCGTTCATTGTTTGAAATCCCTACAACCATTTAAAAAAGACTACACGATTATTTAAGATAATTATCTCCTTAATTAATTTATAATTATATACTTAGTTTAACTGATTACGCTTATGGATGAAAAGAACGATAGATTGCTTTTCCTTCTAGGCTTGGTTACAAATGCGATTGCTTCACCAATACTCCACAAACTAGCGGCTTTGATTTATTATGCCATGACATTTCTTTGGAGAAAAAAGGACCTTCCCTTTTTGATTTGAAAACATGACCTTCCAGACTTCCAGTTCTTGTCGTTCAACAGTAACGAACCCAAAACCGATAGTGTCTTCTTCTTCAATTATGCACGGTTCCGGCTGAACTGATTCTTGTGCTTCTAATCGTTTCCATCTGTCTGAACATTACTGTCTTCATTACTTTCAGCACTTCAAGGATTTCCTCCGTTTTGGTTCCTCTTATCAACTAAATCTTGGTACGGAAAAAGAAACGCTACCGCACCTCTATTGCCTTGACCAGAACCTCATCGTAAGTGGCCCAAACCATCACCGTTCCTGCCTCGATCTACGGCAGCAATCCCAAAGCACCAGGTGAAGTTGTTCAGCTGCAAATTTGCTTCAATCGTCGCGACAATCGGGCAAGATTCCGGCTAAACCAACGCCTGGATTTCGATCACAACCATTGAATGGTCGGATCTTGATGGGCTTGACCTTCCATAGTGGAACATTTTTGATGGAAGTGAACGGATCGAAGAAGTTCGGGGAGAGAGAGAGATGAGTTGTTGTTCGTTCATTTCATTTTTAGTGGCGGCGCAGAAAGAGGCTTTGGCCATGCATAGGGTTTCATGCTGGTGTATTTATATAGATGACTGCTGGTTATGGATAAGAACGTCGTTCATTCTATCAATTCGTTGTAGGTGTAGGATAGCTGCGTAAATAGCCGTGTCAAACGAAAAGAAAAGTGAAGGCAGAAGGTAGGCATAGAGTTAGTCTGCATTGTGTTTTCATGTAGACGTTGATGGAGAGGATAAGATTTAACAAGCAGCGCGTGTTTACTTATTCATGGATAGGGTAGTTTAGGATTGCAGTGTGTTGTTTCTTTCCAATCCTAGGTAGGGTGTAGCTGATACTGACATTGGACATGATTTTTAATTACTTAAAACTATGCGGTGTAGGGGAATAGAGACACGATGTATTGAAAAATCAGATGAAAGGAAATTCAGTGTTGGACGGCTGCGATAAGTATCTGGATTGGCGTGGTTTGCCTTGTATGGATTATATAGTGTATGGTTTGGTAATAATATTATTTTACAAAACTTCATGGTGAAGTAACATGCCGAAACCACTACAAATGATTTGCGTTTACTGATAAAAAAGCTAATCTTAGTGTAAACAGGTATTCCGGACCCAATGAGGCAAGTTTCGTCGAATTCCGATCTCGTTTGGAAAAAATCCCTTTATAAAACCAGAAATGAACACACGTTTTATTTTTTCCACGATCACCAGATAAATCAAATTAACTTGAAACCTTGAAATCCTATAATAATTTTTCAATACGAACCCAACGACACCAGTTTCGTTACATTCTAAGACTGTTTTCCCGGTAGGCTATTTTTACGTGCACCGCAATGCCCTTTTGATCACCAAATTTACCTGTCTCTAAAAATAACAAACTATATACCTATCCTAACTATAATCGACGATACGAACTCAACGGAATTGGCTTCGCGGCCTAATTCGATCGTCTGCTCAAGTTATACTCAAATATCTCTTTATTAAATTAGTTACGCGCTATAGAAATTGAACGGGCGTTTGTTGCTGCCGTGGTCACATACGACATCGGTTTTCCACGCCATTCAACACCGTACAATAATTTAACGATACGGTTCTAATGATACTAATTTCGTCGAAAACAGAGACCGTTTGCAAAGTGGCCATTTTAAAGGCCTATATTTTAAATAACGATTTTTCACAGCGACTAATATAAAATTTGATTTGGCCGTAACTAACAAACTATAACCCGAAATCTGAATTTTTCTCTTTTATATGAAAATTACCATCAACACGGTTCCAGCGTTTCTCGTTTCACAGAAATCCGACTTATATCGGATCTTGTATATTCAATTGAAGTTCAAAACTCCAATTTATGAACTGCAGCGCCATTTCGAGCTTGTTTTATAATTATATAAATATATAACATTCAAACTTCGTTTTAATAACAAATTTAAATATTAAAATCCATTAATATTCCAAATAAAATATTTAAAATAAATAAATCAAACTAAATTTTTGACTGCCAAAAACACGGGTCGTTACATTCTTCCCCCCTTAAAATAATTTCGTCCTCGAAATTGCTAAGGTAAGAAAGAACATAATAAACCCATTAACTTTATAAAAATATTTAAATAAAACTCGATTTTTATTTTCAAAACAAATCTAATCGGTTTTAAAACCAATTTAATTCAAATAAAAGAATTTTTCAAAAAACTCCAAAAAAATTCTAACACCTTAAATTTTGGAAATTTTTTGGCAGAGTCTTCCCTGCACGGAGGACATCCGCAATATCACAATTTCAAGAAATATACATACATCGACCAATAGGGTCGGAAAAATTCAAAAACCAAACTCAAAACCCAAATAAAACCAGAAATTTTATATTTTTCACGTAGGCGTACCTTTTACGAGCGCTATTGGCATTCTTGTTCAACGTATATGCGATTTACTCAACCAATATCAATCAGCCTAGCCATATGGCACCTGTACTTAACTCAATTCACATATGAGTAGCCAAAACATGAATCCTTAAATAATATTTCATTAAACAACTGGTATAACTATACCAATTCTAGAATCAAACACATATCCTTATCAAATACAAGGTTTAATCGTAAATTCCAATTCATATGTAGTTTTATTCCAGTTTAATTATACCAGAAATTATCCTTTAGTTTATAATTTATTCAACTTCATTAAATCGTTGACTTATTTCATTCAAACCCGTCTACCATCCAATACAAACATTTCACATTTCACAATCAATACACAACCAAATCAGCCAGATCAATTGAATTCACATTCAATATCAACATTTATTTTGGTTTCACATTTTTGATTATTATTCATTCATTAAAATTTAAATTTCCAATTTTGGTATATTTAATTTTGATATCACTCTTAGTTTAATTACACCTAACAAAGTTAAGTTTCAATTCAAATTTCAATCTAATTTGAATTTTATTCAAATCAATCAAACACACTGATATCTCAATATTTTGATAAAATTATTTCTTTTATAGACAAAAATATAATTTCGGTAAAATAATTTCATTTGCCCATTTTTCAAAACAATACTGTATCCATTGTCAGTTCAACGCTTCTCAACGCTTGAACCGATCAACAAACACAATACAAAACATTTGTATTTAAAATTTACAATTACGCTCTCATATATTTACACTCAGTCTCGATCTAGGTGTGAAGACCCGCAACTTCCCCGTAAAGGAAAGCGTCGGATAGTTCGAGAACAAACCACAACAGAACGCATATAAAAGAACATTTCACTGTATATTACAACAATGCATCAGATTACAAGAATATACAGAGTATAAAAGAATATTACACAGAAATATCAGAGATTTAAATTACATTTAAATACATCGCAGCGGAAAATAATACAATACACAACTAGAAGGGATATACGGATACAAAGCTTTCCGGATATCATTCCAGCTGTAAACCAGGATCCTGTGAATATAAATCTGCAAAACCAAAACTACTAGCTGCCCGTGTCAAAATAAGGGCACCCAGAGTTTAGGTTAAAACAATAAACTCCAGGTCAGTCATGTGACTGGTGTGAGAACTAAAAACAGTTATTATCTTTATTTTCAAAGTTAGGTAAATCAAGGGACCACGCCGTATAACACGGAACGGGTTTCCTCCCAAGAGTACCAGTGCATAAAACAAACAGCGCAATGCTAAATAAAGAAAAATGAAGCTGTTATAAGACCCAGGTCCTATCACACAATGCAACGCAAGCCGGGGGATAGGGTTTTCCCTTATAACAGCCAAAGAATGCTTGATACGTTTAAAAAAGATCATTTGATACTATATAAGTGCATAGTGTATAAAACGACTTCAAATCATAAGTATCAATCATAGGCGGCATGGGTACCATATATCATGTCGCCATATATAGGTTTACAAATAAAACCGCAAATGTCACGTATTTGGAAATTGGATTTCCGTCTGTGAACCGAGGCCAGGGATCGTCCTCTACCGATTCGAGACAATCTAGCCCATGTCTCCGGAGCAGCCGCAACTGCCCCTTGGAGCGACAGGGCCGGTCCACCGATGTGGATTATAGTGCCTGAACAATACGTTTCTCCGCCCTTTGGGGCGTAAACGAGCCAACGAATGACTCCATCGGACCCGGATCGTCCGATCAAACCGAGGCGCCTCGCAACAGCAACAACCACACAGGTGAAAAGTATATAAATGTCAGGGCTGGTAGGTCACTGACACCACCCTAGCTAGAAAGAAACGCATGCCCTCCCTGAGGTCCTCTCCCATTTTTGGTTCACAACCGGGGTGCGAGACTCGCGAATTCACGTTACACAAAGCTGTGCCACACAGGCTGTGCTTTGATCATCACCACAAGACTTTGCTTTTCAACAGAAGCCTCGATCAATTGCCACTTAGGCATGCCACACAGGCAATTCACTCCATGCGTTTGATATCCATCAATATATAACCCCTGAGCTCGTACGTCTCAGAGAAGGGCGTTAAGCTAGAGAATAAATTCTCCGCCGCCAAACAGATATATATTTAATAGAGATCAATCACACGGACTAAAATCCAATGTCAGACACACAGTCCATTTACAAGTCCGTTCTGGGTCTGAACGAAACCGGAGGCACCTAGTACCCCGCATATCCATCGATCTCCAAGTACGTCTGGACGATCACTAACTGTTTCCATCTTCTTGGGTGTACAGCCCAATCAAGATCATCAGTTATCACCCAAACGACGTGAAGACCTCCGGTCTTCGACCATCGTCTTCATCTTCGACTTATCGTCGTATCAGTTATTCAGAATGGGATAAACCCGGTCTTTCCGAATAACTCGCGTATATATTATAAAAGTGTTACACAAACACAGCATACGCCTCATTCCAATTCATTAGTCACTAACCGTAAATTAATCAAGAGAATAATTCCCTAAATATTAACCCCGAAGGCCGAAACCAACATCAGATCAATATTCAGAAAACCATTCTGCTTGGCTAACCGACAGTTAGTTTCTAAATTTCACATTCATAGGGAAAGGTTCCCATTAATTTTATCAAAGATAAATTCCTTGAATTTATTCTTTAATCCATTTTTGAATATCAATTCAAACTAGTCGGGATTAGCGAACCTTACCGAAGTAATCATTTGTTTCAATTTCCCAATCCCAACCTATTCATCCCATGAAGTAAAACTGGTAATACTTCATATCTAACACCACAGTGTTATTGGTAAATTCAATTACCATTTCACGTTCAAATCTAATTAAAGATTTAACTATCGCCTGGAGCAAAACTGGTGATACTCCATTTCGATTATTTCAATCTAATTAAAGATTCATTAAAACTCCACTTAGTTTTAATCTTTGACTGGGTTAAAGAATCAGTGTCATTTAAAAACACGGTTCGCGATAAACCCAAAATCACATTCATTAATCATCGGGTTAAAGAACGAGTGTTATTTAAAACACTGTCCACGATAAACCCAAAAATCAATATCACTTCCATTCCAATTAAATATCATTCAATTGGTACACTTCATTAAATCTAACTAAAAAGATTTAATCTTTTCTCAACTGGGTTCAAGAACAGTGTTAGTGAAGACACCATTCACGACAAACCCAAATCACATTCGATATTCAATACAAGGCTCTGAATAGAAAATATATCGGCTTATATTCAATATCAAATTCTACGACTAACAAATGTCGTATTGGAAATAACGATATAAATATATATCTTTCAAATTTCCATAACAGCACCTGTATAATCACGAATTCCAACATCGAAATATTCCGAAGACAATTTCGATTCAAATCCACTCCAATGCAATCATTGGAAATTTTGGTTATTTTCAAAACCCTTTTCAAATTCAATTTATTTATTTAAAAATAAATAGAATTATAATTCTAGTTCAAAGCTAGCTCATTTCGATAAAAATCTATTTTTATCTTTTCAAACATGCAGTTTTTCATCCCAAATCTTCACAAATCATTTCTTATGATTTTACACAAATTATTACTATTTTTAATAATTTTATCAAGGCCCGTACAGTCGATTTCCATCAATGGCCATCGAACTGCACTTATAGCGACCTTTTTCGAATTTGATTTGGACGTATCTCCAAATCCAACCGTTAGATTTCAAATTTCTAACATTCATTAGAAAGCTCTTTTCGATACGAACCCAACGGTTCCGGTTTTAGGAGAATCCGACGGTCGGATCTCCCGTAATGTCCGTTTGAAATAAATGGTCGAAATTCGCGAACTGCCGCGGCGCGGCGCGTTCTCTTCAGGCCATTATATTATATATATAATATATATAATATATACTTCGTCGATTTCTATTTAAAACGAATTATATAAATAGTTTTTAAATTCGTTTCAAAAGCAATTTCAACTTCCTTTTCAATTCAAATCAAAATTGAATTCTTCTTTATAAATTCGTTTCAAAATTCATTTCTATTCAATTCAAATTTCAATTCAATTTGAATTCAATTCAATTCATTTCGAAATCGTTTTCAATTCAATTCATTTCGAAATCGTTTTCAATTCAATTCATTTCGAATTCGTTTTCAATTCATTTCATTTCGAAATCGTTTTCAATTCAATTCATTTCGAAATCGTTTTCAATTCAATTCATTTCGAAATCGTTTTCAATTCAATTCATTTCGAAATCGTTTTCAATTCAATTCATTTCGAAATCGTTTTCAATTCAATTCATTTCGAAATCGTTTTCAATTCAATTCATTTCGAAATCGTTTTCAATTCAATTCATTTCGAAATCGTTTTCAAATCGATATAAATATCGTTCACGTCAAAATGGCGTCAATCTAATCAACACGGCTTCATATATTCCTTTATTTTCAAATATTCTATTTCAAATATTTCTTTTCCCAAAATAGTTGTTATTATCAAAATATTTCGTTCAACACATGACCAATCTCAATGAATGAGTATTGTCAACACATGAACTTTTATTTTATAATATTCTTTATTTTTCAAATTGGAATGAGGCCCAATCAATTACCATATAAAGTTAATTATATGGATTTTCATACATCACATGTATATAATAGCATGGAAAAATAATCAACCATCAACCAAAGTGCACTACACTGTATAAGCATCAAATATAGATATCCAATGCTTAAAACAGCCTGTCAATCAACCGATCGACATATCCAATCAATCAGGATGAGTGAACTTCAAATTTCATCCCAACACCCGTGTGGGGTTTTCAAACAATCAAATACCCATTTTATTTGTGCTGTTGGGCGATGTGTAAAATTTATCGTCCCAATAAATGTCATTCAAATAGGTGTACATAAACAAACCGTCCGGTTTATAAATGAATATTTTATTTTATTCACTTCACGATAAAAATTATATTTTTAACGATAAAACATTTTTACTTCAACCTATGAATTTCTATTCAATTCATTCTTTAAATAAAATGATATTTTTATTTTTCTAACTTATTTTAGAAAATTTCGGCGGCATAACGGCACGATACTAGAAACGGGACAAGGCCTCGCCTTATCCCCGGTCTAGTGAAGGCCCACGCCATTCACACATCAATCAAATCAATTTCATCTCACCAAACAATTCAATTCAAACAAATAATTCAACTAATCTATGCAACCAAACAAACAAGTCCATGGTCTGTGGACGATTGTGTCGGGTGCTACTAAGCACCGTCTGCATCCTAGTATATATATAAAACTAGAAAAGAAATTGAAAGGTGAGAAATTCTCACTTATAGCTATCCTAGCTCCACGGCTCTTCTTTTGCAGAAGTCTTCGTCGCTACCGCATCTTCGTCATCTTCGTTGTCCGCTTTCACTACCTATGTAAAAATCGAATTTTTACTTCGCTATTCAATATATAAAAATCATATTTTTATTTAGAAGTTCGATATATAAAAATCATATTTTTATTTAGAAGTTCGATATATAAAAATCATATTTTTATTTAGAAGTTCGATATATAAAAATCATATTTTTATTTCGCCATTCAATATAAAAAAACTAATTTTTATTCTTCGCTTTCATATATAAAGATCTAAATTTTCTTCTATGTAAACAATATAAAGATCATATTTTTATTTCGATTTAAACAATACAAAAATTATATTTTCAAAGCAAATCCATTTTTAAAAACCATAGTTTTTTTATTCAAAGCAAATTCATTTTTAAAAACCATAGTTTTATATTCAAAGCAAATTCATTTTTAAAAACCATAAAGTAAAATCAGTTTTTTTTTTTTTTATTATTTATAAATTCAGTTTTTAAAATCCTTTTAAAACAGTTTTAAAATTCCTAAAACAAAAATCAATTCAGTTCATTTCTTTTAAAAAAAGTTTTTTTTTCCTATTTAAAAATACAGTTTAAAACTTTACTGTAAAAACAAAAATAAAACAAAAACAAAATAGCTAAAAACTCACCGAGATTTCGAAGTGGAGGAGGGAAGGAGCGTCGGCGGTGTGGTGTGGTGCGCGGCGGCTCAGGGAGCTGCGGGGTGTCGGCTTCCAGGCTAGGGTTCGGGAGGAGGGGGGGTCGGCTTCGTCGAGGGTTCGGAGGAGGGGGAGGGTCTAGTGATGGGAAGGGGAGGCGGCGCGGTGGATGGTGGGGCGGCGCTCCGCCCCCCTGTCGCCCTTTCTCCTTTTTTTTTTATTTCGTTTTTTTTTTCTTCTGAGAAAATATCGGGGGGGGGGGGGCAGCAGATATAAGGGAGAAGAGATGTTTTTTTTTTTTTTTTTATTCTGCTAAAAGTTGACTTTTACATACGACCTCTAAACGAGGTCCACCGCCTGTCGCCCATAGCGTTTTACCCCCATTCTGAACACAATGGGATATGTATCGCAAGCTGATTTGATCGTTACAATCCGTTTCCTTTTGAATTTACATTTAAATCACTATATTGAATTTTAAACGTACATTTCAAATTACCGGGGCCACATACTAACTAGAAAAATTCCTGAAAAATATTTTCTAGCTTCGTATTGACGATACAGTCCTAATAAAACTAGTTTCGTCGAATTCTGAGACCGTTTGAAAAATGGCCAATTTCCAGTCGATTAAAATCAACTGAAAATGGTCAAACGCATTTTCCTTTGCTACGCTCACATATTGATTCGAAAAATTATGAAATTTGAAACCTAGCAATAACTTAACATCACGGACCCAACAAAACTGGTTTCGTCGAAATCCGAGGTCGTTTGCAAAATGTCCATTTTTAAGGGCCTTAATTCCATAGCGACTATTCAGAATTTTCAACTGGACATATCTTTTGATTTCCGCTATGAAATCTCAATTTCCCGGATTCGTTGGAAAGATATCATCAATTAGATCCCATTATTTTTGGTTTCACTAAAATCCGGATTGTTCTGCACCCGGTACATTCAATTGAAGTTTGAAATCGAATTATCGAACTACCGCGCCATTTTCAATTCTATTTATAATTATATATAAATATTTATATTCTAACGACGACGCGTATAATATATACGTTCGATTTATATTCTAAATAAATTTCTCGTCGATATTATTTAAAATAATTCATTTTAAATAATCAAAATTCACTAAAATTGCCAAAATAAAATTTTTAAACTGGCCCAGATTTTACGGGTTGTTACAATCTCCCCCACTTAAAACTTTTCGTCCCCGAAAAGGAACAAAGTCGAAAGTGGTTTGATTATTCAACTCTACGCTCGATCTGGCTTCCATTCTCCAACTCTTTAGTTTCTGAGAATTTTCAAAATTTCAAAAATTTGGCTAACACCCTAAATTTTCGAAAAATTTCGCCATAACCTCCCCTGCACCGGGAGCATCGGGGAATTTCAAATAGCTTCCCCGGTCCTTCAGATCTCAAAAAGAAAAAGAAAAAGCCAAGCGGCTAGCCAATAGGCTCACAAAATCATCATCACCCAAACAAAACAGGAAATTATGTAGTAAACATGTACCTATTTGTCGGGCAAACAAATTTTATTCTCTGGCTCTAGCCTCCTTGCTATGACCTGTTCAATGAAAGTATATATGTATATGCAAGCAAATGCAACCAATTTTCAATATAATTCAATATGTGATTCAATTAGACATAATTGGCTAAAAATTAGCAAACAAATAAACAAACAACCCAAACATCAATCAATTAGTGAATTAAAGTTTTCAAATTCATAATTTTGATACATATACTGAAAATCTTGTTTTGATGCCAATTCACAACAATGTGTTCTATCTATATAATCTTTGGTTCTCACACCAGTCTAATGGAAATATATAGATATCACACCTTCGAAACACGAATATAAATACTGATGATGTGGCCACATCATCAGAATTATCCCCGGGTGTCTAGAATGTGACTCTATATCTATCCAGTATATTAAAACTTCGAATATACGTTTGCAAGGCGTATATGCAAATTCTTTATATACTGAATTGTCCAAAATCAATATAAACAAATAATCAAATACGAATAGTTGATTTAAATTTTCAAAACAAAATTTGTTTTCATTTGAAAAATATACTCTTCACACTCGTTCTAGGATACTACTGATCCTATCTCTAACGAGTCATCCCATTGGATATTACTAATCCAATTATCTGATGAATTCTTTCGTATGGTTCTAATGTGCCTTGTTCTCTGAGCTTTGTAATCCAAAGCTCTGATACCAACTGTGAAGACCCGCAACTTCCCCGTAAAGGAAAGCGTCGGATAGTTCGAGAACAAACCACAACAGAACGCATATAAAAGAACATTTCACTGTATATTACAACAATGCATCAGATTACAAGAATATACAGAGTATAAAAGAATATTACACAGAAATATCAGAGATTTAAATTACATTTAAATACATCGCAGCGGAAAATAATACAATACACAACTAGAAGGGATATACGGATACAAAGCTTTCCGGATATCATTCCAGCTGTAAACCAGGATCCTGTGAATATAAATCTGCAAAACCAAAACTACTAGCTGCCCGTGTCAAAATAAGGGCACCCAGAGTTTAGGTTAAAACAATAAACTCCAGGTCAGTCATGTGACTGGTGTGAGAACTAAAAACAGTTATTATCTTTATTTTCAAAGTTAGGTAAATCAAGGGACCACGCCGTATAACACGGAACGGGTTTCCTCCCAAGAGTACCAGTGCATAAAACAAACAGCGCAATGCTAAATAAAGAAAAATGAAGCTGTTATAAGACCCAGGTCCTATCACACAATGCAACGCAAGCCGGGGGATAGGGTTTTCCCTTATAACAGCCAAAGAATGCTTGATACGTTTAAAAAAGATCATTTGATACTATATAAGTGCATAGTGTATAAAACGACTTCAAATCATAAGTATCAATCATAGGCGGCATGGGTACCATATATCATGTCGCCATATATAGGTTTACAAATAAAACCGCAAATGTCACGTATTTGGAAATTGGATTTCCGTCTGTGAACCGAGGCCAGGGATCGTCCTCTACCGATTCGAGACAATCTAGCCCATGTCTCCGGAGCAGCCGCAACTGCCCCTTGGAGCGACAGGGCCGGTCCACCGATGTGGATTATAGTGCCTGAACAATACGTTTCTCCGCCCTTTGGGGCGTAAACGAGCCAACGAATGACTCCATCGGACCCGGATCGTCCGATCAAACCGAGGCGCCTCGCAACAGCAACAACCACACAGGTGAAAAGTATATAAATGTCAGGGCTGGTAGGTCACTGACACCACCCTAGCTAGAAAGAAACGCATGCCCTCCCTGAGGTCCTCTCCCGTTTTTGGTTCACAACCGGGGTGCGAGACTCGCGAATTCACGTTACACAAAGCTGTGCCACACAGGCTGTGCTTTGATCATCACCACAAGACTTTGCTTTTCAACAGAAGCCTCGATCAATTGCCACTTAGGCATGCCACACAGGCAATTCACTCCATGCGTTTGATATCCATCAATATATAACCCCTGAGCTCGTACGTCTCAGAGAAGGGCGTTAAGCTAGAGAATAAATTCTCCGCCGCCAAACAGATATATATTTAATAGAGATCAATCACACGGACTAAAATCCAATGTCAGACACACAGTCCATTTACAAGTCCGTTCTGGGTCTGAACGAAACCGGAGGCACCTAGTACCCCGCATATCCATCGATCTCCAAGTACGTCTGGACGATCACTAACTGTTTCCATCTTCTTGGGTGTACAGCCCAATCAAGATCATCAGTTATCACCCAAACGACGTGAAGACCTCCGGTCTTCGACCATCGTCTTCATCTTCGACTTATCGTCGTATCAGTTATTCAGAATGGGATAAACCCGGTCTTTCCGAATAACTCGCGTATATATTATAAAAGTGTTACACAAACACAGCATACGCCTCATTCCAATTCATTAGTCACTAACCGTAAATTAATCAAGAGAATAATTCCCCAAATATTAACCCCGAAGGCCGAAACCAACATCAGATCAATATTCAGAAAACCATTCTGCTTGGCTAACCGACAGTTAGTTTCTAAATTTCACATTCATAGGGAAAGGTTCCCATTAATTTTATCAAAGATAAATTCCTTGAATTTATTCTTTAATCCATTTTTGAATATCAATTCAAACTAGTCGGGATTAGCGAACCTTACCGAAGTAATCATTTGTTTCAATTTCCCAATCCCAACCTATTCATCCCATGAAGTAAAACTGGTAATACTTCATATCTAACACCACAGTGTTATTGGTAAATTCAATTACCATTTCACGTTCAAATCTAATTAAAGATTTAACTATCGCCTGGAGCAAAACTGGTGATACTCCATTTCGATTATTTCAATCTAATTAAAGATTCATTAAAACTCCACTTAGTTTTAATCTTTGACTGGGTTAAAGAATCAGTGTCATTTAAAAGCACGGTTCGCGATAAACCCAAAATCACATTCATTAATCATCGGGTTAAAGAACGAGTGTTATTTAAAACACTGTCCACGATAAACCCAAAAATCAATATCACTTCCATTCCAATTAAATATCATTCAATTGGTACACTTCATTAAATCTAACTAAAAAGATTTAATCTTTTCTCAACTGGGTTCAAGAACAGTGTTAGTGAAGACACCATTCACGACAAACCCAAATCACATTCGATATTCAATACAAGGCTCTGAATAGAAAATATATCGGCTTATATTCAATATCAAATTCTACGACTAACAAATGTCGTATTGGAAATAACGATATAAATATATATCTTTCAAATTTCCATAACAGCACCTGTATAATCACGAATTCCAACATCGAAATATTCCGAAGACAATTTCGATTCAAATCCACTCCAATGCAATCATTGGAAATTTTGGTTATTTTCAAAACCCTTTTCAAATTCAATTTATTTATTTAAAAATAAATAGAATTATAATTCTAGTTCAAAGCTAGCTCATTTCGATAAAAATCTATTTTTATCTTTTCAAACATGCAGTTTTTCATCCCAAATCTTCACAAATCATTTCTTATGATTTTACACAAATTATTACTATTTTTAATAATTTTATCAAGGCCCGTACAGTCGATTTCCATCAATGGCCATCGAACTGCACTTATAGCGACCTTTTTCGAATTTGATTTGGACGTATCTCCAAATCCAACCGTTAGATTTCAAATTTCTAACATTCATTAGAAAGCTCTTTTCGATACGAACCCAACGGTTCCGGTTTTAGGAGAATCCGACGGTCGGATCTCCCGTAATGTCCGTTTGAAATAAATGGTCGAAATTCGCGAACTGCCGCGGCGCGGCGCGTTCTCTTCAGGCCATTATATTATATATATAATATATATAATATATACTTCGTCGATTTCTATTTAAAACGAATTATATAAATAGTTTTTAAATTCGTTTCAAAAGCAATTTCAACTTCCTTTTCAATTCAAATCAAAATTGAATTCTTCTTTATAAATTCGTTTCAAAATTCATTTCTATTCAATTCAAATTTCAATTCAATTTGAATTCAATTCAATTCATTTCGAAATCGTTTTCAATTCAATTCATTTCGAAATCGTTTTCAATTCAATTCATTTCGAATTCGTTTTCAATTCATTTCATTTCGAAATCGTTTTCAATTCAATTCATTTCGAAATCGTTTTCAATTCAATTCATTTCGAAATCGTTTTCAATTCAATTCATTTCGAAATCGTTTTCAATTCAATTCATTTCGAAATCGTTTTCAATTCAATTCATTTCGAAATCGTTTTCAAATCGATATAAATATCGTTCACGTCAAAATGGCGTCAATCTAATCAACACGGCTTCATATATTCCTTTATTTTCAAATATTCTATTTCAAATATTTCTTTTCCCAAAATAGTTGTTATTATCAAAATATTTCGTTCAACACATGACCAATCTCAATGAATGAGTATTGTCAACACATGAACTTTTATTTTATAATATTCTTTATTTTTCAAATTGGAATGAGGCCCAATCAATTACCATATAAAGTTAATTATATGGATTTTCATACATCACATGTATATAATAGCATGGAAAAATAATCAACCATCAACCAAAGTGCACTACACTGTATAAGCATCAAATATAGATATCCAATGCTTAAAACAGCCTGTCAATCAACCGATCGACATATCCAATCAATCAGGATGAGTGAACTTCAAATTTCATCCCAACACCCGTGTGGGGTTTTCAAACAATCAAATACCCATTTTATTTGTGCTGTTGGGCGATGTGTAAAATTTATCGTCCCAATAAATGTCATTCAAATAGGTGTACATAAACAAACCGTCCGGTTTATAAATGAATATTTTATTTTATTCACTTCACGATAAAAATTATATTTTTAACGATAAAACATTTTTACTTCAACCTATGAATTTCTATTCAATTCATTCTTTAAATAAAATGATATTTTTATTTTTCTAACTTATTTTAGAAAATTTCGGCGGCATAACGGCACGATACTAGAAACGGGACAAGGCCTCGCCTTATCCCCGGTCTAGTGAAGGCCCACGCCATTCACACATCAATCAAATCAATTTCATCTCACCAAACAATTCAATTCAAACAAATAATTCAACTAATCTATGCAACCAAACAAACAAGTCCATGGTCTGTGGACGATTGTGTCGGGTGCTACTAAGCACCGTCTGCATCCTAGTATATATATAAAACTAGAAAAGAAATTGAAAGGTGAGAAATTCTCACTTATAGCTATCCTAGCTCCACGGCTCTTCTTTTGCAGAAGTCTTCGTCGCTACCGCATCTTCGTCATCTTCGTTGTCCGCTTTCACTACCTATGTAAAAATCGAATTTTTACTTCGCTATTCAATATATAAAAATCATATTTTTATTTAGAAGTTCGATATATAAAAATCATATTTTTATTTAGAAGTTCGATATATAAAAATCATATTTTTATTTAGAAGTTCGATATATAAAAATCATATTTTTATTTCGCCATTCAATATAAAAAAACTAATTTTTATTCTTCGCTTTCATATATAAAGATCTAAATTTTCTTCTATGTAAACAATATAAAGATCATATTTTTATTTCGATTTAAACAATACAAAAATTATATTTTCAAAGCAAATCCATTTTTAAAAACCATAGTTTTTTTATTCAAAGCAAATTCATTTTTAAAAACCATAGTTTTATATTCAAAGCAAATTCATTTTTAAAAACCATAAAGTAAAATCAGTTTTTTTTTTTTTTATTATTATTTATAAATTCAGTTTTTAAAATCCTTTTAAAACAGTTTTAAAATTCCTAAAACAAAAATCAATTCAGTTCATTTCTTTTAAAAAAAGTTTTTTTTTCCTATTTAAAAATACAGTTTAAAACTTTACTGTAAAAACAAAAATAAAACAAAAACAAAATAGCTAAAAACTCACCGAGATTTCGAAGTGGAGGAGGGAAGGAGCGTCGGCGGTGTGGTGTGGTGCGCGGCGGCTCAGGGAGCTGCGGGGTGTCGGCTTCCAGGCTAGGGTTCGGGAGGAGGGGGGGGTCGGCTTCGTCGAGGGTTCGGAGGAGGGGGAGGGTCTAGTGATGGGAAGGGGAGGCGGCGCGGTGGATGGTGGGGCGGCGCTCCGCCCCCCTGTCGCCCTTTCTCCTTTTTTTTTATTTCGTTTTTTTTTTCTTCTGAGAAAATATCGGGGGGGGGGGGGGGGCAGCAGATATAAGGGAGAAGAGATGTTTTTTTTTTTTTATTTTTTTTTTATTCTGCTAAAAGTTGACTTTTACATACGACCTCTAAACGAGGTCCACCGCCTGTCGCCCATAGCGTTTTACCCCCATTCTGAACACAATGGGATATGTATCGCAAGCTGATTTGATCGTTACAATCCGTTTCCTTTTGAATTTACATTTAAATCACTATATTGAATTTTAAACGTACATTTCAAATTACCGGGGCCACATACTAACTAGAAAAATTCCTGAAAAATATTTTCTAGCTTCGTATTGACGATACAGTCCTAATAAAACTAGTTTCGTCGAATTCTGAGACCGTTTGAAAAATGGCCAATTTCCAGTCGATTAAAATCAACTGAAAATGGTCAAACGCATTTTCCTTTGCTACGCTCACATATTGATTCGAAAAATTATGAAATTTGAAACCTAGCAATAACTTAACATCACGGACCCAACAAAACTGGTTTCGTCGAAATCCGAGGTCGTTTGCAAAATGTCCATTTTTAAGGGCCTGAATTCCATAGCGACTATTCAGAATTTTCAACTGGACATATCTTTTGATTTCCGCTATGAAATCTCAATTTCCCGGATTCGTTGGAAAGATATCATCAATTAGATCCCATTATTTTTGGTTTCACTAAAATCCGGATTGTTCTGCACCCGGTACATTCAATTGAAGTTTGAAATCGAATTATCGAACTACCGCGCCATTTTCAATTCTATTTATAATTATATATAAATATTTATATTCTAACGACGACGCGTATAATATATACGTTCGATTTATATTCTAAATAAATTTCTCGTCGATATTATTTAAAATAATTCATTTTAAATAATCAAAATTCACTAAAATTGCCAAAATAAAAATTTTAAACTGGCCCAGATTTTACGGGTTGTTACACTAGGGTATTACTAACCCAATCTCTATCGAGTTATACCACAGAGCCAAGGTTATTACTAAACCAATAGTTCTGATACCACTGCAACGACCCAAGAATTTTCGGCCCTGGAAATCGACATAAATACCTTTACCGTAACTCATTGTCAACCTTCCAAACATCGAAAACACCGGAACGTTATTAGAAAGAATTTAGAGGGTGAGATAAGAAAGAAAGAAATATAAGAATAGAAGAAGAAGAAGAAGGACCAACACAACACAGAATTAGAGTCTCACATCGCAGCGGAACAAAATATAATACAAAAAGAAATCTTTACTGAGAGCTTTTAAAAATACTTACAATGTCAGAGTACATCACACAACGGGACAGTTATAATGACCTGTTCCGATGTACAATACACAGCGGAATAGTAGCTACATAATATCATACGTCTGAACACCTCCATCTCGTCTCTGGACTTCACAGCATTCGATAACCTGAACCTGTACACCCCGGGCTAACCCGAGCATTTACAAAATATCGGGTCAGTCTAGTGAACCAGAGTGAGAAAAACTCGCACAGTATTAAGGGTATCACACAACTTGATTTTTAAGTCAAAAATCTTTTCAAAAGAAAAGGATAATCGTAAGACCAAATCCACACATAAACACGGACGGTTTTTACCTTACGATAACCCAAACTATTTTTGAAATCAATATCTTTTCTGATATTATAATAATGTCTAAATACAAGTATATAGCAATCTAGTGGAACACTTGCATCTCACGCTCCACATATATAGTATACAATCAAAACCGCGGGCGCTTATTGGAGATTGGATTCCGACCTCGACAAGGTATGGGACCACCTGCCGATAGTGTATCTCTAGAGGCGAATACACTGGGTTCAACAAGAACGTCTTGCAACTCGGCCCTCACATGACCGACCACTCATTTCGCTTGAGTGTATCGAATGTATATCACCAACGGTTGGGCTCAAACCACCGTTTCCCGAAAAGGGACAACATAGAAATAGATTAAAGAAGCAAAAGGAATTTCTCTAGATAGGTGATTATACATCCTAATGGGAGCGACCCACATAGCCATGATGCCTGCCCGATTTTTGTCATTTCCCAGTTGTGAGGCTTGAGGTTTTGAATTTCCTCTACAACACCTGGCCACCATTCACTTTGAATGCCACATCGTCAGATCCGCCAGATATCACTAATTGACGTCCATAAAAATACTCTAGTGGTTAAGCTATGAGAATCGTCGTCCTCCGCCACCAACTATGGTACGTTTGAAGAAATCAACGTACGTAATTCCTTTGGAAATACTCTGTCAGACATCCGTCCATTCAAGTCATCCAGGAACAGGATGAACATAAGGTACTCTCCTACTGCATCCAATATAGGAATCATCCCATGGATCAGTAGCGAGAAGTCCTTGCAACCCGTAGATTCCAATCACGACAGAACCACAGTTTATCTCTGGCCGCTAAACTAGAGATTTTTAGTAGTTCTTCCGCTTATGAAAATCCACGGTCTTCAATGCTCCACCTCGACTGTCTTATGATATCTTCACGTATTTGTTGGTCGGAATGGTTTTCGAATATAAATTCGATCCCGGTCTTTCCGTGCCAATAATCATATTGGACATATTTGATAGTCGGTGATTTAACTATCAAAATAAACAGTGTTTCAATCATGACAATCCAATGAGTTCACTGGTTCAGTATACGGTCTCACTTGGCCTTTTCAATTAAAAACAACTGTGAAATCAAAACTCTTAAATCCTTCGATATTATAAATATAGTCTCGCTTCTTATTTAACATAAGGTTTATCTTTAAACAAATTCATTCTTATACTTAGGAAAATATCAGATCGAATTCAGTTTTCTATATTTCACTTACAAAACATTAACCATGTTATTATTTAATATTGGTAAATCAATTCAATTTATTACTCGTAAACAATATTACGAAATATCCTTTATTTCATTACTTGAAACAATACTCCATGCTTATTCTTACTGAATAACTACTTCAATACTAAATTTTACATTTCCTTTTAACCTTGCGGATATCGTTATAATTTTATGCAAACTCCCTTTTTCCTCTTTTTCTTTGACATCATCATTTTCTATATATTTTCTTAAATCTTCATCAAAGATGTTGCGTTATTATTTCTCTAATGAAATAATAAATTTTTACCAACCTCATTCACCATTACAACTTATATCATTTTCAGATAATCCTGAAGTCGTTCAAGTTGGGGTATTTTAACCACCTCTCAGATCTTGATCAACAACGTTCAAATCTAAAGATAAATATAAGTTGTAATCCAAGACCAATATTTCATTCCAATCTTCCACCTTTTTTTTACCGCATTCTTAGATAACGTTAATTTAGAATTAACGATATAATGCCTCAAACCTCTTTCATATAACTCTGGTTTATTATAAAACCTTTTATCTCAATTTTTCTTTTGCTTAATTCAAATAATTAAGTGACATTTATTCTAGCTATAATATTTGCTTAAAAATCCCTTTTATAACTTTGTTATAAAACTCAGGTTTAAACAAAACCTATTGATAAACTTCTTTCACCGATCAATTTGATTTCTTTTCACTTAGATTACTTTTAAATGAATTTCCATGAAAAAGTAATTTTCTAAATTATAATAATTTATTCAATCATTAACTACGTTAGTAGTTAATTCCTTTATTAACTAATAATAAATCCCCTTTTTTAAAATCTTATTGAAATCTAAACAATATTAATTAAACTCTTCTGTTGGGTTAATTCAATACAAACTAATTTAATGGTCAATCCCAGTTAAAACTGTTAACTTAGTCAACTTAAATCTGGTTATCTCATTAACCGATTCAATCCATTTTTCCTTTTTAATTAATTTATAATATAATTAACTAACAAAGATAATTCCATTAATTTTTTCTTTACAAAACCATTATCCAAATTTAATCATTAGGTTAATTTGTATTCACGTATTTCTAAATCTAATTACCATCAACATTTGTCTTTATAAAAATCAATTATTAACTTAAATAATAAATAATATATATTTACTTTCTTTATAAACTTTTATTCAAAATATATATTTCAAAACCTATCTCTAGTTATAAAATAAATTTTATAACTTCAGTTCTATCAATTTACCTGACAATAATCGATATCATTTCTTTAAGGCCATTCACTGCCGATTACTCAACCAATATAGCCCATTGTTTAAAACACCACACAAGTTAACTTTTCATTCAATGGTCACTACCAAACTCAATTATCCAATCATGACAGTTCATATATGATAATATGAAAAATAAATAATATATTTGAGGAATCCGGTTGGATCCCTCCAACCTGTTCTTCCCTGTATACCAATGGTTATCTCAAATCAGGTCATTCAACCATTTAACTGATAATAACAAATAACGACCATTTAATCCAACCACAAGCCATTCAAACAATTAAACACGTTTGTTTTATAAATGTGACCAACAAGGTAAGTTACTTTTATTGGAACCAATTGTTAGAATAACGATTTGGTATTTCACTGAAATTAAACGATGGTTTAATTTCATCAATCAAATAAACAAATATAATTAGCAAACAGTCAACCATCAGCAAGCAGAGCACACAAAAATAAAAACCCAATTTATATAAAATATAAATGGAAAAAATGAGTGAGTTTTACTCACCTTGATTTGATTTTTTTACTCGTTGCTTACAGTTAAATTAAACATTCATTTAATTTTAACTGTAAATTCCTGGTTGTCTCCATCCCGTTCAAAACAGTTCCATAATGTACAGTACAACAATACGGTCACAACGCTTCTTGTTTGACTCAATTCAGATAACACAGACATGAGTTATAAATAATATAAGCTCATCGTTTAATTTAATATAATTCATTCTTTTAACTACTCACTAATTTATATAATTAATTCAATTACTTTGATCTTAAGAGTTAACGGCCGAACAGTTTAAGGCTTCCCCTTGTTTTCACAGTGACTGTATATCCCTTTTCGTTGTCATTGGTTTCCATCTGCAAATCAACACCAGTTTAAATTAATAACCAAAATTATAAAATTTTAAAGTTAACACTATATAAATTCCTAATTAATTCATTAATTAAGTTTTTATTTAAATAATTACATCGGGATAGGAGAACACAACTGACACAATCCTTTACTTTCCGATTGTTAACAACAGCTTAATTCTTGCCACCCCGTTCATTGTTTGAAAACCCTACAACCATTTAAAAAAGATTACACGATTATTTAAGATAATTATATCCTTAATTAATTTATAATTATATACTTAGTTTAACTGATTACGCTTATGGATGAAAAGAACGATAGATTGTTATTCCTTCCAGGCTTGGTTACAAATGCGATTGCTTCATCAATACTCCACAAACTAGCGGCTTTGATTTATTATGTCGTGACATTTCTTTGGAGAAAAAGGGACCTTCCCTTTTT
Organism: Allium sativum; assembly: GCA_030737875.1. Lineage (NCBI taxonomy): Eukaryota > Viridiplantae > Streptophyta > Magnoliopsida > Asparagales > Amaryllidaceae > Allium > Allium sativum. Next base: position 381,768,845 of record CM060920.1, read on the forward strand.
GATTTGAAAACGTGACCTTCCAGACTTCCAGTTCTTGCCGTTCAACAGTAACGAATCCAAAACCGATAGTGTCTTCTTCTTCAATTATGCACGGTTCCGGCTGAACTTGTAACGACCCGGATTTTGAGCGACTTTGGTTATCGACATAAGCACGATGTCGATAACCAAAACATCGAAAAATCCCGGTAATTAATGAAAGAAATTAGAAGGTGAGAATAGATAAGATAGAAACTTAGAATAGAAGAAGAAGAAGAACACAACATCAGAGTAACACGAACCTCACAGCGGAACGAATAACATATAATAGATAACATAACTTTGAAATATAACAGTTATGTATACAATAGCACTTATCAGAGTACAACACTTACGACACAGCGGAAATAAACTATAGTTATATGATCCAGAAGCCTCCTGCTCCAGCTCTTCAAGTAAATCTGTAAATCCCGACTACTTGACTGCCCGTACAAATTTAGGCACCCAAGAGTTTAGGGAAAACAACAAAGTAAACTCCGGGTCAGTATTGGGACTGGTATGAGTAAAACAGTTTAAACAGGTATATGAACAAGTAAACGATATCTCATAAGACCACGCCGCAGAACAGAACGGGTTTTTCCCTTATGATAATCCAAAATATCTTTATATCAAAAACCTTTTTATATTATAATAATGTCTATGTACAAATAGATATCAACTAGCAGAAACGCTTTCATCTCACGTTCTACATATATAGTATACAATCAAAACCGCAAGCACGTATTGGGTAATTGGATTTCCAACTATGACAAGGTATGGAACCACCTTCCGATCAGTGTACTCTAGGAACGATACACTGGAGTTCAACAAGAACATCTTGTAACTCAGCCACACATGACCGACCACTCATTTCGCTTGAGTGTATCGAATGTACATCACCAACGGTTGGGATCAGCAACCGTTCCCGTATATATATATATATATATATATATATATATATATGGGACAGCATTGATAGATTTAAGAAACAAATGAATATTCACTAGATAGGTGATTATACACCCTACTTCGGTGCGACCGACTTAGCCATGCTGCCTGCCCGATTTCTGTCATTTACCGGTTGATGAGGCTAGAAGCTACGCTTTATCATCACATCAGATTCACTTCGAATGCCACATTGTCAGATCCATCAGAATCACTAATTGACGTCTACAACCATACATTACGTGTCAGCTAAAAGAAGTTTCCTTCTCCACTTCCACTCTTGGTATAGTTGAAGAAATCAATGTACGTGACCTTTCTGGAAATACTCTGTCAGACATCCATCTTCATTCACTTAGAAATGTCACATCGTCATACCCGCCAAATCACAAATTGACTTATCCAAAAATAACACGGGTATACAGCTAAAAGAAACGAATTCCTCCGCCACCAAACGTGAATACGTTTGAACAGATCAACTTACGTGATCCATTGGATATACTCTGTCAGACCTTCGTCCATACAAGTTGTCCTGGGACTAGACAAACCGAAGACACTATTCCGTATATCCATCTTAGTCACTGTTATCTAAGACTTATACAACAGCCCTTGCATTTTACTCCGTCTTCAATTATCTTTGGCATATATGATTCGCAACGCTTATGCCAATACAGAGTGGTTCTTCGGATAATAATCCAACCGGTCTCTCCATATTAACAACGTTAAAATGGTCAAAAACTTTGATAGTCTGTGAGTTAACTATCAAAGAAAAACAAGTGTGCAAACAACGATATTATTTCCAGATGGAAATTATATCAAACAAACATCATTTAACATTTATCTCTTTCGTTCATTTTACATCTCCTGTTTCCCTATATTCAACATTTGCTATTTTCTATATTTAGAAAATATATGTTATCAACACTGGAAACATTTCCATTCCTTGTTTTCTGTATTTAGAAAACATTTCTGATTCTTGTTTGGAAAACATTTCCAAAACTCCTTTACGATCAAACCTTACCATTTCTTAGTTAAGAAGGGAGCCACTCAAGTTGGGGTATAATTACCTCTCAGACCTTAACTGAACAACGTTATAACTTCAAAATGGTCAAAGTTTTTCTTTTAATCTTTAACAACTTCTTTACGCCTTTCTCGGATCCAATTTTACTAATCTACTTCTATATTTAAAACATTGGTTATAACGATAACGTTATAATCCCTACTTTCAAATTATCTAACTTTAATTATAACTTCTATTCTTATTAGTGAATAATTAACCTAACACTTATTTATTTATAAATAAATAAATCTCTATTTAAACACTGGAAAGTATAAGTACTTTCCCGAATTCGATATAATCGAATTTGCCGATTAACTCTCTTCGAGAAATCTCTATTTGATTAACTCTTCTTTGAATAACCTATATTCGATTAACTTCTTCTCGAATAAACGATATTCGATAATCTCTCTTTGAATAACTAATATTCGATAACTCTTCCTTTTCAAATATCTCATATTTGAAAATCTCACTTCGATTAAACTATAATCGATAACTCCCTTCGATGGAACTAACATCGATAACTCCTTTCGATGAAACTAACATCGATAACTCCTTTCGATGAAACTAACATCGATAACTCCTTTAGATGAAACTAACATCGATAACTCCTTTCGATTAAACTAACATCGATAACTCCTTTCGATGAAACTAACATCGATAACTCCTTTCGATAAAACTAACATCGATTTATTTAACTCGACGAACTTAACTCGACTAACTTAACTTGACTCGACTAACTCGACTTACTTGGTTCGACCAATTCGATTCAATTAACTAGACTCGACTAACTTGACTAACTTAACTCGACTTACTTGGTTCGGCCAATTCGATTTGATTAACTAGGCTCGACTAACTTGACTAACTTAACTCGACTTACTTGGTTCGACCAATTCGATTCGATTAACTAGGCTCGACTAACTTGGTCGAACCACCCGATCAACTCAACTTATTTAACTTAACTTATTTCTCAACTCGATCAACTCGATTAACTCCTATCGAATAACTAATATTCGATTAAACTCCATTCGCTTGACTCTAGATCACAGCGATCACAATGGTTACGCCTGACTCCCTCAGGAAACATCCGACCGCCGTAGGCTATTTACAGCCCTGCGAATTACGCTAGCAGTCGTACAAGATGGCAACTTACCCTGAATACTATGTTTGACTAACTCTGCCTCAAATAACTATATTTGATTAACTCTAGTTCGTTTTAACTCTAATTGATTAACTCTAACTAATTAACTCCAACTGGTTAACTCTAACTGGTTAACTCTATTTGACTAACTCGACTTGACTAACCCCTTTCAAATAACATATTCGATTAACTAACTTTCGAATACCATATTCGATTAACTAACTTCGAATACCATATTCGATTAACTAACTTCGAATCCCATATTCGATTAACTCCTTTCGAATGTCTATATTCGATTAACTAACTTCGAATACCATATTCGATTTCTCCTTTCGAATGTCTATATTCGATTAACTAACTTCGAATACCATATTCGATTAACTTTATTCACTTTATAAAGATTTCCTTTTTAACAACGTTTTATTCATTTGAAAAGATTTACTTTTAAATAACGGTTCTACACTTTAAAAATGATTTCCCCTTTTATAACGTTTCCTTTTCAATTCTATCTGTAAATGGTTTACAAATATTTCCTTTTCAAATTTATTCTTGAAATATTCTAACTCCTTAAATTCCCCGGAAAATTCGCCATAACCTCCTTTGTATCGGGAGCATCGGGAAAATCCCCAAACTCGCCACACAGGCCTTTCCATTCAAAAAGAAATGTTTTGAATTTATTTCCTTTTCAAATATCTCCTATTTATAAATACTCCAATTTATAAACATTTCTTATTTATAAATATTCCACTTTATAAATATCTCTTATTTATAAATATCCCAATTTATAAATATGCTATTTTCGATATCAGTTTGAAAATTCCCTTATCTACATTCCGGTATGTTATGGTATTCAATCATATCAAATCACGATGTTCAATATCGTCCATACACACACAATCAACCACAGGTTATAATTCACATCATATATTAAAATATATGAAAAACAATAAAATAACTGTTGAGGAATCCAGTCGGATTCCTCCAACCTGTTTTCCTGCATCACAGATGTTAGACAATATAGATAACATCACTTTCAGTTCCATATGATATATTCTGTTAAACATAATCAATATAGAAATTTAACTAACTGACTAGCAGTTCAATCAAACAATCAATACACAGTCAAACAGACAATTTTAACAGTTCTAAAGATACAACATGAAATTATAAACTGTTTAGAGTTGGTGAGATTTACTCACCTTTGCGCGTTAGCCGTTAAATAACGGTTTGCGTTATTTGATTCAGTCAGACAATTTATTTCGCCATAAATTGTAATGAGCTCGGATTCACTCCCGGTCAGTCTCATTGTGTTGCTCCCGTCCATATGGTCCCAATGCAACCGACGGTTCGAAATTCTGATTTCATATGACCGAGATATTCAATTATGAAGTTAATATACTTTTAAACTGAATTTAAACTAAACATATATTAATTTAACGGGCCCTCACCCCATTTAGAAATCTCGGCCCATCCGCTATCGTTAAAACCCAAACCGACATCCCCCTTCTTACCCGATCTGCTGTGATACCTCGTTCATCATCTCTGGCCACTCTTTACTCCTCTTTCCTCCTTAATACTCTATTTTAAATTAACTTGAACTTGTCAAATATTGGTTGGGCTTTATCAATATAACCAGGTCCATCTCCATCCTTAAATCACCCGGCCCGCTCTCTACCCTTCTTCCACAAATCCCAAATCGTATTGCTCCAGGAAACGCACTGTTCTCCCATGCCACGATTGCTTCTTAACTCCTTATCCACTCCATGCCAATTCAAATGAAATACACCATTCTCTCCCACTTCGAACCTTCTTTCCACGTATACCCCTGAAGACAAACTCGCTCCATCATACTACCGTACTCCTCTTCCTTCCCTCCCAAACCAGGTCGCAACTACAGGCACAAATTCAACTGCCATTTCCGAAATCCCAAGCTTCACTGCCCCTCTTCTACTTCACGATATCTACATCTAAACACATCATCTCCTCCAGCTCCTAAAACTCCATCGCCCTACCACCTCAACAAATAACTCGCGGTGGTTATCCCAGTTGCGTCGATCAGGGACTCGGCGTCAGGAACAGGAAAACATCGACAGTTTTTAAAACTGAAATCCACAAAAAAACTCACAACATGTACCCATCGACACGCTGAACAAGAAAATAACAACCAAACTCCACAGTTTTTTCCTAAATCGAGATGAAACAGGAACCCTAGTTCCACTGTTGACAACCGACTTCGGCGGAAAAGGGGTCGGATGCCACAAATCTCATATCAAAATGAAGAGGGAGATGTCAGGAACTCACAAATACATCTAGAACGATTTATAGGTTTTTATTTGGATTTTATTTGATTTTTCTTTAGCTGGAAACTTTACTGAGAATGAAAACTTAGTGGCGGCTCAATTCTGATCGAGGAAATAAAGTGATTAGGTCTTAAGAGAATTGTAAGGGGGTATATATAGGACAAAAAAATATCTAGATATTTTTATATTAATATTTTAATATTTTTATTTAATCCTTTATATTCATTTTCGACTTCTAAAAATCCGTGTGATCACACATGATACCTAAAAATCACGAAAATTGACACGTAGCTAGAGTTCGACATTACGGTCCCAACGAAACTGGTTTCGTCGAATTCCAACTCCGTATGCTCACACAGCGTATTTTTAACTGTCAAAATACTGCTTGTTTTTCACTCTAAAAATCCGTACGACCACACAGTGACTCTAAAAATCACGAAACTGGGAATCCAACAACTTTTTGATATTGCGGATCCAACAAAACTGGTTTCGTCGAATTCCGACTTCGTTTGCAAAAGTGGCTATTTTTAAAGCTCTGGATGACCCATTTAAATATATAAATATATTTAAATAAAATTAAATTATAAATAAATATATATTCTCATATATATTCACCGAGGAATATCATACAACTCCAGTATATTTGTATACTCGCTATTCCGAGTCCAAATTGATTCGATATTCAATTTACATTGAAAATCCCTTTAATAACGTATATAAAGCGTTACGAATTATAAAGGAATTCCACAGCGACTTTTCTTAAATTTGATTTGGACGTGAATCAAAATCTACACGACGAAATCCCGATTTTTCTCTTCCACTAGAAAGATATACTCCACCAGCTCCACACGTTTCTTGTTTCACAGAAATCCGGCTTAAAACGAATCCTGTACATTCAGTTGAAGTTTGAATCGCCAAATAGCGAACTGCAGCGCCATTTCAAGCTCGTTTATAAATATATTATAAACTATACGTTCAACTGTCGTCGATTCAATATAATCGTTATTATATTTCGAATTGAAACTCCACCAAATCTCGTATGCTATTCAATTCACACGATAATGTGAATTTCACTATTTCCGACTATTTCGACATTATAATGTATTATTATGTTATAATTATTTATTAAATATTCAATATTATTTAATTAAACGATCATTAACTTCTCTAAATCACCAATTATATAATTAAATAAATTAATTATATATCTCTAGAAATGCGGGTCATTACATTCTTCCCCACTTAAAATAATTTCGTCCTCGAAATTGCTAAGTTAGAGGACGACCCTACCTATTGGAATTTCTAAGATTTGTTTACCCCTTATTTCTGATTTCAACAGAACTAATCAATATCGACTAAGATATTAATTCTTCCGACTAACTAAAATTTTCAAAAATTCTGAAAATTTTCTAACACTTTACATTCTCGGAAAATTTCACCAGCACCTCCTTTGTACTGGTCAATAGCTCAAACTCCAACTCGCCTCTCTGGGCCTTCTTCAACCCAAAAGAAAATCAAAACGCCAAACGGCTTGCCAATTCGGCTCATAAATTCCAAACTCATATAAAATATAAACTTGTACCTTTTTGTTGGGCATATCATTATATCCCTACCACTTCCATATGCTATCAACTCAGCATAAACCAGTGTTATCTCAATTAAATTCCAATCAGTTCATATCCTCAAATCCAAATCGACTTTCATTCGAACCCCAATATCAAATTCCAAATTATTGACTTATCAACCCAATTCCATAATAGATTATTCTCTAATCCAATTCAATTCTATTTAACTATGTTCAAGTTAAATTTCAATTTATTTTTACCATCTCATTTTATTTAACTTCATTAGTTAAATTTTAATTTCTAGAACTTAAATTCCTGGGTAAATTTTAAATCAATTTGAAATCATACTGTCAATTCAAAACTTTTGAATTTCTAAACACTTGTTTTCTCAAAACAATTCAAATCAAAATCTCTGGTAGTAATCCACCACTTAGAACTCGAAAATCACACCGATGATACTGCGCAGTCATCATCGGGATTATTTTCCAGCGACCCAAGTGATTCCAATACTATATCATTTTCAATACCGTTACAAAATACTTCCATTTTGAAAACATTTCAAAATCTCCCAGGAACTTAAAATTTCCTTATTTTAATTCCAAATCTGATTTAAATTCATATTTAATTCATCTTATTTCATATACTTTACTTATATGAATTCTGATTTGTCATATATAACCATTTCACATTTTATGATCTTACTCGATTATAAATACAACCAATATATCTAATATATGATAATATATCACATATCCATACTGTGCCGGTCCATCGTATTCAAGTGTTTATTTACTCCTACCGATACAGTGGATCAAACTGATCGACCAGAACTCATAAACAACTCAGCCAATGAATCTCCACAATATAAAACCATTTTTATATCAAATACAAATACGCACTCGTATATACACACTCAAACTCAATCTAGGTATTACTAACCCTATCTCTACCGAGTCACGCCACAGAGCCAAGGTAATAACAAAACCAATGCTCTGATACCAACTGTAACGACCCAGATTTTGAGCGACTTTGGTTATCGACATAAGCACGATGTCGATAACCAAAACATCGAAAAATCCCGGTAATTAATGAAAGAAATTAGAAGGTGAGAATAGATAAGATAGAAACTTAGAATAGAAGAAGAAGAAGAACACAACATCAGAGTAACACGAACCTCACAGCGGAACGAATAACATATAATAGATAACATAACTTTGAAATATAACAGTTATGTATACAATAGCACTTATCAGAGTACAGCACTTACGACACAGCGGAAATAAACTATAGCTATATGATCCAGAAGCCTCCTGCTCCAGCTCTTCGAGTAAATCTGTAAATCCCGACTACTTGACTGCCCGTACAAATTTAGGCACCCAAGAGTTTAGGGAAAACAACAAAGTAAACTCCGGGTCAGTCATGGGACTGGTATGAGTAAAACAGTTTAAACAGGTATATGAACAAGTAAACGATATCTCATAAGACCACGCCGCAGAACGGAACGGGTTTTTCCCTTATGATAATCCAAAATATCTTTATATCAAAAACCTTTTGATATTATAATAATGTCTATGTACAAATAGATATCAACTAGCAGAAACGCTTTCATCTCACGTTCTACATATATAGTATACAATCAAAACCGCAAGCACGTATTGGGTAATTGGATTTCCAACTATGACAAGGTATGGAACCACCTTCCGATCAGTGTACTCTAGGAACGATACACTGGAGTTCAACAAGAACATCTTGTAACTCAGCCACACATGACCGTCCACTCATTTCGCTTGAGTGTATCGAATGTACATCACCAACGGTTGGGATCAGCAACCGTTCCCGTATATGTGTATATATATATATATATATATGGGACAACATTGATAGATTTAAGAAACAAATGAATATTCACTAGATAGGTGATTATACACCCTACTTCGGTGCGACCGACTTAGCCATGCTGCCTGCCCGATTTCTGTCATTTACCGGTTGATGAGGCTAGAAGCTACGCTTTATCATCACATCAGATTCACTTCGAATGCCACATTGTCAGATCCATCAGAATCACTAATTGACGTCTACAACCATACATTACGTGTCAGCTAAAAGAATTTTCCTTCTCCGCTTCCACTCTTGGTATAGTTGAAGAAATCAATGTACGTGACCTTTCTGGAAATACTCTGTCAGACATCCATCTTCATTCACTTAGAAATGTCACATCGTCATACCCGCCAAATCACAAATTGACTTATCCAAAAATAACACGGGTATACAGCTAAAAGAAACGAATTCCTCCGCCACCAAACGTGAATACGTTTGAACAGATCAACTTACGCGATCAATTGGATATACTCTGTCAGACCTTCGTCCATACAAGTTGTCCTGGGACTGGACAAACCGAAGGCACTATTCCGTATATCCATCTTAGTCACTGTTATCTAAGACTTATACAACAGCCCTTGCATTTTACTCCGTCTTCAATTATCTTTGGCATATATGATTCGCAATGCTTATGCCAATACAGAGTGGTTCTTCGGATAATAATCCAACCGGTCTCTCCATATTAACAACGTTAAAATGGTCAATAACTTTGATAGTCTGTGAGTTAACTATCAAAGAAAAACAAGTGTGCAAACAACGATATTATTTCCAGATGGAAATTATATCAAACAAACATCATTTAACATTTATCTCTTTCGTTCATTTTACATCTCCTGTTTCCCTATATTCAACATTTGCTATTTTCTATATTTAGAAAATATATGTTATCAACACTGGAAACATTTCCATTCCTTGTTTTCTGTATTTAGAAAACATTTCTGATTCTTGTTTGGAAAACATTTCCAAAACTCCTTTACGATCAAACCTTACCATTTCTTAGTTAAGAAGGGAGCCACTCAAGTTGGGGTATAATTACCTCTCAGACCTTAACTGAACAACGTTATAACTTCAAAATGGTCAAAGTTTTTCTTTTAATCTTTAACAACTTCTTTACGCCTTTCTCGGATCCAATTTTACTAATCTACTTCTATATTTAAAACATTGGTTATAACAATAACGTTATAATCCCTACTTTCGAATTATCTAACTTTAATTATAACTTCTATTCTTATTAGTGAATAATTAACCTAACACTTATTTATTTATAAATAAATAAATCTCTATTTAAACACTGGAAAGTATAAGTACTTTCCCGAATTCGATATAATCGAATTTGCCGATTAACTCTCTTCGAGAAATCTCTATTTGATTAACTCTTCTTCGAATAACCTATATTCGATTAACTTCTTCTCGAATAAACGATATTCGATAATCTCTCTTTGAATAACTAATATTCGATAACTCTTCCTTTTCAAATATCTCATATTTGAAAATCTCACTTCGATTAAACTATAATCGATAACTCCCTTCGATGGAACTAACATCGATAACTCCTTTCGATGAAACTAACATCGATAACTCCTTTCGAAGAAACTAACATCGATAACTCCTTTCGATGAAACTAACATCGATAACTCCTTTCGATTAAACTAACATCGATAACTCCTTTCGATGAAACTAACATCGATAACTCCTTTCGATAAAACTAACATCGATTTATTTAACTCGACGAACTTAGCTCGACTAACTTAACTTGACTCGACTAACTCGACTTACTTGGTTCGACCAATTCGATTCAATTAACTAGACTCGACAAACTTGACTAACTTAACTCGACTTACTTGGTTCGGCCAATTCGATTCGATTAACTAGGCTTGACTAACTTGACTAACTTAACTCGACTTACTTGGTTCGACCAATTCGATTCGATTAACTAGGCTCGACTAACTTGGTCGAATCACCCGATCAACTCGACTTATTTAACTTAACTTATTTCTCAACTCGATCAACTCGATTAACTCCTATCGAATAACTAATATTCGATTTAACTCCATTCGCTTGACTCTAGATCGCAGCGATCACAATGGTTACGCCTGACTCCCTCAGGAAACATCCGACTGCCGTAAGCTATTTACAGCCCTGCGAATTACGCTAGCAGTCGTACAAGATGGCAACTTACCCTGAATACTATGTTTGACTAACTCTGCCTCAAATAACTATATTTGATTAACTCTAGTTCGTTTTAACTCTAATTGATTAACTCTAACTAATTAACTCCAACTAGTTAACTCTAACTGGTTAACTCTATTTGACTAACTCGACTTGACTAACCCCTTTCGAATAACATATTCGATTAACTAACTTTCGAATACCATATTCGATTAACTAACTTCGAATACCATATTCGATTAACTAACTTTGAATCCCATATTCGATTAACTCCTTTCGAATGTCTATATTCGATTAACTAACTTCGAATACCATATTCGATTTCTCCTTTCGAATGTCTATATTCGATTAACTAACTTCGAATACCATATTCAATTAACTTTATTCACTTTATAAAGATTTCCTTTTTAACAACGTTTTATTCATTTGAAAAGATTTACTTTTAAATAACGGTTCTACACTTTAAAAATGATTTCCCCTTTTATAACGTTTCCTTTTCAATTCTATTTGTAAATGGTTTACAAATATTTCCTTTTCAAATTTATTCTTGAAATATTCTAACTCCTTAAATTCCCCAGAAAATTCGCCATAACCTCCTTTGTATCGGGAGCATCGGGAAAATCCCCAAACTCGCCACACAGGCCTTTCCATTCAAAAAGAAATATTTTGAATTTATTTCCTTTTCAAATATCTCCTATTTATAAATATTCCAATTTATAAACATTTCTTATTTATAAATATTCCACTTTATAAATATCTCTTATTTATAAATATCCCAATTTATAAATATGCTATTTTCGATATCACTTTGATAATTCCCTTATCTACATTCCGGTATGTTATGGTATTCAATCATATCAAATCACGATGTTCAATATCGTCCATACACACACAATCAACCACAGGTTATAATTCACATCATATATTAAAATATATGAAAAACAATAAAATAACTGTTGAGGAATCCAGTCGGATTCCTCCAACCTGTTTCCCTGCATCACAGATGTTAAACAATATAGATAACATCACTTTCAGTTCCATATGATATATTCTGTTAAACATAATCAATATAGAAATTTAACTAACTGACTAGCAGTTCAATCAAACAATCAATACACAGTCAAACAGACAATTTTAACAGTTCTAAAGATACAACATGAAATTATAAACTGTTTAGAGTTGGTGAGATTTATTCACCTTTGCGCGTTAGCCGTTAAATAACGGTTTGCGTTATTTGATTCAGTCAGACAATTTATTTCGCCATAAATTGTAATGAGCTCGGATTCACTCCCGGTCTGTCTCATTGTGTTTCTCCCGTCCATACGATCCCAACGCAACTGACGGTTCGAAATTCTGATTTCATATGACCGAGATATTCAATTATGAAGTTAATATACTTTTAAACTGAATTTAAACTAAACATATATTAATTTAACGGGCCCTCACCCCATTTAGAAATCTTGGCCCATCCGCTATCCTTAAAACCCAAACCGACATCCCCCTTCTTCCCCGATCTGTTGTGAGACCTCGTTCATCATCTCTGGCCACTCTTTACTCCTCTTTCCTCCTTAATACTCTATTTTAAATTAACTTGAACTTGTTAAATATTGGTTGGGCTTTATCAATATAACCAGGTCCATCTCCATCCTTAAATCACCCGGCCCGCTCTCTACCCTTCTTCCACAAATCCCAAATCGTATTGCTCCAGGAAACGCACTGTTCTCCCATGCCACGATCGCTTCTTAACTCCTTATCCACTCCATGCCAATTCAAATGAAATCCACCATTCTCTCCCACTTCGAACCTTCTTTCCACGTATACCCCTGAAGACAAACTCGCTCCATCATACTACCGTACTCCTCTTCCTTCCCTCCCAAACCAGGTCGCAACTACAGGCACAAATTCAACTGCCATTTCCGAAATCCCAAGCTTCACTGCCCCTCTTCTACTTCACGATATCTACATCTAAACACATCATCTCCTCCAGCTCCTAAAACTTCATCGCCCTACCACCTCAACAAACAACTCGCGGTGGTTATCCCAGTTGCGTCGATCAGGGACTCGGCGTCAGGAACAGGAAAACATCGACAGTTTTTAAAACTGAAATCCATAAAAAAACTCACAACATGTACCCATCGACACGCTGAACAAGAAAATAACAACCAAACTCCACAGTTTTTTCCTAAATCGAGATGAAACCGGAACCCTAGTTCCACTGTTGACAACCGACTTCGGCGGAAAAGGGGTCGGATGCCACAAATCTCATATCAAAATGAAGAGGGAGATGTCAGGAACTCACAAATACATCTAGAATGATTTATAGGTTTTTATTTGGATTTTATTTGATTTTTCTTTAGCTGGAAACTTTACTGAGAATGAAAACTTAGTGGCGGCTCAAGTCTGATCGAGGAAATAAAGTGATTAGGTCTTAAGAGAATTGTAAGGGGGTATATATAGGACAAAAAAATATCTAGATATTTTTATATTAATATTTTAATATTTTTATTTAATACTTTATATTCATTTTCGACTTCTAAAAATCCGTGTGATCACACATGATACCTAAAAATCACGAAAATTGACACGTAGCTAGAGTTCGACATTACGGTCCCAACGAAACTGGTTTCGTCGAATTCCGACTCCGTATGCTCACACAGCGTATTTTTAACTGTCAAAATACTGCTTGTTTTTCACTCTAAAAATCCGTACGACCACACAGTGACTCTAAAAATCACGAAACTGGAAATCTAACAACTATTTGATATTGCGGATCCAACAAAACTGTTTTCGTCGAATTCCGACTTCGTTTGCAAAAGTGGCTATTTTTAAAGCTCTGGATGACCCATTTAAATATATAAATATATTTAAATAAAATTAAATTAAATATAAATAAATATATATTCTCGTAAATATTCACCGAGGAATATCATACAGCTCCAGCATATTTGTATACTCGCTATTCCGAGTCCAGATTGATTCGATATTCAATTTACATTGAAAATCCCTTTAATAACGTATATAAAGCGTTACGAATTATAAAGGAATTCCACAGCGACTTTTCTGAAATTTGATTTGGACGTGAAACAAAATCTACACGACGAAATCCCGATTTTTCTCTTCCACTAGAAAGATATACTCCACCAGCTCCACACGTTTCTTGTTTCAAAGAAATCCGGCTTAAAACGAATCATGTACATTCAGTTGAAGTTCGAATCACCAAATAGCGAATTGCAGCGCCATTTCAAGCTCGTTTATAAATATATTATAAGCTATACGTTCAACTGTCGTCGATTCAATATAATCGTTATTATATTTCGAATTGAAACTCCACCAAATCTCGTATGCTATTCAATTCACATGATATTGTGAATTTCACTATTTCCGACTATTTCGACATTATAATATATTATTATGTTATAATTATTTATTAAATATTCAATATTATTTAATTAAACGATCATTAAATTCTCTAAATCACCAATTATATAATTAAATAAATTAATTATATATCTCTAAAAATGCGGGTCATTACAGAACTGGTTCTTGTGCTTCTAATCGTTTCCATCTGTCCGAACATTACTATCTTCTTTACTTTCAACACTTCAAGGATTTCCTCCTTTTTGGTTCCTCTCATCAACTAAATCTTGGTACTGAAAAAGAAACGCTACCACACCCCAATTGCCTTGACCGGAACCTCATGCTGGTGTATTTATATAGATGACTGCTGGTTATGGATAAGAACGTTGTTCATTCTATCAATTCGTTGTAGGTGTAGGATAGCTGCGTAAATAGCTGTGTCAAATGAAAAGAAAAGTGAAGGAAAATGGTAGGCATAGAGTTAGTCTGCATTGTGTTTTCATGTAGACATTGATGGAGAGGATAAGATTTAACAAGCAGCGCGTGTTTACTTATTCATGGATAGGGTAGTTTAGGATTGCAGACTATTGTTTCTTTCCAATCCTAGGTAGGGTGTAGCTGATACTGGCATTGGACGTGATTTTTAATTACTTAAAACTATACGGTGTAGGGGAATAGAGACACGATGTATTGAAAAATCAAATGAAAGGAAATTCAGAGTTGGACGGCTGCGATAAATATCTGGATTGACATGGTTTGCCTTGTAAGTATGTATATAGTGTATGGTTTGGTAATAATATTATTTTACGAAACTTCACGGTGAAGTAACGCGCCGAAACCACTACAAACGATTTGCGTTTACTGATAAAAAAGCTAATCTTAGTGTAAAAAGGTATTCCAGACCCAATGGGAAAAGTTTCGTCGAATTCCGATCTCGTTTGAAAAAAATTCCTTTATAAAACCAGAAATGAACACGCGTTTTATTTTTTCCACGATCACCAGATAAATCAAATCAACTTGAAACCTTGAAATCCTATAATAATTTTTCAATACGAACCCAATGGCACCGGTTTCGTCGCATTCTAAGATTGTTTTCCCGGTAGGCTATTTTTACGCGCACCGCAATGCCCTGTTGAACACCAAATTTACCGGTCTCTAAAAATAACAAACTATATACCTATCCTGACTATAATCGACGATACGAACTCAACGGAATTGGTTTCATGGCCTAATTCGATCATCTGCTCAAGTTATACTCAAATATCTCTTTATTAAATTAATTACGCGCTATAGAAATTGAACGGGCGTTTGTGGCTGCCGTGGTCACATATGACATCGGTTTTCCTCGCCATTCAACACCGTACAATAATTTAACGATACGGTTCTAATGAAACTCATTTCGTCGAAAACATAGACCGTTTGCAAAGTGGCCATTTTAAAGGCCTATATTTTAAATAACGATTTTTCACAGCGACTAATATAAAATTTGATTTGGCCATAACTAACAAACTATAACCCGAAATTTGAATTTTTCTCTTTCATATGAAAATTACCATCAACATGGTTCTAGCATTTCTTGTTTCACAGAAATCCGACTTATATCGGATCCTGAATATTCAATTGAAGTTCAAAACTCCAATTTACGAACTGCAGTGCCATTTCGAGCTCGTTTTATAATTACATAAATATATAACGTTCAAACTTCGTTTTAGTAACGAATTTAAATATTAAAATCCATTAATATTCTAAATAAAATATTTAAAATAAATAAATCAAACTAAATATTTGACTGCCAAAAACACGGGTCGTTACATAAGTCCTTTTAAAATCAGTTTTGATATACAATTATGAATATATGTTTATAGTTTACTTCATGTGATAAAAATTACATTCTCTTTAAAAGGATCTTCAATGTTTAATATATTATTTTTAAAGAAGAAGCATCCTACAAGGATTACTTAACTCCATATTTCTCATAAAATTAATCTGAATATTTTACAACCTATCATGAATATATTTTTAATAACCATTAAATTCTTATCTATACAACTCTTCCAGTCTCTTTCATTAGTGCCATTAACCTAAGTCTAGAGATTAATATATATTACCTTTGTTTGATTGAAATAATTTATAATATATATGTATATGCATAATAGTTAGATAGTACTTTGAGTATCTTTTACCAAAATAGATATCATCACCAAATCATACTGCATATTATCAATACACGTCTTATTTCATATCATACAACATTATTATAAATTACAGTGCATTTCAAATTAAAATCATTCACATCATAACTTACATTTCATTTAATATATCATTTCATATTGCTTTGCATATGACATACATTTCATACTACATTATACACAAAATACTTCACACACTTCATTACATATTAACTTTGAACTCAACACATGACAAGTGTACTGTATGGGGAATTATCGTCTTAGATATATATATAGGGTTATTAATTAAACACATAACATATTTACTTTGACTTGATTGACTTGTTTTGCTTAATTGATTTGCAGGGCCGATCCTGACTACTTGGGGTCCCGAGGTGGAAAGTAAAGCAAAAAAAAAAATTGCGAATAGGCTTAAATATACCGCTATACAGTGGACTAAAGAATTATGTCAAGGCCAATAATCGAACCCAGGTTTATCACAAGATTATCAAATACCTTTACCATGCAGCCACACATGAAATTGCAACTACATATAAAACACAGGTTTATATAAACTTGTATAGTCAGCCCGAGGCCCCTCCCTGGCCCGAGACCCTAGGCCACCACCTAGGTGGCCTTGGGCTAGGGCCAGGCCTGTTGATTTGTTTGACTTGTTTGGATTGATTGATTTTTTAGACTTATTTGATCTTGTTGGATTTGATATGTATGTGTTTAAATAGGCTTGAAATATACTTATACACATGTAGGTATTAAAAAATATAACTATATTTTTCACATTTTATTACATATATCTTTTCTAGTATTAGATTATGGAGGAGCTTTATAGTTTCTAAGATTAGTTGATGTTTCAAGAAGTGTTTTTGAGTTGGCATATATTTTTGCTTTGGTTGATTTGGTTTAGATTGTTTGGATCACTTGTTTTGATTGCTTGTTAAAATTGTTTGAATTGCTTGTTTAGTTTATACAATGTTTGATTATACTACTGTTTAGTTTACTTAGTAAAATTACAATAATATAGCCTTAAGTTTAAGGGGAGTTATAAATTATTAGATTTAAGGAGAGTTATAGATATAGGGTGAGTTATAGATATAGAGAGAGTTAGATATAGAATTAGTCACTAGGATTATTCTGAGTTAGAATAGATATGCTTTTTGTTAATGATAAAGGGGGATAAATTATAAAATAGGTATAGTATAATTTAAAGGGGAGTTATAAGGAATTCACGATGAAAGAGGGAGTAATTGAAGAATCAGATTAATAAGTAATATCATGTGTGAATATTTTATAAACCAAGGTTGTCATCATCAAAAGGGGAGATTGTTAAAGAATGGAATTTTGATGGCAACAACCTTGTTTTAATCATTATCATTATTGATTATAAAATATATACTAACATCTTTATCCAGAATATATGTACATGTACATGCAAGATTTATATGCAGGTAATAGATTTTGAAGACTGTACAGTTAAGAGATTCAAGATTTCAATGGAGTATCAAGATATCAAGAGTTCAAGATTATCAAAGTAATAGAGTCTAGTTAGTATGTAAAACTCTGGCTAACACTATCAAAATTCTATTTTCGAATTATCCTTTTAAAATTGATTTCAAACTATTTTCAAATTGATTTCAAACTTCTTTCCAAATGGTTTTTAATCAAACCAACCGTTAGGGAGGTTTCCCCTATTGTAAGAGGGGCTAAATCAAATACGTCCGTCCCAATGAAATTCGGCTGAAATATCTTTGAATTGTCTGCTCCGTTTCTTCCTCCCCTAAATTCCTCTCTGCTCCGTTTCTTCCTCTACAATCAAAACTCTGAAATCAACGCGCAAAGTCCTTCTCACCGTTTTCATTTGATCGGGCTTTTACCTATTCACATGTTGCTCCTCCAAAAAATCAGATTTCCTTAACGACTCATTCAATAATCAAACCGACCGTTAGGGAGGTTTGCTTACTGTCACTTGGCCAAAATAAACTTTTGTGAAGCCAAAAAAACATGGAATATGTCTCAAACATGTCTCCTTAAATCTCTTCAATTTCATTTACTCAATTCTTACTCATCTAATTCCCTTAATTTTCTCCTCCTTTATCTCTTTAGATCTCTCTAATTTCAAATATTCTCTATCATAATATTTTTTGATTTTCAACTAAGACTAATAAAAAAATAGTTTTTGTTTAAACTATGCAATCCAATGGTCGGTTCTCCACCGTTGTGTGGTAATACTAGTTTACTTTTTTTTCAATACAAAAAAACTGATTTTTCATCAAAGTTGAGAAACTGAAAGTCGATTTTGATTCGAGGTTATCGATTGAAAGACCGTCGCTTGGGTTATCCGCAATTATCAATTTTGATCCGATGTTATCAATTTTGAATCAAAGTTGAGGAACTAAAAGCCAATTTCTTCCTAAAAGTTTCACAGTTTCTTTCCGCTGTTTAATCCCTCCAAAACTTATGCCTTCGATTCCCAAATTAGCCCTACCAACCTCATATCCCTAGGAGTCGATCTCCTACTGCTACACCTCCTCCATCGGAACCTTGATCAATGAAGGACCATCACCTGACACCTCCAACTCGACTGCATCAACAACAATCATCCTTGCCAACCACTATAACTGCCACCCCATTGGAAATTGAGCACCAAAACCCTAATTTACTAACTTGGGCCACGTGAACACTGAAGAAGACAGGAGACCGACCAAGATTTTAGTAACGTATCCTTAACATAAAAAGCCCTAGTATCCAAGGCGCTCTGGATTCAAATTGAGGTATTTGGATTTAGAATTATGTCCACCTTTTGTTAGTTTTTATTCATATTTGATGTATGTTTTAATTTTTGTTTTATGAAGTCACAAGCACATCAAAGATATTTTTATACTTCATGATGTTTTTATCAAACTAACTCTTTGAAATTATCTGAGATATGATTTTTGTGCTTGAAGTCTATTTGCACAATTATATAGCTGAAGGGTTTGGATTATTATATTTTTTCATAAGAATTTAGAAGCATAGGAAACTTATTGTGGGATAATTAGGATCCTTTGTTTATTTGAATGAGACCATTGAGATGTTATATACTGGTGGCAATATACTAGCATGTTATTAGTTTTTGAACGGTGATATATTTGAGTTGTGTTGGATGTTGCATGGTACAAATGGTTTTTTCCTCTTGTTTCTTTTTTATTTTGATGAGTTATAGCAACAATTTTTTTATTTTTGTTAAACCATGTTTTGCTTGTAGTAAGCGCCTACATTGTTAATTATAAATGATCAATATTTGCAATAAATTAGAGGTGAACTTATCGGTCACCAGAATAATCACAAAAAAATATGACTGATAATATTACCATCTAAAAACATATAATTTTATTTTTTTCAACGATGGTGTAATACAGGCAACGATCCGCTCATACCCTATCCTTTTCCACACTCTTTTTCTTCTTGGTTTGTCCTATATATACGTGCCTGTTCTCAGCACTAAGAATCATGCAACTCATCTTGAAATTTATCTGAGTGTAGAAAGAGGGAGTTAGAGTGTGTGAGTTGCTTCTTTGTTTCTTCTTCTGATAGAATGATAAAATGATAATCCATTTCACCTCAGGCTTGTTATTTAACTGCCTTTGATCTATTAGAAAATGGTGGTGGTTATTACAAAAACATTGTTTGACTGCACTTCAGTTGTTAGGTTTAGATTTTTGTTAATTGTTATGGTTAAAGTGAAAATTAATAGCTGAAAGTAAAGGGTTATGTTGAAGACTGAATTCCTAATCCTTCTCCATATGGATGCATGGAGAATAGAATATAAACAATGTTAGAGTGCAAAATAAACAACATTAAGACAAATTACTACATGAAATGAAACACTAAAATAAACACGAGGTAAAATAACAACCTTCGCTGAATGCATAATACAACATAAAATAGTACATCAAATAAAAAACATTAATTACTATTTTCTACATTCTACCTCTGAAGATGGATTCATTGTATTTGTGCAGTGTGTATGTGATAAACACGATATCATAAATTAATAGTGGTTTTTCTAAGAGATTATTTCTTTATGACTAGTTATACTGTTTAGTTGGTGTTTTTTCATGTTCACTTTCAACACTGTTTGTGTCTTTTCTTTTCTTTTGGCTCTTTACGATTTTTATTTTCGTCTATTTCTTCTGCTAGACTGCATGTTTTCTTGATTGCAAATGTTTATAAGAAACCTTGTTGTTATATGCAAATTATTGGTTTTAAATTGATTAACTTCAATCCTACTGCTATAGTTTGCTAACTTCTAGCTAAGTTTGTGTTCCTTCATTTTTCTTAGCGATACCTCCTCATCCTCTCCTGTTGCTGTGTTCTTTTAGTTTGCAGGTTTTGTTGGTTATATACTTTTGTAGCATGATATATAAAAACATCACTGATTTACTTTTTTTATGTCATAGCATGAGAGCAGAGAATTATGTTACTACCCAGGTAGCGATTAACTGAAAATAATATTGTTTTTCCTCCAATTTTATTTTATGACAAACATAACACTTTTTGTTTTGTGCTAAGAATGATCTATGAAGATTTAATGATAAGACATTTCATTTATTAGAAAATTGATTATTAATGCACATTCGTCAATTCACTTAAATAAATTGTAATCATAGAGAAGTACCTTTCATACACCTTGGTCAAAAGATTATATTTTCTTTATAAGATATCATCTAAATAATGGTTGTATTGCAGGCTAGAATTTGAAATGAATAGCAATATTCATCAAAGCATCATATCATCTACTTTGAACAAGAATAAGCACCATTTTAGCCATCTTTATTGGAAGCTAAAAGCCGCATGCAATCAAATTGTATGTGAGAGTTGTAAATTGGAGATATTAGCAACTAAATGGAGATGAATGCGTAAACTCAGAAGAGCTACTTAACGCATTGATAGATATAAAATTTCTTAGCTATTCATGGATTACTAAAGCAGCAACAAGGTCTGCAATTCAAATTATGAGAGTACAGTATGAACTATAAAGATGGAGAATAGAAAATTGGCTTATAAATAACAGTTGTGGATTGTTTGCGTATGAATCAATTCCGAAGTGATGTAAATAGTGAGTGGTTAGTTTATGAATGCCAATTCTGAAGGATGCAAGGATTTGGTCTTTTTCGTGGTATTCCTGCAACATCTAAGAATATCCAAGAATGGAATAAATGTTGGTGTCATATGACCATAAGTTCTGTCGCATTTCAAATAGCTCACTGATAATGTTTGCAATATATTGAAATTGAGTTTGTATCAAACTATATTGTTATTTTCATAAACACACTATTGTAGCTCTATTTTCTGTATTTCATTATTATATAGTTAATTATATAATGTTGAATGTCTCAATTCACTCAACTCATATTGAAGCGACCCGTTTCTTCCCCGGTCTCCGAAGAGATGAGAAAGGACGAATTACTGTGAGGACAAGACAAAACAGAACGCAGACGGAAGAACATTTCATTGTTATTACAACAATTCCATTTATAATTATATATAATTAATTATATTCTAACGACGGCGTATATAATATATACGTTCTAATTATATTCAAAACAAATTTTCTCATCGATATTATTTAAAATAATCTATTTTAAATGTTTAAAATTCATTAAAATTGCCAAAATAAAAATTTTAAACTGGCTCAGAATTTCCGGGTTATTACAATCTCCCCCATTGAAAACTTTTCATCCCCGAAAAGGAACAAAGTCGAAAGTGGTTTGATTAATCAACTCTACGTTCGATCTGGCTTCCATTCTCCAACTTTTCAGTTTCTGAGAATTTTCAAATTTTCAAAAATTTGGCTAACACCCTAAATTTTCGAAAAATTTCGCCATAACCTCCCCTGCACCGGGAGCCACGGGAAAATCCCGAAATTGCCATATAGGCCTTCTGATCTCAAAAAGAAAAAGAAAAAGCCAAGCGGCTAGCCAATAGGCTCATAAAATCATCATCACCCAAACAAAACAGTAAATTATGTAGTAAACATGTACCTATTTGTCGGGCAAACAAATTTTATTCTCTGCTCTAGCCTCCTTGCTATGACCTGTTCAATGTAAGTATATGCATATGCAAGCAAATGCGACCAATTTTCAATACAATTCAATATTTGATATAATTAGGCATAATGGTTCAAAATCATCAAACAAATAAACAAACAACACAAACATCAATCAATTAGTGAATTAACGTTTCAAATTCATAAATTTTGATATATATACAGAAATCATGTTTTTGATGCCAATTCACAACAATGTGTTCTAGCTATATAAGTTTTGGTTCTCACACCAGTCTAATGGAAATATATAGATATCACACCTTCGAAACACGAACATAAATACTGATGATGTCATGACAATCATCAGTGCCATCTCTGGGCGACTAGAATGTGATTCTATATCTATCCAGTATATTAAAACTTCGAATATACGTTCACGACGCGTATATGCAAAATCTTTATATATTGGAATGTCCATATTCAAAATAAATAAATAATCAAATACATTTAAAACGATTTAAATTTCAAAACAATATTATTTTCATTGAAAAATATACTCTTCACACTCGTTCTAGGATACTACTGTTCCTATCTCTAACGAGTCATTCTAATTGGATTTACTAATCCAATATCTGATGAATTCTTTCGTATGGTTCTAATGTGTCTTGTTCTCGAGCTCTGTAAACCAAAGCTCTGATACCAAATGAAGCGACCCGTTTCTTCCCCGGTCTCCGAAGAGATGAGAAAGGACGAATTACTGTGAGGACAAGACAAAACAGAACGCAGACGGAAGAACATTTCATTGTTATTACAACAATTCCATTTATAATTATATATAATTAATTATATTCTAACGACGGCGTATATAATATATACGTTCTAATTATATTCAAAACAAATTTTCTCATCGATATTATTTAAAATAATCTATTTTAAATGTTCAAAATTCATTAAAATTGCCAAAATAAAAATTTTAAACTGGCTCAGAATTTCCGGGTTATTACACATATGCTAAAATTGCACTTTGGATGATATTTTAATTCGTAGTGACATCTTATTTTGATATTATTATTTTTACAAACGACGAACGTGTGCGCGCGCGCACATACACACACACACACACATATATATATATACATATATACACACACACTTATATTACATATATATAATTGATTATAAACTTCGTTTTTAAAAACTAATTAGAAAATGCATTTCAGTCGTTAATATTGTTTGTGAAAGAATTTTCTGTCTTTAATTAGAAAATGCAACGAAGTAGTTAGTGATGCATGCCAACAAAATGAAATTATTTGTGTTTTGAGGTAAAAATATATATGTAATTAATTATTTATTGTTAATGTATGAAATAATAATGTTTTATAATACAAATATATTATGATAATGAAAATTAATGATATAACTATCAAAGCATGAATTACCAATTTGTAACGTCCCGGTTTCTGGACCAATTTTATAATATATATATATATATTATATATATAAGATTGTACTGATAATTTAATTAAATAAATAGGATTTATATATATTTTGGGAAAATATCAAGGAATTCTAATTTAATATAATTGTTGATGGTTTAAACATTCATTAAACATTGTATATGGGTGTATAAAATAGGAATTTGATGTTTTATCATTTTGTTGTTTTTTAAATTTGTATAAAACTCATGTGAATGTAGAATTTACATAAGCCAATACTCGATTACATCATGTAAAAAGGTAACAAATATATTGTTCATTAATGCAATACATTCACTAAATTGATAAGCTTAATAAGATCAACTTTCATTTGATTACACTTTGCTTTTGAACTCATAAAGATATTAAGTTATCGAAAGTAACAAATGAATATACTAAATAAGATATCATTCCCACTTCACATATATGCATTTGAAACTATATCAAAAAGGACGTGCCTTAAAATAGATAAGATTGAAAACTTAAGGCTACCAAATCACATGTGCAATATTTTGTAAGTAAAAATGATAAGAGAGGGGGATCTTGTTTGTTAAAAGAGACTAATTTGGCTTGGTGTTATGTTTGAAAACATTTAAAACATAAGTGTATGTTGTACGAGCTAGGATCTTGGGCATTTAACAAGTGATATGCTAACTTAATTGGTGAATATATTTATGACATACCTATGCACATGTTTGTGCAGCTTAAAAACCTTACATGGCCGAATGGTATAGGAACAAAAGTTTCAATTTGCACATCACATTTCACTCCACATTTTTCAGCATATAAAGCCTATACTATCAACTACAAGCCTAGATCCTAATACACACATTAGCACATGGATGTGTACAAAAGCATGTTTCAAATCCACAGCTAGCTGAGCACTACAAATAGACTGGGAAAGAATTGGATGTGAATGATCTTGCACCATACTTCCTTTTAATCAATACTTGTAGACAGCTACAAACATCACCTCATTTATATACTGCTGCATATATACTTCCTGTCACCATTTTAAACCAGTCTATAAAGCCTAGTTAACCCATTAATATATGATTGTACACCCATGTGTGCATCAATTCATAACTGCTACATAAGCATCATAAGGCCAGCATACACACCCTAGTATTTACCCTACACATGGCCTTAATCAAAACTTCATTTCAATCACACATCATCTCATATATTATCTGAAACCATACCCTGCATGACCCAAGAACCTCCCTGACTTAAGCCTACCCTTTTGCATGTATAAATACACATGAAAACCAAAAACGTACCCACACACAAAATCATTGGAAACAAGTAAATAGAGCATAGAAACATGGAAAGCAATGGAAGTAAAACTCTGTGTAAAACAGAAAGCACAATCTGGAAACAATGGTAGTGAGCTATCTTAGTGAGTAAACTCAAACCCTTTTCGTTAAAAATCTATTTTAGATTGCATCTAATCATATTCATACATATGTTGGCATAAAGTTACTACTGAATATACAATGTCTTATAGACATGATTATTCATGTTGTTTGAATCATTGAAAACTAATATACAGAGAACAAAAATCTGGGTATTGAATAGTAAGCAGTAGTGAACATATGTTATGTGAGTAAACACCTCACTACTGGTTTATGTTTAACTATAATAGGATTTAAACTATATATTGTTGAGGTATGAATATCCATCATCTATGGTGCAAGTCTTGATGTTTAAACTCTAGAAATAGTTAGATTAAGCCTCGAATGGTTGAACACACCTGAGAAACAGAAATGCAAAGCAAGAGTGAACTAAAATAGAGAGGGAACAGCCAAATCTCTTTGCTGTCAAATATAAACTGAAGTAGATCCAAACCATAGGAGTGTTGATAGATATACACATCAAACATTTCAGTCATTTAAAGGTTTAATCTCGGAAATAATTAAACTAGGACCAAAGATCTTGGGAAAAACCTGAGAAAGAGAGAAAAACAAAAGACAGTAATCATTTAATTGTCTGTAAACACCTTAAGCATCTTTAGTACTTTATATAAATCTTTTAATGGACTCAAACTATATGTTTGTAACTATGTCAATATTAGATAGGATTCGAATATTGTTATTTAGAAATTTGAACTCTGGAGTAGTAGTTTAAAAACCTGAGAAAGAAATTATTAAAAGACAATTTAGCATAAAAATATTAGTAAGTAAACTCTAATATCTTCTTCCTTCAAAATTTATTCTAGTGTTAGATATAGTTTTGGCCTGTGAGTGTATGTGTTCCTTGGCTCCTGCTGAGTGTATAACGTCTTTTATATGAAGATCATACATGGGTAATCAATGAAAGGAAATTAAACTTGTCTGTGTGTTAACAGTAGGAACAAATACATCACTCTATTATTCCAAAAAATAATAACATCAATTTTAGTTATTTTAGGAATGGATTCCAACATGAAAGTAGCATGTTTATGTTTCGTATACACTATAAAATTTGTTTCAACTCAAGCGACAGTATATCTCACTTAAAATTTGCGAATGACAGTAAAGAAGTAAAAATACTCCAATTTTCGATATTCGCTATATATAAATCCAGATATATGGATGTATTAGTATTATGAAAACATGATTTTTGATAATAAAATCTTGAATTTTAATGGTCTGGATAGTTTGAATTTCCGAGTTGATCAATATTAGTACTTTGATCAAATTACGGCAGAGGAGGAGGTTGTAGGTCATGGTGCCGGAGTCAAAGGAGCGGAGTGGATTAGTGTTAATAGGAAAAATACAATTATATTTTTTCAATGGGTAGTTTGTGGTTGATCGAAATAGGAAGGATTTGCTATTTTGGGTAGATTAGTTTTATTGGCGAACTGCACCTTCTACACGGCAAGCTAGGGTTGCGCACGTAGTGGGTTCGGAAGGGGGAAGTGTCATCTTCAAATGCCTGAATTACGGTGGCGACTGGTCTTGGGTGGCGGTGGTGCTAGGTGATTAAGTGAAGTTGACTTTTTGGTGGGACTCCAGTTGAACACGAAAATTTGATACAGCAGAGAATGGAGGATTTCGATGGTATAGAGGATATCATGGCAGAATTTGGAAGTTGCGGTGACGGCAATGGAGGTGAGGTAACCACTATAGTGGTGGTTCACGTATACTGTGCACGGGTGCATAGAAATGGTGGAAGGCAAGGACCGCAAGTAAGAGAAACGAAAAGAATGGGTAAGGAAAAGTTGTGGAAAAGTATACAGATCCATGTTGCCACGAACGTGTTTAGCAAGGATCGATTAAGTTTTTATTGTTGTTGTCGGATAAATGGATTTTCTTGGTTTCGATCATGTGGAGGAAGCAAGCGAAGGTAAGAAAGAAAGAACGGGCCTGGAGATAAAAGGAAAGGGCAGGTGTTGTGAAATCAGTTGATATGTGTTATTGGGCCTTCGGGCCGGATAATAATTTAAGCTTAAATATATTGTTTTATTATTATTATTGTTATTGTTATTGTTTTCCCTTTTTAATTTAAACATTTCTTATTTATATAATTTTAAGAAAGGGGGGAATTCACTTAACTACATTGTTGGAATAACAAATCAAATTTTGGTAGATGAAAATTAGACCGACATGGGTCGAGAATATTCATGTTATCTTACCGAATCAATTATGAATAAAAATTTACTTTTTAGTAAATGATAAGTATATTTATGTAAATAAATAAAAGAGATGATCGGGAAACAATTTCGTAATTACAGAAATAGTCTTCGCCGCGAAAACCCAAGTTCGTATCTCCAATATTTATAAAATCTCTTGGAATGAAATAAAAGTTGAATCAAAAAGTTAATTTATTTCAAAGGAATATGGAATAATTGGGTACGAAATTAACAGTTACCAAGATCTCGTATTCCAAACTGTTATCAGTTTGGAATTTTAACTTCAAATCATCATTGACTATTATTGTTGTATTGAATGATTGTGTTTAATTATCTATTATGAGGTGAAGTGATAAATTGAATCTAAATTAGTTAAAAATAAAACGTCGATATGCTTTATTTGGTTTTAAATCATCTTGTGTGGATTACTGTTTTGAAATCAGGAATTAGATTTATATTAGCTAATTAATCTAAATGGACAAGTTGTGAAAATTACATGTGATATAGAATAATTTGAATAAACAACTTCACTCGTCTTATTGTTTAAATTTAATAGTAAAAACACCAACAATCAAATAATATTCCATATGTGTTAGTTCGAACAGACCGGGCTAGGAACTGGACCTAAAACCACTTCGAACTAACCTGACGCAAACTAACCCATGGGATACTTATATAAATGAATTTGAAGACCGTAGATCTTCAGAAGCGAAAAGAATTACTTGTTTAAATTCTCTGGTGGCCGCTAGAGTTATTATAACTTGAAAATTCTTTCGTGATTGAAATATTTGGGTTTGCAAGGACTATTCGCTATTGATCCATGGGGTGATTCCTATATTGGATGCAATAGGAAAATCCCTTCGGTTCATCCTATTCCTGGATGACTTGTATGGACGGATGTCTGATAGAGTATTTCCAAAGGAGTAACATACGTTTATTTCCTCAAATGTACCATGGTTTGAGGCGGAGAAGGGCACTTCTCTTAGCTAACAACTAGAGTATTTTTGTGGACGTCAATTTGTGGTTTCAGCAGATCTGGAGGTGTGACATTCAAAGTAAATGGTGACCAGATGTTCTAAAGGTGAATTCTAACCTCAAACCTCACAACCGGGAAATGAAAAAAATCGGGCAGGCAGCATGGCTATGTGGGTCGCTCCCATTAGGGTGTATAATCACCTATCTAGCGAAATTCCATTTCCTTCTTTATTCTATTCGATGTTGTCCCTTTTCGGGAAAAGATTGTTGATTCCAACTGTTGGTGATATACATTCGATACACTCAAGCGAAATGAGTGGTCGGTCATGTGTGGGCCGGGTTGCAAGACGTTATTGTTGAACCCAGTGTATTCCTCTCTAGAGAAACACTATCGGCGGGTGGTTCCATACCTTGTCATAGTCGGAATCCAATCTCCAATAAGTGCCCGCGGTTTTGATTGTATACTATACATGTGGAGCGTGAGATGCAAGCGTTCCGCTAGATTGTTATTTATTTGTATTTAGATGCTTTTATAATATCAGATGATATATATGATTTCAAAAATGTTTTGGGTTATCGTAAGGTAAAAACCATCCGTATTTATGTATGGATCGGTCTTACGATTATCTTTTATTTAAAAAGAATTTTTGAACATTAAAATAAATCTATCTTAAAATCGTTTACTCACACCAGTTTCATGACTGACCTAGAGTTTATTTTTCTGTGTTTTCCTTAAACTCTTGGGTGCCCAAAATTTGTATGGGCAATCAAGTGGTTTCCGGATTTTACAGATGCACTTAGTGTAGCTTGGAGAAGAAGGCTTCAACATTAGATATAAAAAGTTTATTTCTGCTATGTTGTATATGAGTTGTACCCTGATGATGTATGTAAGTAAATACATTTTTATATTTCAAAAGATGTTATATAATATATTTTATTCACTTTCGCTGTGAGATTCGTTATACTCTGATTATGTTGTGTTCAGTTCTTCTTTTTCTTCTATTCTAACTTTCTTTCTTCTTATTTCTCACCCTCTAACTTCTTTTCTATTAATGATCTGTTAATTTTTGGTGTTTGATTTGTTGATACGTAATACAAGATACGTATTAGTATCGATAATCAGGATCGGAACTTTTCGGGTCGTTACAGTTGGTGTTAGAGCAATGGTTTAGTAATAACCTTCGCTCTGTGGAGTAACTCAATAGAGATGGGGCTAGTAATACCCTAGATTGTGTTTGAGTGTGTATATATGAGCGCGTATTTGTTAATTGATATAAAAACCGTTTTATATTGTGTTGATTAGTTTATCGAGTGATTTATGAGTTCTGATCGATACGGTAGTTAAAACTGTATCGATACGTGTTTCTAAACTCTTGAATAGAGTAATTCGAACAATATTATTTTTAAAAACTGGGTAAATGAAATAATTTTATCCACAATTATATTTTGAAATAAAAGAATAATTTTCTGGAAGTTATTATTATATATGAAGGTGTTGACTGTTATTATAATGAAATCAGATTATAAAATTTGAAATGGTTATATGATGAACCAAATTGAATTTGTATAGAAAATAAAATATACAAATAAGATAGGCTAGAAAAGTATTAGAGAAAACAAAATGCTTGGATCAATTCAAAGGTTTTGGATTTAAATTAGAATAGAGAATAAGTTATTTCAGTCTATTTTGAAATAATATTGGGAGCTAGGATTGGAAAATTCAACTGGAATAAGATTAAAATAATTAAGTTGAGTTAAATAGAATTAAACTGGATTTGAGTTTAAAAGGAGAATTTGAAGCAGAGAAAAATGTTTGAACAAGTTTGATTCAAATTAATGGTGTAGATAAGATTTGGAAAAAAATTCCAAATATAATCAAGGATATTTTAAGTAGAAAATAGGATAATTTTGGTTGATAAGGAATAAAGATATGGAGTTAAGAAATAGGAACATAACTGGAGATTGGTTAAGTTAATTGATTTTCTGAGTACTGATCTGATGTTGATTTCAGTCTTCGGGGTTGATATTTAGATAATTATTTTCTTACCAATTTACCGTCAAGAACTAAAGTGTAATAGTTATGCGTGAATATGAAGTGAAAATAATTTCCAATGGTAATAAATGATATTTCTGGTTATGGAAATGACCGTGATAAATAAAAAAATTATTGATATGCTAATTGAACTGTTTGATTGCAGTAAGATATTTTGGGTAGGTAACCTGTGCATTCTGGATGCCTTGATAGCTGTGATTGTTTTGGAATGACCAATGTGTGTGTTGATATGAGTCTGTGATTTTAATTATAACTATAATCTCCTCGTTACTCGTCAATTTCAGAGACAAAATTTTTCTAAGGGGGGTAGATTGTAACGTCCCAGTTTCTGGACCAATTTTATAATATATGTTGTGTAAGATTATACAGATAATTTAATTAAATAAATAGGATTTATATATTTTTTGGGAAAATATTGGGGAAATTCTAATTTAATATAATTGTTGATGGTTTAAAAATTCATTAAACATTGTATATGGGTGTACAAAATAGGAAATTGATGTTTTGTAATTTTGTTGTATTTTAAATTTGTTTAAAACTCGTGTGAATGTAGAATTTACATAAGCCAATATTCGATTACATCATGTAAAAAGGTAATAAATATATTGTTCATTAATGCAATATGTTCACTAAATTTATAAGCTTAATAAGATTAACTTTCATTTGATTACACTTTGCTTTTGAACTCATAAAGATATTAAGTTATCTAAAGTAACAAATGAATATACTAAATAAGATATCATTCCCACTTCACATATATGCATTTGAATCTACAGCAAAGAGGGTGTGCCTTAAAATATAAAAGATTGAAAACTTAAGGCTGCCAAATCACATATGAAATATTTTGTAATTAAAAATGATAAGAGAGGGGGATCTTGGTTGTTAAAAGAGACTGATTTGGCTTGGTGTTATGTCTGAAAACATTTAAAACATAAGTGTATGTTGTACGAGCTAGGATCTTGGGCATTTAATGAGTGATATGCTAACTTAATTGGTGAATATATTTAGGACATACCTATGCACATGTTTGTGCAGCTTAAAAACCTTACATGGCCGAATGGTATAGGAACAAAAGTTTCAATTTGCACATCACATTTCACTCCACATTTTTCTGCATATAAAGCCTATACTATCAACTACAAGCCTAGATCCTAATACACACATTAGCACATGGCTGTGTACAAAAGCATGTTTCAAATTCACAACTAGCTATGCACCACAAATAGACTGGGAAAGAATTGGATGTGAATGATCTTGCACCATACTTCCTTTCAATCAATACTTGTAGACAACTACAAACATCACCTCATTTATATACTGCTGCACATGTACTTCATGTCACCATTTTAAACCAGTCTATAAAACCTAGTTAACCCATTAATATATGATTGTACACACATGTGCGCATCAATTCATAGTTGCTACATAAGCACCATAAGGCCAGCATACACATCCTAGTATCTACCCTACACAAGGCCTTAATCAAAACTTCATTTCAATCACGCATCATCTCATATATTGTCTAAAACCATATCCCGCATGATCCAAGAACCTCCTTGACTTAAGCCTACCCTTTTGCATGTATAAATACACATGAATACCAAAAACATACCCACACACAAACTCATTGGAAACAAATAAACAAAGCATAGAAACCTGGAAAGCAATGGAAGTAAAACTCTGTGCAAAACAGAAAGCACAACCTGGAAACAAAGGTAGTGAGCTATCTTGGTGAGTAAACTCAAACCCTTTTCATTAAAAATCTATTTTAGATTGCGTATGAATCATATTCATACATATGTTGTCATGAAGTTACTACTGAATATACAATGTCTTATAGACATGATTATTCATGATGTTTGAATCATTGAAAACCAATATACAGAGAACAAAAATCTGGGTATTGAATAGTAAGCAGTAGTGAACATATGTTATGTGAGTAAACACCTCACTACTGGTTTATATTTAACTATAATAGGATTTAAACTATATATGTGTTGAGATATGAATATCCATTATCTATGGTACAATTCTTGATTTAAATCTCTGGAAATAGTTAGATTAAGCCTCGAATGTTTGAACACACCTGAGAAACAGAAATGCAAAACAAGAGTGAACTAAAATAGAGAGGGAACAACCAAATCTCTTTGCTGTCAAATATAAACTGAAGTAGATCCAAACCATAGGAGTGTTGTTAGATATACACATCAAACATTTCAGTCATTTAAAGGTTTAATCTCAGAAATAATTAAACTAGGACCAAAGAGCTTGGGAAAAACCTGAGAAAGAGAGAAACAAAAGACAATAATCATATAATTTTCTGTAAACACCTTAAGCATCTTTAGTATTTTATATAAATCTTTAAGTGGACACAAGCTATATGTTGTAACTATGTCAATATTAGATAGGATTCGAATATTATTATTTAGAAATTTGAACTCTGGAGTAGTAGTTTAAAAACCTGAGAAATTAAAAGACAATTTAGCATAAAAATATTAGTAAGTAAACTCTAACATCTTCTTCCTTCAAAATTTATTCTAGTGTTAGATATAGTTTTGGCCTGTGAGTGTATGTGCTCCTTGGCTCTTGCTGAGTGTATAACATCTTTTATATGAGGATCATACATGGGTAATCAACGAAAGGAAATTAAACTTGTCTGTGTAATAATAGTAGG
The DNA here is from genome assembly GCA_030737875.1 of Allium sativum. NCBI lineage: Eukaryota > Viridiplantae > Streptophyta > Magnoliopsida > Asparagales > Amaryllidaceae > Allium > Allium sativum. Next base: position 381,802,270 of record CM060920.1, read on the forward strand.
AACAAATACATCACTCCATTATTCCAAAAACTAATAACATCAATTTTAGTTATTTCAGGAACAGATTCTAACATGAAAGTAGCTTGTTTATGTTTTGTATGCACTATAAAATTTGTTTCAACTCAAGCGACAGTATATCTCACTTGAAATTTGCGAATGGCAATAAAGAAGTAAAATTACTCCAATTTTTGAACTTTGCTATATATAAATCCAGATGCATGGATGGATTAGTATTAAGAAAACATGATTTTTGATAATAAAATCTTGAATTTTAATGGTCTGGATAGTTTGAATTTCTGAGTTGATCAATATTAGTACTTTGATCAAATTACGGCAGAGGAGGAGGTTGTAGGTCATGGCGCCGAAGTCAAAGGAGCGGAGTGGATCAGAGTTAATAGGAAAAATACAATTATATTTTTTCAATGGGTAGTTCATGGAATTTTGATCGAAATAGGAAGGATTTGCTATTTTGGGTAGATTAGTTGTATTGGCGAACTGCACCTTCTACACGGCAAGCTAGGGTGCACGTAGTGGTTCGGAAGGGGGAAGTGTCGGCTTCAAATGCCTGGAGTACGGTGGCGACTGGTCTTTGGTGGCGGTGGTGCTAGGTGATTAAGCGAAGTTGACTTTTTGGTGGGACTCTAGTTGAACACAAAAATTTGATACAGTAGGGAATTGAGGATTTCGATGGTATAGATGATATCGTGGCAGGATTTGGAAGTTGCGATGATGGCAATGGAGGTGAGGTAACCACTATAGTGGTGGTGCACGTATACTGTGCACGGGTGCACAGAAATGGTGGAAGGCAAGGACCGCAAGTAAGAGAAACGAAAAGAATGGGCACGGAAAAGTTGTGGAAAAGTATACAGGTCCATGCTGCCACGAACGTGTTTGGCAAGGATTGATTAAGTTTTTTTTGTTGCCAGACACATGGATTTTCTTGGTTTTGATCATGTGGAGGAAGCAAGCGAAGGTAAGAAAGAAAGAACGGGCCTGGAGATAAAAGGAAAGGGCAGGTGTTGTGAAATCGGCTGATATGCGTTATTGGGCCTTCGGGCCGGATAATAATTTAAGCTTAAATATATTGTTTTTTTTTATTATTATTGTTATTGTTTTCCCTTTTTAATTTAAACATTTCTTATTTACATAATTTTAAGAAAGGGGGGAATTCACTTAACTACATTAATATAAATGGACAAGTTGTGAAAATTACATGTGATATAGAATAATTTGATTAAATTTCTTTACTCGTCTTATTGTTTAAATTTAACAGTAAAAACACTGACTATCAAATAATATTCCATACATGTTAGTTCGAAGAGACTGGGCTGGGAATTGGACCCAAAACCACTTCGAACTAACCTGACGCAAACTAACCTGCATGATACTTATATAAATGAATTTGAAGACTGTAGATCTTCATAAGCGAAAAGAATTACTTGTTTAAATTCTCTGGTGGCCGCCAGAGTTATTTTAACTTGAAAATTCTTTTGTGATTGAAATCTTCGGGTTTGCAAGGATTATTCGCTATTGATCATAGGGTGATTCCTATATTAGATGCAATAGAAAAATGCCTTCGGTTCATCCTGTTCCTAAATGATATGGACGGATGTCTGACAGAGTATTTCCAAAGGGGTCATGTACGTTGATTTCTTCAAACGTTCCATAGTTTGAGGCGGAGAAGGGCACTTCTCTTAGTTAACAACTAGAGTATTTTTGTGGACGTCAATTAGTGGTTTCGGCGGATCTGCCGATGTCACATTCAAAGTAAATGGTGACCAGATGTTCTAAAGGTGAATTCTAACCTCAAAACTCACAACCGGGAAATGAAAAAAATCGGGTAGGCAGCATGGCTATGTGGGTCGCTCCCATTAGGTGTATAATCACCTATCTAGCGAAATTCCATTTCCTTCTTTATTCTATTCGATGCTTTCCATTTTTGGGAAACGGTTGTTGATCCCAACCGTTGGTGATGTACATTCGATACACTCAAGCGAAATGAGTGGTCGGTCATGTGTGGGCCAGGTTGCTAGACGTTCTTGTTGAACCCAGTGTATTCCCCTCTAGAGAAACACTATTGGTAGGTGGTTCCATACCTTGTCATAGTCGGAATCCAATCTCCAATAAGCGCCCGCAGTTTTGGTTGTATACTATACATGTGGAGCGTGAGATGCAAGCGTTCCGCTAGATTGTTATTTATTTGTATTTAGACACTTTTATAATATCAGATGATATATATGATTTCAAAAAATGTTTTGGGTTATCATAAGGTAAAAACCATCCGTATTTATGTGTGGATCGGTCTTACGATTATCTTTTATTTCAAAAGAATTTTTGAACGTTAAAATAAATCTATCATAAAATCGTTTACTCACACCAGTTTCATGACTGACCCAGAGTTTATTTTTTTGTGTTTTCCCTAAACTCTTGGATGCCCAAAATTTATACGGGCAGTCAAGTGGTTTCAGGATTTTACAGATGCACTTGGAGTAGCTTGGAGTAGAAGGCTTCAACATTAGATATAAAAAGTTTATTTCCGCTGTGTTGTATACGAGTTGTACCCTGATGACGTATGTAAGTAAATACATTTTTGTATTTCAAAAGATGTTATATAATATAGTTTATTCACTTCCGCTGTGAGATTCGTTATACTCTGATTATGTTGTGTTCAGTTCTTTTTTTTCTTCTATTCTAACTTTCTTTCTTCCTATTTCTCACCCTCCAACTTCTTTCTATTAATGATCTGTTAATTTCTGGTGTTTGATTTGTCGATATGTAATACAAGATATGTATTAGTATCGATAACCAGGATCAAAACTTTTCGGGTCATTACAAGTTTTAATGAAACAGCAGAGAAAATCATAGGTTGCAGTGTTGACGATCTTTGAAGGATTAAGAATGAAGAAGGTGAGGATATATATAAATAAAAACTGAAGGTGTATCTAAGGATACCTCATCTTTTCAAGGTTGGTGTTGTCCAAATTGACTACACGAATGAGAAAAAAATAAAAGATTACTGCTATGTCTTAGTTGATTGTTGGTTATTCGGTTGAATCAGATTTTTTGTTGGAGGAAATATCAACGATGATAGATTTAGTTTAGTTTATTTATTTCAGCAATGTTAGTTTAATCATCTCAGCAAATTTAGTTTTTGAAAATAACAATGAGTCCTTTTAGATATTTATTTAAGTAACGTAGTTCATTAATATATGATTTATTTATTACACTTATGATTGCATTATTTATCTTCTTTAATCGAATGTTCACAAATATAACGATATTTTAAGTTAACGTTTGTTTAATTTGTTATTTCATTTTATGAACTTGTTAATGATTTAGAATATATTATATTAAATAAAAGAATTTACATGTTTGCACTCATTTTTATTTTATTTTTAAATAACACACTGAATCTTTCAATAATTTCTTATTTAACAAAAATAGTTAGTAAAAAAAATCTTTGATATCACACAACTTAATGGTCAGTTTTCCCATTGTTGCGCGGTAATACTAGTTATCCAAGGATTTCAAACTCATGATTTCAAATATATATTTCCTAATTTATAAGTATTCTTATTTTTATAGTTTTATATATATATATATTAAATCGTTCATATAAATATAATACTAAGTTTATATTTGATTATAATTTCAAATACTCTTATTCAAACTCTAAGATTTCACAAACTCCTTATGTTTATATAGTTTATAAATATCTCTTTATAAATTCATATATATATATATATAATTATGTTGTTTAGTTTTTTTATATCACTTATATATAAAGTTTTTAATCATATGTTTAAATAATATTTTCTTATGTTTTTATACTTGAAAAATAATGTTTTAACAACTAGTTTTGTTTCAGGAATTTCCAGAATATATATTGGTTTAAATACTTTAAAAATATTTTAAAATTCAAAAATATAGTATATATGTCGACATATAGCTATCATATTTTTTAAATTTGAAAGGAATTGTCTTTTCATATTTTGAAACGCTTCAAAAACGTTGCAACCTTCCAAACTCTCTAAATAGGAGTTAATTTCGAATTTTTTATCACTTTTTCATCTTCTTCTTCATCCCTTCTCTTACCACCATTATTATACTTTAATTTCTTGATTTCTACACTTATACTTTGTCGATTTCAACACAAATTATATCAATCTTCTTATTTTTTTTAATCTCTATCAAATACTCTCTGATCGGAAGTGCTATTCAAGAGGTCTAGGGATATTGTAATCATTTAGGAATTGTTCGGGAAAGGTTATGTTCCTTGTAGCCTGTAAATCAAGGAAAGAGAGCGGTGTTAACCTTGTAGCCATAAAATCAAGGGTGGTGGAATCGGTGTTAACCATGTAGCTGTGAAATCAAGGGTGTTGTAAGATTAATACTTGTATTAATAAAACTCTACGCAATCTAGCGTTGCATGGTACTGGACGTAGGAGTAATCCAAACCAGTATAAAATACAGTGTGTTCTTTCCTTTTCTTCATTTTATCTGTGTCTATGAATATTTCTGTGTTTGTGATAATCATTGTGTAATTCATGTAGTAATTCAAGTTAGTTAAAGATTTCTATAAATTTCCTATAAACACTATTCATCCCCATATAGTGTTAATTTTGCCTTAAGATCTTTATTCTGCATCGTTAGCACTAAGTTCGCAAATTGGGAAGGGAACAAGCAACACTCCCACAAAAATGAGATAGAGTTCGACTGAACTATTATGAAACTGTAATTAGGCGCTACGATGGTTCCTTAGTATGCACGAGGATAGAAATGTGATACTGCATTGGCGATTGGTCTTAGCATGGTGTTGAGTTATGGGTACTAGCAGGGATAGTATCTTGGACCAACGGGGGACTGTGGTAATTTATATCTATATAGTTACTATCTATTTTGGGTAGGGATGTATCGTACGCGTACGTGGAGTTGAGACAACAAACAAATAAATAAAATGATACAGTGTGTGATAGAACGCTACTATACAGGCTTATAGCATTGGAGCTAGCTAAATTACTTGACTATAAAATTTCCTATTCCAAGACACTCCACGCAGGTAGGCAGGAATTACATATCATGATAACATAACACTCATCTTACATTTACAACAAGAAGATATCACCCACTTGCGCAAATTGCATTGCACAGAGCTCAAAGCTTCACTTTTCTTGAGCTACGAAACAAATTGACCCAGCACTGCCAGTGGTTGATGGTTGAGTAGATGGGTGTAGAAAATGGGTGATAACAATTATAACATTCTTTTAGCATTCGAGATTTCGAGGACAAAATCCTTTAAGGATGAGAGAATATAACACCCCGAGTTTTAAGAAAACAATAATTAAATGTAAAAGATTAATGAACTAAATATTAATCAGAATAATATTCAGAATTGGACAATGTGCTAGCACCATTGGGTCCTTTGTAATTTTTTGATCAAAACGGACACTTGATTTGTTAAAATCTGAGTTAGAATAAATTAGTTATGAAATAAGAAGAATTCAGAAAATTAAAATAAATATACGTATGGAATAAATGGTCACTGGGCAACCCAACCACCTTGGGTCAACACCTTCGTCCACCCATGCCAAGTTGTGTTGAACCACGTAGGCGGAGGGGTCGATCCAGGTCGAGAATTTCGCGTGCCTTGGGCCTGCGTTCCAAGCAACGAACATTTACTATTTTTCCTTCATTATTTTTTCGAGTTATCTGAGTTTTATTGGCCTATTTTTATCTAAAAGTAGACGTGGCGCTTTCTTATTTCAGTTGGACCAGATCTAATCTTAAATTTGAACAGTTAAGAGCATCTTGTAACCCTATAAATAGACTAGTAGAGCCTCACTTATTTCTATGCATCCATTCTTTCTCTTTTCTCCTTACGGGGCCATATAATTTTGTAGTGTTTAAAAAAACCTTTGGCGTTTTTACTTTGGTAGTGTTTAAAAAACGCTAGTAAAACTTTTTGTAGCATTTATTGAATGCTACTACAGGTCCCGCAACTAAAAGTTTGAATTTTTTTTGTTGCGTTCCAATAAATGACACCATATGGTTAGCGTAGTTGCGTTTTCCAAACACTACTAAAGGTCTGTATGTAGATCACTTTTTTTTTTGCAGCATTTATTTTTTTGCAACTAAAAACTTTTCGTTGCAATTATTTTATCCACTATATATTTAAGGGGTATTTTTGCTTTTGTTTAGTAGCATTTCTAAAACAATACTAAAAGATAGTTATTGTTTTTAGGGCAATTTAGTTGCTACTTTATATTGTAAATGGCTTATATTATTTCCTGCAACCAACATTGTAATAGTCATATCAAAATCAATAACAATCGTATAATTACCATATTCAAACCAACAATCAACATGTTCAAATAACTAATAATATGTTAGTTACATAAGTATTATCCATAACCATATAAATAATAGTTGTTTGACAAAATGAGAAAATTCACGTACCACAAGCATTCACAAAAAGGTTTACACACAAGTACATAGCAACTGAAGTCACATCCATTGTTACAGGTGGTCTTCGCTTTGTAAAAGCTAATTACCTATAAACAAGTTCGATAATCAAAAATAAGAATCTGCCATGAATTATCAAGTAAAATTCAAACAATATTAATTGATTATTATTAAAACAAGCATATAAACAATCAAACCATCTAAGTATACTAAGCAAATTTATAGGATTACCAAACTACAGCATTAGTTATTGCAATTGGCACATATAGGAAACTGAAACGTAAATATGCTACAAGATAGGATTCAAAGATTAGATCATAAAATTTTGAGTTGGTTTTATTTCACTGTTCTGTACTAATCAATATAGTGTTATGGTTACTTTTACATTCCAATTATTTTCTTTGATTCACAACTAAAAAACCGGAGAGACAAATAAACAAACAGGTTACTTTTAATTTTGCTTTCATTTGTGCATTCAGTGTATTATTTTCACTACTTGTTTATTGCCATTGTGCATATGTTAACTGTACTGTTTGTAATTGCATTCATCTCTTCCAATTCAATAATTATAGTTTGCATTCAGTTTGAAATAGTGGATATTGTGCGTTTGCATTCAGTTTGAAAAAAATATTCATTACACATGCAACTGATTTGTGCATTTTGTTTTTGTTTTAAGACTACTATTCTTGTTCATTTAGTTTCTAAGTTTAGTTCAGTTTGCTCACTGTGCGTTTCTTGTTTTTGGTTTTGTTTCTAGTGTTCATTTGCATTGCGGGAATTTCAAGTATGAAATTTAGTTTAATCAATTAAAATTAGTTATATATTAAGTTTGGAACTATAAAAATTAGATTTGTAGCATTGTCATGTTTGAACCAGCATCATTTTATTCTCCTAAATGTTTAGTTGACTATTAAAAATATATCTATAATTTGTAGTATGTCAAGGAAAGTTCTAGTTCTATTAATACTAAAATAATATAATATATTTTAATCCATAGTAATTGACATGATTATTATAAAAATGACTACTTAAATCACCAAAAAAGAATGAAATTTGAGGGAAATCTGGCATTAAATGCAACAAACATGAATCAATTACCATATGGTGATCCCTTTGCATCAGCAAATTAAAATCATATAATTTAATGTTAGAATAGATTAAGGATAATTTTTTTATTATATATCTTCTTATCTATACCATAATCTAAAAAATACTGGCAAGATAAGTCATATAAAAAAAATCTTATTACATAGTATGCAAGGTTAAAATGGGATTTTTTTGGTAAAATACCTTTATAAGCATTAATTAGAAAGCCTCTTCGTGATGGATGTACAGATCTCTGATTTTTAGTTTCAGAAGTTGCCAATGTGATGAAGACGTACAACACAGCAAAATGATAAACTTGATTTGTTTAGATTACTGAAAGGAAAAGAAAAGGAAATCAAACAAAATCAAATAGCCAAAAATGAAAACCAAGGAAAATAATAATATATTTAGATTACTAATACCTGATTTATTTCTATTATACGCACATTTATGTCAGTATAAACTATAGGACAAACTAAAGGAAAATCGAGACAATGATCAAAAAATAATTTCTGCTTTGAAGATGCTACAAATAGAAAGTAAATGTAGATACCGAATTGTATGATTACAGACTGAAATTCATCCTAAAAACTGAAAGTAAAGGTAAAGACAGCTCACAAGCCAAGCTTGCTTGCTGAAGCAAGCTCAGCAAACTTGCAACTTGCGGCAAGCACAAGCCTATTGAAGCAGGATCGAGCATGTAAGCAAGCTTGCACTTCTGCAAGTTTGCATGTGCATCCTCGCTTCTGCAAGCTTGCACAAGCAAGGTTGCTTCTGCAAGCTTGCACAAAGCAAGCTCAATAGCAAACTTATGTTTGTCATTCCAATTCCATGCTTGCAACAACAAGCCTATGACATTATAGGTTTCTATAAAAAAATTACAGTTTCATAAGATGATAAAATAAAATCCAAGGCTGCAAGATATGTTTGGCCAAGCCCAGCCCTTGATCTCTTAACAACTTCGGTCATTGAATCTTCTGCTACATCCTGACCAATCATTTTATAAAACATTACTATAAATGCTTAGAACGAACTACATACTCTTAATAAAACATACATTTTAACTTCTTGTTTTTTGGGGGAGGGGGCTTCCAACTTAAATATAAAAGACATGATTATTATATGTCCAACATTTTATCAAGTCATCCATTCTTCTCCGTCTTCACATCCAGTACTTGTCAACGTTAGGAAAACATACTAGTTTTAGGTCTGTATCAATTACAACCAACTAGATAAAACATGAACAAAATAAAAACTTGGACCTACTTAAACTAGTAAAGTTTAGCATAACATGTATAATTAAACACCTTTAATACAGATTTTTAAAACATGAGAAGCTGGCATCTTCATGGCCGTCAAACTAACTTTCAAGCGGAGTGAAATTTAATCTTGTTTATGTGGGTGAACGATGCGGTCATTGTAAATATATTAGAGTATTATTGTTACAGTCTTAACGGCCTAGCTTCATAAATCAATGCACCTATGATATTGTATTAGCATCGGATCAATGAATTCCACCTAGTAGCTTCTATATCTCATCTTAAAAATACATTAGATGGTGTAGATTAGTAACTGTTTATCGATTAATGGAGCTGAGCTATATTGAAACCCAATTGGTTGAACCTCAAATGAAATTATACAATTGGCTGATTCAACTATTTCTTACCAATACGAACGCCCCTAGAAGTGAGAGCGCTGCTATCACCAAAAACAGCATGAGTCCTCTGAAAACCACTTAACTTTGTTTAATTCAACCCATCTATCTCTACTAATTCAGTCCTCTGAACATTATGGCTTACCTTTAACAGTGGTGTGTTGGTCTTTCCTTCCCGTTTCTGTAACAAATTGTGAATATAAGTTTCTTGATGTTATCACTAAACATGAAAAATGATGAGCATGGTCGTTGACCAAAACTATGACAATAAGCACTGAATTACATGTAATTTAAGTGCAGTCCTTTTAGAATTAAGAATAGTAAAAGTACTATTAATGCAAAAGGTACAAAATTAATTTAAAAAATTACCTTGAGGGCTTCAGCTGCTATTCTTCTAATTATACTACGATACAAATATGTGGAAGCTGCCATACTGAACCAACCGAAAATCCTATAAGACTATAGTTTAACTTCTCATATTAACAAATGATGATGTTAAATGTAATGGAAGAAACTAAATACTAGAAACATATTAATTTTTTGGCATTAAGCTAACATAACCAATATTTATATGCCTTTATCCAATTGGAACGATTCATAAAATTCTCTTTAGTTGTTAAAACCTAGACATGTCACATGTTTGTTTGATATGGTTTGTAAATTTAAAAATTAACTCCTTGGTTTTTCATGTAATTACATCTATCTCCAAGCAAATAAATGAAAGCAACTGATGCTGTCTCTACAGTGAAAAGGAAAATCCATATATTCAATTCTCTGGAAGTCTTCATTTAGTAGACATATCGATCAATGTATACATTAACCGTACCGGCTATAGTTATTCCAGTACCAAGTAGCCAACAATGCACAATATTTCATATATTCTTCTTAATTTTGCCTCTCCAATTTGGGAAATAAAAAAGAATAATTAGGAGTAGAAAACGAAAATATCAAGGGTAATGGTAAATAAGTTTAATTATGTACTTATTTAGTCTGCAAAAGCCAGTTAAGGGTTGAATCTATAATGACACATAATGACAATCTTATCTTCTAATAGTGTGTTGTTAAAAGTTTTTTCAAGTTTCTTAATTGAGAAAATTGCAACAATAGTGGCAAGAAAAATTGCACTTATTTGCAAGATAAAAGAAATATTAATTAATATCACAATATACATAACCTAGTCATACCTAGTCTATCTTAATATCACAATATACTTAGTCATATTATTATATATAAAATTTATTATTCAATAAAAAATTATAATCAGAGATAGTAACACTTATCTACATAACCTAGTCATACCTAGTCTATTCAACAAAACAAGCATATATTTCTTCATCCACCATGGCGTTCAGGTTTAAAAAACATAACAATTATGTTAGAGGAGATTAAGATAGACTAACCTATATAATTACATGAAAGTAGAAGAGAACGTTGATTTTGTTAGCACTGTCAATTATCCATGACATTCCGATCATGAGTACACCAACATGCATCAAGAAACCAAAAGATGCGCCATACAAGAAAAGCATGCACATATGAAGTAAGGAGATATGTCATGTTCAGTGTTAGTTTCCAATCCCTATGCCATGCAAAGCTTCATTCTTTCAGTTAAGACAAAGGATAGTTAAGGATTAAAGTACCGTTGTTTCAAACTCCGAACTTCCTAGCCTATTCATTAGTATTCGTAATCTATGAGTCACTAATCACTTAACATGGTCATATGTTGAACAAGAATGTGTCAAGATATAAATGGGATGAGTTTATTTTCAATATATGACGATTTCTTAGGTTCTCATTACAAGTATATAAATAGTAGAATGTTTAATCTTAGCAGGAGTTTAGGTCAAGAAGCATGATGTGATCGCCAACCGTTAGCTTATCTTCGTTTTTTCTTCGTACGTTGACATGCTTAACTGTTTTTGTAGAGAAGTGATATATTAATTATTTACTTGGCTTTGTCATACTATGAAAGACAGACTCACTCAGGTTGAGTTTCCCAAAACTGTATGTATATACTATATACTCTCGAACGAGCAGTCATGTAGGCTCAGGAACCAGGCTTATTTACATCATAACTACATATAGGCGAGCAATTAGTGACTCTTGTCAGGGATGGTTGTTATAAATGGTATAGTATATTAATTAGTGCAAAAGTAGAAACATAAAATAAATGATGTAAGAAGTGAAACTAGTAGCAGCGCAGTTTTAATTTGAGATCCATAAATTGATACACACTGCCTAGCGCTATTTCTATACATTGCTTTATTTCATCATATTGATGATAATAGACCCAACATGACAACAAAGTCTGGAACTCAGGATGACAAGCACAATTATGACTCTTGATTGCTCATTGCTATAATTTTACACTTTTTCATCTCCATTGCATGGCTTTTTTTGTTTTTCTCCTTCCATGTTCCCACAATTTTGTTATTTATCCATATTTTTTCATTTAAGCATCATCTTATATTCTTTACTTTGACAAAATCACTAGACTCATAGTCTTCTTTTATGTCTTCCTGGTAGGTATTCGATAATGTTATTTGCTTTGTCTACAACTATATGTCCAATCATTGGTTAACATGGTTTTCATTATAAAAGGAACACATGATGCACTACTTTACCGCGTTCGGTTCCCAAATTAAAACTGCACAGCTACTAATTTCACTTCTTACATCATTTATTGTATGTTTCTACTTTTGCACTATTTCATATACTATATCATTCACCATGTACTCGACTCTCCTACACTTAGCATTGAGGAGATAAACACGCAGAAGATGAATTATAAAGACTATTTCACAATTTCATTTTGAGAAAACAACTCAATTTATGGTCACAACTGCATGGTATTGTGGTTGGAGAAGAGGTTGGAGTATTCTAGACAAAAAATATTGTTTTATTGAGTAGGTCTATGTATACAAGCAAAAACCTGAATTGATGATGCATGGAAAATCCCTGCAACATCTATTGTAGTCAACATCTATTGTAGTCAACAATCTTAGAATATAAAAAATATTTTGGATAGCTAACTCTGCAATAATTATGTTTTATATGTTATAATCTAATTTTGTGTTTCTTGTTGGAGAATGGAGTTTTGATGACAACAACCTTATTTCAATTATCATTGATTATAAAATATATACTAACATCTTTATCTCTATATATATACATATGAAGGATTTGTATACAGGAATTAATACTGAAGACTGTACAGTTTAAGAGCTTTCAGAGATTCAGAATTCAGAGTAGAATCAAGACTCATGAGTAATCAAGATATCCAGATGTCTAGAGTTCAAGATTAATATAATTATAAAGTCTAGATTTTGTAAGACTCAATAGCACTCCAGGTTCAAATTCTGATTTTTCAATTCCTTTCTCAATCCCCTCTATTTTTGTTTTTCTCAATTCTCTCTATTTTTGTTTTTCTATTTTATTCTCAATCCTCTCTATTTTATTTTTATATTTTTATTCTTCTTTGTTTTTCAAACTTAAGTTTTTATATATACTTTATTTATATTTTATAGTATAAAACTTCATAATTTTATAAATATATTTATATAGTTTAAAAATATGTTTACATTTGTTTTTCTATCATATAATATTAATTTACAACATTAGAATTTTATTCAAGAACTTCCAGAATTATTTTTATATCAAAACACTTGAAAATTCTTTGAAAAACAATTTTGTACACAGGTATGTCGACATAGCATAATATGTATGTCGACATATAACAGCTAGTTTTTTAATTTTGAAGGGAACTGTCTTTTCACTATTTGAAATGTTGCAACCCTTCATTCTCTATAAAAAAAAGAGGACAAAATCGAACTTTCTAGCATCTCTTCTTCTCCATCTTCATTTCCTTTCATCTTACCATTATTCTTATTCATTTTTATGGTTTTTGCACTTATACTCTGCCGAATTCACTTCTGAATTGATCAAACTTATTCTCTCTGCATTCTCTACTTTTTGAATCAGGTGCTATTGAAGAGTTATAGGGCTGTTTTGTAATTGAATGGATTGAAAGATCCAATTTGTAAGTCAAGAGTAAACGGTTTTATCCTTGAATCCGTGAAATCAAGGTTTAGGAGTCGGTGTGCCCTTGTTGAGTCGTGAAATGGGATAGGAGTCAGTGTCTTCTTGTTGAACCGTGAAATCAAGGAGGTTGTATTTGGCTATTTGAAAATAGTAATAAAACTCTGCACAATCCAGCGTTGTGTGGGACTGGACGTAGAAGTGATCCGAACCAGTATAAAATCCAGTGTGTTCTTTCCTTTTCTGCATTTTCCTTTATTTCTGTTTATTTTGCATTTGTGTTTGAATTGGTCTGTGATTGTGTTTGTATTGTTTGATTTACTCCATAATTCTATTTAGATTTAATCTTTGTTTAAAATTCTTATAAACACTATTCACCCCCTAGTGTTTGCTTTGCCTTAACGATCCTTTCCGCAGTCCCTAACAATTGGTATCGGAGCAAGGTTTTTCAAAAGATCATAATCTAATTTTTGAAATTTTGGTAAAATGGAAATTTTTTGAATCTCTGATTTTATATGTGTCAATTCATGCATTGCATTAATGTTAAAAGAGTCTGCATGCATTAATGTTAAAGAAGCATGTGATCTACTGAGATATTGTTCAATACAGAAAAGGATGAGTTCTATGACTTTTGAAAATTCAAAATTTGAAAAGATGGGTAAAGTGGCTATTGGCAATTCAAATTCCGAAAAGTGGCTATTAGCAATTCAAATTCTGAAGAGGTGTCTATTGGAAATTCAAAACTTGAACTGGTGTGTTACATGGCTATTGAAAATTCAAATTTTGGAAAGCAACCGGTGGAAATGAAAAAGGACAAATGGATACTGGATAGTGGCTGTTCGAGACATATGAATGGAAATCTAGAACTACTCAATAATCTGAAGTATGAAGATGGTGGATTGGTAAACTTCGGAGATAATTCTAAAGGATACATCATTGGAATCGGCAATATCGGTAATTCTGAAACTCCTACTATTTCTGATGTTTTATCAGTTAGGAATTTAAAACACAATTTACTAAGTATAAGTCAACTTTGCGATAAAGGATTTAAATAAAACTTGAAAAGAATAAATGTTTTATAGAAGATAGGAATTCAAAAGTTATATTCGAAGGAGATAGAAAGAAAAATATTTACATATTAAGTATGAAAATTTCCAACGATAATTTATGTCTTATGGCCAATACAAGTGATCCCTGGATTTGGCATAAGAGATTCGGTCATACAAATTTCAAACATATTTCTAGAATTTCTAAATTAGATTCTGTTAGAGGAGTACCCAAAATGAAATTCAAAGTTAATACCTTATGCGATGCTTGTCAATTCAGAAAATTAAAGAAGTGTTCATTTAAATCAAAAGAAGAAATCACTACTTCGAAACCATTAGAATTAATACACATGGATTTATTTGGTCTGTCTCAAACTCAATCAATAAATCATAACAGATATGTGTTTGTAATAGTTGACGATTTTTCAAGATACACTTGTACTTTGTTTCTTAAAAATAAAAGTGATGCTTTTGATCAATTCAAAAAAAATTCTAAAAAGATTCAAAATTTATTATCGCTAAAAATTAAAATAATACGTAGCAATCATGGTGGAGAATTCACAAATGAGAATTTTGAAAAATATTGTAATAAAAAGGGAATAACTCACAAATTTTCAATTCCGAGAACTCCTCAACAAAACGGAGTAGTTGAACGTAAAAATAAAACGATACAAGAATGTGCAAGAACTATGTTATCTGATAGTAACCTACCAAGGAATTTTTGGACTGAGGCAGTAGCAACAGCTTATTATATTATTAATAGAATTTCAATTAGACCTTTGACGTATAAAACTCCTTATGAACTTTTATATAACAAGAAACCAAAAGTATCATATTTTAAAATATTTGGAAGTAAATGCTTTATAGTTAATACAAAGGATAATTTAGATAATTTGATTCAAAATCAGATAAAGGAATTTTTATTGGATACTCAGAAAGAAGCAAGGCATAATACTCGAACCAACACTATAGAAGAAACATTAAACATATCTTTCGATGAAAACTATAAAAATATAACTCAAAGCAATAAAGACGATTGTGAGGATGATATTAATAATGAAGATAACTAACCAAATAAAAGAATTAGATTACTTAGAGATCATCCTATAGAAAATATCTTAGGGGATTTTGAATCCGTTGTTAGAAATCGTAATCAATTAAATAATACGAGTAATGCCGCATTTATATCAACTATAGAACCTAAAAATCCAAAGGAAGCTTCTTCCGATGATTCACGGATACTTTCTATGTAAGAAGAATTGAATCAATTTACTATGAATGAAGAATGGGAAGTTGTTCCTAGACCAGAGGATAAAACAATTATAGGAACCAAATGGGTCTATAAAAATAAAATGAATGAACACGGTGAGGTAGTAAGAAATAAGGCACGACTAATAGCACAAGGATATACTCAAGAAGAAGGAATAGATTATGATGAAACTTTTTCCCCCGTAGCAAGACTAGAGGCTATTAGAAATTTACTAGCTTTTGTGAACTATAATAATTTCAAATTATATCAAATGGATGTTAAAAGTGCATTTCTAAATGGATTTGTCAAAGAAGACGTATATGTAGAGCAACCACCCTATTTGAAGATGAAAAATCACCAGATCACGTATATAAACTAAAGGAAGCTTTATATGGATTAAAAAAGGGCTCCTAGGGCTTGGTAAGATAGATTACGAAATTACTTATTACAATCAAACTTTGAAAAGGAAAAATAGATAATACGTTGTTTATTAAGAAAAATAACAAAGATATACAATTAGTACAAATATATGTTGATGACATAATTTTTGGGTCAATAAATGAAAAAATGAACAAAGAATTTTCAGATATTATGACCAAAGAATATGAAATGAGTCATATGGGAGAATTATCATTCTTTTTAGGTTTACAAATTCGACAACTAAAGAATGGAATATTTATTAATCAAGAAAAATATGTGAGAGATTTAATCAATAAATGCAATCTAACAACAATTAATGGTAGATGTAACGACCCGTATTCTACGCATCAAAGGATCGTAGAATATATATTTCTTTCACATACGAAGTCGTATGGTCATGTAACTTTAGGAGACGACTATTGGGGTCATTTCCCATGTTCGTGATTTTTGTCGATTTTTAAAGGACCATTTAGCCCCTAGCTGACCTTGTTTCGGCCATAACTTTTGATTGGAATGGAGTTTTGACCTCAAACCACTTCTATTAGATCCGGATGATGGTTTACCTTTCCGTAGAGTGGTCATATGTGAAAAACGGACTTACTGTTTGGGAGATATGGCTGAAATAAAGTTTAGAAGATGAAAAACTGCTTAACCGGGCCAAATGAGGTGATTAGTGAATGGGCCCATAACCCATTTCGGGATTAGGGTTATGGGGAGGCTGAAATGAGCTAGGTTTTCATTTTATTTCAGTTTTCTAGCCCCCACTTTCATTCTAGGAACCATAACAATGGCCTCTAACATCTAGAATCACCTCTAATCACTTTCTAACCAAATTTGAGCCTAATCTACGTCAAATCAAAGGGAAATAGCACCAGAGCAAGGTTGGAGCTGCTGTTAGACATCAGTATTCGCCTAAATCAGCGGAGTTTCAGTTTTGAAAGTTTTAATTTTTGGCTAAGGTGAGTGATTTGCATAGTTCCTCACTAATTATGGTTAATTAAGGGTAATTAGTGTTAATTGGCGAATTTAAACATGATTAAATTCTAGAAAAATATTTATAAATTTTGAAATATTGTTTTAGGCCTCTGTTAGAAAATTTGGTTCATTTGGTTAAGTTTTACTAATCCTATCGTTAGTTTTGCTTGAACATGCTTAATGGAAAATATGAGATTTTGGCTATGTTTGATTCGTTTTAACCTATCAAATTATTGTTTTGGTGTTTATGGTTAGCCCTCTATGTTGCTATGACTGTTTGGAATGACTTGTGATTATTTAGAAAAGTTAGATTGATCAAAAATGCCATCGAATGGTGTAAACAGGTCGTTGGACAAAGTGCAGGAAATGTGCAGAGATCGGATCAGACCGGATCCCCTGAACTCCGAACCGACCGCTCATGGATGGTGGCACCGAACCGACCCGCTTGCACTTGAAGTACGATCCGACCCGTTCTCCTGGAATGCGCCATGAAGTCCCGATCCAAAGCTAAAGAGGAAGACCGAATCGATGTACCGCGAATGGGTTTGAGGGACTCGACCCGATCCGGAGTGCTTGGGAAGGAGGACAGAACCAGAGGGGCTCTCCATGAACTGAACCGCCAGGAGATGTGGACCCCGACCCGACCCGACTGGAGGAAGGACACCACGATCCTAACAGATCTGGAGAGGGTGCTACGAACCGATGGGAACCCGAGCAAGGATGATAATCACAAACCGAATGAAGACCGATCCGGAGATGATGACCAAAACCCGAGATGCAAAGGTAGTCCAAATGGGGAGTTTGCACTCAGGATCCAGATGGGAACCAACTAGTCAACTTCATGAGTTGGGCTTTGCTGCGGGACGTGTGCTAAGGGGTTATCGACGTCTATAGCTTTGATTCACCACCAAGACGGATGTTAGGCTACGTATCAGTGCAGTGGGGTAGTTCTTACCCCATGGGGCAGAGTGATCGTAGCATGGCTATGAGCCAGTGCAGTGGAGTCATCACGACTTCATGGGGCAGAGTGGACATAGCAAGGACTAGTGGCTATGGATCAGTGCAGTGGTGTCATTATGACTTCATGGGGGCAGAGTGATCATAGCAAGCATTTAGGTGATCAAAGCGGTGGATATCATATGCTTTACGCACTGAGTGAGAGAGGTGAGGATGGTTGCTATGCTTGATTGTTTGCCATCACTATGACATGTGCACCCCATTCCCTGTATCCGTACACCATATGTCAGTGGCACCTTAGAGTATTGTACAGTATGTAGTGCTAACTCTTTGGTTGCAGGTCCAGGTTCAGGTATGGTTTGGTATACCTGTTATTGTTCTATTTTGATGCTTATCGCTCATACCAGACTTTTGTCTGACCCAGAGTTTTATGTCTCTTCTTATTACTCTGGGTGCTCCTAAACGGGCAGATTAGAAACATGTTAGGTGGTATGCACAAGTAGCTGTCCGGAGACGAGCAGGGGGCTTACATGTACTATTTTCTATATATTCTCCCTATGTCGCTGTTGGTCACTACTTTGGGCATTAGTAGTGTACCTTCCTAATTTGCTTTAGAGACAGTTTTCAAAAGTTGTAATAATGATGATGTGGAACATAAGTTGTATTTGGATTTTCCGCTGCTACAATGTTTAGTTTTCAGCTTATGCACTGTCTCGCCTGTTTTATGTCAAAGTATGTTATTATTATATTTTATTCCATGCACTGTGAAACATTCTACAGGTTCCTTGTTAGTTCAAATTCCTTTCTTTGGCGACCGTCCCGTACTAGTTGGACGTCAGCACAGCGCATTTGAGGGAAATATCAGCTGGTCCGGAGCGGGCCGTCACATTTGGTATCAGAGCTCCAGGTTGCGTAGTTAACCTAGGGAAAGACACTAAGGAGAGATAGTATACGTATATGAGAGCGTATTTGTGATTATTTTGGTTTCAAAATCTATATATATATACACACTATTAGTATAGCTAAGGATGAAGTCGCACTGCACTGACACCACAAAGAAGATGGTTAATCGTTTCTCTTTACAGATTGAACGATGAGCCAATATATGAGGGGTACTGGTAGAGTAGCTAATAACGGGAATGCTCCTGATATGATGACGATGTTCACTGACTTCATGAGAGAAATGCTTAGAGATGTGCAAGGAGCAGTTCCTAATGCTGCTAATGGTGGTGGTGCAGCAATGCACGCGCCTTGGGCTGATTTCGCCAAGCTCTGTAAGGATTACACTAGCCTTGATGGGAAGCCGTTCCACGGAACGGAGTCGGCTACCGATGTTCAGGATTGGTTGGATAGCTGTGAACTTATCTTCGAAGACTTGGGTATCAAGGATGCGATGAAGAGAAGGCTAGCATCCCGCCAGCTGCAAGGACAGGCTATGAATTGGTGGAATGCTATTAAGGCAGCTACCCCAGAGGATCAAGGTACTGGGGATCAGTTTAAGACCCGATTCAGTGATAAGTTTATCCCAGCTGTCCAGAAGTCAGAGTTGTTTAGGAAGTTCTTGGAGCTTAAACAGAATGGAAGGGCAGTTTTAGAGTATATTGCAGAGTTTGATACTTTATCGAAATATGGCTTATCTCTTATTGATACTGTCGAGAAGAAGAACGAGAAGTTCATAACTGGCTTGAATGGGTACTTGGGGGAAAGGCTTATTAACCACATCGATGAGACCTTTGAATCGATTGTAGGGAAAACATTGGGATCAGATAGTCTTTACCCTAAGTCAAAGACTGAAGTTGCTGTTGTATCTGCAGGAGAGCCAAAACCGCAAGCAGGCGGAGGAGGCAAGAATAATTCTTAGAATAAGAGGAAGCAAAATCAAGCTAAGGATGGCCAGAAAAAGAGTAAGAAAGATGTTGAGTGCTTCAGATGTGGTAAGAAGGGCCACTACACCAAAGAGTGTCGGGCCAAGCCAGCGGATAGGAAGCGCTTTAATTGCAGCCAAGCGGGACATCACAAGGATAAGTGTCCGCAACCCCCTAAAGAGAAGTAGATTATGAAAGCATATGCTATCAATGTTGTTCCTTCTTCGTCGAATGCCCCAACTGCGGCTGAGAAAGGAAAGAATGTTGTTATTCAAGGTATGCTTTCTGTTTATCATGTTCCAGTTAGAGTGTTGTTTGATACCGGAGCTTCCAGTTCCTTCATATCTAGTGACCTGGTAGATAGGTTGGGATTGGAGCCCGAGACTGTCGATAGACCTTTAGTAGTGACGAACCCGATTGGTGGTTCGACTAGCCTTAGCATGATTTGCCGTAATGTGGTCTTATCGAGTCGTGGATGCATGTTTGTTTGTGATTGCTTTGTTTTGGGCTTTACCGGGTTTGGCATTATTTTGGGAGTTGATTAGCTCCAAAGATACAGGGTGGTGGTAGACTGTGAGAGCTTTTTGGTGACAGTTAGAGCGGATGATGGGCGGAGGGTAGTGTTTGGTGGTCTACCTAGTGATGGGGTAATGCTAGTTTTCTAAATTCCCTCGACATCCCGCATGATGAGTTGTCAGATGTGCCCGTGGTTGGCTAGTATTCGGACATCTTCAAGGAAGTGACCGGACTTCCACCACACCGAGAGATTGAGTTCCGTATTTATTTAGTGATAAAATGCCAGACCTATAGTGATGCCACTTCGTCGTATGGCACCAAGGGAGCAGCGAGAGCTCGGGGTGCAAGTGAGCGATCTTTTGAAGAAGGGATTTGTCAAAAGAAGTGTTTCTGAGTTGGGAGCACCAGTTGTGTTTGCTACCAAAGAAGATGGTTCCCTTCGATTGTGTGTAGACTACCGCGAATTGAATAAGGTGACGAGGAACAATAAGTATCCTCTACCGTTGATAGATGATTTGTTTGATCAGTTGAGTGACGAGAGAGTGTTCTCCCAGTTGGATCTCACGATAGGTTTTCATCAGATTAGAGTGGAAGCCGAGAGTATAGCTAAAACGGCATTTCAGACGCCGTCTGTATTCTATGAGTGGTTAGTCATGCCACTCGGGTTGACCAATGCACCAACATATTTTATGGATCTTATGAATATGGTATTCAAAGATCAGTTGAATAAGTTTGTTCTTGTGTTCGTGGACGATATATTGTTTATTCGAGGACAGAGGAAGAACACAAGGAACACCTGAGGATAGTGATGGAGGTGTTTAGAAAACACCAATTGAAAGGAAAGTTTTCTAAGTGTCACTTCTGGAGGAGGGAAATGAGATTCTTGGGCCATGTTGTTTCAGAGAATGGTATTGTCGTAGACCCTGCGAAGGTGGCTACGGTACAAGATTGGTCTATGCCCAAGAATGCAACAGACATAAGAAGTTTCTTGGGATTAGCCGGATATTATCGTAAGTTTATCCAGGACTTCTCCAAGATAGCAGCACCATTGACTCAGTTGACCAAGAAGAATCAAGCTTTTGTTTGGGATGAAAGGTGTGAAAATGCATTTAAGAGTCTGAAGGAAAATTTGACGCGTGCGCCAGTGTTAGTCATTCCTGAAGGGAATGAAGAGATGACAATATATACGGATGCATGTGGTACCAGACTAGGTTCTGTGTTGATGCAAGGAGGTAGGGTTGTAGCTTATGCAAGTCGGCAACTGAAGCTGCATGAGAAAAGATACCCTGCCCACGATTTGGAATTAGCAGCGATCGTGTTCGCATTGAAGATGTGGAGACATTATCTCCTGGGAGAAAGATTTGAGCTGTTTACCGATCATAAATCATTGAAGTATCTCTTCTCTCAGAAGGATCTAAATCTCCGACAGCAAAGATGGTTAGAATTCTTAGCTTCCTATGATTTCGATATCGCATATACACCAGGAAAGGGAAATGCAGTAGCTAATGCATTGAGTAGAAGACATGCCAGTTTAGGGGCTATGTTACTTGAATGGAAGCAACTGGAGTACATCGCAGGGTATGATTTCAGACCAAAGTACGAATTGGATCCAGAGATGTTAGCAAGTTTGACGATCAGACCCACTTTGATTGAGCAGATTGGTTCCAGTCAGAGGGCCTAACTTATTGAAAATCCTCTCCAAGTTAGAGATGGGCATCGATGAGGAGATGAACAAGTATGGGCTTGATTGAGATGGATGGCTTAGAAAGAATGGAAGACTAGTTGTACCCAACGTGAATGGATTGAGGGATGAAGTGTTGAGAGAATGTCATCACGCAAAACTGACTATACATACCGGTGGTAACAAAATGTATCGAGACATGAAGTAGTACTGGAAAGGGATGAAAAAAGACGTTGGGAAGTTTATATCCAAGTGCATGAATTGCCAGTTAGTTAAAGCCGAGCAAAAGAAGCCTAGTGGCTTGTTACAACCGTTAGAAATCCCATAATGGAAATGGGAACAAGTCTCTATGGATTTCATTGATGGTTTACCAAGGACTAGATCAAGTCATAATAGCATTTGGATAATTGTGGATCGATTGACCAAAAGTGCCAGGTTTATACTAGTCAAGTCGAATAGAACTGCAGCTAAGTTAGCAGAACTATATATGAAGTGGGTTGTGAGATTTCATGGAGTACCCAAAAGCATTGTGAGTCACCGAGATCCGTTGTTTACTAGTGGATTTTAGAAGAGCTTACAAGAGGCGTTAGGATCAGAATTACATCTCAGTACCGCGTATCATCCTCAAACCGACGGTCAAACAGAGAGGGTGAATCGTGTATTAGAAGATCTCCTGAGAGCTTGCATATTGGATTTTGGTGGATCATGGGAAGACCATTTGCATCTAGTAGAGTTTGCATATAATAATAGTTATCAATCCAGTACTGGTATGGCTCCATTTGAAGCTTTGTACAGAAGACCGTGTAACTCACCATCATGTTGGTTAGAAATTGGTGAGAAGTTTGTGCTTGGATCAGATGTGATAAGAGAAACTTCAGCTAAGATTAAGATTATCCAACAGCGAATGAAGGCTGCTCAAGATAGACAGAAGAGTTATGATGATAAGAGGAGAAGAGATTTAAAGTTCTCCATTGGCGACTTAGTGTTTGTCAAGATTTCTCCGTTAAAGAGCATGATTCGGTTTGGCAGGAGAGGCAAGTTAACACCAAGATTTGTTGGTCCATTCCCAGTTTTTGAGCAAGTGGGGAATTTGGCATATAAAGTTGCAATACCAGAGAAGATGGCAGGAGTTCATAACGTATTTCATGTTTCCCAGTTAAGGAAATTCGTGCACGACCCCGATATGGCTATTTCACCTGATCAGTTGGATGATTTTGAGGTTGAACCTTAGGCGGTTGGGAACCGTAGACCTACGCGTATTGTTGGGAATGGTACGAAGCAACTTCGAAGGAAAGCGATGAATCTAGTCAAAGTTCAGTGGGGCGAGAATGAGAATGACTGTACTTTGGAGACAGAGGGGAACATTAGGAAGACGTATCCAGAACTCTTTGCCTGGTAAGATTCTAACTGCGAATTAGTTTTCCGCATGCTAGGATAGACTTGTTTGTTTGTTATGCATGATTGATTGTTTGTAAGTGATGGTTAGGCATGCGAGATCCTTTGTATGTTTTAGGTTAAGGAATTTTGGGGACGAAATTTCTTAAGGGGAGAAGAATGTAACGACTCGTATTCTACGCATCGAAGGATCGTATAATATTTATTTCTTTCACATACGAAGTCGTATGGTCATGTAACTTTGGGAGATGGTTATTGGGGTCATTCCCCATGTTCATGATTTTTGTCGATTTTTAAATGACCGTTTTGCCCCTAGCTGACCTTATTTCAACCATAATTTTTGATTAGAAAGGAGTTTTGACCTGAAACCACTCCCATTAGATCTGGATGATGGTTTACCTTTCCGTAGAGTGGTCATATGTGAAAATTGGACTTACCGTTTGGGAGATATGGCTGAAATAAGGTTTGGAAGATAAAAAACCGCTTAACCGGGCCAAATGAGGTGATTAGTGAATGGGCCCATAACCCATTTCGGGATTAGGGTTATGGGGAGGCTGAAATGAGCTAGGTTTTCATTTCATTTTAGTTTTCTAGCCCCCACTTTCATTCTAGGAACCATAACAATGGCCTCCAACATCTAGAATTACCTCTAATCACTTTCTAATCAAGTTTTAGCCTAATCTACGTCAAATCAAAGGGAAATAGCACCAGAGCAAGGTTGGAGCTGCTGTTAGACATCAGTATTCGCCCAAATCAGCAGAGTTTCAGTTTTGAAAGTTTTAATTTTGGCTAAGGTGAGTGATTTGCATAGTTCCTCACTAATTATGGTTAATTAAGGGTAATTAATGTTAATTAGCGAATTTAAACATGATTAAATTCTGGAAAAATATTTATAAATTTTGAAATATTGTTTTAGCCCTCTGTTAGAAAATTTGGTTAAGATTTACTAATCCTATCGTTAGTTTTGCTTAAACATGCTTAAGGGAAAATATGAGATTTTGGCTACGTTTGATTCGTTTTAACCAATAAAA
This sequence comes from Allium sativum, assembly GCA_030737875.1. Classification (NCBI taxonomy): domain Eukaryota; kingdom Viridiplantae; phylum Streptophyta; class Magnoliopsida; order Asparagales; family Amaryllidaceae; genus Allium; species Allium sativum. The sequence goes on from CM060920.1 coordinate 381,826,645, forward strand.
TTATTGTTTTGGTGTTTATGGTTAGCCCTCTATGTTGCTATGACAATTTAGAATGATTTGTGATTGTTTAGAAAAGTTAGATTGGTCGAAAACGCCGTCAAATGGCAAAAACAGGTCGCTGGACAAAGTGCAGGAAATGTGCAGAGATCGGATCGGACCGGATCCCCTGAACTCCGAACCGAACCGCTCGTGGATGGTGGCACCGAACCGACTCGCTTGCGCTTGAAGCTACGATCCGACCAGTTCTCCAGGAATGCGCCATGAAGTCCCGATCCAAAGCTGAAGAGGGAGACCGAACCGATGTACCACGAATGGGTTTGAGGGACTCGACCCAATCTGGAGTGTTTGGGAAGGAGGACAGAACCAGTGGAGCTCTCCACGAACTGAACCGCCAGGAGATGTGGGCCCCGACCCGAACCGACTGGAGGAAGGACACCACGATCCGAACCGATCTAGAGAGGGTGCTACGAACCGATGGGAACCCGAGCCTGGATGATGATCACGAACCGAACGAAGACCGATCCAGAGATGATGACCAAACCCCGAGATGCAAAGGTAGTCCAAATGGGGAGTTTGCACTCAGGATCTAGATTGGAACCAATGAGTCAACTTCATGCGTTGGGCTTTGCCGTGGGACGTGTGCTAAGGGGTTATCGACGTCTATAGTTTTGATTCACCACCAAGACGGATGTTAGGCTACGTATCAGTGCAGTAGGGGTAGTTATTACCCCATGGGGCAGAGTGATCGTAGCATGGCTATGAGCCAGTGCAGTGGAGTCATCACGACTTCATAGGGCAGAGTGGACATAACAAGGACTAGTGGCTATGGATCAGTGCAGTGGTGTGATTATGACTCCATGGGGCAGAGTGATCATAGCAAGGATTTGGGTGATCAAAACGGTGGATATCGTATGCTTTACGCACTAAGTGAGAGAGGTGAGGATGGTTGCCATGCTTGATTGTTTGCATCACTGTGACATGTACACCCCCTCCCCCGTATCCGTACACCATATGTTAGTGGCACCTTAGAGTATTGTACATTATGTAGTGCTGACTCTTTGGTTGCAGCTCTAGGTTCAGGTATGGTTTAGTATACCTGTTATTGTTCTGTTTTGATGCTTATCGCTCATACCAGACTTTTGTCTGACCCAGAGTTTTATGTCTCTTCTTATTACTCTGGGTGCTCTTAAACGGGTAGATTAGAGATATGTTATGTGGTATGCACAAGTAGCTGTCCGGAGACGAGCAGGAGGCTTACACGTACTATTTCCTATATATTCTCCCTGTGTCGCTACTGGTCACTACTTTGGGCATTAGTAGTGCACCTTCCTTATTTGCTTTAGAGTTAGTTTTCAAAAGTTGTAATAATGATGATGTGGAACATAAGTTGTATTTGGATTTTCCGCTGCTATGATATTTAGTTTTCATCTTATGCACTGTCTCGCCTGTTTTATGTCAAAGTATGTTATTATTATATTTTATTCCATGCGCTATGAGACATTCTACATGTTCCTTGTTAGTTCAAATTCCTTTCTTTTCCTTTCTTTGGCAACCGTCCCGTACTAGTTGGACGTCAGCACATCGCATTTCGAGGGAAATATCAGCTGGTCCGGGGTGGGCCGTCACAGTAGACCAACACCTATGGCAACTAACATTGCTTTAAGTAAAGACATTAATCAAAAACTATATAGAGGAATGATAGGATCATTATTATATATAACTGCTAGTAGACCAGATATAATGCATAGTGTATGTCTCTGTGAAGATATCAATCACAACCTAAGGAAACTCATTTAACAGCCGTAAAACATATTCTGAGATATGTAAAACATACATCAGATTTTGAATTATTTTATCCTAAAAATGATTCGTTCGATCTAATTTCGTACTGTGACGTAGACTATGTGGGATGTAAATCCGATCGTAAAAGCACTAGTGGAACATGTCTTTTTCTAGGACATTCCCTTGTATCTTGGCTTAGTAAGAAACAAAATACTGTATCTTTGTGAACAACTGAAGCAGAATATATACATGCTGCTTTGGCGTGTTCACAAGTAATTTATATGCAACAATCTTTAAATGATTTTGATTTAAACATAAGTAAATCACCTATATACTGCAATAATACAAGTACTATAAATATTTCTAAAAATCCTACTCATCACTCGAGAACTAAACATATTGATGTGCGACATAATTTTCTAAGAGACAATGTAAGTAAAGAAAAGATTTCACTTGAATTTATAGAAACAGATAAACAAATAGCTGATATTAACAAAACCATTAAATGAAGCAACATTCACTAAATTTAGAAGGGAATTAGGTATATGTTCATTTAGTGAATTAGAATAATTAAATAATATATATATATACATATTATAATATAAGAAACTAAAATAATGAAATTTAAAACAACATTATGTTGACATAAACGTTCTGCTATGTCGATATATAACTGAAAAGTTTTTTAAATTAATTCCCACTAAAAGTTAGTTATTTCAATTATATAAATCAATTATTTCGACTTTTCTGCTTCATTTTCATTCTTCTTCTCTGAAAAAACCCTAAATTAAAAATTACAATGGCTTCCACTAATTCAAATACCAAAAATAACTTCGATTCACATGTCGGACCATCCGAGAGTCCATTTTAATGATCCACGCTCTCTAGAGTGATCAAAATTGAAGAGAAAACGGAGTACTTATTGCAAATGGTGGCTGAGATGCAAGTACGTCAAATCAGACTAAGTCAAGAGCAAAACAGACAAGGAAAGGTAATGAGAAGTCTCTTAAAGTTTATAATGGATAATAAGACTAATCCGATTATCATCAATGATGATAATCAACTAATGGAAGAAGAGGAAGAGCCAGAAGAAAATCCAAAAGAAGAAACGGAAGAGGAAGAAATGATGGAGGAGGAAAAACAGCAAAAGACTCAACCAACAAACGAAGACGATAACGTTGAGTGCATAGGAGACGTTATATTCGACAAAAATGGGAATGTGATTGGAAAGAATGGAGAATTTTGTCTCCATTATCCAAATTATCCAATTCACAAATCTCCCATTGTCAAATATGTTAGTATTTAAGGGTTGTTTAGATTTCGCTTTATTACGTTCTTATAATATGATGTATATGTATGAATTCATGTATACATACACGTATTTCTTTAATAAAATTGTCGTTTATGATTAACATTGTTCTAACCTTCTATAACATAAACATATGATTATCAGATTAGGGGGGGTAATCTAATTAGAAATAGTTATTCAATTTAGGGGGAGTATTTTTAGGAATATTATTTAGATTCTACAATTGTTTAACTTAGGGGAAGTATCTTTAATATTTCTTTTTGGTAATGCCAAAGGGGGAGAAATTACAAAACGTAGGCATAGTTTTATAGAATTCTTATAGACGGGGGGAATATAAGAGGATCATCATCAAACAGGCATATACATGTACGATATTTTTTAAACTAAGGTTGTCATCATCAAAAAGGGGGAGATTGTTGGAGAATGGAGTTTTGATGACAACAACCTTATTTCAATTATAATTGATTATAAAATATATATACTAACATCTTTATCTAGAATATATATATACACACACACATATGCAGGATTTGTATACAAGAATTAATACTGAAGACTGTACAGTTTAAGAGCTTTTAGAGATTCAGAATTCAGAGTAGATTCAAGACTCATGAGTAATCAATATATCAAGATGTCAAGAGTTCAAGATTAATATAATTATAGAGTCTAGATTTTATAAGACTATAAATAGCACTCCAGGTTCAAATCCAAATTCAAATTCTGATTTTTCAATTCTTTTCTCAATCCTCTCTATTTTTGTTTTTCTTAATTCTCTCTATTTTTGTTTTTCTATTTTATTCTCAATCCTCTCTATTTTGTTTTTATATTTTTATTCTTCTTTGTTTTTCAAACTTAAGTTTTTATATATACTTTATTTATATTTTATTGTTTAAAACCTTATATTATAAATATATTTATATGGTTTAAAAATATGTTTTCATATGTTTTTCTATCATATAATAATGATTTACAACATTAGAATTTTATTCAAGAATTTCTAGAATTAGTTTTATATTAAAACACTTGAAAATGCCTTGAAAATCAATTTTGTACATAGGTATGTCGACATAGCATAATATTTATGTCGACATAGCATAATATGTATGTCGACATATAACAACTAGTTTTTTAATTTTGAAGGAAAATGTCTTTTCACTATTTGAAACGTTTCAGAAACGTTGCAACCCTTCATTCTCTACAAAAGAGGCCAAAACCGAGTTTTCTAACATTTCTTATTCTCCATCTTCATCTCCTTTCATCCTACCATTATTCTTATTCATTTTTATGGTTTTTACACTTATACTCTGCCGTATTCACTTCTAAATTGATCAAACTTCTTTTGTCTACACTCTCTACTATCTGAATCAAGTGCTATTGAAGAGTTATAGAGCTGTTTTGTAATTGCTTGGATTGAAAGATCCAATTTGTAAGTCAAGAGTAAACAGTTTTATCCTCGAATCCGTGAAATCAAGATTTAGGAGTCAATGTGTCGTTGTTGAGCCGTGAAATCAAGGGATAAGAGTCGGTGTCTCCTTGTTGAGCCGTAAAATCAAGGAGAGTGTATTTGGCTATTTGAAAATAGTAATAAAACTCTGCACAATCCAGCGTTGTGCGGGACTGGACGTAGGAGTGATCCGAACTAGTATAAAATCCGGTGTGTTCTTTCCTTTTTTGCATTTTCCTTTATTTCTATTTATTTTGCATTTGTGTTTGAATTTGTGTCTTTGATTGTGTTTGTGTTGTTTGATTCACTCCATAATTCTATTTAGATTTAGGTTTTGTTTAAAATTCTTACAAACACCATTCACCCCCTTCTAGTGTTTGCTTTGCGTTAACGATCCTTTCCGCAGTCCCTAACATTTCTGAGCATGTAAAGTTTGTTGAAATGTGATTAAACCTGAAAAGTAAGAGTTTTGTTATTAAATGATAGCACACTTCTTCTATTTTCTCAAAAGAAGCTAATGCATAAACTTAAGTTGAGTTCAGATACGTACAAATGATGATTTTATGGGACTTAAGTAGCATGACTCATTTTTCTAGCAAGAATGTGCTATCTATATAGGGTGCTCAATTCATTACACACTGGACAAAGGAATCATACTTACCGTGCTGATCATATGGTTTTATGATTTAAAATAAATTCAAACTTGACTGTGTTGAACTCTGAGTTTTCATATTCAAAATAACTTGTCAATCTCTATCTTCAAACCGGTGCCAGTACATATACTCCTTCCGAGTTTGCTCCATGACAGTTCAAGCTTCTACTTTGGCAGTCTCTGCAACTAGATAGATATCCATTGTAAAGCTTCAAAGGATAGTCGTTCTATTTGAAGAGTTGTGTCCTCTGGTACTTGAGTGTATTGGCCTTCAAGCTCTAGATGATCTACATGGGAAGAAGACTGCTTCCTAACCGCAAAGCTGCTTTATATCATCTGATGGCAGCGTGGAATCCTTAAGAATGACATGCTTCCTACTTCTCCAATCCAACAAATGCACAACCCCCACAGGGATTCCATCCTACAATAGATACATATGCTTAGACGTTGTAGTTCTACCTTCAACTTATTTCATCAAACGATGCTCCAAGAGTTTAGAATGACCCCACCTCAAGCCGATGCTAGGCAGTGGGCTTGAACCATGGGTTAATGCATGTTTATTACTTTAATACAATTAACTGATTGTTTCACATAACTAATTCCTTTTATGACTTGCATTAAACATTTATTTGAAAAACTTAACACACCGAGGTTTGCATCTCATATTACAAATGCTTTCAGCTTTCAAAACTTCATTTGTGATTAACCAACACTCATGCATGATTGTTCATAACAGTTTTTACATGAGCCTACTGTTAAAACCCTATTCTTCAAGGGGCAGGGAATTTGGTGAGGGGATGTTAACTAGAAGGAGCAACTATTAAAAACGCAAAATTTAAAATGGGATGAGAATGTGCTTCGGTGAGCAAAATACTAATATCTTCATCAGTTTAAACAAATATTAGTTTTTTTATATTCTTTAATCATTATGTAAAAGAGAATGTTATCTCCATATAACAGTTGCTAGATCAGAGAAATTGTACAACTAATGTTGTTCAATAAAAGTTTATACATAAAAATAATTTCATCGATACAAATATTATAAATCTTTAATAGAAATAATACTAACTATCATGAGTTTATCCAAAACATAACTGTATGCATTCACCGATGATGTGTTAAATTATATATTTCGTAAATTATATTTGACACATTTAAAGACGAACTGTCAAAACTAAAATAGGACTTCAATCATATTTGACACAAATCATCATATTTAATCGTGAATCGCATATTGCATGTTTGAATATATTTACTTGAAGTTTAATTTGCTACAATGCAAAAAGATCGCAACTAGAATTCGATTTACTACTTTATAATCATTGAATTTCTGAGTGAAAAATATAATTGATGAAATATTGATACATCAAATGAACTTTTGAATTTTGTCATTGCAAATGACAGATCTAAAATATATATAATCAGTTTAGATCAAAAATTTAGGGCTCAATCGATTGCTAAATTCCCGAGTAATATAAGTTGAATTGAATGATGGCTACGGAAGTAGTACGAGATGGAGATACTGAGGTAGTTTAAGGCTGTCTAAAATTGGCGTTGAGTTAATTAGCCTCAGTTGGAGAAAAATCAACTAAGCTATGAAGCAAAGATGAGTGATTCACCTACCCCAGACCACGGATAACCATACTCCTATGAATCTAAAAGATTTCCCCAAGCATCGATGGAATTGAGATCTTGAATGTCAACAGTTGAGTTGGAAAAATCACAATTTGGATTGGGGAAGTAAAGGAGTGCGCCATTCTTTAGCGCTTTTCCCTGAACAAATATTTAAACTAAAAACTGTGCTAATGAAATGAATAATGTCGATGGGAGCAAACGTAGCTGCCTAAATTTTCATGTCCCGCCTAATATTCCTTTAAGTACCATTTCTTTACTATCAACATGTCTACTTTACAAATAATAGTAGCACGTAAGCTACAAACGTTGCTACATTTTGTAACTGTACTAGTTTTTCTTGTAGTGCTAGGTCTTTACCTATTTGTGAAAGTTGCATCGAATCCCTAATAGGTTTTATAAACACTATCAGATTATTGAAAATCATAGTTATAAGATTTCTTAAATTTACTACATTGCTCCCTATAAAGGGAAGCAATGCCTAGAAATCAAATAGGGTACGAATAATAAACCCAAAAATAAGAGTTGTACCTTATAAGGCAACTTTTCCTGGTCATTAAGTAGTTTGCAAGCGAGAGCAGTAGCCTCCAAAGTATGATTCTATCCATTTGGTCTTCCTTTAGCAAGTTTTGGGCACTGATTTTGGAGATGTCCTTCTTAGTGACAATCAAATCATTTTCTTTTGGGTATTTTCCTAATCAGATTCACTCAACATTCCTTAGCTTCGTGGCCTTTCTTTTGGCATTTGTAGCAAGTTCTGTTGTAACAACCCGGAATTTTGGCAATAGTTAATTTAATTGTTTAATTAGGCTCTGAAAATGGAATTTTCACAAATGATGGAATCTAACCACGAGACCTGCAATGTTGCGTTCGTGACGGAATTCTGGTCAACTTTCATGTTTGGAACTTCACGAACATAGTCCGTATAAAAAAGTTATGGACGAAATACGAAAACAGATAGAAAATAAATTAAAAAGAATATGTAATTAATATGTAACATATACAACCGGCCATCACTGGGCCAGAACAACCCAGAGCGGTCGACTTGGGGGTCGACCACTCTAGTCAATTTTTCCCAGTGACGGTAAGGTTTTTAGGGTATTTTGTTATATAATTTTTTTAGTAACGGACAGATCTTAATTAAAATTAAACTAACAGTCTAGGATTGTCCTAATTCCTATACAAAAAGGGTTACACCCCATCCTTTTGCAAACAATTCTAAAGGCAAGAATGAACTCTGTCATTTCCTTCTTCTTCTAATTTTCTCAAATCTATATATACACACACACATAACAAACATAGATTAAAGAATACTAGAATCAGATTTATGTGCAAAAGAGATGATGTTGGGAATAGGCTTTCTTCCATTCAGATCTCTTTCCTATTTTGTTGTAGATCTATAGATTAAAGTGAATCGCGCGCGGTAGTTCGCGATTTGGAATGTTAACTTTAAACGATTATACCGAGAGATCTGACCATCGGATTTTTCCAAAACTGGAACCGTTGGGTTCGCTTTGGAAAAATCTTTCCAACGATATAAAATTTGCTAAGATCCAATGGTCAGATTTTGAGAAATGTGTAATTCAAATTTTAATAAATCCAGCACCAGGGACGCGTAATGACCTGAAACGTCGTTTAATTAAAAAGGGGATATTTTTATATAAATAAAAACAGCGATAAATCATTATAAAATATTATAAACAATATGGAATGAAAAGAATTGATTTGAATTATATATATTCGAGAATTATTTGAAAAGGCCGAGTTAATTCTCATTTCAAATAATTATACGATGATTGAAAGTCGAAGATATTGAAGACGGTGGTTAAATACCGGCGATCTTCACATCGAGTGGATGACTACCGATGCCTTTGATTGGAATTGCTGCATTGAAAAAGTTACGGTTGTAGTTGTCCGGATGTACTTATTGATTGTCCAGATATGCGAGAGCCTCTTTTTCGTATTGGACATATGGGACCAGGAATAAGGTGTCTCCGGTTTCGTTCAGACCCAGAACAGACTTGTAAATGGATGTTTGTCTGACATTGGATTTTATTCAGTGTTGATTGATTTCTATTAAATATATATCTTCTTATGGCGGAGAATTTATTCTCTTGCTTAACACCCTTCTCTGAGACGTACGAGCTCAGAGGTTATATATCGATAGACATCAGTGGCATGGCATGAATTGTCAGTGTGGCATGCCAAGATGCAAATGATCAAGGCATTTGTTGAAAAGCAAAGCCTTGTGGTTGATGATCAAAGCACAGCTTTAATTAGCATAGCTTTGTGTATATCGTTAGTTCGCGAGCCTCCCACCCCGGTATGAACCAGAAACAAGAGAAGGATCCACGGAGAACATGCGTTTCTTTCAAGCTAGAAGTGGTGTCATGGTATGGAGCCCAGACATTTTTACTTATGTGGATGATGGAAAGTGAGGTACCTCGGATTTGAGTCCCTAGTGGCTCTTGATTTACACCCCATAGGGCGGGGAAACGTATTGTTCAAGAATTATAATCCACTAACGTAAGTGTGGACCGACCCTGTGGCTCCTAGGTGCAGTTGCGACTGATCCTGAGGCACGGGCTAGAGTGTCCCTAATTCGGTAAGGATGATCCCTTGCCTTGGTTCATGATGGAAATCCAGCTTCCAATACAACATTGTACGGTTTTGATTGTAAAACTAGTATGGCGACTTAATATATGGTAGCTATGCCATCTATGATTGATACATTATGATTGAAAATGTTTTTGAAACATATAGACACTAATAATAATATCAAATGATCTTGATTTATATGTATCAAGCATATTTTGGTCATTACAAGGTAAAACTCTTTCCTCCGGTTTGCGTTGCATTGTGTGATGGGACTTGAGTCATATAATGGCTTCATTTTTCTAAAAAGCATTGCGTTGTTTAAATGATTTACTTTATTTATGCACTGGCAATCCAATGGAGTAAACCCGTTCCGCGTTAGCGGCGTGGTCCTGTGATCAGCCTTGTTATTAAGTAGGTTAAGTAAGATTTCTCATACCAGTCCCATAACTGACTCGCAGTTTGTTTCACTTTTCAAACTCGGGTGCCCCTATTTTCAACACGGGCAGCCTTGTATTCAGGTTTTAGCAGACTCAATCTGAATAGCTATGGAGCTGAAGTTGGATTCTATCATTTCTATTATGCTGTTCAGACTTCATTAGTGTATTATGTTTGATTCCGCTGCAGACATTTTATATTGAGCTGAAACTGTATTATGTACTAAGTATGATCCTATTATGCCGTGTAACTCTGATGATATATTATTTCCAATGTAATTTGATGTACATTATCTGTTGTAATTCTATGTTTCTATTCTACTGTTAATTGTTTATGTGTTATATTCCAATGATTATCCTTGCTTCCGTGGCATGGGGTTTAGGGTCATCACAGTTGGTATCAGAGCTTTGGTTAATCTTAGCTCCGGAATTTAACATATTAACGAACTCGTCAGAAATAGAATCAGCAGTATTCTAGGACGAGTGACTCATCATACATAGGACTAGTAATGTCCTAGAATGATTGCAGCAGAATAGAATACACCCATATAGATGCATTTACATTTAAGTATATGTCTCTATGCTTTACAATATCTTTTCTGTTGGCCTGACTCTTTGTCTGCTATTTGCAGACACAGTAGAAAATGAGTGGCAGAAGCAGAAGAAGTAATTCTATGGTTCTACAATATAATGAGCCAATCGTGCTCCCACAACCAGAACCAGATCTAGAAGCTCTAGTAAAGAAGTACTGAAATTTGGGTGGAGTATCATTCTTGGGCAAAGAATCTATTATTGAAACACAAGCATGGATGCGTTCTTCTAAGAGAATTTTTGAAGGCTTAAAGCTGAGAGATGATCAGAAAAGATTAATTGCATCTTGGGCACTCAAAGACGAAGCTTTAATCTGGTGGGAAACCGTTACAAAGGATAATCCAGAAGGCAATATTACCTGGGATAGAATTAAAGAAATTTTCAAAGAAAGGTTTATTCCTCCAGAAGCAATTGAGCGGTTATATAATGAGTTCTACCATCTGAAACAAGTAGATATGACCATTTAGGAGTATCAGAATAAATTCAATGAAGTTTCCCGCTTTACCCTAGAGCTAATTTGGGATCCTTTGAGGAAGAATCTGAGATTTATTAATGGACTTCAAAGAAAATACGAAAGTAGAGTAATTGCTCATGTGAATATTCCTTTTTCTAAGATGATACAAATGGCTTATCGCTATGAGGATCTTGATAAGCAAGGTGTTTTGGAAGACGAAGGGGAAGGCAGCTCTAGCAGAAAAAGGAAGTTTGAAACTGATAGCCCTGAGGCAAGTACAAAGCCTGAGGTCAGTAAGAAGTCTAAAGCCAATAAGAAAGGGGAAAATCTAAGAAAGAACCATTAACGAATGCCACGTGCTCTAACTGCAAAAGACAAGGACATTTGGCGATAAATTGCAGATCTCAAAAGAAACAAATAAAGGATGGATCTAAACCCAATAAGAAGCCTCAAGATACCAGGGAATGCAATCTTTGCCATTAGTCAGGTCATATAAAGCGAGATTGATGGCTTTTGAAAGCGACCAAGGTAGCTCAACTCAATCAAGTGGTAGAAGCTTCAGCACCCTCAGCTAGTAGGGAAAGGCCAGATGTTTTGGAAGGCACGCTCACTATCAATAGTATTCCTGTTACAATATTGTTTGATACGGGCGCGTCGCAAAGCTTCATTTCGAGTAATACAGTCAAATAAACTTGTCTATCATATTCAGTTTTTTTACAAGTACAATCTCATGTGAATTGAATAAATAGTGGGGTTATAAATAGTTGTATTGTTTGAATGTTTGAAATATAATATTCAATAAAATGTTATATGAATATACGAATGTTTGTGTAGTCGTATTCTATTTAGATATAAATATTATATTCTTATCTGTGATGTATATATAAAACAATACAGTAACAAAAACATTTAAAATAATATTTATTTGGTTGTTATCATCAAACAAAAATCATATAATTGTGTATACAACTACGTCATATACAACAATCTCCCCCTTTTGATGATGACAAACAAATAAAAGATTTTGAGCACAATAAATGTGTTTGACAGTGAATATTGAACCCCCTCTATTTATTAACTCCCGCTACAACTTAACTCCCCCTATATATGTGGAAAATACGAATGATGAAATCCAACTTACCATTCTCCATCTAGATATTTAATTTCCAATTTTAAAATATTTTTGACTTAAATACTCATCAATCAAAATTTTGACCATTCTCCCCCTTTTGTTATCATCAAAAGAATAATGGAGATCGAAACAGTGATGAATTTAGACCATAAATATAAATTCAAATAGTGAAATTCACTTTCAGAATGAATGGATTTACGATGGATTTTATAAAATGAGGAGAGTTCAATAAAAAATGAATATTTGAATATGAATTTTGAAGAATTTAAATATGCTCAAAAATGTGTTAAGCACTTGCTAACCACGCATAGCCTAAAAATCTTTTAAATGGGGTTAGTAGTAACTTAACTTTATCCTCTCTAATGAGTTCCATCCATGCACAGTCCAAAGGTCTTTTAAGTGAGAATGGAAGCACATAGAGATTAAGATAATTCACCCACGCATAACCGTGAGGACTTTTAAATGGGAGTGAATACCAAGGATAAATCATATATATATTTATATATTCTTTATTTTTATTTCCAAGATATTTTTCTTTCCAAAAATAATTTGAACTCTCCAAATTAAATAAAACCATGATGGATGACAGAAATATGATAGACATAGAAGATGGTCGTGAAATAAGCTCTAATTTAAAGGTATTATAAAATCTTTCCAATCATCATGAGATTTAAAATAACATCTCCTCTAGTTATAAACTATACCATAGTCATAACTCATCATAATTTCATAAATCTATTTATAATTTTGATGAGTCACAAAAGGGTTCAAATTAATTAACAATTTCAATTTTTGAATAAATAATCAAAAATAATTTTAAAATTGAAAATATCAATTTCAAGAGGAGTTTTTGAAAATATCAATGCAAGTTGAAAATCAGTTTCAAAAATCAATCAGTAGAATATGAAATTATCTAATATTTCTAATGCTGATTGCTCCTTGATAATTTTAAAACCACTTATATATTTAATTCAAATTGTCCACGGATTTTAAAGATATTTAATCACTGATTTTTCAATTCATCGTCCAGTCACCAAGATATTCAAACGAATCAAATCAATTTTCTTATCAGAGCAGCACAAGATCATTTTTTAAAGCGAGAATCATAAGTGAAATTTTCAGAGAATTAAAACAAGCACAAGAAATAGTCAACTATCAAATCTAAGATAATTATTTGAAATCACTTGAGAAAAAAAATTAAATTTTTATAATCCAAGAAATTCAACAATCAATAACGAATGATTTCAAAATCAAGCAAAGTAAAAAATGAAAATTTCACAACTAATCAATCATGGCTTTCAAGTAGTCCGCTGTATTGAGTTCAGTTTTTCAATATTTTCAAAAAATGAATAAGAAGGGACTCAAAACAGCAAAAGATGTGTGAAATTTCATTTGCATACAAGAACATCATAAATTTTAAAATTCCAATTTACCGTGTTCAAGATATGCTAAAAAATTGCGGCCTTATTAAAAAATAAAAGGAATAAAAACAAATAAAGGAAATAAACTAAAAAGGAAATAAAATAAAAATACGAGTTTAGAGATCATACCTGACTTACAATAATTGATGTGATCAAATGAATCTCCAACTCTGAAATCTATGGCTAAGGAACTTAAAACAATTCAATAAAGTGGAACAACTTGAATTATATCTCTTTTAAGCACAGTTGTTCCTTAGCCTTCCTCGGTACCTAAATGTTTATATGATCGAGTGGTCTAACAAAAATTGTTTTACCACTCTTATCTTTATTTACACGTTTTGGTGCCCAAACCCGTTTATATAACAATCCATTATTATCTATTAAAGTACCTTTTGGAACCCAAACTCGTTTAGACTTATTCAAATTCATTTTGTTATTTTTTCGAATCCAAACATGTTTAAATGAATTGTTTTTAAACGAGTTACCATTTTGTATATGATTTTAAAAAACTTTGAAATTATTAGATTTCAAAATTTCAATTTGATCGTTTTTAAAGCCATTTAAAGGATTTTTAAAATCATTAAGATTTTGTTTTTCAACTTGATCAAATCCAAAACCAAGTCCCTTTTTATTCTGCACAAAAAATTGGTTTTTAATAACATATTCAACGATTTCTCTCCTTTAGAAAATTTAGTCAAAGTTGATTTATGTCGTTGAATTTTAGATTTAAGATCGCTATTTCCTTTCATTAAATTTGAACAACGATTAATAGCGATTTTCCTCTTTTCAGCGCCAGTTTGTTTCAAAACCAAATTTTCGTTTTCACGTGCTTTGATTTTAACATTGGACTTAGAAATTTCAATTTCAAATGGTTTCCACTTTTCAAAATCAAGTTTTTCAGATTCTCTAAGCTTTTCAATCTCCTTATCATAATCACGATTTTCGTTCTTTAAATTCACGTTTCCACTTTTAAGTAACTCAAAATCAGTTTTGAATTTCAAAAGATCATTACTCAAAAATTGAAATTTTTCACATTTTGAAAACGGTGAATTCTTAACTTTTTCAAGTTTTCTTTCTAAACTGTTATTTTCTTGAACTAATTTTGACCTATCAGATTTCAATTTCTTAACTTTTAGTTCAAGAGAATCAACGGTTTTTGTGAGATCGTGGCACATTAAAATTAATTCTTTATAAGTAAAATTCGATACCTCACTTGAATCCTCTTCACTAGCTTCCGAATCAGATTGAGCCATAAGACACAAATTAGCTTCCTCTTCATCACTTTCAGAAACTTCTTCTCCTTCCTCGTCATCCCATGTAGCAGCAAAAGCCTTCTTCTTTCTTCTGAACTTCTTCTTCTTTTCATTTTTAAGCTGTGGGCGATCTGGTTTGATGTGTCCAGGTTTCTTGCAATTGTAGCAAAACACTTCATCGTCTGAACTTTCGGACTTGTTAGTTTTTGAATTCTTCTTTTGTGGTTTGTAATTTCCTTTGGCCCACTTTCTCAAAACCATGGCAAGCTCTACAGTAGGATCGTCATCATCACTTTCAACAGTATTATTTAGAGCGATTGCCTTTTTCTTTAATTCAGAACTCTTTCGTTCTTCTCTTGCTTTTAACTCCATTTCGTAATTAATTAGATTTTCGATCAACTCTTCCATGCTTATTTTATTCAGATCTTTTGATTCTTGAATCGTCGTCACCTTAGCTTCAAAATTCATCGGTAGTACTCTCAATATTTTTCTGATCAATTCCACTTCGGTATAAGTTTTACCAAGAGCTTTTGCATTGTAGACTAGTTATGAGAAGTGTCCATACATCTCTTTTATATCTTGGTCTTTTTGCATAGAGAAATTTTCATATTCGTTGCTGATTAGAGCGAGATGAGATTCCTTTACTTGAGATGTACCTTCGTGTGTGACCTCCAACATATGCCATATTTCCTGCGTAGTTTCACAATGAGAAATTTGATTAAATTCAGTTTTATCAAGAGCACAGATTAATGCATTCATCGCTTTGGCATTAGCTAAAAATATTTTTTTATCATTAGCATCCGACCTGTCTTTTGATTTAGGAATTTCAACACCATTAACAGTAATAGTAGGAGATCTATAACCCGTTTCAATAATATCCCACACATCATAATTGACTGAACTCAAATAAATTTTCATCCTAGTTTCCAATAAGCATAATCAATTCCATTAAACATGGGTGGCCTAGCTATGGACTAACCCTCAGAAAAAGCATTATTAGACAAATTCATGACTCTAGAGTTAAAATAAAATAAAAAATACCTGTTCTGATACCACTTGTAGGATCTAAATTAACCCTAGAGGGGGTGTGAATAGGGTATATCGCAGCTTTTTGCTAAGTAATTATATGATAACAACACAGATAATAATCAGAATAAATGCGGAAAACAAATAACACACAGATATACTTAGCTTCGGCAAAACCCTGCCTACTGCTGCATTCCCCAAGGTTTCTACTAGGAGTAAAAACAATCTTTATGCTTACAATCCCCTGTAAACTCACGACACTCGCTCCCAACTGTTCTTAACCCTACGCTCAAAACCCTGCACTGGTTTCTATCCCTGAAACCAGATTTCCTCAAATTACAAATCCCGTAATTCGTCTCCCTAGTATTAGAGACAAACTAGAAAATTCTCAACACGATTACAAATTGAAATTAAGACAATTAAAACCCCTTTAAATAAATCAAAACCCTAGTTTATGATTTTATAAAACACTTTTTTAAAAATCCCTTAGCCCTTTGTAAAAGACTTGGCTGGCCACTTTTGTATTGCTTCAACACTTCACTTTTGGCCCGATCTTCTTCTTATCTCCTGATAAAAATGGCGGCGGCTCCAAACTAGGGTTTTCAATTTTGCCCAAATCTTGTCTTCGATGGCTCTGTAATTGGATTCTTTGCAAAGTGATTGACGTACTTGTGCTCTGAAGATTTCCGATGTTGATCTCGTGCTCTGATGATTTTCGATGTTGATTTTGTTGAGGTGAAATCGTTCTTCTAAAAATAGTATGTGATTTTTCCCTTTTTATTTTTATTATTTCTCGGTTGTATTATTTCGAAACCTCGAATGCCAATTATGAATATCGTGTGAATTTGTAGAGCTCCTATCCAAAAAATCTCTGATTTCGTGGTAGACTTGGTTATTGGTATATGTTAAAAAATTGGGGCTTTTGAAATACACGGATTTGAACTGATCATTGCGTGATTTCTGGAACTTTGAATTATATATTTTTTGGCCCTTTTTTAAATTAAAACTTTGTCAAATATACTGGAGCTTTTCTTGGATTAAGAAACTACTTACATGTACTTCTGGAAAGTCTGTAAAACCTTTTTAATGTTGCTCCAAAACTGATACGAACAAATGCTACATTTGCCAAGTCTGATTTGAACTGATGCATGCATCCTGCTTTGAATAATTTGCTCCTAATTACTTGATAAGAACAGATACTATCTTGATTTACTGATGCTATGTGAACTCGTGAATGGATACTTAACACTTGATTTTCCATTGCTTGTTAACATTTATTTTGGTATTCATGTTGAACACCTTGCTCCTCCTGCTTGCCTGAACATAAGCTGATACTCCCCTTGTGATCTTTGCATTCGGCATTCTTGATTTTCTTCTTTGGCCTGAAGCTTAACCGACTGAAATCTGAAACTGGCTATTGACTAGAACCGTTGCTATACCCCACTTGTTCATCGCAGTTTGTACACTTTGATAAAAAAAACAGATATTACTTGAATTTGTCTTGAGAACAAATGCTATACTTGAACATCTTTTATTCATACAATGTGTACTGCTTGACTTGTATGCCCCTTTAACACTTGTTGTACCTATTTGTGGACTTGTGGTTTATATTTGGGGCTGCCATGAACTCGTATTACCACTGACTTGTCTTATTCTTCCATGTTTTTGAATCCTGTGATACTTTCCATGACTTATTGAGTAGTGTATTATCACTTGAGACCTGCATTCATACTTTTGAGCTTGTGCATGTCCATATTGTCTCACCATACTTATCTTGCATTTTGTTTTCGTACATGTCAGACCTGCAATCTTGGACTCTTGAGTAAATCTGCATTGAAATGTTGTGCACTATTCTATCTTACTGTCACCATGTAGATAAGCTTGCACTCATTCATTCATGTTGTAGACCCATGTATATGTATTTCCTGACCATGTTTAGACATTGTGATGTCCACTTGCTTGCATTTGAGATGTTGTACTATGCTCCACCATAAACATATATGGCCGCATCCATATGAATTTGTCCCATGCTGAACCCATGCTTCTGACTCTGTATATATGAATTTGCACCACTTGCCATGTTGCAATCTGACATGTCACTTTGTCCTGTTGTCCTTGCTCATATTTGCTCGTACACATGTCCACATGTTTGCACATGAATAGCAGTACATCAACCATTGTTGTTTGTGTCGTTTCTCTATGTTTGTGTGAGCTCCTATTTTTGATTTGAATTGCTTGTTGCACTTTTACATTGCTACTCGAGCATGTTGTTGTGTTTACTGCTCCATTTCACTCCCATGTTTATGCTGCTTGGTCTCTTGATTTTGTTCATGCTCTTGACCATATTCATATGCATTGAGTTAAGACGGTCCTCGTGGCTACTCCTCAGTTGCTCGCTACTGTATTTTGATTGGCGAGGCAGTGCACACATGTATATTTATACATGTGTGTATATGTAGCCATCAGATAATTTTTCATGTCCCTGCATATCAGACCTAGTCTAGAAAAATGATGAGATCCAAGGCAAATAAAATTTAAAAACAAATTTTTATTTGGTTGAATTTTATTTTATTTTTGTTGCAATCTACTGTGTGTGTTTTTCTATTTGTGACAGGTAAGCAGATTGGACTGAAAGCTGTGAAGACAGAAGACTGAAGATGACAGAGAAAAATATATATAAGAATATCTGTATATGAGTGAGTTTGTAAACTGAGTGTAGTGTATATGAAAATGTACTGAGTGATGAATGAACTGTAGTGAGGAGCTGTGAGAGAATTATGCTGATATATGTAATAAATAAATTTGATTGAAATAAAATATTATTTTATTGTTGTCAAACAAACTTGTCTATCGTATTTAGTTTATTTACAAGTACAATCTCATGTGAATTGAAAAAATAGTGGAGTTATAAATAGTTGTACTGTTTGAATGTTTGAAATATAATATTCAGTAAAGTACCGTATGAATATATGAATGTCTATACAGTCGTATTCTATTTAAATATAAATATTGTATTCCTGTCTGTGATGTATATATAGAACAGTACAGTAACAAACACATTTAAAATAATATTTATTTGATTGTTATCATCAAACAAAAATCATATAATTGTGTATACAACTACGTCATATACAACACGTTCGGCTTATGTAACGCTCCTGCTTACTTTGTCAATTTAATGAACAGAGTATTCCGTGATGTCTTGAATAAATTTGTGCTGGTTTTCATTGACAATATTTTAATCTTCTCTAAGTCGACTGCTGAGCATGAAAAGCATTTGGAAGAAGTTTTGGAAATTCTGAGGAAGAATGTGCTAAAAGCCAAATTTTCCAAATTCATATTCTGGCAAGAAGAAGTAAAGTTCCTCAGTCAAATAGTATCAGAGGAAGGAATTTCAATGGATCCAAGTAAGATCACAGCCATTCGAGACTGGAAGCAGCCTAGCATGCCTACTGAAGTCGGAAGTTTTCTAGGATTGGCTGGCTATTATCGGAAATTCGTTAAGGATTTTTCGAAGCTATCTTTTCAACTAACGAAGCTTACCAAGAAACATACAATGTTTTATTGGACACCTGAATGTGAGGCAGCTTTCCAAGAGCTGAAATTAAGGTTGATTACAACCCTAGTGTTTACTACTATTGATGGCAATCAAGATTTGACAGTCTATACAGATGCTTCTCTTGAAGGTGTTGGTGCGGTATTAATGCAAAGAGGCAGAGTAGTTGCTTATGCTAGCCGTAAGTTGAAACCTCATGAGAAGAGATATCCTACTCATGATCATGAGTTATTAGCCGTCGTGTTTGCTTTGAAAATATGGAGGCACTGTCTTTTGGGCGAGAAGTTATAATT
Organism: Allium sativum; assembly: GCA_030737875.1. Classification (NCBI taxonomy): domain Eukaryota; kingdom Viridiplantae; phylum Streptophyta; class Magnoliopsida; order Asparagales; family Amaryllidaceae; genus Allium; species Allium sativum. Next base: position 381,846,222 of record CM060920.1, read on the forward strand.
ATATATAGATCATAAGTAATTAAAGTATCTGTTCACCTAGAAGGACTTGAATTTGAGGCTGCAACACTGGTTAAAACTTCTTGCAGCATACGATCTAGATATTTTGTAAACTCCAGGGAAAGCCAATGTTGTAGCAGATGCGCTTAGCAAAAAGAATGCCATTATCGCTAATCTCATTATTACGCCTTCAATGATTGATAAAATATCTATCTTTAGAAGGATGATGAATTTATTCAGAGAATTAGTAAAAGAGTTCGGGAAGGCGAACCCTCGAGTTTCCGAATTGATAACAAAGAAGTTCTGAGGTTGTAAGGCCGAATTTGTGTTCTGAATATTCCTGAGCTCAGAAGGGAAGTGATGGATGAATGTCATAAATCCAAGCTTAGTATTCATCCAGGTGTGAGTAAGATGTATCATGATCTCAAGCGTACATTTTGGTGGAGATCTATGAAAAGAGACATTTCCATATATGTTAGCAGGTGTTCTACTTGCCAGCAAGTCAAAAGTGATCAGCAGAAATTTGTCGGACTGTTACAACCACTAGAGGTTCCAAATTGGAAGTGGGATCAAATCACCATGGATTTCATTGATGGCTTGCACCGAACCAGGAAAGGTAATGATAGTATATGGGTGATCGTAGATCGTTTCATGAAGACCACCCATTTTATTCCTGTCAGATCTACTAGAACAACTCAGAGTCTGGCGCAGATTTATTTCAAAGAAATCGTTAGACTACATGGAGTTCCTAGTAGTATTGTTAGTGATCATGATCTAATATTTGCTAGTAAATTCTGGGAAGCATTCCAAGAGGATTTGGGGACAAAGTTAAATCTAAGCACTGCATATCATCCAAAAACAGATGGCCAGACTGAGAGGGTGAATCGTATACTAGAAGACTTGTTGCAGGCATATATTCTTGATTTTGGTGGATCGTGGGAAGATCACTTGCATTTGGTTGAGTTTTCATATAATAACAGTTATTAAGCAAGCTTACAAATGTCGCCATTCGAAGCATTGTATGGAAGGCCATGTAGATCTCCCACATGTTGGGTAGAACCAGGCAATCGACTAATATTGGGTCCCGACATGATTCGAGAAGCATCGGATAAAGTCGATTTCATTAAGAAGCGACTTCAGATAACTCAGAGCCGACAGAAGAGTTATGTAGATTCAAGAAGAAGGGATTTATAACTTGTTGTTGGTGATTATGTATATCTGAGATTTTCCCCATTGAGTGGAGTAGTCCGTTTTGGGAAAACAGGGAAGTTGGTGATTAGATTTATTGGCCCATTTCCTATACTCGAAGAATTGGGACTCTTGCTTACAGGGTTCATTTACCTGACTGGTTGCCAGGAGTACATGATGTATTTCACGTGTCTCGACTTCGAAAGCATATACACGATCCAGACTCGATTATGGAAGAAGTAGCGCAACAAGATTTGGAAATCACCCCAAGCTTAGCAGTGAGAAGAGAGCCACTGAAAATTATTGGTGAAGAAACTAGAGTTCGGAGAAACAAGAAGATTCATTTAGTCAAAGTGCAGTGGAGCGGAGATCCTAGAGCCTGTACATGGGAGACCGAAGATAGCATTAAGCAGGCTTATCCCAAGTGCAGAGTGGACATCTCTGATTAGCTCTGGTGCAAGTACATTTACAATATTTTGCATTTCCGTTTTTTTTTCCTACTTTACTGTTGTTTCCTTTTCGGGGACGAAAAGTTTTTAAGTGGGGGAGATTGTAACAACCCAGAAAATCATAACCAATTTAATTTTTTTATTTTAGCTATTTTAATGAATTTTGAATATTTGAAATGATTTATTTTAAATAATAACAATTTAAAATTTATTTAAATCGAATTTAGAACGTATAAATTTATTTTAATTATATAACAAGCCTGAAATGGAGCGGCAGTTTGAAAATTCGATTTCAAATGAATGTACAGGATTCAAAATAAATCGGATTTCAGTAAATCTAGAAATATTTGAATCTGTTTAATTATATATTTCTAACGAATGTGAAAAATCCAGATTTTATAACAAGAATTGAAAGTTATGTCCAGTTTAAAATTTGAAATAGTCGCTATGGAATTTAATATAATATATAGCCCTTATAAATAGCCATTGTGCAAACGACCTCCGTTTTCGACGAAACCAATTTGATTGGATCTGGAATGTCAATTTATTGCTAAGTTTAAAATTCCAAAGTTTTTGGAATTAATATGTGAGTGTGGCAAAACAAAACGTATTTTGTCAATTTTAGTCAAATTGGATTGACCAGAAAATGGTCATTTTTCAAACGGTCTCCAAATTCGACGAAACTAATTTTGTTAGGACCGTATCGTCAAAACATAGCTAGATTTATTTTTGGGAATTTTTGGAATAGTATGTGACCGCGGTAAATTAAAATGTACGTTCAAATTTAACATTGAATGTTTTATATTTTAATTTGAAGAATAATTGATTTAAATAGTCGAACGGGCTTACAAAACATATTTCATTGTGTCCAGAATGGGGGTATTTAGCTAGAGGCAACAGTCGTTGGGCTGGATTTGGAGTTTGTATGGGTTAACGGGCCTTTATGGAATTAAAAAATAAAAATATAAATAAAAAACATGGGCTAATAGAATTCCCCCTTTTATTTCCTCGTTCCAAAAAAAAATCCCGTAACCCTTCTATCGACAGCGGCTACCATTCCCATCTTCTCTCCTCCGTAACTCCCACTCCACGCCAAAAAATCCCTCGATCCTTCAGAGAAATCTGTAGAAAATCTTGAGAGCTTCGTATCCATACAAGCCTCGCTCCCTAATGTTGTGTATTGTTCAAGATCCACGCCATTCCCCCGCATCGACACAGTTTGCGCCACTGTGCCAGCGTCAAACTCAACGTAACCACCTATAACGACTCAAACTTCCCCGTAAAGGAAATCCCGGATTGAATTGAGAAGACGACGAATCAGAACACAAACAGAAGAACATTTCATTGCTTATTACAATAATTTACATCAGATTACAAGAATATACAGAGTCTAAACAAATAAAATACATTTCTTAAATATCAGAGATTTACAAATTACAATGCAGTGGAGAATAATACAAAAACACAATTGAAAGAGATAAACAGATACAAAGCTTTCCGAATATCATTCCAGCTGTAAACTAGGATCCTGTGGATATAAATCTGCAAAACCAAAACTACTAGCTGCCCGTGTGGAAAATAGGGGCACCCAGAGTTTAGATTAAAATAATAAACTCCAGGTCAGTCATGTGACTGGTGTGAGAACTAAAACGGTTATCAATTTGATTTCAAAGTTAGGTAAATCAAGGGACCACGTCGTATAGCACGGAACGGGTTTACCCCCAAGAATACCAGTGCATAAAACAAACAGCGCAATGCTAAATAAAGAACAATGAAGCTATTATAAGACTTAGGTCCCATCACACAATGCAACGCAAGCCGGAGGATAGAGTTTTTACCTTATAATAGCAAAAAATGCTAGGTACGTGAAATTTCATATTTTACTATTACTATAATTGTATAGTGTCAAAACAATTTCAAATATAAATGTATCAATCATAGATGGCATGAGTGCCCCATCCCACTATGTCGCCATACTAGGCTCTACAATCAAAACCGCAAAATATCGTATTGGAAGTTGGATTTCCATCTGTGAACCAAGGCAAGGGATCGTCCTTACCGCTTCGAGACTCTCTAGCCCGAGCCTCAGGCAAGTACTCAGTCAAGCCTTTAGATTGTCAGGGTCGGTCCACTCGATGTGGAATAAATGCCTGAACACTACGTTTTCCCGCCCTATAGGGTGTAAAAACTGGTATGTATAATGACCATACCATCCATCGGCCCCGCAATGCCGATACAACCGAGGCGCCTCGCTATCCATCATCCACATAAGTAAAACATCTAGGCGTGCAAAACCCAGACACCACTCCTAGCTAGAAGGAAACACATGCCCTCCCTGAGGTCATCTCCTGTTTCTGGTTCACACCGGGGTGCGAGGCTCGCGAATTAACGCTACACAAAGCTATGCTATATTAAAGCCGTGCTTTGATCATCAACCACAAGACTCTGCTTTTCAACAGAAGCCTTGATCATTTGCATCTCAGCATGCCACACAAGAAATTCGCGCTATGCAACTGATGTCCATCAACCACATAGAATGAAATCCGATTTCAGACACACATCCATTTACAAGTTCGTTCTAGGTTTGAATGAAACCGGAGGCACCTTATTCCTCGTCCCATATGCCCAATATAGGAGAGAGGTCCTCGCATATCCGGTCGATCTCCAAGTACGTCTGGACGATCACTACTTATTACCTTGTCTTAGGTGTACAGCCCAATCAAGACATTAGTAATCATCTAAACGATGTGAAGACCTCCAGTCTTCAACCACCGTCTTCATCTTCGACTAACCATCGTATCAGTTATTCAGAATGGGATAAACCTGGTCTTCCCGAATAACTCGCGTATTTTATAAACAAGTGTTACACAAACACAACATACGCCTCATTCCAATCCAGCTTTTATTCAAATATTCTTTTCACAATTTCAAACCATATTAAGGTTTTCCAAACTAGTCGGGATTAGCGAACCTTACCGAAGTAATCATTTATCATATTTCCCAATCCCAACCTATTCATCCCATAGAGAAAAACTAGTAATACTCCATATCTAACACCACAGTTTTATCGGTAAATATTAATTACCATTTCACGTTCAAATATAATTAAAGATTTAACTATCGCTTGGAGCAAAACTGGTGATACCCCATTCTCGATCATTTTCCTGAATTGATAATTTTAATTATCACGTTCACTTTTCAATCTAATTAAAGATCCATTAAAACTCTTATTAGTTTTAATCTTCCCAAAAATCAATATTAATGATTATTTAAAGTTAAGAAATTAATCTTATCTTTAACTGGGTTAAAGAACCAATGTTATTAGAACACCGTTCACGATAAACCCAAAATCACATTCCATCAGTCTCTAACCGTAAATTAGTAAGAGAACGATTCCCTAAGAATTAACCCCGACGGCCGAAACCAACATCAGATCAATACCCAGGAAACCATTCAACTTAGCTAATCTCTAGTTAGTTTCTAATTTTCTTAACTCCATTGGGTTTAAGAACAGTATTTTTAAAGACACCATTCACGACAAATCCAAAATCTCATTCCGTTGTTAATCAGGTTAAAGAGAAAGTGTTATTTAAAACACCGTTCACGATAAACCCAAAAACCAATTTCAATTCACTTCCAATTAAATATTAATTAATTGGTAAACTTCATTAAATCTTAATAAAAAGATTTAATCTTCTCTCAACTGGGTTTAAGAACAGTGTTATTTAAGACACCATTCAAGACAAACCCAAAATCCTCTTTGATGTTAAATACAAGGCTCTGAATGGAAAATATATCGGCTTATATTCAATATCAAATTCTGAAACCAACAAGTATCGTATTGGAAATAACGATATAAATATATCTTTCAAATTTCCATAACCATATCTGTACAATCACGAAATCCAACATCGAAATATTCAGAAGATGATTTCGATTCAAATCCATTCCAATTCATATATTGGAAATTCTGGTTATATTAAAACCCATTCTTAATCCAATTTATTTATTTAAATATAATTGGATTATAATCCTTGTTATTAACTAGTTCATTTCGATAAAAATATATTTTTATCTTTCTAAATATGGAATTTTTTTTCATCCCAATTCTTTCCAAAACATTAATTATGATTTTACACAGATTATTAATATTTTTAATAATTTTATCAAGGCCCGTACAGTCGATTTCCATAAACAGTCATCGAACTGCACTTACAGCGACCTTTTCCAAATTTGATTTGGACATAACTCCAAATCCTATCATTAGATTTCAAATCTCTAATATTTGTTGGAAAGCTCTTTTCTATACGAACCCAACGGTCCGTTTTCATGAGAATCAGAAGGTCGGATCTCCCGTAACGTCCATTCGAAGTCAATGGTTGAAATTCGCGAACTACTGCGGCGCGGCGCGTTCTATTCCGGCTATTAAATATAAATAATATATATATATTATATACATTTCATCTATTTCCTTTTTAAAACGTATTTTATAAATCGTTTTAACTTTGTTTTAAAAACGGTTTCAACTTCATATTCAAATTTAAATCAAAATTGAATATTCCTTATCATTAACATATAAATGATAATATTTTCAAACATCAGATTTTGAAATCACTTCATTTTCGATATTCATTATAAAATGAATAAAATCGATATAAATATCGTTCACGTCAAAATGGCGCATATCTAATCAACACGGCTATATATATTTAAATATATTCGTGTCCATCCCAAATCGGACATCAAAATCGAATTTTGATCTTTTACTGAATATCATTTTAAAATGTTCATTATTTTAAAATAATCATTATTTTAAAATATTCGTTATTTTAAAATATTCATTCTTTTAAAAATATTCATTCTTTCTGAACTGGAATCAGATATAGCCAATTACCATATAATGTTATTATATGGATTTCATACAACACATGTATATAATGACCATAATCAACAATCATCCATCATTCAAAGTGCATTCTACACTGTATAAGCATTAAATATAAATATTTAGCGCTTACAACAGTCTGTCAACCAATCGATTGACATACAACTAAACAGTTGGGATTAGTGTACGTCAAATATCATCCCAACACCCGTGAGGGGTTTCAATCCACAAACATAGATTTTATTTATGCAGTTGGACGATGTGTAAAATTTTATCGTCCCAATCCATGTCAGTCAAATGGGTGTTCATAAACAAATCGTCTGATTTGAAAATGATTATTTATTTTGTTCATATACGCGTTAAAAATTATATTTTTAATGATAAAATATTTATTCGGTTCATTTACACAATAAAAATCATATTTTTATTATTCTAACATACTTTAGAAAATTTCGGTGGCATAACGACGCGATACTAGAACCGGGATAAGGTCCAGCCTTATCCCTCGCCCAATAATGGCTCGCACTATACACAAACCAAATCATATTAATTCATTTCACATCCCAAACCAACCCAAACAAATAAATCAACCAAACCAAACAATGAAACAAGTCGCCATGGTCTGTGGACGACGGGGAACAATTTATATATGCAGTTATAAAATAAATAACTGTACAAAGAAAATTATAGTGAGGAGTTCTCACCTTTGGGATCCACTCTGTCATTCTTTATTTCTGAACGGTTTCGATTTGGATTCGTCTCTACTCGGTTCTATCGCAATCTGTTTCACACGATTTTTATATTAAAAATCCCATTTTTATTTCAATGCTATAAAAATCACATCTTTATAATGCTCTTGATAATAAAAATCATATTTTTATTTAACCAAAAATTATATCGTTATCATATATAAAAAATCACATTTTTATATTGTGATTCATATAATAAAAATCAAATTTTTATATCGTGACGTTTCATATAAAACTCCCCTTTGTCATATATTGTTATGTCTAATAAAAATCGTAACTTTACATGAATAAAAATCAAATCTTTATCTCGCCACTATTTATATAAAAATCACATTTTTATATAGAAAAATCATATCTTTAAACTGTTCCATATATATAAGAGTCGCATTTTTATCTAATGTTATGATATATAAAAATCATAACTTTTCATAATTAAAAATCATATTTTTCCATAATAAAAATCCTATCTTTCCATATATAAAAATATTAGCTTTTCATTATTAAAAAATATAATGTTTCCTTTATTAAAAATATAAGCTTTAGATTATAAAAAAAAATGTCTTTACATAAAAATAATAATATAAGCTTTACCTTATAAAAATCACCTTAAATCTAATCACATCTTAGTTAAATAATTAAAGGGGAAACAAACTCATCTTTCCTATTTAAAAATCGAAGCTTTGTTGGATGTGGGGGTTTTGGGGCTTCGCGGTCTAGCAGAGGAGGGGGGAAGAGATCGGAGGGTGGCGGTGGTGCCAGGGGGCGCTCTGGCGCGACGTCGTGGCCTGGGGAGGGGTCTGGAGGAGCTCGCGAGGTTTGGGGGTAGGTGCGATTCAGGATATTAAAGAAGAGAGAGGGAGAAGCTTGGGGGTGGCGGCCGATCGTTTGAGGGGGCTCTGGTGAGTAGCGCGTTGGGGCGGCGGTGGTTTAGGGCACAACGACTGGCCATCAGTTTTTTTATCTTTTTTTTTTGAATTGAAGTCAATGGTGAGGGGAGGGGCTTAAGAGGAGAAAGGGTTTTTATTAATTTATTTATATTATATTTAATTACCCCAAAAAGCAACTTTTTATTTCGACCTCCAAACAAGACCCATCGACTGTCGTACCTAGGTAATTACCCCCATTCCAAACATAATGTGATATGTTTCGTAAGCCAATTCCATCGTTTTGATCAGTTTTCATTTAAATTAACATTTAAATCATTATATTGAATTTTAAACGTACATTTCAATTTACTAGGGTCACATACGGACCTCAAAAATTCCAAAAAAAATATTTCTAGCTTCGTATTGACGATACGGTCCTAACAGAACTAATTTCATCAAATTTGAAGACCGTTTGAAAAATGGCCATTTTCTGGTCGATCCAAATTGACTGAAACTGCCAAAACACGTTTTCCTTTGCTACGCTCACATTATTTAAAACAAAATTCTAGTCGTTATTATTTAAACTAAATCATTTTAAATATTCAAAATTCATTAAAATTGCCAAAGTAAATTTTTTTCATTGGCTCTGATTTTCCGGGTTGTTACACCACCCCTCGTTCCAGCGCCTCTCGGAGCTCTTCAAGATGGCGCAACCTGATCGGCTTCTCATGCATCAGATTTGGAGAAAATCGAAGACCTATTTTTGAACAGAACTGGAAGGTAGCGGTTTTGGCTATTTTGAACCGTTTTCAACAATTAAAGGCGTTGCAAATGTAATTATATTTTTAGAAATCATACTTTTTGATATGATAACGGAATTTGATGAAACAAGCACTATTGGACTCGTGGCGACATCTTCTACATTCTAGAAGAGAACGGGCTAAGCGACGTCAAAACCAATATGAGATTTCTGAATTCAAAAATAAATGAATAAAATTATATTAAGTTGCAGATGGAGCTTAGTAGCTCCCGACATCGTCGTCCACAGACCATGGACGACTTGATTGTATTGTGGTGTGAAATTGATTGTGATTGTGGATGATTGATTGTGGTTGAAACGAAATTGGTTGTGTTTGTGGTAAATTCACAGTGTTGTGAAAATGAATTGTATTATGGAAATTATAAAAATAAAACCCTTGTATCGCCGCGAGGCCTAGGATAGCAGAGGAGACATTCTAGGAACGGTGCTGGTTTTAATTACCCTGCCGTTATAATGCCAAAATTTTCTGAAATATTCATGTGATGTAAAATATTCATATTTGAAATAAAATATGTTAACAATAAAAATCACATTTTCATTGTATATATAGAATATGTAAAATATTCATGTTTTGAAATAAAATTGTTTGAACAATAAAAATTTCACTTATATTGTATATATAAAATATGAAAATGTTCTTGTTTGAATTAAAATGGTTAAACAATAAAAATCACATTTTAATTGTAGGTATGATTCACTAAAAATATTCATGTTTGTATAAAAAAATGTTTTAACAATGAAAATCACATTTTTATTGTATGAATGAAAGAATTAAAAATATTCATTGTTTGTATAAAAATATGGTATGAATGAAAGAATTAAAAATATTCATTGTTTGTATAAAAATATGTTAACAATAAAAATCACATTTTTATTATATGAATAAAATATGTAAAATATTCATATTTGAAATAAAAATATTTTAACAATAAAAATCACATTTTTATTGTATGAATAAAATATGTAAAATATTCATATTTGAAATAAAAATATGTTAACAATAAAAATCACTTTTTTATTGTATGAATAGAATATGTAAAAATGATCATGTTTGAAATAAAATATGTTAAACAATAAAAATTACATTTTTATTGTGTATGTAGGAAAGATTACAATACCCATTGTTTGAATAAAAATATTTCAACATTAATAATTACATTTTTAATGTAAGAATGATTCTTTAAAAAGATTCAAGTTTGATAAAAATATTTCAACATTAAAAATTACATTTTTAACGTAAGAGTGATTCTTTAAAAAAAGATTCAAATTTGATAAAAATATTTCAGAATTAAAAATTACATTTTTAATGTAAGAATGATTCTTTTAAAAGATTCAAGTTTGATAAAAATATTTCAACATAAAAAATTACATTTTTAATGTAAGAATGATTCTTTAAAAAAATTCAAGTTTGATAAAAATGTTGTCACATTAAAATTTACATTTTTAAGGTAAGAATAATTCATTAAAAAATAAAGAATCATTGGTTAAATATGTTTTGTTAGATTAAATCATTATTTATTAACATTTTAGCAAAGTGAAAAAGAATCATTTGTTAAACATTATTCATTAATATGTTAGCAAAGTTAGGAAATGTTCATTAGTTAAACATGTAGTGACTCATTAAAATAGTGTTAATTACATGTTAGAGAAGTTAGAAAAAGGTTCATTTGTTAAACATGTAGTGATTCATTAAAACAATGATAATTACATGTTAGAGAAGTTAGAAAAAGAAAAATGTTCATCCGTTTAACATGTAGTGATTCATTAAAATAATGTTAATTACATGTTAGAGAATAAATTGTTTGAGATCGTCGAACGAATTATATATATAAATATATTAAATAAAACGAATCGCGCGTGGTAGTTCGCGATTTGGAATCGTAACTTTAAACGATTATACCGAGAGATCCAACCGTCGGATTTTCCAAAAATGGAACCGTTGGGATCGTTTTGGAAAGATCTTTCCAAGATATCAAATTTGCTAAGATCCAACGATCAGATTTTGAGAAATGTGTAACTCAAGTTTTAATAAAAACAGCGCCAGAGCCGCGTAATGACCTGAAACGTCGTTTAATTAAAAAGGGGCTATTTTTATATAAATAAAAATAGCGATAAGTCGTTATAAAATATTATAAACGATATGGAATGAAAAGAATTGATTTGAATTATATATATTCAAGAACAACTGGCATTCAAATATCCTCACAATAAGTTAATTCCTAAATTCATTCTAATATTAAATATGTAATGGCGTCCTCCAACTCCAACCGCTTTCACCACTCTCAGCCAATCTCCTCCAACCTCAACCGTGCTTCCTCTCTTCCCCTACGTTCATCTGTCTCCTATCCTTCCTCTCCCATCTTCTCCGACCATCCATTTGACACTGATTCCATCCCTGTCCATCGCTACCCCTCTACTTCACTGCCTCCATCTCCCACCGCCAAAACCTACACTCAAGTTGCTGCTTCACCACCGCCGCTTCCACCCATTCTCCCAAACCCTCCTCCCCAGAAGCGTCGGATTCTATGTAACAACCCGTAATTCTGTTAATATTAATATCCACAAATTAAAGAACAACTAATCTCAGACGTGAGAATTGTGGGAAACGGGTTGTGCCATTGTGTTCGTCTCGAAATTCTGGTTGAAATAGAGTCCGAGTTTGCGTGAATTGGACTTCGTATGAAGAAGTTGTGGCCATCGGATGTTTCAGAAAAATCAAAACAGATTCAAAAAAAAAATCAAATTTCGAAAATCCAGCCCAAACAGGCTGGACGGGAAAAATTCCCGCTCAGACCAGGTCGACCTGGGGGTCGACCTGCCCACCAGGTCGACATGGGTGTCGACCCTAGGGTCGACCTCCCTGGTCGAGCCCAGGCGACCTGGGTGCACCTAAATGGGTTTTTGGGCTGGGTTTTTGGGGCTATGACGAAATCTGACGGCTCTAATCTATCTTAGGGTTTATCTAAAGGCCTAAAACAACTAACTACACCTATAAATACATCCTAATTCTAACCCTAAACCTAATTAAAATTGGAACCAAAGTCGTCATATCGTCGTCATGGAAATCAATGGAGTCGCCGCCAACTAAGAAGAAAGAAAAGCTAATTCTAATTCTCTCAACCCTAAAGCAAAGCAAAACTCTCTCTTTTCTTCTCTAATTGTGAGTATGATAGTCTTAACAATATTATTATCATTTTAATTAGGTTAAGTCATGAATGGATTATGAGTAGATGATGTGAATTGTCGTATATGTTATCATGTATGTTATTAATCCTATGCTATGTGGTGATGATATCCTATATGTTGTAAATCATGCTATGATGATGTTATGTATGTTGAAAGTTTCTATGCTAAGTTGTGATGAATATACATGTTAGAAAGCCATCTATGCTAGTTAGTTCATATTAATTAAATCATCATGTTTGGGCTATGTTGATCTGTATGACAAGTTACATATGCAAGTTAAATTGATTAGAAAAGTTATGAACTTATGCCATAACACCTATTATGACATCTAGAATTATGCTATGACATATGTGATATCCTATGCTAGTTCACACCATCATTATGTTGCCTATAAACCCCATATGCAAGTTTATGTATAGATTTGGGCTATGATCATATCATGTAAATTGTGACATTTAACAAGTTGACACCTTTTGATCCTTAACATGTGTAGTTTATGCAGGTTTCACCCCTATTATGATTAGAATTATTTTAATTGTCTATATGTTGTGATAATTTATCTTTGTGCTATGCGTTAGACTATTCAAGTCTAGCCTATATTATGCGTTGAATAATCGAACGTATAAACGTGGGGTAGGGGTAATATTAAGGATTTAATAATAAGATGTTGGGGTGCAATTGATATGATTTTGCATACCATGAGTGGATGACCATAACTGAGTCAATTATGGGCATCAATAAAAGTGGACTTAATTAATAATTTGGATAGGGAATTATTAAAACTGGGGTAAAAGATTGAAAGTTGTCAATCAATGCTTAGGACACGAGGTTGGACTCGTTTGTGACGTAAACCTGCCCGAAACCGCCCAGCAAATCCAGTGGTCACAAATGTCAGCCCAATGTGAGAGGTCCTAGGCCTAAACTAAAGCATAACAGTTGTAAAGACACGAGGTTAGACTCTTTTATGGTGTAAGACTACCCGGAACCGCCCGGCATATCCAGCTGCCATAAATGCCAGTCTAATGTGAGAGGTCTTTATGAGGTTATGGCCTGAATGAATTAAGAAATACTTAACCAGATAAACATGTAAAGTGGGACATGGGGGTTAAGTAGGTGCCTTGGATGGCATGAGGAATCTAGTGGGTGCCCTTAGCGGCATGTGAAATACGATTAGTAAGACTTAACCAAACACACATGTAAATGAACATGACTAAGAGGGTTAAGTGGGATATATTAATGACAAGCTTAGGTGGGTAGCTTGTGGGGGCCCATTTCAACCAGTATCCCAAACGTATCTTTGTGGCTCGACCCAAGTCGAGGACGGGACACGCATACTGAGTTTGACTATAAGAGGCCAAAACGGGGAGCGGTGGCAACGCAAGTCCAACGGGTTTCATATGCGTGTGTGGGCTCGGGCTGGTAGGTAAGACGTTGTTGCATCGTGTAGGTATAAGCCGTGCATTCTCAGTTGTATCAGGTTGCCACTTTAAGGGAGTGATACACCCCACTGTGGGGCCAGCACGGGTATCTACGAGTAGGGAGCCGATCGAAAGTGGGTAATGGGGTACACCTAGTGGAGATAGGGGCAGACGGCACCTATGTAGTCAGCTAGGGGTACGTAACGCTATTTATATGTTTCTGTGTGAAGCAAGTGGGATCAACCTTTAGGGTGACTGGTGCGGTGCAGTGTAGTAATGTGCGGTGCAGTGTAGTAATCATTCGTTAGTAATTAGGTGTGCCTTTATCGTTATCTTTAACGTTATCTTTCACGCTATCTTTATCTTCTTAACAGTTCATAGACATTTACTTGTCTTCCAGTTTATGCCTTAGTCTAGTTATTTTGGTAATAGTATTGCTAGAATTATCATACTCGTCAGACTTTATGTCTGACCCCCTCCATTCTATCCTTTTTCCCCTCTCGGTCCTCAGGTTGGGCCCAGCTCTAGTGGAGCTTGATTGGATTGCTTCATCTCTATTGGAAAGCTTGGACCGTTGAAGTAAAGTCCAGCTTGTTATCTTCTTTAATGGCTATTTGTGTAATGGGATTATGTATTTTGTTTTATGAAGATGGATAATGTACTTGACTCTGATTAATGGTTTTGTGATGTAATAAACATGTTTCCGCTGAAATAAATGAAGTTTTAGTTTTCAAGTACTACTTATTACCTGTCTTGTTGTAATTTTTCTGTTCTATATTCACTTATAACCTCCATGGAAGTTAATGCATTCCCTTTGTGAGTGACATTAATGGACGTGGGGTGTTACACGTGGTATCAGAGCTTAAGGTTACCAGAACAGATAAAAATACTTTAGAAAAATAGTTATTTTTGGAAGAAATGTTTTCAAAAACATGTTTTAATGAGAAATTTAAAGAGGAAGTTTTTATGAAAAACATAATCCCCAAATAGCCATATATCTTTATCTTTCGAATTCTCCATTTTGAATCTTTCCTTTTTCGTTTTAGCATGGCTGAAGATCTTAACCTACCTGACGGGGTAACGATACCAGGATGGTATAGGAGGCTATTAGAGGCTAGGGCCGCCGCAGGTCCGGCCAATGTTCCTCCACCACCAATTGCACCCATTCCTCCTCCTCCTCGCGTAGATACTTTTGCAAAGACGTGCAAGGAATTTAAAGCTATGGGTGGAAAACCCTTTCAAGGGTCAGAAACGTTTGTGGAAGCTAGAGATTGGCTTAAGGAGGTGGAAGAATTGCTAGAAATCTTTGAAGTGGAAGAATGGAGGATAGTTAGATTAGCCGCTTGGCTAATGAAGGGAGAGGCCTCGTTTTGGTGGGAGGTCACTAATGGGGAGCGTCCTGTTGACTCTTGGGCGGATTTTAGACGTAGGTTCGAGGCAAAGTTTCTCTCTAGGGCGGAAGAAAATCTATATATGAAAGGTTCTTGACATTGAAGCAAGGAAGCTCATCAGTGAAAGAATATGTTAACAAATTTAATCAGCTAGCAAGGTTTGGTTTGGACTTAGTAAACATGCCGGAGAAGAAGGCTCTAAGGTTTGTGAATGGCTTGAATGAACCGTTACAAGGGTTGGCCATGACCCACATCCCTATGGGGGCCACCTTTGAGAAGCTAGTAGAAATGGCGCTCATGCACGAGGAGAAAAGCGCTAAAGCTGATAAGGCACCCGAGAAGAAAGGGGATCAGAAGAAACCCCAACAACAAAACAAGAAGGGTGGTAAAGACAATAATGGCAAGGGAAAGAAGAAATGTTTTAACTGTGGGACCCCAGGCCATCTCAGCAAGGACTGCCGAAAGAAAAAGAAGACTGGTTGTTTTCATTGTGGCGATGTGGGACATTTAGTGAAGGACTGCCCAAGGAAGGGGCAGAGGGCAGGGGCTACCTCGGGAGGACAGGTGTAGGCTCTTATAGCACCAGGGCAGGCAAGGGGACAAGTTCAGGTTCTCGCGGTCCACCACTCCAAGAACGAGGTAGAACCATTTCTGTTGAAAGCTTAGTTTTTCTGTTTGATCATCCTGTCCGTACCTTATTCGATTCGGGCGCATCGCATTAGTTTATCTCTAAATCATTAGTTGAATCATTGCACTTATACACCAGTTTAGTAGAGGATCCCTTAGTTGTTTCGAATCCAATTGGGGGCTCAGCTCATTTGTCCATGATGTGTTTGGATTTGAAAATTTCTATACTTAGCGTTGAGTTTCGATGTGATGCTTTTGTGTTGGGCTTCACGGGCTATGGGCTAATTTTAGGAATGGATTGGTTATCCAGAAATGGGGCCGTTCTTGATTGTGAAAGGAGAGTAGTTAGGCTCGTGACTCGCCTTGGCAACACTCTCGAAATCTTTTGTAATCCCATAAATTCCGTTATTATAAGTTATTTAGAATCGCTTGACGCGTCTGAGGAAAATCTACGATCTGTTAGAGTGGTCCGAGAGTACTCGGATGTGTTTGAGGAGGTGAAGGGCTTACCTCCGAAGCAGGAGATAGATTTTCGAATATATCTTGTGAATAATGCGAAACCAGTATCTTTGCCCGTGCGCCACATGGCTTCGCGTGTGTAATAACCCGGAAATTCTGAACCAGTTTAAAATTTTTATTTTGGCAATTTTGGCGAACTTTGCATATTTAAAATGAATTATTTTAAATAATACCGACGAAAAATTTATTTTGAATATAATTCGAACGTATATATTATATACGTCGTCGTTAGAATATAAATATTTATATATAATTATAAATAGAATTGAAAATGGCGCGGTAGTTCGATAATTCGATTTCAAACTTCAAATGAATGTACCGGGTGCAAAACAATCCGGATTTTAGTGAAACCAAAAAATGATAGGATCTAATTGATAATATCTTTCCAACAAATCCGAAAAATCAAAATTTCATAGCGGGAATTAAAAGATATGTCCAGTTGAAAATTCTGAATAGTCGCTATGGAATTCAGGCCCTTAAAAATGGACATTTTGCAAACGACCTCGGATTTCGACGAAACCACTTTTGTTGGGTCCGTGATGTCAATTTATTGCTAGGTTTAAAATTTCATAATTTTTCGAATCAATATGTGAGCGTGGCAAAGGAAAACGCGTTTGACCAGTTTCAGTTGATTTTAATCGACTGGAAAATGGCCATTTTTCCAACGGTCTCAGAATTCGACGAAACTAGTTTTGTTGGGACCGTATCGTCAATACGAAGCTAGAAAATATTTTTCTGTAATTTTTCGAGTTAGTATGTGACCCCAGTAAATTGAAATGTGCGTTCAAATTCAATATATACTCATTTATTTTTTGATTTTAATGAAAACCTATCATAACAGCCGAATTGGCCAACGAAACATATCCCATTGTGTTTGGAATGGGGGTAATTAACAAGGGGCGACAGTCGTTGGGTCTCGTTTGGAGTCCGGAAAAAAAATGTAACTTTTGAATTATTAAATAAATAAATATATATATATAATATATAACCCATCTTCCTTCTAAACTCGGTCAAACCACATCCTTCAGTCAAAATCGAAATAAACCCGATGCCCTAATACCTCGTCGTCTTCGGTTTCCTCCGCCGCCTCGAGGCCACCGCCGCTAGCACTGAACCCCGCGCATTCCCCCTCCGACACCCCCCTGCTTCCCTCTCCTCGCTCAAGCCCACACACCCAAAGCCGCACACCCAATCAACATCCGCCGCCCCCCTGACGTAGACCGCCGCACCAAAGGCCACCCACCTGGATCCGCGCGCCGCCTCCCCCCTCCCCCTCTTCTCCTTCGACTGAAAACTCTCCCCCCTTCCTCTTCTGATTTTTACAGTGAGTCTTTATGTTTTTTTTATTTATTTATTTCTGTTGTTTATTTAGTTTTCTGTTTTCATATATAATATAAAATTTGAAACTAACTGAAATTAATAGATTTTTAAAAACTAAAAGTATGGATTTTCAGAAATAAAAGTATGGATTTTCAGAAATAAAAGAATGGATTTCTAGAAAGAAAAAGAGATCAAATTGTTGAAGTATAATAGGCTATGAAGTTTATATAATAAAAGTTTGAATTTTTATACTTTGAGAGTTTAGATTTTTAACATAAAAGAATGATTTTTAACATAAAAGAATGATTTTTAACATAAAGGAATAATTTTAAAACATATAAAGGTAAGATTTTTATTAGAGTGAAAAACCTATAAAGGTTAGATTTTTATAACATAAAAAAATTCGATTTTTATATATTGAATAACAAGGTAAAAATTCGATTTTTATATATTGAATAACAAAGTAAAAATTCGATTTTTATATATTGAATAACATAGTAAAAATTCGATTTTTATATATTGAATAACAAAGTAAAAATTCGATTTTTATATATTGAATAACAAAGTAAAAATTCGATTTTTATATATTGAATAACAAAGTAAAAATTCGATTTTTATATATTGAATAGCGAAGTGAAAATTCGATTTTTACATATGTAGAGAATACGGGCAACGAACGTGATAAAAAGGCGAGAACGATGAAGATTTCTATCAATGAAGAGTCATGGTATTGGATAGCTATTGGTGAGAATTTCTCACTCTTCAATTTCTTTTCAGTTATATATATACTAGGATGCAGACGGTGCTTAGTAGCACCCGACACAATCGTCCACAGACCATGGACTTGTTTGTTTGGTTGCATAGATTAGTTGGATTATTTGATTTGAATTGAATTGTTTGGTGAAATTAAATTGATTTGATTGATGTGTGAATGGCGTGGGCCTTCACTAGACCGGGGATAAGGCTAGACCTTGTCCCGTTTCTAGTATCGTGCCGTTATGCCGCCGAAATTTTCTAAAATAAGTTAGAAAAAAATATATCATTTTTATTTGTAAATGAACTGAATAAAAATTCATGTGTTAAAATAAAATGTTTTATCGTTAAAAATATAATTTTTAACGTGAATGTGAATAAATAAATATTCATTTACAAACCGGACGGTTTGTTTATGTACACCTATTTGAAGGACATTGATTGGGACGATAAATTTTACACATCGCCCAACTGCACAAATAAAATCTGTGTTTGATTGTTTGAAACCCCACACGGGTATTGGGATAAAATACATCATACACAAACCCCAATAATTAGTTGTATGTTGATCGATTGATTGACAGGCTGTCATAAGCGTTAGATATCTATATTTGATGCTTATACAGTGTAGTGCACATTGGATGATGGTTGATTATTTATCGTTGCTATTATATACATTTGTGGTATGGAATCCATATAATTAACTTTATATGGTAATTGATTGGGCCTCATTCCAATCGAAAAAATAAAGAATATTATAAAATAAAGGTTCATGTGTTGACAGTACTCATCCGTTGAGATTAGTCATGTGTTGAACGAAATATTTCGAAATAGAAATATTTGAATAGGAAATATTTGAAAAAGAAATATTTGAAATAGAATATTTGAAAATAGAAATATATGAAGCCGTGTTGATTATATTGACGCCATTTTGACGTGAATGATATTTATATCGATTTGATTCATTTTAAAATGAATATTGAAAAGTGATTTCGAAATCGAATATTTTGAAATGAAATTTGAATTAAATTGAATATAAAACGATTTCGAAATGAATTGAATATAAAACGATTTAGAAATGAATTGAATATGAAACGATTTCGAGATGAATTGAATATAAAACGATTTCGAAATGAATTGAATATAAAACGATTTCGAAATGAATTGAAAATAAAACGAATTCGAATTGAATTGAATAAATAACAAATTGAATTCGAATTGAATAAATAACGAATTCGAATTGAATTGGATAGATAACGAATTCGAATTGAATTGAATAAATAACAAATTGAATTTGAATTGAATAAATAACGAATTCGAATTGAATTGGATAGATAACGAATTCGAATTGAATTGAATAAATAACGAATTCGAATTGAATTGGATAGATAACGAATTCGAATTGAATTGAATAGATAACAAATTCGAATTAAATTGAAAACGAATTCGAATTGAATTGAAAACGAATTGAATTGAATTCAAATTGAATTGAATTCAAATTGAATTGAAATTTGGATTGAATAGAAATGAATTTTAAAACGAATTTATAAGGAAAAAAATTCAATTTTGATTTGAATTGAAATGGAAGTTGAATTTGTTTTTGAAATGAATTGAAAACTATTTATATAATTCGTTTTTAAGTAGTAATCGACGAAATATATATTATATATATTATATAATGGCCTGAATGGAACGCGCCGCGCCGCGGCAGTTCGCGAATTTCGACCATTTATTTCAAACGGACATTACGGGAGATCCGACCGTCGGATTCTCCTAAAACCGGAACCGTTGGGTTCGTATCGAAAAGAGCTTTCTAACGAATATTAGAAATTTGAAATCTAACGGTTGGATTTGGAGATACGTCCAAATCAAATTTGAAAAAGGTCGCTGTAAGTGCAGTTCGATGGCCGTTGATGGAAATCGACTGTACGAGCCTTGATAAAATTATTAAAAATAGTAATAATTTGTGTAAAATCATAAGAAATGATTTGGGGAAAATTGGGTTGAAAAACTCCATATTTGAAAAGATAAAAATAGATTTTTATCGAAATGAACTAGTTTTGAACTGAAATTAAAACCCATTGATTTTTAAATAAATAAACTGGATTTGAAATGGGTTTAAATAGAATTGATTCATGGGTTTATTGTGAACTGTGTTTTAAATAACACTAGTTCTTTAACCCGATAATAAATAGAATGTGATTTGGGTTTGTCGTGAACTGTGTTTTAAATAACACTAGTTCTTTAACCCAGTAAAAGGAGTTTTAATGTATCTGCAACTAGATTGAAACGTGAATTGATAATCTAAATTATCAAATTTGGAAAATGAGCGAGGATGGAGTATTACCAGTTTTTCTCCAAAGCGATAGTTAAATCTTTAATTAGATTCGAACGTGAAATGGTAATTAATTTTACCGATAACACCGTGGTGTTAGATATGGAGTATTACCAGTTTTGCTTCATGGGATGAATAGGTTGGGATTGGGAAATAAAATAAATAATTACTTCGGTGTGGTTCGCTAATCTCGACTAGTTTGGAAAACCATAATTTGGTTTGAAATGACATCCAAAGGAAGATTAAAGGATAAATTTTAAAGAATTTATCTTGGATAAAATTAATGGGAATCCTTCCCTAAGAATTGAAATTTAGAAACTAGTTGTAGATTAGTTAAGATGAGTGGTCTCCTGGATATTGATCTGATGTTGGTTTCGGCCTTCGGGGTTCATATTTGGGAAATTGTTCTCTTGCTAATTTGCGGTTAGTGACTAATGAATTGGAATGAGGCGTATGTTGTGTTTGTGTAACATTTGTTTTTAATATACGCGGGTTGTTCGGAAAGTTCGGGTTTATACCCATTCTGAATAACCGATTCGACGATACGTTGAAGATGAAGACGGTGGTTGAAGACCGGAAGTCTTCACATCGTTTGGGTGATTACTGATGATCTTGATTGGGTTGTACACCCAAGATGAGGGAATCAGTTAGTGGTCGTCCAGACGTACTTGGAGATGGATGGATATGCGAGGAAAGTGCCTCCGGTTTCGTTCAGAACCAAAACGGACTTGTAAATGGATTGTGTGTCTGACATTGGATTTTATTCTGTGTTGATTGATTTCTATTAAATATACATCTGTTTGGCGGCGGAGAATTTATTCTTTTGCTTAACGCCCTTCTCTGAGACGTACGAGCTCAGAGGTTGTATATCGATGGACATCAGTCGCATGGCATGAATTGCCTGTGTGGCACGCTAAGATTCAATGATCAAGGCTTTTGTTGAAAAGCAGAGTCTTGTGGTTGATGATCAAAGCATGGCCTACGTGGCAGCTTTGTGTATAACGTGAATTCGTGAGCCTCACACCTCGGTATGAGTTAAAAACGGGATAAGGACTGTAGGGAGAGCACGACGTTTCTTTCTAGCTTTGGTGGTGTCAGTGACTTACCAGCCCTGACATTTATATACTTTTCACCTATGTGGTTGTTGGATGAGGCGCCTCGATTATAGGTCTGTAAGGACCGGGAAACGTGTGTTCAGGAATAAATAATCCTCTAACGAAAGTGAGGACCGGCCCTGAAGATCCAGGGGTTGCCCAGAGTGCGTAGCCCTGGGACATTTGCTAGAGTGTCTCGAAAGCGGAGAGGAGCTTGCCCCTTGCCTCGACTCATGACGGAAATCCAATTTCCAATACGTGTATTTCGGCTTTATTTGTAGAGCCTAGTATGGCGACATAGTGGTATGGGGCACTTATGTCGTCTATGATTTATATTTATGATTGAAATTGTTTTGACACTATACACTTATTATAGTACCAAATGATTTGTTTTAAACGTATCAAGCATGTTTGGCTATTATAAGGGAAAACCCTATCCTCCGGCTTGCGTTGCATTGTGTGATGGGACCTGGGTCTTATAAAAGCTTCATTTTTCGAAAAAGCATTGCGCTGTTTATTCTATGCACTGGTATTCTTGGGAGGAAACACGTTCCGTGTTATACGGCGTGGTCCCTTGAATTACTCTCTTTTAAAATAAAGTTTTAAATAACTGTTTTAGTTCTCACACCAGTCACATGACTGACCTGGAGTTTATTGTTTTTAACCTAAACTCTGGGTGCCCCTATTTTCCGCACGGGCAGCTAGTAGTTTTGGTTTTGCAGATTTATATTCACAGGATCCTGATTTACAGCTGGAACGATGCTCGGAAAGCTCTGTATCCGTGTATTACTTTCAGTGGTGTTTTGTATTATTTTTCCGCTGCAATACAGTATTTAAATCTATGATATTTGTCGAATGTAATTTATTCATTTATACTCTGTATATTCTTGTATCTGATGGAATTGTTGTAATAGCAATGAAATGTTCTTTCGTCTGCGTTCATTTGTGTGTTGTTCTCAAAGTATCCGCTCTTTCCTTCACGGGGAAGTAACGGGTCCTTACAGCGTGAAAGGAGGGAACTCGATAAGCAAGTGAAGGAGTTGCTTGAGAAGGGGTTCATAAGACGAAGTATATCGGAGTGGGGTGCTCCAGTTGTATTTGCCACGAAGGCGGATGGGTCCCTTAGACTTTGTGTGGACTATAGAGAACTTAATAAGCTTACTAAGAGGAACAGACACCCACTGCCGAGGATTGACGATCTCTTCGATCAGTTAGTTGGCGCCTCAGTGTTTTCGCAGTTGGACTTAGCCACTGGTTTCCATCAGTTGAGAGTGGCTGAGGATAGCATTGACAAGACTGCCTTTAGGACTCCAGACGGTTTTTATGAATGGCTAGTGATGCCCTTCGGTTTGACAAACGCCCCCGCATACTTTGTTGATTTGATGAGTAGGGTGTTTAGGGAGTACCTTAACAAATTCGTGGTAGTCTTTGTAGACGACATCTTGATCTTTTCTAAGGATGAGGAAGAGCATGCCCTACATCTTAGGGAAGTGTTGGAGACCCTACGAGCGCATAGCCTTAAGGCTAAATTTTCTAAGTGTCACTTTTGGAGGAAGGAAGTACGGTTCTTGGGGCACGTGGTTTCCAAAGAAGGGATAGCCGTGGATCCCACGAAGGTGGTGGCCATCCAAGATTGGAAGGTTCCTAAAAATGCTACCGAAGTAAGAAGTTTCTTGGGGTTGGCTGGCTACTATAGGAAGTTTATCAAAGACTTCGCAAAGATATCAGCTCCATTGACACGCTTGACAAAGAAGAACCTAGTTTTCACATAGGACATAGATTGTGATGATGCGTTCCAACGTTTGAAGAGAGCTTTGACCTCAGCCCCAGTCTTAGTACTGCCAGACGGGAGTAAGCCATTTACCGTATATACTGACGCTTGTGGGACAGGACTAGGCGCAGTCTTAATGCAAGAGGGTATGGTAATAGCCTATGGTGGAAGGCAGTTGAGAGCGCATGAGAAGAATTACCCCACGCATGACCTAGAGTTGGCCGCTATTGTTTTCGCGCTTAAGTCTTGGCGTCATTATCTTCTTGGCAAGAGATTCGAATTATTCTGTAACGACCCGGGGAAAAGAACGACAATCGGGTTCTCGACAACAATACATAAACCCGTATCACTTGCCAAAAACCCAAGTATCGAACCCCCAGATTGTCATGAGAAAGAAGTTAGAAGGTGAGAATAGAAAGGAAGAAATATTAGAATAGAAGAAAGAAGAAGAACACATCAGAATCTCACAGCGGAACGAATAAAATATAATATCAAATCCCTTTATACAAAGAAACAGTATATACATACCAATCATCAGAGTACAGCATATATACCAATCACAGCGGAATATAACTAGCGGTGAAGCCGCCTGCTTCTAGCTCCTGAATCTCCAAGTGAAACCTAACCTGGAACATACTCGGTCTGACCCGAGCACATTTGATTTAAAACAAAATACACCGGGTCAGTCTGGAATACTATCAGTGATAAATTCACATAACACACACTGGGTTAACTTTGGAAAATCCTTTCGGAATCAAAGGATAATAGTAAGACCAGTCCATACATAAACACGGACGGTTTTTACCTTACTATAACCCAAAACAGTTTTGAAATCATAGCTTGCTCTGGTATTATCATAATGTCTAAATACAAATAAATACCAATCTAGAGGAACGCTTGCATCTCACGCTCCCCATATATAGTATACAATCGAAAACTGCGGGCGCTTATTGGATATTGAATTTCCAACTTGACAAGGTATGGGACCACCTTCCGCACGTGTATCTCTAGAGGCGAATACACTGGGTTCAACAAGAACTTCTTGCAACCCGGCCCTCACATGACCGACCACTCATTTCGCTTGAGTGTGCCGAATGTATATCACCGACGGTTGGGATCAGCAACCGCCACCCGAATAGGGTCAGCATCGAAATATAGATTAAAGAAGCAATAGGAATTTCTCTAGATAGGTGTTCATACATCCTAATGGGTGCGACCCACATAGCCATGCTGCCTGCCCGATTTTTGTCATTTCCCGGTTGATGAGGCTTGAGGCTAGAATCTCTTTTCAACATCTGGCCACCATTCACTTTGAATGCCACATTGTCAGATCCGTCAGATCACACTTGATTGACGTCCACAAACACACTCTAGCTGTCAGGCTAGAGAATAACCATTTCTCCGCCATCAACTATGGTACATTTGGAGAAATCAACACATGTAATTCCTTTGGAAATACTCTGTCAGACATCCGTCCATACATGTCATCCAGGATCAGGATGAACCGAAGGTACTCTCCTTCTGCATCTCATATAGGAATCACCCCATGGATCAGTAGCGAGTAGTCCTTGTAAATCCGTGGATTCAACCACGACAGAATCACAAATCGAATAACTCTGGTTGCAATCCAGAGAGATTCTACCAGTGGTCCTTCCGCTTATGAAGATCCACGGTCTTCACTTGCTCCGTCTTCAATTGACGTCTTCACGTACTTGTTGGTCAGAATGGTTTTCGAATATAAATTCGATCCCGGTCTTTCCGTACCAACAATCGTATTGGCCTGGTTTGATAGTCGGTGTTTTAACTATCAAAATAACCGTGTTTCAAACATCACAACAAATGAGTACACTAGTTCAGTATTCAACATCTCTTGGTCTTTAACACTGATTTACTTTTTTTTTTTTAAATTAAACCTCTAACTCTTTAATATTCAAAAATACGATATTTGAATCTCTAATTCGCTTTAACTCTAATTGATTAACTAATACTTGACTTAATTCCATTCGCTTGACTCTAGATCACAGCGATCACAAATGGTTACGCCTGATTGCCTCAGGAAACATCCGACCGCCGTAGGCTATCTGCAGCCCTGCGAATTACGCTAGCAGTCATACGCAAATGGAAACTTTTCCTAAATAACTTTGTTTGGCTATCTCTACCTATATTCGATCAACTCTAATTGACCAACAATTGGTTACTATGATTTGAAAACACATTCTTATTTCCTTTGAAACTAATAGCGTAAACCCATCTCAACCCTTCACTCGTTCCAAACTAATACTAGTCCTTGATAATAGGGAAGCCAACCAAGTTGGGGTATTGTAGTTACCTCTCAGACCTTAGTCGACAACTTTCTTATCTCAGACTAATATCAGCTTGAAACTTAACCACTTCTCAAATCTTATTTGCTATCTGGGTTTCAAATTTGGTTTTAAAAACCGTTTCTTACATTTGAAACCCCGCTTAAGACTTCCACTACTTAATTTCTTAATTAAGTACATATTTACCAAACACACTTTAACCAATTCTTCCACTCATGACCTTTTGATTCATAATATAAATCATTGGTCAAATATTTTGGTTCCATCTAATTAGACATTTTATAATAACCCTTTTTGATTTCAATTGCTGGTTTAAAACCGTTGTTTACATTTGACTCTCGTTAAAAACCCTTTTTACTTCATACCTTTATTTAAGTAATACCCATTAAAAACACCACCTTAACTGCAAATATTCTTTTATTTATACCCTTTGGTTTATAATTTAAACCCCTCGTCAAATAGTTTGGTTCCATTTATTTGAACCTTCTTATGATAAACTTTTGTCGCCATTTTTGGCCCAACCTCATCGTAAATTTAACGCTTGTTAGTTGAATTCCTATTTGTCAAACTTTGTTTGAAACTTGGACTTACAAATCCTTTTAATAGGATCCTTACTTGGAATTTAATTGAATTCACTACTTTATCATTTAAAATAAAGAATAATTAGCTTTAACCTCTATTATATCAAAATATGGTTAACTTAAATCTTGGCCCAAAGTAGCATTTTTATCATGTTTACAAACTTACTCGATAAAAATCAAGGTTAATAACAATAACCAATTCTTTAGATTATAGTAAATCGAAGATTAACTAATATCCAAAACTATTCGTTAAACTTTAACGAATACTTAACCCATATTTATTTTCCTTTGTCCATTCCACTCGAAACGGTGGTTTTACCAACCATACACTTCAGTTAACGATTTACTGAATTCCCACTGTCATTTCCCTTTTCCTAAATTAATTAATTAACATAATTAATTAAAGTCACCTTTTTATTGTTTAAAACAATTACTCTGTTTTACCAGCTTGTCGGTAAATCCCTTGGGTTCTACTTTTACAACTGGTCTGAACTAGTTGAATAATTTCCTTATAACTTGATTTAACTATTTATTTATAATTTCTATTTTTATTAGTTATATGAAATAACTAACAACTATAATCCAGTTATAAATAAATTGATAACTTCAAGAACACGTCAATTCACTTATCAACCGAACGACGTTAAAACCACCCATTAAGGCCATTTACTGCCAATTAACAAATCAACACTGTCGTTTGATTTTAAACACAACACCGGTGAATATATATTCAACCATCACACACAAACAGGGTTTGGTGTCAGTCAAAGCAAACAATTCATGTATGTGCACAACAACCACAAATACAGTTTATTTGAGGAATCCGGTCGGATTCCTCCAACCTGTCCTTCTCTGCATCACAGATGTCAGTTGATAACAATATACAAGTTAAATAAACAATCAATTGCAATCAAACAGATAATAACAACCAAAATTGCATCCATTGCATCCAAACAGCCAATTTAAACAGTAAACTGTAAAGTATATTTAACTGTGAATGTACCACATCACAGTATTCCAGAAGGTGTGAGAATTAACTCACCAGAGTTTGTTTTGGTCGACGGTTGACGAGTTTGTTGCTTCTAATCTTGAACGGACCTTCAAAATTATCTGAAATTTCAACAGCGTCAGATCAGTGCTTAGTCAGTGTCATCGTTTAGAGCTTGTCCCTGTGATCCCAACGGATCCAGTTTCACCGAAATCCGTTATCGTATGTAAAAGATATCGCAATTTTAAGTTTATAAAAATCAAACGAAACTAAAACTAACTAATTATTTAAATTGATTAAATATTAATTAACCCTCACCTTTAAATACCGTTACCACTAAATCTGCCACGTCAGCCTAGGAAAAAAAACCATGTGTTTTCTCTACTCCTCTCTTCCTCCTTTATTTACGTTGACCCAATACACTGTTTCGTTCAGCTCTTCCCTGTATTCAAATACCAATTTACTACTTGAGTTGATAGGATTCAACTTAAGAAATCCGTTATTTTTGAATTAGTGAACTGATTACGGTAAAGGATAGGACCAACTATTTACTTCCTTGTCTCCGCTGCCCTCACAACATAGCACCCCAGTCTCTACATTAAAACACGTCACCCCATCAGTACTCCATGCTTCCACCCTAAAACGTGATTAAATTATTATAATATAATTAAAATTAAAATAACGTTGAATAGCTTAACCAGGCCGATAAGACTTTCGTCTTTTCTCTTCGAACTGGATCTCGGAAAACTCTCATTTCCAACCAATTTCCTGGAACCATCAACCTTGTCTGAATTAGTCTTAGCATAACAAATAATTTAATTAAACCCATTCCTTAATTAACTAAATGATATACCAATTTCATCAGAATGCTTAATATCGAAATACCCAATCCGCTTCAACCTGTGTCCCACAATACCCAATCCGCTCCTCTACCTAAACTGTAAACCGCACGTACAAATTACTCTCAGTATATAATTAACTCTAATTATATTACTAACTTAGGTTTAAGTAAATAAATAAAACCGTAACAGGTATGTGAAAGGATACATGCTTATACCCTTCTACTGTTCTTCCTTCCAAAGTTCACCGGAGTCACATCAGCTCGCACCAGAACGAGCACCTGAGGTCGCTCCATTTCTTGCGGAAACCAATTTTTTTACTGTACTGGCAAAGTCGGTCCTTGCTTCTCTTCAATCCCTTGTTTCAGTTCGCACTGGATACCCCGTTCGTTTTGGCCTTCGCATATACACTTCCTTCACACAGCGGACACCGAAACCCCCTTCAACACCCAACTCGTGAAAACCCTTTTCCGCCCCTCGATCCGTTAGCTACAGCGAGGCAAGGCCGATCCCCACTGTTGAGTTCATTTTAGTGTTGGAAGTTCTTGGCTTTGAAGTGTGGATTCATTTTATTTTCAAAACTTTCTGTATATATGTAAATGTCGGTTTGTTGGAAGGAAGAAACGAAGTGCTTATATAGGAGAAAATGACTTGGAGACCACGGTGTCTTAGAGTATAGACATGCAGAAATGTAGGATAGCTGTTGTGTGGGGGATTCTCGAAATTTTCCTTGGTTGTCACGGTTTAAAGTTTTGCAGACAAAACGAGAAAGTGTGGCATGCAAGAAATACACAGTGGAGGATTTTACTAGTTTGTTTATTTATTTTCTTTCATTTCGTTTTCTTCTAGATCATAGGGATAGTAATAGCTGTACAAGAAAGTTGGTGATTGGAAATAAAAAGCAGTGTATGTGCTTGTCTCGTGAGTCTTGTACGTGCAGTAGTCTATATGTTTAGTCTAATCCATGGTAGGTTTACAGTCGAAAATAGACAATACGGTTTGGTGTTTAGGTTGGATGCAATAGGGTTTCTTGTTGTACTTAAAGTAACAGGATAGGCTACATATATTGGTTGGTGTTGAGATGGCTGTGCATACTTAAAATGGTAAGGAACGAGGTACTCTACTTTATTTGTTCAAGGGGTAAGCTTTCATATATTTTATATAGTTTGATTTCTATGGTACCGTTACGTAAAATTTCGTCCATCTATAAAAGACAATAGACAGAAATAAAAATATCGTTGTGATCAGCAACGTCCCATGATCCCAAAAATAAAATAATATCGGTAGGTTAACTCATATTTTGAAACCCCAAAATCCTGATATAGGGTGTAAAATACTCCAAATAAAAAGTTGCATATTTAATTAATTAAAAATTTCAGTAAAATTCTAAAATTTAAATTAACACTACGTCTCAAAGGAACCTTGTTTAAATTCGAATCCAGTATGCAGTTATTTCAAATAAACTGTTACGGTCGATGAACGATTCTATAGCGACTATTTGAAATTTTGATTTGGACATAAAATAAAATCTACAACACGAAAACTCAATTTTTCTCTTCCATTAGAAAATATTATTAACTAGATCCGAACGTCTCTTGTTTCGACGAAATCTGACTTAAAACGGATTCGGTATAATCAATTGAAGTTCAAACCCGATTTTACGAACTATCGTGCAGTTTCGAGTTCGTTTTATAATTTAAATATGAATATAAACGCTCAGTCGTCGTTTAATTAACGATTTCAGTATTGAATTCCATAAATAGCTCAAATAAAATATTTAAAATAAATTTAAATATTCGATTCAAATAGCCGAAAAATCCGGGACATTACATTCCTTCCCCCTTAAAATAATTTCGTCCTCGAAATTGCTAAGGTAGGAAAGAACGCTACAACCCATTACCTTTATAAAAATATTTAATTTAAAACTTGATTTTTATTTTCAAAATTAACCTAATTGGTTTTAAAACTAATTTAACTCAAATAAAAGAAACTCCCAAAAATTTCAAAATTTTTCTAACACCTTAAATTTTGGAAAAATTTCGGCAGAGTCTCCCCTGTACGGAGGACATCCGCAATATCGCAGGTTCAAGAAATATATATACATCGACTCTCATGGTCGGAAAAATTCAAAATCCAAACTCAAAAACCCAAATAAAACCAAAATTTCATATTCTCGTAGGCGTACCTTTTTGCGAGCGTTATTACGCGCTATGCGATAATTTATACTTGAGCTTGCTTAGTTATAATGCAGCTCTATACTCAAACTGGATTCAATTTACTCCAGAATTTCTCTTGGATGAATTTTAAAGCTGAATTGGCACCTCAACACCTGTTCTCAACTTAAATGAATTCCATCAGTCATTAAACAAATGTTAACCATGTTCAAATATCCATACCATCCATATCAACCCATTCGTACACAATTCAATCCATCCAAGGTTATAATTATTCATTATCACTTCCTTTATTTCTTTAATTATCCATTCAAATTTATTTTATCTGGATTGATTTATTCAACTTATTTATTTCACACTGGTTTTCAACCAAGTTTATTCAGGTTCAGGTTTGTATCCAGACAATCAGCAACACAATTCAAACACATCATTCAAATCAACATTAACCATTCAATCTATTTGCCCATACTATAATAACCTTTACCTTTATTTTATTATAAAATAAATTTGGCAAAAAAATATATTTCAAAAATAATTTTATATCAAAATACAAATACGCTCTCTCGTATATATATACACAAACTCAATCTAGGGCATTGCTGACCCTATCTCTATTGAGTCACACCACAGAGCCAAGGTTATCACTAAACCCATAGCTCTGATACCACTGTAACGACCCGGGGAAAAGAACGACAATCGGGTTCTCGACAACAATACATAAACCCGTATCACTTGCCAAAAACCCAAGTATCGAACCCCCAGATTGTCATGAGAAAGAAGTTAGAAGGTGAGAATAGAAAGGAAGAAATATTAGAATAGAAGAAAGAAGAAGAACACATCAGAATCTCACAGCGGAACGAATAAAATATAATATCAAATCCCTTTATACAAAGAAACAGTATATACATACCAATCATCAGAGTACAGCATATATACCAATCACAGCGGAATATAACTAGCGGTGAAGCCGCCTGCTTCTAGCTCCTGAATCTCCAAGTGAAACCTAACCTGGAACATACTCGGTCTGACCCGAGCACATTTGATTTAAAACAAAATACACCGGGTCAGTCTGGAATACTATCAGTGATAAATTCACATAACACACACTGGGTTAACTTTGGAAAATCCTTTCGGAATCAAAGGATAATAGTAAGACCAGTCCATACATAAACACGGACGGTTTTTACCTTACTATAACCCAAAACAGTTTTGAAATCATAGCTTGCTCTGGTATTATCATAATGTCTAAATACAAATAAATACCAATCTAGAGGAACGCTTGCATCTCACGCTCCCCATATATAGTATACAATCGAAAACCGCGGGCGCTTATTGGATATTGAATTTCCAACTTGACAAGGTATGGGACCACCTTCCGCACGTGTATCTCTAGAGGCGAATACACTGGGTTCAACAAGAACTTCTTGCAACCCGGCCCTCACATGACCGACCACTCATTTCGCTTGAGTGTGTCGAATGTATATCACCGACGGTTGGGATCAGCAACCGCCACCCGAATAGGGTCAGCATCGAAACATAGATTAAAGAAGCAATAGGAATTTCTCTAGATAGGTGTTCATACATCCTAATGGGTGCGACCCACATAGCCATGCTGCCTGCCCGATTTTTGTCATTTCCCGGTTGATGAGGCTTGAGGCTAGAATCTCTTTTCAACATCTGGCCACCATTCACTTTGAATGCCACATTGTCAGATCCGTCAGATCACACTTGATTGACGTCCACAAACACACTCTAGCTGTCAGGCTAGAGAATAACCATTTCTCCGCCATCAACTATGGTACATTTGGAGAAATCAACACATGTAATTCCTTTGGAAATACTCTGTCAGACATCCGTCCATACATGTCATCCAGGATCAGGATGAACCGAAGGTACTCTCCTTCTGCATCTCATATAGGAATCACCCCATGGATCAGTAGCGAGTAGTCCTTGTAAATCCGTGGATTCAACCACGACAGAATCACAAATCGAATAACTCTGGTTGCAATCCAGAGAGATTCTACCAGTGGTCCTTCCGCTTATGAAGATCCACGGTCTTCACTTGCTCCGTCTTCAATTGACGTCTTCACGTACTTGTTGGTCAGAATGGTTTTCGAATATAAATTCGATCCCGGTCTTTCCGTACCAACAATCGTATTGGCCTGGTTTGATAGTCGGTGTTTTAACTATCAAAATAACCGTGTTTCAAACATCACAACAAATGAGTACACTAGTTCAGTATTCAACATCTCTTGGTCTTTAACACTGATTTACTTTTTTTTTTTAAATTAAACCTCTAACTCTTTAATATTCAAAAATACGATATTTGAATCTCTAATTCGCTTTAACTCTAATTGATTAACTAATACTTGACTTAATTCCATTCGCTTGACTCTAGATCACAGCGATCACAAATGGTTACGCCTGATTGCCTTTGGAAACATCCGACCGCCGTAGGCTATCTGCAGCCCTGCGAATTACGCTAGCAGTCATACGCAAATGGAAACTTTTCCTAAATAACTTTGTTTGGCTATCTCTACCTATATTCGATCAACTCTAATTGACCAACAATTGGTTACTATGATTTGAAAACACATTCTTATTTCCTTTGAAACTAATAGTGTAAACCCATCTCAACCCTTCACTCGTTCCAAACTAATACTAGTCCTTGATAATAGGGAAGCCAACCAAGTTGGGGTATTGTAGTTACCTCTCAGACCTTAGTCGACAGCTTTCTTATCTCAGACTAATATCAGCTTGAAACTTAACCACTTCTCAAATCTTATTTGCTATCTGGGTTTCAAATTTGGTTTTAAAAACCGTTTCTTACATTTGAAACCCCGCTTAAGACTTCCACTACTTAATTTCTTAATTAAGTACATATTTACCAAACACACTTTAACCAATTCTTCCACTCATGACCTTTTGATTCATAATATAAATCATTGGTCAAATATTTTGGTTCCATCTAATTAGACATTTTATAATAACCCTTTTTGATTTCAATTGCTGGTTTAAAACCGTTGTTTACATTTGACTCTCGTTAAAAACCCTTTTTACTTCATACCTTTATTTAAGTAATACCCATTAAAAACACCACCTTAACTGCAAATATTCTTTTATTTATACCCTTTGGTTTATAATTTAAACCCCTCGTCAAATAGTTTGGTTCCATTTATTTGAACCTTCTTATGATAAACTTTTGTCGCCATTTTTGGCCCAACCTCATCGTAAATTTAACGCTTGTTAGTTGAATTCCTATTTGTCAAACTTTGTTTGAAACTTGGACTTACAAATCCTTTTAATAGGATCCTTACTTGGCATTTAATTGAATTCACTACTTTATCATTTAAAATAAAGAATAATTAGCTTTAACCTCTATTATATCAAAATATGGTTAACTTAAATCTTGGCCCAAAGTAGCATTTTTATCATGTTTACAAACTTACTCGATAAAAATCAAGGTTAATAACAATAACCAATTCTTTAGATTATAGTAAATCGAAGATTAACTAATATCCAAAACTATTCGTTAAACTTTAACGAATACTTAACCCATATTTATTTTCCTTTGTCCATTCCACTCGAAACGGTGGTTTTACCAACCATACACTTCAGTTAACGATTTACTGAATTCCCACTGTCATTTCCCTTTTCCTAAATTAATTAATTAACATAATTAATTAAAGTCACCTTTTTATTGTTTAAAACAATTACTCTGTTTTACCAGCTTGTCGGTAAATCCCTTGGGTTCTACTTTTACAACTGGTCTGAACTAGTTGAATAATTTCCTTATAACTTGATTTAACTATTTATTTATAATTTCTATTTTTATTAGTTATATGAAATAACTAACAACTATAATCCAGTTATAAATAAATTGATAACTTCAAGAACACGTCAATTCACTTATCAGCCGAACGACGTTAAAACCACCCATTAAGGCCATTTACTGCCAATTAACAAATCAACACTGTCGTTTGATTTTAAACACAACACCGGTGAATATATATTCAACCATCACACACAAACAGGGTTTGGTGTCAGTCAAAGCAAACAATTCATGTATGTGCACAACAACCACAAATACAGTTTATTTGAGGAATCCGGTCGGATTCCTCCAACCTGTCCTTCTCTGCATCACAGATGTCAGTTGATAACAATATACAAGTTAAATAAACAATCAACTGCAATCAAACAGATAATAACAACCAAAATTGCATCCATTGCATCCAAACAGCCAATTTAAACAGTAAACTGTAAAGTATATTTAACTGTGAATGTACCACATCACAGTATTCCAGAAGGTGTGAGAATTAACTCACCAGAGTTTGTTCTGGTCGACGGTTGACGAGTTTGTTGCTTCTAATCTTGAACGGACGTTCAAAATTATCTAAAATTTCAACAGCGTCAGATCAGTGCTTAGTCAGTGTCATCGTTTAGAGCTTGTCCCTGTGATCCTAACGGATCCAGTTTCGCCGAAATCCGTTATCGTATGTAAAAGATATCGCAATTTTAAGTTTATAAAAATCAAACGAAACTAAAACTAACTAATTATTTAAATTGATTAAATATTAATTAACCCTCACCTTTAAATACCGTTACCACTAAATCTGCCACGTCAGCCTAGGAAAAAAACCATGCGTTTTCTCTACTCCTCTCTTCCTCCTTTATTTACGTTGACCCAATACACTGTTTCGTTCAGCTCTTCCCTGTATTCAAATACCAATTTACTACTTGAGTTGATAGGATTCAACTTAAGAAATCCGTTATTTTTGAATTAGTGAACTGATTACGGTAAAGGATAGGACCAACTATTTACTTCCTTGTCTCCGCTGCCCTCACAACATAGCACCCCAGTCTCTACATTAAAACACGTCACCCCATCAGTACTCCATGCTTCCACCCTAAAACGTGATTAAATTATTATAATATAATTAAAATTAAAATAACGTTGAATAGCTTAACCAGGCCGATAAGACTTTCGTCTTTTCTCTTCGAACTGGATCTCGGAAAACTCTCATTTCCAACCAATTTCCTGGAACCATCAACCTTGTCTGAATTAGTCTTAGCATAACAAATAATTTAATTAAACCCATTCCTTAATTAACTAAATGATATACCAATTTCATCAGAATGCTTAATATCGAAATACCCAATCCGCTTCAACCTGTGTCCCACAATACCCAATCCGCTCCTCTACCTAAACTGTAAACCGCACGTACAAATTACTCTCAGTATATAATTAACTCTAATTATATTACTAACTTAGGTTTAAGTAAATAAATAAAACCGTAACAGGTATGTGAAAGGATACATGCTTATACCCTTCTACTGTTCTTCCTTCCAAAGTTCACCGGAGTCACATCAGCTCGCACCAGAACGAGCACCTGAGGTCGCTCCATTTCTTGCGGAAACCAATTTTTTTACTGTACTGGCAAAGTCGGTCCTTGCTTCTCTTCAATCCCTTGTTTCAGTTCGCACTGGATACCCCGTTCGTTTTGGCCTTCGCATATACACTTCCTTCACACAGCGGACACCGAAACCCCCTTCAACACCCAACTCGTGAAAACCCTTTTCCGCCCCTCGATCCGTTAGCTACAGCGAGGCAAGGCCGATCCCCACTGTTGAGTTCATTTTAGTGTTGGAAGTTCTTGGCTTTGAAGTGTGGATTCATTTTATTTTCAAAACTTTCTGTATATATGTAAATGTCGGTTTGTTGGAAGGAAGAAACGAAGTGCTTATATAGGAGAAAATGACTTGGAGACCACGGTGTCTTAGAGTATAGACATGCAGAAATGTAGGATAGCTGTTGTGTGGGGGATTCTCGAAATTTTCCTTGGTTGTCACGGTTTAAAGTTTTGCAGACAAAACGAGAAAGTGTGGCATGCAAGAAATACACAGTGGAGGATTTTACTAGTTTGTTTATTTATTTTCTTTCATTTCGTTTTCTTCTAGATCATAGGGATAGTAATAGCTGTACAAGAAAGTTGGTGATTGGAAATAAAAAGCAGTGTATGTGCTTGTCTCGTGAGTCTTGTACGTGCAGTAGTCTATATGTTTAGTCTAATCCATGGTAGGTTTACAGTCGAAAATAGACAAAACGGTTTGGTGTTTAGGTTGGATGCAATAGGGTTTCTTGTTGTACTTAAAGTAACAGGATAGGCTACATATATTGGTTGGTGTTGAGATGGCTGTGCATACTTAAAATGGTAAGGAACGAGGTACTCTACTTTATTTGTTCAAGGGGTAAGCTTTCATATATTTTATATAGTTTGATTTCTATGGTACCGTTACGTAAAATTTCGTCCATCTATAAAAGACAATAGACAGAAATAAAAATATCGTTGTGATCAGCAACGTCCCATGATCCCAAAAATAAAATAATATCGGTAGGTTAACTCATATTTTGAAACCCCAAAATCCTGATATAGGGTGTAAAATACTCCAAATAAAAAGTTGCATATTTAATTAATTAAAAATTTCAGTAAAATTCTAAAAATTAAATTAACACTACGTCTCAAAGGAACCTTGTTTAAATTCGAATCCAGTATGCAGTTATTTCAAATAAACTGTTACGGTCGATGAACGATTCTATAGCGACTATTTGAAATTTTGATTTGGACATAAAATAAAATCTACAACACGAAAACTCAATTTTTCTCTTCCATTAGAAAATATTATTAACTAGATCCGAACGTCTCTTGTTTCGACGAAATCTGACTTAAAACGGATTCGGTATAATCAATTGAAGTTCAAACCCGATTTTACGAACTATCGTGCAGTTTCGAGTTCGTTTTATAATTTAAATATGAATATAAACGCTCAGTCGTCGTTTAATTAACGATTTCAGTATTGAATTCCATAAATAGCTCAAATAAAATATTTAAAATAAATTTAAATATTCGATTCAAATAGCCGAAAAATCCGGGACATTACATATTCACTGACCACAAATCGCTAAAATACTTATTCTCTCAGAAGGACTTGAACTTAAGGCAGTAAAGGTGGATGGAGTTCTTGGTGTCCTACGACTTTGAGATAGCATATACCCCTGGCAAGGGTAACGTGGTGGCCGATGCCTTAAGTAGAAAAAGATTATCCTTAAGTCCTTTATTTGTTGAGTGGCGAAGTTTAGAGTTCATCTCTATGTTTGATTTTAGACCTTCCGTTGACTTCGTACCCGGTTTGCTAGCATCCTTGGAGGTCAGACCTACGCTTTTGGGATGGATTGGCGAGGCACAGCGAGACGACCCGTAGTTGGTTGAGTTAGTAGGAAAGCTCAAAGGAGGGGAGTCATCAAGCCATCTCCATAGGTATACCCTAGATGATAAGGGTTGGTTATGTAGGGACAGTAGACTTTGTGTACCAAAAGACGATGACCTAAGGAAGACTATTCTTGACGATGCACATCGTTCGAAGATGACCATTCATCCCGGCGGGGACAAGATGTACAAAGACATGAAGCGAGTTTACTTTTGGGCCGGTATGAAGAGGGACATGGCCGAGTATGTCACTAGATGCTTGGTGTGCCAACAAGTAAAAGCGGAGCAAAAGAAACCCGGTGGGTTACTTCACCCATTGGAGGTTCCACTATGGAAGTGGGAAAGCGTCTTGATGGACTTTATTGACGGATTATCGAGATCGAGAAAGGGTAATACGGGGATTTGGGTTATAGTAGATAGACTTACGAAGAGTGCCCATTTCATTCCCGTGAAGAGTAAGAGGACTGCTCCATGGTTAGCTTCTGTATACGTCCGAGAGATAGTTCGTTTGCACGGTGTTCCTTCTAGCATAGTGAGCGACCGCGATCCTATTTTCACTAGCGAATTTTGGAGAAGCTTACAAGAGGCGGTAGGGACTCAGTTATGTTTGAGCACCGCATATCATCCTCAGACGGACGGCCAGACCGAGAGGGTGAATCGCATTCTAGAGGATCTTTTGAGGCTATGTATCCTAGACTTTGGGGGTACATGGGAAGAGCATCTTCCGTTAGTGGAGTTCGCATATAATAACAGCTTTCAGTCCAGCATTGGCATGGCACCTTTCGAAGCTCTTTATGGACGACCTTGTCGTTCACCTACATGTTGGTGGGAGTCTACGGACAAGATCTTACTTGGGCCCGATATGATTAGAGAGACTTCGGAGAAGATCGACTTGATTCGGAGGAGGATGAAAGCAGCGCAAGATAGGCAGAAATTATATGCGGATAAGAGAAGGACGGATCTTGAATTTGAAGTTGGGGACATGGTCTTTGTCAAAGTGTCTCCATTACGAAACGTAGTTCGCTTTGGGTCCGTTGGGAAGTTAGCACCAAGGTTTGTAGGGCCGTTTCCTATTAAGGAAAGAATTGGACAGATGGCGTATAGAGTGGAGTTGCCTTAGGGACTTAGTGGTGTACACGACGTATTCCATGTGTCACATTTGAGG
The DNA here is from genome assembly GCA_030737875.1 of Allium sativum. Lineage (NCBI taxonomy): Eukaryota > Viridiplantae > Streptophyta > Magnoliopsida > Asparagales > Amaryllidaceae > Allium > Allium sativum. The sequence continues at coordinate 381,884,923 of CM060920.1, forward strand.
AAATGCTTGCACGAGACCGCGAAGGTGGTAGAGCCGAACTTGCTTAGAGAGGTGGAGATAGAGCGTGATGCGACGATTCGACGAGGTCCTACATGCATTCTTGGGTTGGAGATTAAGAAGCTGAGAAATCGAGAGGTCAGACTAGTCAAAGTACAATAGGGAGATGACGAGAGCAACGCTACTTGGGAGACAGAAGAGAAGATGCGTTAACGATACCCTTTTCTTTTTGAGGGTATGTCTTTTAATTTCTCCTTTATCGCTTATCTTGTACTTATCTTATCTTTAGTGTAGCCTCTCGCTAGTATCTTTGACCTTTAGTTAGGATCATCATATGGTTGAAACATGTGTTTGAGACATGTTATGTATGATGAATGCAAAGTGGATGCAAGTGTTTGCTAGTGGTTGCTCGTGGACGCATATACACACACTATTAGGCACTAGATCGGCTCAGTCACTTCATACTGCATATTGCATATAAATGGTTGTATTTAGTAAAATGGATGTATAGTGGTTGTGCTATCAAATGGATACCGCATTTTGGTGAATGGTTGTGCACGCATGTAGAAATAATATGTAGCATTAGGGAACTTTTGCATACATAATGGACGCATGGCACTATCATGGTTTGCATTAAAGGAGGTCAACTGAATCAGTGGACCGCCTGATTTTGCATTAGATAGGGACATATACACACACTGTGCATTTAAACATGAAAGCATTAGAAGTCTATAAGGACAATGGATGCCTGTGTTTGATGGTTGAGTAGATGTTTGTTTGGATGTTAGGATATACATTCTTCTTGACTTGAAGATTTCGGGGGCGAAATCCTTTAAGGAGGGGAGAATGTAACACCCCGTAATTCTGTTAATATTAATATCCACAAATTAAAGAATAACTAATCTCAGACGTGAGAATTGTGGGAAACGGATTGCGCCATTGTGTTCGTCTCGGAACTCTGGTTGAAATAGAGACCGAGTTTGCGTGAATTGGACTTCGTACGAAGAAGTTATGGCCATCGGAAGTTTCAGAAAATTCAAAACAGATTCAAAAAAAAAATCAAATTTCGAAAATTCAGCCCAAACAGGCTGGGCGGGAAAAATTCCCGCCCAGACCAGGTCGACCTGGGGGTCGACCTGCCCACCAGGTCGACACTAGGGTCGACTGGGGGTTGACCTTCCCACCAGGTCGACATGGGTGTCGACCCTAGGATCGACCTCCCTGGTCGAGCCTAGGCGACCTGGGTGCACCTGAATGGGTTTTTGGGCTGGGTTTTGGGGGCTGTGACGAAATCTGACGGCTCTAATCTATCATAGGGTTTATCTAAAGGCCTAAAACAACTAACTACACCTATAAATACATCCTAATGCTAACCCTAAACCTAATTAAAATTGGAACCAAAGCCGTCATACCGTCGTCATGGAAATCAATGGAGCCGCCACCAACTAAGAAGGAAGAAAAGCTAATTCTAATTCTCTCAACCCTAAAGCAAAGCAAAACTCTCTCTTTTCTTCTCTAATTGTGAGTATGATAGTCTTAACAAGATTATTATCATTTTAATTAGGTTAAGTCATGAATGGATTATGAGTAGATGATGTGAATTGTCGTATATGTTATCATGTATGTTATTAATCCTATGCTATGTGGTGATGATATCCTATATGTTGTAAATCATACTATGATGATGTTATGTATGTTGAAAGTTTCTATGCTAAGTTGTGATGAATCATACATGTTAGAAAGCCATCTATGCTAGTTAGTTCATATTAATTAAATCATCATGTTTGGGCTATGTTGATCTGTATGACAAGTTACATATGCAAGTTAAATTGATTAGAAAAGTTATGAACATATGTCATGACACCTATTATGACATCTAGAATTATGCTATGACATATGTGATATCCTATGCTAGTTCACACTATCATTATGTTGCCTATAAACCCCATATGCAAGTTTATGTATAGATTTGGGCTATGATCATATCATGTAAATTGTGACATTTAACAAGTTGACACCTTTTGATCCTTAACATGTGTAGTTTATGCAGGTTTCACCCCTATTATGATTAGATTTATTTTAATTGTCTATATGTTGTGATAATTTAGCTTTGTGCTATGCGTTAGACTATTCAAGTCTAGCCTATATTATTCGTTGAATAAGCGAACGTATAAACGTGGGGTACGGGTAATATTAAGGATTTAATAATAAGATGTTGGGGTGCAATTGATATGATTTTGCATACCATGAGTGGATGACCATAACTGAGTCAATTATGGGCATCAATAAAAGTGGACTTAATTAATAATTTGGATAGGGAATTATTAAAACTGGGGTAAAAGATTGAAAGTTGTCAATCAATGCTTAGGACACGAGGTTGGACTCGTTTGTGACGTAAACCTGCCCGGAACCGCCCGGCAAATCCAGTGGTCACAAATGTCAGCCCAATGTGAGAGGTCCTAGGCCTAAACTAAAGCATAACAGTTGTAAAGACACGAGGTTAGACTCTTTTATGGTGTAAGACTGCCCGGAACCGCCCGGCATATCCAGCTGCCATAAATGCCAGTCTAATGTGAGAGGTCTTTATGAGGTTATGGCCTGAATGAATTAAGAAATACTTAACCAGATAAACATGTAAAGTGGGACATGGGGGTTAAGTAGGTGCCTTGGGTGGCATGAGGAATCTAGTGGGTGCCCTTAGCGGCATGTGAAATACGATTAGTAAGACTTAACCAAACACACATGTAAATGAACATGACTAAGAGGGTTAAGTGGGATATATTAATGACAAGCTTAGGTGGGCAGCTTGTGGGGGCCCATTTCAACCAGTATCCCAAACGTATCTTTGTAGGCTCGACCCAAATCGAGGACGGGACACGCATACTGAGTTTGACTATAAGAGGCCAAAACGGGGAGCGGTGGCAATGCAAGTCCAACGGGTTTCATATGCGTGTGTGGGTCCGGGCTGGTAGGTAAGACGTTGTTGCATCGTGTAGGTATAAGCCGTGCATTCTCAGTTGTATCGGGTTGCCACTTTAGGGGAGTGATACACCCCACTGTGGGGCCAGCACGGGTATCTACGAGTAGGGAGCCGATCGAAAGTGGGTAGTGGGGTACACCTAGTGGAGATAGGGGCAGACGGCACCTATGTAGTCAGCTAGGGGTACGTAACGCTATTTATATGTTTCTGTGTGAAGCAAGTGGGATCAACCTTTAGGGTGACTGGTGCGGTGCAGTGTAGTAATGTGCGGTGCAGTGTAGTAATCATTCGTTAGTAATTAGGGGTGCCTTTATCGTTATCTTTCACGCTATCTTTATCTTCTTAACAGTTCATAGACATTTACTTGTCTTCCAGTTTATGCCTTAGTCTAGTTATTTTGGTAATAGTATTGCTAGAATTATCATACTCGCCAGACTTTATGTCTGACCCCCTCCATTCTATCCTTTTTCCCCTCCAGGTCCTCAGGTTGGGCCCAGCTCTAGTGGAGCTTGATTGGATTGCTTCATCTCTATTGGAAAGCTTGGACTGTTGAAGTAAAGTCCAGCTTGTTATCTTCTTTAATGGCTATTTGTGTAATGGGATTATGTATTTTGTTTTATGAAGATGGATAATGTACTTGACTCTGATTAATGGTTTTGTGATGTAATAAACATGTTTCCGCTGAAATAAATGAAGTTTTAGTTTTCAAGTACTACTTATTATCTGTCTTGTTGTAATTTTTCTGTTCTATATTCACTTATAACCTCCATGGAAGTTAATGCATTCCCTTTGTGAGTGACATTAATGGACGTGGGGTGTTACATTCTACCTCCGTTCGCAATGGTAAGGAAGATGATCGAGTTTTTGAAATTTGAACATCGTTGCTTAAGGTGTGCAGATAGAAGACACATGGCCAGCGAATGTAGAAACATGTCTATTTGCTATTTTTGCTCGTTTTTTGGCCATGCAAGCCTGCATTGTCCCGAAAAGAAAAAAAATCATCTTTTCACAACAGAGCTGAGTTGTCGCTCCGTGCCAATAGTTCTCGTATAATGAAGAGCCGCGAGGCAGCAAGTCTGCGCAATCCGAAACTAGGGACCCACAAGTCTCTTCATACTTCAAATCATAATTATGATTTTAATACTCCAAAAACACAAAACAATTTAAATTTAACCCTCACTGCAAACATTTCTCTATCCTCTTCTTCATCTCCTCCCTCTAAACCACATGAAGAATTCCCAATCTTACTTGAAATGACGGAAGCCTACTTATACCTCACTGCAACCATCATCGATGGGCTCTGGTCCATCGAGATGATTAGCCGAGCTCTCAATTCAACACTTGAAATTCACCGTGACTGGCCAATTTGGCATACCTCAGATAACACCTTCCTGATTTGCTTCCCAGATATTGATACTAAAAACCATGCTCTCCAACTGAAATTACTGACCAAGGAAGATGGTATCGTGTTCCTTCAACAAGCCCCCACCCTTTCAGACACTCCCGAACCATCCTTCGAACAAGATTCCTGGATTAAAATCAGCGGCTTTCCTGAATTCTTAAGATCCAACTTTCAAGCCATCAGTGAAGCTCTCAAGCCAATGGGTCGCTTAATTGAAGTAGACGCCTGCGATTGGTCATTCGTGGACCATCGCTATCTCTACGTTAAGGTGCAATTGTATGAAGGCATCTCCACCCCCGTACTTTCATCTCCCACTTGAACAATCATGCCACAAAGCTTCGTATTGAGAGATGGGAGCACGTTCGTCCCCCTCAACGCCCTGAAACACTTCTCCTTGGAATGGATTACGGCCATGATGGCTATATTTTTCAAACACTGGCTCAGCATGACATGCAGATCGAGGACAACAGGTATGATGTTATTTCAGACGAAGCGGAGCGATGGGTGCCTGGGTTCATCCCAACTCATGATCGGGATTTGGCAATGTTGATGCAACACAATGTGGACCAGATTGTGCCATGTTGGGACCCTTTTGCAGATCTAGATCTTTCAGTGCCCCTCCACCTTCAACTGCCACCTCAACTGGAGCATCAAGTTCAAGCTACTCAGGAGCAAATGGTCCAAGTTAACCAGGAGCAACATGACTCAACTTCTCCACACGTTTCCTCTACTACAATTAGGCGGAGTGCTAGAATCAATAGGGCACATTCCCTTCCACCGGGTACCTCTGGTAGCTTTTTTGAACCCGTTGTTTTTTGTTCTGCTAATAAAGCTTTAAACAAAAAATTAGCAAATTTCATGGGCGTGAGTCTGCATGATACACACTATTCTGCCATGCAAACCCTAGAACAGTAGCGTACTAACCAAAATAAATAAAGAATTTATCTTGGAATATTAGAGGGTCGGGGGACCCCATCAAAAATCATGTTGTCAATCTAATCATCTCTCCTCTTCGTGTTGATATCTTATTTATACAAGAATCTAAAGTTTCTAATCCACCCATTTCTCTAATTCATCAACTTTGTGGTCCTCACCTATCTGGTTGGTTCCACGTGGATGCTGTTGACTCACGTGGTGGGCTAATTATAGCGTGGAATGAAAATGTCTAGACGCTTTGTCAATCTCTATCGCACCCTTCTGTTTTGCACGTGACCCTTCACCATATTCATTCAAATACTTTCTTCCACTTCACTAATGTTTACGCTCCTAATGACCCCCAACAAAGATCTGAAGTTTGGCAACATTGTCTCAACTTATCGCAAAGTGTTAATGGTCCATGGATCATTGGCGGAGATTTCAATACCACTCGTTTCTCTTTTGAACATAATTCAGGCACTATCTCTTCTGATTCGGACTCTTTTAACTCTTTCATCAACTTCTGTTCTCTCATCGACCCGCCCATTAACAATCGTAGATTCACATGGACAAGTAGAAGAAATGATCCTTCGTTATCAAAAATTGACAGATCCTTCTTTAACTTACTTTGGGAGGATCTGTTTCCTCTTTCTTTGGTTAATGGTCTAGCCATAACCATTTCTAATCACTGCCCAATTGTCCTTGACACTCAAGATAACACACCAATTAAACAACCATTCATATTTGAGAGACTCTAGACACTTGAACCTTCCTTTGATGACTTCATCAAGCACATTTGATCTCAACCTATGAATAACAATTCGGCAACATCTAGAGTGGTTTGTAAGCTTCGTTCATTGCGCAAACTGATTCGCCCTTGGGCCAAAAACATTTGGAACTCGTTGAAAACCAGAATTTCTTCCACTCAAGAGGCCATTTTAAACCTGAACATTATAGAAGAAATCCGTCCTCTATCAGACTCTGAGAGACATGACCTGAAACACCATGAAACAGAATTAGAGAGACTTATCAAACAAGAAGAAATTGGTTGGAAACAGTGTTCTAAAGCTAAATGGTTCAATGAAGGAGATAAAAACACAGCATACTTCCACCGCTGGGCTAATGGCCACCGTCGTGCTTCCTTCATTTCTGAAATCATTAACAAGAATATCGCAATAACTAAACTAAAAGATATGTGCTCCCTCTTTACCCAGTTTTATAGAAACATTCTAGGTTCTCAACCACCTTCTTCCCCTGCGATTGATTGTCATAAATTATATCCTAACCCAGTGCACATGGACATTGATCACCCATTCACAGAAGAGGAGATATGGGTTGCCCTTAAGGATATGGAGGCAGACAAGGCCCATGGGCCATATGGTTTTGGCCTATGTTTCTTTAAACATTTTTGGCCCACTGTTAAACATGACCTGGTCGAGATGTGTTCTGAATTTTACTCCAACCCATCAGCAATCGCTAAACTCAATTATGCTAATATCATACTTATTCCCAAATTTCCTGGAGCTAATACACTTCCCTCATTCAGATCCATCAATCTTCTCGATACCACATTCAAAATCATCACCAAAATCTTAGCGATCAAACTCCAAAATCACATTTCTGATTTGGTGGGTAAAGAACAATCTGCTTTCATTCTGGGAAGAAATATTTTAGACTGTGTTGCTGCTACTCAAGAGGTTATCTCCTTCTGTCATTCTACTAATTTCCTTGGAGTTCTTCTTGAGCTTGACTTCTCAAAAGCATTTGATTCGGTTAATTGGAACTTCATTCTAGATCTCATGTCCCACAGAGGTTTCTCAAGGAAATGGTGTAGTTGGATTAAACATATCCTAGCCACTAGTTATTCATCTATCAGTATTAATGGGGAATTTGGAGGTAAAATAAAATCTAGGAGAGGTTTAAGACAAGGAGACCCCCTTTCACCTTTAATATTTGTTTTGATTGCTGACATCTTTAACCAAATGGTGAAATTGTCTCTATCCCACAACATTCTTTCAGGCATCTCCCTACCAAACTACAACCTTACCATTACTAACTTACAATTTGTTGATGATACAATCCTTTTCACCACCCCTTCTCCACAAAACAATCGCAGCCTAAAAGTTCTCTTATACACCTTTGAATTCATTTCAGGTCTCTCTATTAATTTCAATAAAAGCTCCATTATCATGTTGGGTAATTGCTCTTACCTCGGTGTCTCAATTGCTGAATGCCTTAATTGCAAGGTTGGATCATTCCCCATTTCATATCTTGGTATCCCTTTGCATCCCACCAAACTCCACAAAGCAGATTGGACTCCCCTTATCTCAAAAATTGAATCTAGACTCGCAAATTGGTAGGCTAATTCCTTATCTTCAGCTAGTCACCTTGTCCTTCTCAAGAATGTACTCTCCTCATTGCCAACTTACTAGATCTCTTTTCACAAATTACCCATCTGGGTTATCAATAAAATTGATTCCATTCGAAGTTCTTTCCTTTGGAATGGGGATAAACTCAAAAGACTTGTCAATTGGCAAACAGTATGTCTTCCCTACTCACATGGGGGTTTGAATGTTCATCAGCTTTCCACTTTCAATCTCACTCTCTTAGCTAAATGGATTTGGCGTGCTCTCTTACCTTCTCATTTCATTTGGAAGGACTGGACCTTATTGCGTCTATATAATGCTAATCCATTCTGTATTCTTCACTTCAACCCCTCCTCACGACCATCCCCATTTTGGAGAGGTGTTTTGACCTCTCTCGCTAGGGTTAAATCGCTTTTCCATGTTAAGGTAAACAATGGTGAATCATGTTTGTTTTGGCAAGACATTTGGAATGGAGAGATTCCCTTATCCTCCTCTTTACCCAACCTTGGTCCTCGTAACATTTCTAACCCACAAACAATTGCAGAAGTTTTCAATTTGGGTCCATTGGGCTTACTTCCCAACTCGTTGTTTGGGCTTACCACTCTCCACTAATTGGTCAAGGTTGGCGAAATTATAAACACTTTTCATCTTTCTTCTGGGCCTGATTCTTTTTATTAGGATTTGGGCTCTTCACAAAAATTCTCGGTCAAAACATGTTATAATTATTTTGTCCATCTTGGCCGATGCTGCTCTTACTCCAGAATTTGGAAATATCATCTTCCTCCGCGCATCATTTTCTTTCAATGGTTACTAATTCACAATCGCATCAACACAAAAGACAGACTTCGCTGCTTTAACATTGACGTCGATCCAATCTGTGTCCTCTGCAATCTCAATAATGAATCTCCTACCCGCCTGTTCTTCGAATGTGACTTCTCTTTCGCTGTCTGGGCTGCTATTAGCTCATTCGTTCTTGGCTTTGTCCCTTCAATTCGTTCTTTCTTCGATTTCTGGCAGCAAAACCCCCCGATCTCTTGAAGGATTCTCTGGTGGCAATCTTCTCATGGTGTATCTGGTTAGAGCGCAACGCTTATGTCTTAGGCAAATCCAAAAAGTTATTGATGGGAACTTGTTACCAAATCTTGCATCTCTTCGAACTATGGATAGGCACAGTCAGGCATGCTCATTTCAGACTCTCCCTTCCTAGGCCTCTTTCGCCAGGTTCCCAGGGAAGCAGTTCGTTGTTTCCGTACTGATGGGGTTCAGCAAGTAGTTTTATTTTGGTTGTGTATTAATCACTATTATGTGAAGTGGCTACTATTTGTACATATTATCAGTACTCTTTAGACTGTCTGCTATGACCATCTTGGTTTGTTCTATGTTTGCTATTGGTTAGGCCTGTCAACCAGATATCATCTTTATATGCATTTACGCGTAACCGGCTGTGTAGTGACAGGCTACACACCCGTCTTCCTCTAAAAAATTCTCATTTCAAATAATTATATGACGATTGAAAGTCGAAGATATTGAAGACGGTGGTTGAAGACCGGCGATCTTCACATCGAATGGATTATTACCGATGCCTTTGATTGGAGTTGCTGCAATGAAAGGGCTACAGTGGTAGTTGTCCGGATGTACTTGTTGATTGTCCGGATATGCGAGAGTCTCTCTTCAGTATTGGACATATGGGACGAGGAATAAGGTGTCTCCGATTTCGTTCAGATCCAGAACGGACTTGTAAATGGATGTGTGTCTGACATTGGATTTTATTCTGTGTTGATTGATTTCTATTAAATATATATCTTCTTGGTGGCGGAGAATTTATTCTCTTGCTTAACACCCTTCTCTGAGACGTACGAGCTCAGAGATTATATATCGATAGACATCAGTCGCATGGCGTGAATTGTCAGTGTGGCATTCCAAGATGCAAATGATCAAGGCTTTTGTTGAAAAGCAGAGCCTTGTGGTTGATGATCAAAGCACAGCTTTAATTAGCATAGCTTGGTGTACAGCGTTACTTCGTGAGCCTCCCACCCGGATATGAACCAGAAACGGGAGAAGGATCCAGGGAGAACATGCGTTTCTTTCTAGCTAGAAGTGGTGTCATGGTATAGAGCCCAGATATTTTTACTAATGTGGATGATGGAAAGCGAGGTACCTCGGATTTGAGTCCCTAATGGCTCTTGATTTACGCCCATAGGGTGGGGAAACGTATTGTTTAGGAATTATAATCCACTAACGTAAGTGTGGACTGACCCTGTGGCTCCTAGGTGCAGTTGCGACTGATACTGAGGCACGGGCTAGAGTGTCTCCAATTTGGTAAGGACGATCCCTTACCTTGGTTCATGACGGAAATCCAACTTCCAATACGACATTGTGCGGTTTTGATTGTAAAATTAGTATAGAGACATAGTATATGTTAGCTATGTCGTTTCTATGATTGATACATTATGATTGAAAATGTTTTTGAAACATATAGACATTAATAATAATATCAAATGATTTTGATTTATACGTATCAAGCATATTTTAGCCGTTATAAGGTAAAACTCTATCCTATGGTTTGTGTTGCATTGTGTGATGGGACTTGAGTCTTATAATGGCTTCATTTTTCTAAAAAGAATTGCGTTGTTTAAATGATTTACTTTATTTATGGACTGGCAATCCAATGGAGTAAACCCTCATTGTCCTGTGATTAGCTATATTATTAAATAGGTTAAGTAAGCTCATACCAGTCCCATGACTGACTCGTAGTTTGATTCACTTTGCATACTCAGGTTCCCCTATTTTCCACATGGGCAACCTTGTATTCAGGTTTTAGCAGACTCATTTTGGATAGCTTTGGAGCTGAAGATGGATTCTATCATTTCTATTATGCTATTCAGGATTCATTTAGTATATTATGTTTGATTCCGCTGCAGACATTTTATATTGAGCTGAAACTGTATTCTGTACTAAGTATGATCCTATTATGCTATGTAAATCTAATGATATATTATTTCTAGTGTAATTTGATGTACATTATTTGGTGTAATTCTATATTTCTATTCTGCTGTTAATTTTTTATGTGTTATATTCCAATGATTATCCATGCTTCCGTGGCACGGGGGTTTGGGGTCATCATAACAATGCATTAAAAAGGGAGTGAAACAATTCATTAAAAGGAATACAGCAACAATGAATTAATAGTGTCAATAATTACAATTAAATACGCAACCATTAAATGATAGGGAATTGAAAGGTAAGTTATTGATGAGTTAAATAATCAAGAGACTATGTGTATATATACATGTACATTTGAAATTCAAAAGTAAATATAGTTTATAACTGGAATAATATAAAATAGAAGAATTATATTAAGTAATGTTATAAAATAGAAAATCGAAGATGCACAAGAAATCAGCCTGGACCCAAGATGGGTCGACCCAGGTTGGCATGGGTCGACTTATAGGTCAACCCAGGGGTCGACCCACAAGAAGATGGGTCAACACAGCGGTCAACCCGATTGGGCCTAGATCTGTTTTGTGTGACGTGGATCGGGCCCAGATCTCTTCTTCCTCAAATTCTTTTCAGAAAATTAGAATATTAATCCATAGGGGTTCTGGTCCAAGATTTGAAGATAAGAGATATAAATCTACAAATAGGTGTTCAGAATTTCGATCAACGTGAGGTAAGTTCTTAAATCTGATTTATATAGGTTTCTCTCTTTCTTTCCCTCTTCTTTTAGCATCGGATTTGTGAATCCTTGGTTGTTTTAATAATAGATTCAGTTAGGGATGCCATGGAACAACATATCTTGATTAGATTCATGGATTGGAAAGTTGTTAGGTGAGTGGGTTTAAATTATACCTTTTTAAATATTGATATATCTATCGTTTGCATTCCTTGTTATATTAATATGCTGAACAATTGGTAATTGTGGATATTAGCTACTAAACCTGGTTAGAATATGTTAAAATTGTTACTGTTTTATAAAGCCTGAATATATGTCCTCCGTTTGAGTTAAGTAACTTCTATAATATTGTAATCACGAAACCTGAATTGAGAAGTGAACATGAAAGTAAGATTTAATATGCTTGTTGTGTTTTTAGAGAAGAGACTACAGTAGTGTGGATAGTATATGAAACAGAAATTCAATGTCCAACTTAGAAAATAAGAAAGGAAGGTAGTGGACTGAGTTAGTTAGATCCGGAGGAAAAGTGATTTATTTCCCTAAATAACTTATTTCTTAGAATGTATTTGCAAGAGAGCCACAATTAAAATAAAAGAAATAACTTGCAACTTCATATCTAGATAGGCGTACGTTATGGAAATAAATCACTGGATCATTCTGTAAATCAAACTAATAAGGTGCATAAAATGTTTTCCTTAAAGAAGTAAGGAACATGCATGACAGTGACTAAAGAAAGAAAGATTATAACAGTAAAAATTGGGAATAATAGAAAATGTAACAAGCCAGAAAATCAGAACCAATTTAAATTTTTTATTTTGGCAATTTTAATGAATTTTGAGTAATTAAAATGATTTATTTTAAATAATAACGACGCGAAATTCATTTTGAATAGAATTAGATCGTATAAATTTGTTTAAATCGAAATTGGAATATAAATATTTATTTTAATTATAAAAGGAGTTTGAAATGGCGCGGTAGTTTGAAATTTCGATTTCAAATTTCAAATGAATGTACAGGATTCAAAATAAACCGGATTTTAGTGAAACCAAAAATATTTGAATCTATTCGAAAATATCTTTCCAACGAATCCGAAAAATTAAATTTTCATAGCGGGATAAAAAGTTATGTCCAGTTGAAAATTTAGAATAGTCGCTATAGAAATATAGCCCTTAAAAATAGCAATTTTGCAAACGACCACCATTTTCGACGAGATCACTTTTGTTGGATCCAGAATGCCAAATTATTGCTAGATTCCAGTTTTCATAATTTTTGGAATCAATATGTGAGTGTGGTGAATTTAAACGTGTTTGGTCAATTCAGTTTGAATTCAATCGACTGGAAAATGGCCGTTTTTCAAACGGTCTCCAAATTCGATGAAATTAGTTTGGTATGACCGTATCATCCAAACAAAGTTAGATTTATTTTTCTGGAATTTTTGGAGTCTGTATGTGGCCCTGGTAAATTAAAATGTGCATTTGAATTTAAAATATAATGATTTATATTTTAAATTTAGCGGAAACTGGTCGTAACAGCCGAATTGGATTACGAAACATATCCCATTGTGTTCAGAATAGGGGTATTTAGCTAGGGGCGATAGTCGTTGGGTTTGATTTGGAGGTCGGATGAATAAACATGTATATTTGGAAATAAATACATTAAATATTAATAAAAATATTTCTACAACACCCCTGGCCAATCAGGAAACGTTTTCCCCTTTCTTCTATCATTCGCCAGCCCTAAATGATCGAACGGCGATTTTTTCCAACCTTCCTCTCCTCGGATCTCTCAATCCGCGCAATATATGGAAGTGCTTCAAAGGGAAAATTGATGGGGGCAGTGAGATCTAGCTATTTGACGGTGGAGATGGGGTTTCGTTTTCTGGATTGCTTGATTTTCAAGCTTGAAGTCGCTCCGTTTAGGGCGGTTTTCCGGTGCGTGGGTGATCTCGAACTGGACGGGGAGAAGCGGTGCTGGGGCGTGGAGTGGAGGGCTTCGATGAGGGATAGATGGATCGGGGTCCAAACCCCTATGGTGGCGAGTGGCAACGGATTTTTCAATCGACGATGATGGGTTTTTCCTGTATCGAAGAAGAAGAAAGGGGCGGCTTCCAGGAAATTTGATTAGAGAATGGTAACGCTTTTTAAGCATTGTAAAATTAATTAATTATATAATTAATTATCTATTAAAGTAATTAATGTTTAAACGATCATATCTTGTTCATGGAGAATCAAAATTCAGCAGATTTGGGTTCGCTGGACTCGCATCGTCAACCACTACAACATGGAACTGACTGGAGCAGAAACGGAGCAAATCAGAATTTCAAGCAAATTCAAATCCTAACGATACAGAAATTCAGAAACCGATGTGAGAACTTCTCACTAAAAATTATTTCTGTACAGTTATTTATTTTATAACTGCATATATGAACTGTTCCCCGTCGTCCACAGACCATGGACAATTTGTTTGATTGAATTGTGTTGTGAAAATTGATTGTGATGTGAAATTGACTGTATAAAATATTCATGTGTTGAAATAAATATTTTAGAGTTAAAAATATAACTTTTAACATGTATATGAATAAAATAAATAATTCAATTACAAATCGAACGATTTGTTTATGTACATCCATTTGACTGATATGGATTGGGACGATAAATCTTAAACATCGCCCAACTGCACAAATAATATTCAGTATTTGTTGGTTGAAACCCCACACGAGTATAGGGATGATATTTGACGTACACTAATCCTAATTGTTTAGTTATATGTCGATCGATTGGTTGATAGACTGTTGTAAGCATTAATTATTTATATTTAATGTTTATGCAGTTGTGTGATGCACTCTGGATGATGGATGATTGTTTATCATTGTGATTATATATATGCATTGTATGGAATCCATATAAATAACATTATATGGTAATTGATTGGGTCTCACTCTAATCTGGAAAATAAAGACTACTTTAAAATAATATTCAGAAAAGGATTAAAAATATTCATGTGTTGAATAAAATAAAATAAGGAATGTTTTAAAATAATATTCAGTAAAAGATCAAAATCTAATTTTGATATCCGATTTTGGATGGACACGAAAATATTTAAATATAAAGCCATTTTGATTAGATATGCGCCATTATGACTCTAACGATATTTATATCGATTTTATTCATTTTTATAATGAATATCGAAAAGGAAGAGATTTCAAACTCTGATGTTTGAAAATATTATCATTTATATATTAATGATATGGACTATTCAATTTTGATTTGAAATTGAATATGAAGTTGAAATCGTTTTGAAAACGAATTTAAAACAATTTATAAAATAAGTTTTAAATGGAAATCGATGAAATAATATATATATATATATATATATATATATATATATATATATATATTTAATGGCCTGAATAAAACGCACCGCGCCACGGTAGTTCACGAATTTCGACCATTGACTTCGAATGGACATTACGGGAGATCCGACCGTCGGAATCTGCTAAAACTAGAACTGTTGGGTTCATATCGAAAAGAGCTTTCCAACGAATATTAGAGATTTAAAATCTAATGTTTGGATTTTGAATTATGTCCAAATCAATTTGGGAAATGGTCGTTGTAAGTGTAGTTCGATGGCCGTTTATGGAAATTGACTGTACGGGCCTTGATAAAATTATTAAAAATATCAATAATTTGTGTAAAATCATAATAAATGATTTGGAAAGAATTGGGATGAAAAATTCCATATTTGAAAAGATAAAAATATTTTTTTATCGAAATGAACTAGTTATTAACTAGAATTATAATCCAATTATTTTTAAATAAATAAATTGGATTTGAAATGGTTTTAGAAATAACTAGAATTTTCAATATATGAATTGGAATGGATTTGAATCAAAATTATCTTCGGAATATTTCGATATTGGATTTCCTGATTATACAGATATTGTGGAGGAATTTGGAAGATAATATATATCGTTACTCCAATACAATATTTGTCGGTTTCAGAATTTGATGTTGAATATAAGCCGATATATTTTCTATCTAGAGCGTTGTATTTAGTATCAAATTGGATTTTAGGTTCATCGTGAACAGTGTTTTAAATAACACTTGTTCTTTAACCCGATTGATAATGGATTGAGATTTTGGGTTTGTCGTGAATGGTATCTTTAACAACATTGTTCTTAAACCCAGTGGAGTTAAGAAAATTAGAAACTAACTGGAGATTGGCTAAGTTGGATGGTTTCCTGGGTATTGATCTGATGTTGGTTTCGGCCTTCAGGATTAATACTTAGGGAATTATTCTCTTACTAATTTATGGTTAGAGACTGATGGGATGGGGTCTGCAGTAACACTGTTCTTAAACCCCGTGTGAAAAGAATAAATCTTTTAATTAAGATGTAGATAAGAATTACCAATTAATTAACATTTAATTGGATTTGAAATGGAATGTGAATTGGGTTTATTGTGAACTGTGTTTTTAATGACATTCGTTCTTTAACCCGATTTACAGTGAAATGTGATTTGGAATTATAAATCATTTGTTAGTATTTAAAGGAGATTTTCCAAAGTAAAGTTTTCCAATTTAACATATTAAATTGGAATTGAATGGAATTCGATTTGGTAATAATCGAAGTGAGCTTCTGTAGAGGAAGACTGTTAATATATATGGAATTTAAAAGGCTTTGCCACGTTATTCCATTTATATTATTGGTTGGATGTGGAAGTTTATATCAATCTATCTTTCATGAAAATTCCATTGTTAATGGAATGAGATTTTGGGTTTATCGTAAACTGTGTTTTAAATGACATTGGTTCTTTAACCCAGTTAAAGATAAGATTAATTACTTAACTTTGAAGAAAATCATGAAGTAATGATTTTTGGAGATTAAAACTGAATTAGAGTTTTAATGAATCTTTAAATAGATTGAAAGGTGAATTTATTAACTAAAGTTATCAAATTCAAGAAATGATCGAGAATGGAGTATCACCAGCTTTGCTCCAAGCGATAGTTAAATCTTTAATTAGATTTGAACATGAAATGGTAATTAATTTTACCGAAAACACCGTGGTGTTAGATATGAAGTATTACCAGTTTTACTTCATGGGATGAATAGATTGGGATTGGGAAATTAAACAAATGATTAATTCGGTAAGGTGCGCTAATACCGACTAGTTTGGATAAACCATAATTTGGTTTGAATTGATATCGAAAGAAAGATTAAAGAATAAATTTAAAGAATTTATCTTTGATAAAATTAAGGGGAACCTTTCCCAAAGCAAAAGAATATTTGAATAAAGGAATATTCTTGATTGGAATGAGGCGTATGTTGTGTTTTTATAGCACTTGTTTATTATATACGCGAGTACGCGAGTTATTCAGAAAGATCGGGTTTATCCCATTCTGAATAACTGATTCAATGATATATCGACGATGAAGATGGTGGTTGAAGACCGGAGGTATTTATATCGTTTGGATGGTTACTGATGTCTTGATTGGGCTGTACACCCAAGACAAGATAATAAGTGGTGGTCGTCCAGACGTACTTGGAGATTGACTGGATATGCGAGGACCTCTCCTGTATTAGACATACGGGACGAGAAATAAGGTGCCTCCGGTTTTGTTATATCCCAGAACGAACTTGTAAATGGATGTGTGTCTGACATCGGATTTCATTCTGTGTGATTGATCGGCATCGGTTGCATAGCGTGAATTGCCTATGTGGCATGCTAAGATGCAAATGATCAAGGCTTCTGTTGAAAAGCAGAGTCTTGTGGTTGATGATCAAAGCACGACTTTAATATAGCACAGCTTTGTGTATATCGTTGATTCGCGAGCCTCACACCCCGGTGTGAACCAGAAACGGGAGAGGACATCAGGGAGGACATGCGTTTCCTTCTAGCTAGGAGTGGTGTCTGGGTTTTGGATGCCCAGACGTTTTACTTATGTGGATGATGGATAGCGTGGTGCCTCAGATATATCAGCACTGCGGGGCCGATGGATGGTATGGTCTTTATACAGACCGGATTGACTCCTTATAGGGAAGGGAAACGTAGTGGTCAGGCATTTTAATCCACATCGAGTGGACCGGCCCTGACAATCCACGGGCCAGTTGCGGCTGTATCCCGAGGGGCGGGCTAAAGCGTCTCGAATTCGGTAAGGACGATCCCTTGCCTTGGTTCACAGATGGAAATCCAACTTCCAATACGTGACATTTCGGTTTTGATTGTAGAACTAATATGGCGACATGATATATGGTACCCATGCCGTTTATGATTGATACATTTATATTTGAAGTTGTTTTATACACTATGCACTCGTAATAGTATCAAAAGATTTGTTTTAAACATACCAAGTGCGTTTGGCTATTATAAAGGAAAACCCTATCCTCCGGCTTGCGTTGCATTGTGTAATGGGACCTGGGTCTTATAATAGCTTCATTTTTCCAAAAATCATGCGTAGTTTTGTTATATGCACTGGTATTCTTGGGAGGAAACCCGTTTCATATTATACGGCATTGTCCCTTGATTTACTTTATTTTAAAGTAAAGTTTTAAATAACTGTTTTAGTTCTCACACCAGTCACATGACTAACCTGGAGTTTATTGTATTAATCTAAACTCTGGGTGCCCCTATTTTCCACCCGGGCAGCAAGTAGTTTTGGTTTTGCAGATTTATATTTACAAGATCTTGGTCTACAGCTGGAATGATATTCGGAAAGCTCTGTATCCGTTTATCTCTTTCAGTTGTGTTTTGTATTATTTTCCGCTGCATTGTAATTTGTAAATCTCTGATGTTAATCAAATGTATATTATTTGTTCATACTCTGTATATTCTTGTACTCTGATGGAAATTGTTGTAATAAGCAAAGAATTTTTTTCTGTTTGTGTTCTGATTTGTCGTGTTCTCATTACAATCCGGGCTTTCCTTCATGGGGAAGTTTGAGTCGTTATAGTTTGGTATCGGAGCTTTGGTTTACAGAGCTTGAGAATAAGGCACCTTAGAACCAAATGGAAGAATTCATGAGAGATTGGATTAGTAATATCCAATGAGAATGACTCGTTAGAGATAGGATCATTAGCATCCTAGAACGAGTTGGAAGAGTGTTGTTTTTAAAATATAATTAAAAACAAATCTTGTTTTGAAAGTTAAATCCAATTATTTGTATTTGAATAATTATTTTAGATTGATTTTGGACAATCGAGTATATGGAGATCTTGAATATACGCGTAATTAACGTGTATTCAAAGCCTCAAGTATACTGGATAGACATAGAATCACACTCTAGTTGCCCAAAGATAATTTTGGTAATGCGGCCGCATTATCAATATTTATGGTCGAGTTTCGAAAGTGGGATATCTATATATTTCCAATTGACTGGTGTGAGAACCAAAACTAGATAGGGTTATTTGTTGTGATTTGGCACCAAAAGCATGATTTTCTGTATATATATACCAAAGTTATGAATTTGAAAATCAATCAACAAATTGATTGCTAATTGTGTTGTATGATTATTGGTTTGATTAATTAAAATTTTGAACCATTAGCCAAATCAAATCAAAATATTGAACTGAATTGAATATTGT
Organism: Allium sativum; assembly: GCA_030737875.1. Taxonomy (NCBI): domain Eukaryota; kingdom Viridiplantae; phylum Streptophyta; class Magnoliopsida; order Asparagales; family Amaryllidaceae; genus Allium; species Allium sativum. The sequence goes on from CM060920.1 coordinate 381,903,835, forward strand.
TTGAAATTGTATGCATGTACATATATATGTTTGTACAGGTCATGGCAAGGAGGCTAGAGAAGAGGAATAAAATTGTATTCCCGACAAATAGGTACATGTTTACAAATTTATTGGGTTTGGATGATTTTATGAGCTGATCGGCTAGCCGTTTGGCTTTTTCTTTTTCTTTTTGAGATGACAGGGCCTGTGTGGCAGTTTGGGGATTTTCCCGATGCTCCCCGTGCAAAGGAGGTTATGGCGAAATTTTTCGAAAATTTAGGGTGTTAGCCAAATTTTTGAAGAATTGGAAAATTTTTAGAAACTGAAAAGTTGAAGAATGAAAGTTGAGTTAGTTAATTAAACAACTTTCAGCTCCGTTCCTTTTTCGAGGACGAAAAGACTTTAAGTGGGGGAGATTGTAACAACCCGGAAAATCAGAACCAATCTAAAAATTTTATTTTGGCAATTTTAATGAATTTTGAATATTTAAAATGATATATTTTAAATAATAACGATGAGAAATTCATTTTGAATAGAATTAGAACGTATAAATTTATTTAAATCGAAATTAGAATATAAATATTTATTTTAATTATAAAAGGAATTGGAAATGGCATGGTAGTTTGAAATTTCGATTTCAAATTTCAAATGAATGTACATGTCAAAATAAATCAAATTTTAGTGAAACCCGAAAATTTGAATCTGTTCGAAAATATCTATCCAACGGATCTAAAAAATTGAAATTTCATAGCGGGAATAAAAAGTTATGTCCAGTTGAAAATTCAGAATAGTCGCTATGGAAGTATAGCCCTTAAAAATAACGATTTGGCAAACGACCTCCGTTTTCGACGAAACCACTTTTGTTGGATCCGGAATGTCAAATTATTGCTAGATACCAATTTTCATAATTTTTGGAATCAATATGTGAGCGTGGTGAATTTAAACGTGTTTGGTCAATTCAATTTGAATTTAATCGACTGGAAAATGGCCGTTTTTCAAATGGTCTCCAGATTTGATGAAATTAGTTTTTTTAGGACCATATCGTCAAAACATAGCCAGATTTATTTTTTTGGAATTTTTGTAGTCAGTGTGTGGCCCTCGTAAATTGAAATGTGCGTTTGAATTTAAAATATAATGATTTATATTTTAAATTTAGCGAAAACTGATCGTAATAGCCGAATTGGGTTACGAAACATATCCCATTATGTTCGGAATGGTGGTATTTAGCTAGGGGCGATAGTCGTTGGGTTTGATTTGGAGGTCGGATGAATAAACATGTATATTTGGAAATAAATACATTAAATATTAATAAAAATATTTCTATAAAACCTCTGGCCAATCAGAAAACATTTTCCCCTTTCTTCTATCATCCGCCGACCATAAATGATCGAACGACAATTTTTTTCCAACCTTCTTTCCACGGATCTATCAATCCGCACAATAAATGGAAGTGCTTCAAAAGGGAAAATTGATGGGGGCAGTGAGATCTAGCTATTCGACGGTGGAGATGGGGTTTCGTTTTCTGGATTGCTCAATTTTCAAGCTTGAAGTCGCTCCGTTTAGGGTGGTTTTCCGTCGTGTGGGTGACCTCGAACTGGAAGGGGAGGGGCGGCGCTGGGGGCGTGGAGTGGAGGGCTTCGACTAGGGATAGATGGATCGGGGTCCGAACCCCTGTGGTGGCGGGTGGCAACGGATTTTTCAATCGACGGTGATGGGTTTTTCCTGTATCGAAGATAAAGAAAGGGGCGGCTTCCAGGAAATTTGATTAGAGAATGGTAATGCTTTTTAAGCGTTGTAAAATTAATTAATTATATAATTAATTATCTATTAAAGTAATTAATATTAAAACGATCATATCTTGTTCATGTGGAATCAGAATTCAGCAGATTTTGGTTCGTTGGACTCGCATCGTCGACCACTACAACATGGAACTGACTGGAACAGAAATGGAGCAAATCAAAATTTCAAGTAAATTCAAATCCAAACGATACAGAAATTCAGAAACCGATGTGAGAACTTCTCACTAAAAATTATTTGTGTACATTTATTTATTTTATAACTGCATATATGAACTGCTCCCCGTTGTCCACAGATCATGGACGACTTGTTTGATTGAATTGTGTTGTGAAAATTGATTGTGATGTGAAATGGACTGTATAAAATATTCATATGTTGAAATAAATATTTTAGAGTTAAAATATAATTTTTAACGTGTATATGAATAAAATAAATAATTCGTTTACAAATCAGACGATTTGTTTATGTACACTCATTTGACTGATATGGATTGGGACGATAAATTTTATGCATCACCAAACTGCAATAATAACATTTTGTATTTGTTGGTTAAAACCCCACACAGGTATTGGGATGATATTTGATGTACACTAATACCAATTGTTTAGTTGTATGTCAATCGATTGGTTGACAGACTGTTGTAAGTGTTAGTTATTTATATTTAATGCTTATGCAGTTGTGTGATGCACTCTGGATGATGGATGATTGTTTATCATTGTGATTATATACATGTGTTGTATGGAATCCATATAAATAACATTATATGGTAATTGATTGGGTCTCATTCCAATTTGGAAAATAAAGAATACTTTAACATAATATTCAGAAAAAGATTAAAAATATTCATGTGTTGAATAAAATAAAATAAGGAATATTTTAAAATAATATTCAGTAAAAGATCAAAATCTGATTTTGATGTCTGATTTTGGATGGACATGAAAATATTTAAATATATAAAGTCGTGTTGATTAGATATGCGCCATTATGACGCGAACGATATTTATATCGATTTTATTCATTTTTATAATGAATATCGAAAAGGAAGAGATTTCAAAATCTGAAGTTTGAAAATATTATCATTTATATATTAATGATATGGAATATTCAATTTTGATTTGAAATTAAATATGAAATTGAAATCGTTTTTAAAACGAATTTAAAATGATTTATAAAATACGTTTTAAACGGAAATCGACGAAATATATATAATATAAATATATTTAATGGCCTGAATAGAAAGCGCCACGCCACGGTAGTTCGTGACTTTCGACCATTGACTTTGAATGGACATTACAGGAGATCCAACCGTCGGATTCTCCTAAAACCGGAACCGTTAGGTTCGTATCGAAAAGAGATTTCTATCGAATATTAGATATTTGAAATCTAACGATTGGATTTGGAATTTGTCCAAATCAAATTTGGAAAAGGTCGCTGTAAATGCAGTTCGATGGCCGTGTATGGAAATCGACTGTATGGGCCTTGATAAAATTATTAAAAATATCAATAATTTGTGTAAAATCATAATAAATGATTTGGAAAGAATTGGGATGAAAAATTCCATATTTGAAAAGATAAAAAATATATTTTTATCGAAATGAACTAGTTATTAACTAGAATTATAATCCAATTATTTCTAAATAAATAAATTGGATTTGAAATGGTTTTAAAAATAACCAGAATTTCCAATATATGAATTGGAATGGATTTGAATCGAAATTATCTTCGGAATATTTCGAAATTGGATTCCGTGATTGTACAGATATTGTAGAGGAAATAGGAAGATAATATATTTCGTTATTCCCAATACGATATTTGTCGGTTTCAGAATTTGATGTTGAATATAAGCTGATATATTTTCTATTCAGAGCTTTGTATTTAATATCAAATTGGATTTTGGGTTCATCTTGAATGGTGTTTTAAATAACACTTGTTCTTTAACCTGATTGACAATGGAATGGGATTTTGGGTTTGTCGTGAGTGGTATCTTTAATAATACTGTTCTTAAACCCAATGGAGTTATGAAAATTAGAAACTAACTGGAGATTAGCTAAGTTGAATGGTTTCCTGGGCATTGATCTGATGTTGGTTTCGGCCTTCGGGATTAATACTTTGGGAATTGTTCTCTTACTAATTTACGATTAGAGAATGATGGGATGGGGTCTGCAGTAACACAGTTCTTAAACCCCATGTGAAAAGAAAAATCTTTTAATTAAGATGTAGAGAAGAATTACCAATTAATTAACATTTAATTAGATTTGAAATGGAATGTGAATTGGATTTATTGTGAACTGTGTTTTTAACGACATTCGTTATTTAACCCGATTTACAGTGAAATGTGATTTGGAATTTATAAATCTTTTGTTAAGATTTAAAGGAGATTTTCCAAAGTAAAGTTTTCTGATTTAACATATTAAAATGGAATGGAATGGAATTCGATTTGGTAATAATCGAAGTGAGCTTCTGTAGAGGACGACTGTTAATATATATCGAATTTAAAAGGCTTTGCCGTTATTCCATTTATATTATCGGTTGGATGTGGAAGTTTATATCGATTATATATATCGATCTGTTTTCCATGAAAAATCCATTATTAATGGAATGATATTTTGGGTTTATTGTTAGCTGTGTTTTAAATGACATTAATTCTTTAACCCAGTTAAAGATAAGATTAATTTCTTAACTTTGTAGGAAATCATGAACTAATGATTTTTGGAGATTAAAACCGAATTAGAGCTTTAATGAATCTTTAAATAGATTGAAAGGTGAATTTGATAACTAAAATTATCAAACTCAAGAAATGATCAAGAATGGAGTATCACTAGTTTTGCTCCAAGCGATAGTTAAATCTTTAATTAGATTTGAACGTGAAATGGTAATTAATTTTACCGATAAAACCGTGGTGTTAGATATGAAGTGTTACCAGTTTTACTTCATGGGATGAATAGGTTGGGATTGGGAAATTAAACAAATGATTACTTCGGTAAGGTGCGCTAATCCTGACTAATTTGCATAAACCATAATTTGGTTGGAATTGATATCGAAAGAAAGATTTAAGAATAAATTTAAAGAATTTATCTTTGATAAAATTAATGGGAACCTTTCCCAAAGTAAAAGAATATTTGAATAAAGGAATATTCTGGATTGGAATGAGGCGTATGTTGTGTTTTTATAGCACTTGTTTATTATATACGCGAGTTATTCAGAAAGACTGGGTTTATCCCATTCTGAATAACTGATTCGACGATATGTCGACGATGAAGACGGTGGTTGAAGACCAGAGGTATTCACATCGTTTGGATGATTACTGATGTCTTGATTGGGCTGTACACCCAAGACAAGGTAATAAGCGGTGATCATCCAGACGTACTTGGAGATCGACCGAATATGCGAGGACCTCTCTCCTGTATTGGACATACGGGACGAGGAATAAGGTGCCTCCGGTTTCGTTCAGTCCCAGAACGAACTTGTAAATGGATGTGTGTCTGACATCGGATTTCATTCTGTGTGATTTATAAACATCGGTTGCATAGCATGAATTGTCGGTGTGGCATGCTGAGATGCAAATGATCAAGACTTCTGTTGAAAAGCAGAGTCTTGTTGTTGATGATCAAAGCACGGCTTTAATATATCATAGCATTGTGTATAACGTTGATTCGCGAGCCTCACACCCCGGTGTGAACCAGAAACGAGAGAGGACATCAGGGAGGACATGCGTTTCCTTCTAGCTAGGAGTGATGTCTGGGTTTTGCACACCCAAATGTTTTACTTATGTGGATGATGGATAGAGAGGCGCCTCAGATATATCAGCACTGCGGGGCCGATGGATGGTATGGTCTTTATACAGAACAGATTGACGCCCCATAGGGTGGGTAAACGTAGTGTTCAGGCATTTTAATCCACATCGAGTGGACCGGCCCTGACGATACAAGGTGTAGTTGCGGCTGTATCCCGAGGGGCGGGCTAGAGCGGCTCGAATTCGGTAAGGACGATCCCTTGTCTTGGTTCATAGATGGAAATCCAACTTCCAATACGTGACATTTCGGTTTTGATTGTAGAACTAGTATGGCGACATGATATATGATACCCATGTCGTCTATGATTGATACATTTATATTTGAAGTTGTTTTATACACTATGCACTTATAATAGTATCAAAAGATTTGTTTTAACCGTACCAAGCATATTTGGCTATTATAAGGGAAAACCCTATCCTTCGGCTTGCGTTACATTGTGTGATGGGACCCGGATCTTATAATAGCTTCATTTTTCCAAAAAGCATTGCGTTGTTTTGTTATATGCACTGGTATTCTTTGGAGGAAACTCGTTCCTTGTTATACGGCGTGGTCCCTTGATTTACTTTATTTTAAAGTAAAGTTTTAAATAACTGTTTTAGTTCTCACATCAGTCACATGACTGACCTAGAGTTTATTGTTTTAACTAAAACTCTGGATGCCTCTATTTTCCACATGGGCACCTAGTAGTTTTGGTTTTGTAGATTTATATTCACAGGATCCTGGTTTACAACTGGAATGATATTCGGAAAGCTCTGTATCCGTATATCTCTTTCAGTTGTGTTTTGTATTATTTTCCGCTGTATTGTAATGTGTAAATCTCTGATGTTAATCAAATGTATATTATTTGTTCATACTCTGTATATTCTTGTACTCTAATGGAAATTGTTGTAACAAGCAATGAAATGTTCTTCTGTTTGTGTTCTGATTTGTCATGTTCTCATTACAATCCGGGCTTTCCTTCACGGGAAGTTTGGGTCATTATAGAAAAAGAATAGATATGCCTAATTTGTATGTAAAATTTACAGTAATTCGAAAATTGTAGATAACCACACTGAGACACAAGGTTAAGTTAAACTTGTGGTAGAAGCCTGCTCGGAACCAACCCGCAAATCCAGCATCCACAAGCGGTCAACTTAGTGTGAGAGGTATGGTGCCGAAATATATATATAAATATGTGTATGTAATGGAAATAAATTGTTTGCGTGAAAATTTACAAGACAGTTAGGAGATAAAGGTTACAATGGTAAGAGTTTGGTTAACATTAACGAACCAAGGAAAATGTGATGAACGGGGAATATAACCCATTATAAATGATTATATGAATGTGAATGGAAAATAATAGGTAGGCTTGTCCTAGGGACAAGTGGAAACTATAATGTAGGTTATAATAAATGAAAAGGAAACTTATAAAAAAAACCTTAGTTAAGAACTAAGTTAATAAGTAAACCAATATAATAAATTGTGACAGTTATTATGGAATAACAAAGAGTAAAGTAAGTGTACTTATGTAATGAAATAAGATTTATTTAATTATATATATTAAGTAACATGTTAATAGAAAACATGTAGATTGAGATAAGATATACTTAATTATACATTAAGTAGAACATGTTATTGTAACTTGTAAACATGAAATTGGACAATGAATGACATGGTGATAAGGTAATAAGATTGTAGATTACTTTTGTTAATCACAATATAGGGAATAACATGTTATGGGCTTATTAATGAACTTAAATGGTTTAAGTTATATCACTGAATTAATAAGCAAGAGGGATCCGTTCCTTCAAGATATAAGGGGATCAGCGAAAATGTGGTAACTTGAATAGAAAGATAAGAAGTGAATAATCAAGTTAATTGGCAAGCTATTAAAATAACAAGCGCGCGATTAGAAGATTAGACATAGGGTCTAATAACATGTTAGCATGGTGCGCTTAGATCAGTCTGCATGAACAAAGGTGAATAACCCAACGGGGTAAATCGTCGGGGTGTCTAGAGACACGGGAGGATCACGTCCACTTAATTACTCGGCTCGACTTGCTGCTTGATTTCTTGGTGGGACTAGAGGGAAGCATGCACTTCCAAGGGACATTGTAAGGTACTCTATGGCGGTCCTCTGTGCAATACATGCTCAGAATGTACTCGTAGAGGGGGGGTCTGCGAGATACCACCCAAGGAGGTATACCTTGACTGCAACAGTAGCCTGGCAGTCAGAAGGTATGGAAGTATGGCATTGGGGTGATTCGACGGTTTGCCTCTCTCGTGGGGGAGATAGGTCATGACAAAACTAAGATAGTAGTAATCGTCGGATACCTATCAACGGCAGTCAGTGGGATGCCGAAAGACTATAGCTAAACCAAGATATCATTGTCCTTTCACTATCGAGGCATGGTTGAGGGACACGCCAAATTGGATGTTAGATTTGTTGTTAGGGGGACGCCATCATCTCTTGATGGAGTGTTTCACTAGTTGAGGGAGGGGCCTGGGTAGGGCCATAGCCACTGTGAAAAGCAGACCATACTTGATATCAGTATTGCATGTCCTTAGAGGCGGGCCTATATAGATATAGAAAAGCTCCCGACCGAGTTCCATGCATTGGATGTAGCCCTGTTATAGGAATCAGGTTACAGTAGATAGTACACACGTGTGAGGATCTAGGTACACGCGCCAGATGGTGTACTGTAGACGTTAGGTCATTACTTCGTATGCTTGTGCGGCATAGCAAGTAGGGTTTTGTGTAGTGACATGGCATTATGATTCGGATTTTTGTACGTCGTTCGGTGTAGGATACACTTCCATGGCAATGACAGTGGGGACCGTCCGAGGAGGGTACTATGGGAAGTACCTTGATATATTGGGCGTAGCTACATATATACTATATTAGGTTAGTCTACTAGGATGTAGATGGGTACGACGTATGTGTAAAGCATTGAGTGCTATTAACCCAAAACAACATATTAAACAAGAAAATGTAACTGAACGATATATGTAGGGTTATTTCAGAATGTGTAATTTAAGTCCAATCACCAGAAGTTATGTTCTAACTCCCTCCTCATAACATACTCGCATGTTAGGTTATGGTAGAGATATGATAGTTTTGGATACTGGTTAAGCAATATTATTACTTGGATAAGGCTATATTTGATTATATTATATTTTATTCCATTCCGTTATGAGATGTATTCTGAGCTCAAATATATTTTATATCTCCGTCTTTTCTACAGGATACCAGACAAGCCAACTCGAGTTTTGATTGATTTGGATTTTTGAAAAAAAAAATCGGTCTGCTGAAATTCGGGTTGTTATGTTTAGCATATTTGTTTATTATTTTGTCAAATATGAAATAATAGGTTGTGGTTTGAATATTGGGAATTTGTAGGCTTATCTAGTTCATTATGTTATTGCCTACAATTGTATTTAGGTTGTTGTGTACATCATAGATATGGAAATCAGTCTCAAAACCATTGTCAGAACTTGTAGTTTTATTCCAGATCCTTAGTTTTGGTGTTGATTTTAGGTTTATGTAAATTTAGATTAAAAGATTATGCATGTTTATATTTCATGTTGTTGGGGTTTTACATGGTTATTGTAGAAATGTCCTTTTTAATTTTTTTAATAAAAAGGACATTATTTCAAATCAGCCGAAAATATGTATAAAACAATTACGAAGGGATGACATATATTTGTACGTAGTTTACAACAACCGTTCTAAAAACGTATATTTCTTATTTCTTGTGATTTGAAATATGTTAATATTTTCGTTTTAGTTATTTTGGGCAAATTTACTATAACTATAGTTATTAACCTTTTTATAAGATTTTGAATCTATATTAAACATAAAAACGTTTTTTTGGTCATTAGTTTAATCCGAAACGTAAATGGTTAATAATAATAATAAAATAAAATATAGTAACTACGTTAAATGAGCTTAAATAAATAAACAAATATATATATATATATTCATATCCGTCCAAATCCACGTAAATAATGCAAATATATTATTGTAATAAATGTTGATTGATATTGTAGCGTGTTGAATAATTTTTGTTTTTATAGGAATATAATCCACAATAACGGAAATAAGTATTATGATTGTTATAGCAATAAATGGATTTTATTTGCTATAAATAAGGTCATAAATAAAATAAGGAATATTGTAACCATCTTTGATTGGGGAAAATAAATTAAATAGGATAAACATGCCAAATGGTTACAAGTCAAACTTTGTTAGGAATGGAAACTGTAGTTCCAATTGGGGAAGTAAATATAGAAAAGTTTAAGGAGCTACAATAAATAGATTGGAACTTAAAAAGGGATTGATATAAACAAGAAAATAAATACCTTACAAATATACGACTGTTATTGTCAAAAATGACATTAAATAGGTTAACTGATGCCTTAGGAAAATATGACCGTTAGTGTCAAAAATGGCATTAAATAGGTTAATTGATGCCCTAGGAAATATGACAGTTAGGGTCATTAGCGCCAGGTAACCTAATTAATAATAATCAAAGAAATAGAAAGGGAAATTAATGAGGATTGATTAGCCTAGTAAATTCTAAGTCCAATAAGGAAATTAATAAATAAACATCCTAGGATAGGAATGTATAAGTTTTCCTTATTTATTTCTAGTTAACCTAGAATTAATATAATTAAGAATCAAGATTGGCCTTAGCAGGTTAATGATGCAAGGTCAATTGTCTTATCTGACAGAAGTCCACACTTTCCAACAGTCTGGTATATGTACAACTGATGTGAGATATCATTAACCATATGAACCCATGACGGTTGTTAACTTCGTAACAAGGATTGTTTCATAAAATAAGGTTTATTTCAAGTGTGAGGTACTAAGTGGTTGTAGGATCCGCCTCCCTCCCAAAAGAGGAAGCCTTAAAAAGAGATAATTCATAAGCGTAAGCCTGCTTCGGGTAGAAGTATTAAGAAGTTAGATCCATCCTTAAAAGGGTATTAAGTGGTCGCGTAGCTCACCTCTCCACAAGTAAGAAGTATTAAATGGTTGTTGGGTACGAGATTAGTAATCCCTGTGTAGGTCTGCTTCCTTTAGGTATTAAGTGAATGAGTTGAGGGTTCGCCTTAGGATTAGGTATTAAATGACCACTACAAGGTACCATAGGTCTGCCTTTCCTGCAGGAATGGCTGGGGAATTATCTAATAAGGTCAACTAAGTAGTAACATGGGGTCCACCAGAAGGGTCTTAAATGGCGTCGTGCTTCTATCTAAATCTGGTATTAAGTGACTGCTTACTATCTCTCACCTTATGCGGGGCATGGTATATGCGTGAAAGACGGAATCCTTAAATTAGTAAGACTTGTAGCCAGTGTCCTCTAATTTATATTAGGACAGAATAGACCATAGCATAAAGGTATTAAGTGATCAAAAGGTCTGCCTTGGGTATTAAGTGATCGTAAGTATCTTCCCTTACCTTACACATATAGCAAGGTCTTAAGTGGCTATATATAAATAAAGTACCCTCCTTGTGTGATAGTTAGGAGTTTTTTTCCCGCCTCTTAATTAGTTAATGGGGATTTGAAGGCTTCATACTTATGCATAAACGTTCTATTTCAGTATTGCGATATGGCTAGATGTGGAATATTACCTTGGGTTTAATGGTCAGTCGTCGTGTGAAAATTCTAAATGGGTTAGATTAGAATCACTAGCCCTTTTAGACATATGTTTTGGTTTTGATCAAATGAAGTGCATTTGCGTATTGTTGACAATGTTATACATTTTCTACTCACCATGACTTGTTGTAAACAACTCTCAGGTTTACCTCGGGGAAGACAAGTCTTAGAAAGCGCTCAAGTTTGGTTTTTGGTTCTTGTTCTCTCAGGCTCGATATCGATGTGGTGATATACCTTAAGGTAGTCGCCTTAATCGATATTTATTATCTTATGTTGTTTCTACTGTGAGTTAGTTTTATTTTGATCTGATTATGATAATGCTCATGAATTGCAGGTACCAGATTTATACTCTCTGTGCTTGATGTGTTTGAGTTTCGATTTGTGTTGAAATTCGGGCTTGGAAAAGCATGGGGTGCTACATATATTGTCCTTTTAACTTTCCTTTTTATTTTCTTCTTCTTATTCCATGCGTTTCCCTTCTTGGTTTCACCTTGTCCTGCACTAGGCTCGCTTTTATCCTCCTTCATCACTTTATGCTTAACATCAGTAGTGTACAAAATTTTCGTCTCAACCAGCACTTCAAATGTTGATCAGAAAGGAACTTGTGCAAATAACATCTCCCTCGGTGGAGAATTCAACCCTTTAACGAACTTAAAAGACTTATTCATGGATGCATCAATTAAGCTTCTTCCAAAATTTGCTAATCAGGTGAATTTAGCTTTGTACTCATTAAGAGTAAGGTTTTCTTGTTTGAGGTTAATAAATATTCCCATTTGTAAACTCACTTCTACATTAGTAAAAAACTTCACTTCAAACCTCACCTTAAATTGATCCTATGAAAATATCCTCCTTAAGTTCTCCTTTGATACTAAATTTCACTGTTCCAATGCATCTCTTTTCAAGTGCCACGCTGCTATCCTTCTCTCAAGTCAATCTTCCCAGCCATTCATCTCGAAAAATTTATCATAATCACTCAGCCAAGCTTTAGCTTCCAAGAATCCTTCTGTCTAAAATCAAGTCTTTCCACATAGGTTTATGAAGTCTTTACAGAATCGATGGAAATTATAAAGATGAGGGGTTGGATCAACAGGTGGGGCAACAAGCTTGATCGGTGTAGCAGAAGAGACAAAAACTTGTTTAATGGTCCTGAGATATTGCCGGAACCATTCAGGCATATCATGAATGTTCGGTCTCTCTTAACTAGGTTTCTGTTGTTCCATCATCATCAGGTAATACCCTAACCACTTAATACTTCCATATGGACAGTCATACCACAATATCAGAAGACCCTGTCTGTTAATCCCTAAAAAACCATATGCACATTGGATAAAGGGGTACAAGGCGGGTCTTACTAGCATCGGTCGTACATAACACAACCTCACTAAGCAGGATCCAAATATCAAACCCAATGCAGGTCAAGTCTACCAGTGCGACCGGGCCATGAGAAGCGCGACTCGACAAAGATGAAGGTTGCACATCCAGAGAACTGCTCAGGCGCTAAAATAAGACAAGTCACCCGTTTTGAATGAGCTAGAGCAACCTCGTAGTATAACCATAAAGCCAAGCGGCACCATGCAAAGGCTGCAAGAGGACGAGCGCCCTTGGTTCAAGAAGAGTGATCGCGCAAGGAACAAAGGAGGATCAATCTCGACTCCGCACCCCGCTCTTATGAAATCTCCCAAAGCATCCGTGCCCGCACTTAAGGACCCGCTCAACTATTCAAGACACTCAACAAGTCGTCCGCACATAACACCGAATACGACCACGGACAGCTGGCTACAGCTATCCAGTAGCATGGTCGTAATTAGCAGAATGAACGACCCAAAGCCTGGATAAACAGATTCTAGATCATTTATCTAGAGGAGTTCGCCTATAAATACACGATGGCTACCCACAATTAAGGGGGGCTTTTTGGAAAAACTACGAAGTGCTGCTAAACTTCGTACTCAACCATAGATCTGGTCATGGCATCAAGTACCATCTTCGAATGAAGGCATCTTCTCTCTCAATCATTCATCCATCGTTCTTCTCCTCAAACTCCATTATTCTTTTGTATAATTCTCTAGGTCAGAATACATAAACGAGGGTATATTGAGTGGATATAGAGATGTATGAGGTTAAAGAGTTGATGTACCTTGTAATTCTCGTTATAAGACAGGAAATCACCTTCGTAGTGGACGTAGGCCTCGTTAACGGCTGAACCACTCTAAATCTCGTCTCTACTTTACATTTTCTCGCATTTTTTTACTGTTTATTGCTAACCAGACACGGTTCCATTTATTTCTTACCGAATTGGTGAAGTACAGTTTAGTACCTTGGGTGTTTAGACCATTTTTGGTGTAAACATTTTGGCGCCCACCATGGGGCCGTGTTTTGCTTTTTTCCATTTCAGATCTGACAAGATTTTCTGAGAGACACCGTGCTTACAATCATGAGCATGCTAAGGAGAACCTCCAATGAAGCCAACAACCCCAGCAGCGGCATCAACACCGTCATGCCACTAGATGGCGACTCCGATGAAGGGGAGCCACCGTAAATCAAAGAGATTGTAACCAGGAAGAGTTGGAGGAAGCGGTGATAGGATTAACGAGTCAGATAACTATCACCAGCAACGCGATGATGAAGAAGCTCGAGTCGATACTCGCTATTCAAGCCGCTACCGCAAAATCCGCTCTAAGCGCCACTTGTTCCTCGCTGACTCGGGCGAATCACGGATCAGAAACAAAATTCCCCGCTTCACACTCAGGACAACGGGATTCCATTCCAAGAGTTGCGCGTCGCACCAATCCGAACTGTGAAGGGAGAAAAGCACCTGCGAACGATTACTTTGATGATGCAATCGCGGAGCGGGAAGACAGTCATGCTGCCATCAAGACGTCCCTGCCGGAAGGATGCCCAGATTCCTTATCCCCAGTCCACGAAGGCGCATCTAGATCGAGGGTTGATGGTGAAAAAGTTGGTCAACTCATGGATCCAACCAACAAACGAAAGTACATCTTAGGAATGGTGCAAGCAATTGTGGAAGAAAGCCTTAAGAGGAAGGATGACCAGAAAGAATGGGAATCTTTCCCAGTTAAAACCCCACTCACCGAGAGGATTAAGAAAACTATATACAATGAAGATTCGAGCCTCCATCGTTGCAGCCTTACGACGGGACAACTGACCCCAATATATTTCTGTGTAAATATGACCAGTACATGAATGGAGCATGCGCTATTGACGAAATCAAATGCCTATATTTTCCAACTTATCTAGAAGGAGTGGCTTATCTTTGGTTCACAAAGCTGCCACCGCGGTCTGTGGACAATTTCGTGACATTGGCTAGGCTATTCAATGAGCAATTCAGATCCCAGGCATTAGAAGCTCAGGATGCTACGGAGCTAAGCGGACTACAACAAAGACCAGGAGAGCCCATCAGAGCTTTTATCACTCGCTTTGATATTGCATTGGCTAAAGTCAAGGATCCCAAGCCCAGCCTGATCTTAATGGCTCTCAAGAAGGGAATATGCAGGAAAACCAAGTTAGGACAATGGATCAAGAAAAAGAAACCAAGTACACTTGAACGGTCACTTAGCAAAGCCGAAAAATATGCAAGTACTGAAGAGAGAAACGTACATGCAGAGAAGAATGAAAAGGTGCAAGGCAACTCGGATACTCAAAAAAGGAGCAGCGAAGAAGAAGACGGTCGAGCAAGGAAGAAGCTATGCTTTTTCAAGAACTTTGAATTCATCACCCTTAACGATTCCGTGGGAAATATATTCATGGCAACTAGAGGCACCGAAAGATATCCGATCTCGAAACAAAGACACATCAAAAATGCCACCATGAAGTCAGGAAAATTTTGTTATTTCCACAAACAGCCGGGGAACGATACCGATGAATGCAGGCACTTAAAATCGGTGATCGAGGGGTTGATCAGGAAGGGCCGGTTGCAACAATATGTACGGGATCATAAGAGCCATCCTGACTCTTCTCAAACAAGGGGCAGCACACCTTAGAAAGGAAAGGGCTCAGACCAATTCAAAGAGGATGCTCATCAGAGGGACCAACTGTTAATACCTCACCAATGGAGCATTAAACCTAAAGCTCTCATTATCTTACCCCACTTCCCTGATTTTATCATGTTATTGAAACTTTTTTAACTTTCTTTATTGATCACTATGTCTGTGTTAAGCAATGGTTTACCTACAAAAAGTTGTGTACATCAGAAATTAATTATGCACCTACCTGAATGACATAGTTATTGATCTATGCTAAAGGAAGAATGATTCCTCGAAATGTAGGTGAAATGAGAGCAATCCGCCATATGCAGCGGGGCTATAGCACAAAATCCCAGGCCATACACTAAACGAAGCAGTTTGGGAATCACAAACATCGAGCAAGGTCAAGCAAGAGGAATAGATTCATTGCCTCAGAAGGGACCGGTTGTTTCGAGACAAACAGCCAAACGAAGGAATGTACCTCTTATTATGGAATATGCTGAATGCTTGGCAAACACTTATTCAAAAAACTGCCACCAGATCTCTTTGAACATACAGAAAAATCACCAAATCTGTCCCTCGGATGAAGTTGCTAATCCCAAAGAAGTGTTCTCCTAGGAACAGGACATGAATTCCTTAAAACCGGAGGAAAATTCAGTAGCAAGGATTGATGCCCAACTCCTAGGAATCAACACTGAAGAGGGAGCAACTCAAAAAGTCCCACGGTAAAAGTCCTGCGGTTAAAATTGCTAAGCCCACCGAAGAAGCACCTTCTTAGGTGACCTTCCTAGGTGTTGGACACGAGTTTTCCAACTTGAGAAAAAAAAACTCTATAAGGTAAACTAATATCTGTGTCCTAAGGTAAGGCAAAAAGTCAGAAAAACCGACATGTCCCGAAACGGAAAAAATTGCTGATTTCAAAGGGTGCCTACCTTGGTAGGTAAAAACACGAATTCTTCCTTCTGAGTCAAAAGCTCAATGAGATGAATTAGTGTCCGCTCCTCGAATGAAGCATAAAATGGGGAAGGATTAGACCAGCGCAAAATAGAAACCTAACCAAAAGGAGGTGGCCATCCTTGTTCTTTGTTGTTAACCAAGTCAAACAGAGCCAAGGATGGATTACAACAGCAGAAATCCTAGACGAAAGCGGGTATCAGAAATCCTAGCCATGCGGGGGTATCCTTCTTGGAACTCATTTGAATAACTAAAACAATCAAACGGGGCCTAAAATGGGTTGAAATTTTTTAACCCAAGCCCTCCCCGGGTGCACGTATTCAAAACCAATCTCGGGATTGAATACTAATAAGTAAAAGACACCAAACACGCTTATAATAACACAAATGCGTAACAGCCTTCGATAAGCGAGAAACCTAAAAGGATAACTAAATCCTAACCATAATAATAACAATAGAAAATCGGGCGCAACTGAACGATTAACAAAGCACTCGGGCAAATGTGTAAATCAGAAAACAAAGGTGCAACGTACGACGCACCCGCGCGTAGACAAACAAATTCCGTAGCAGAGAACCATAGTATGATAAAGTCTAAAAGACAAATCTAAAAGAGTCACAAACTAAAACGTACGAGAATAAGCGAGGCTGGCTCCCGCATATACAAGCCAGACTAAAAAGTATCATCTGAAAATCAAAATCAAAGTAACCGAACAGGAGAAGCATTGGCAGGCCACAAATACTCAGATAAGATAAGAAATGATCATATCCCTAGACTCCAGGGCCTCGATAAGTTTGTGCCTATCTTCGTCCAAAGCATGAAGTCGTTCAAGATTCTCCCTATTTGACTGCTGAAGATCTTCAGCCAGGGAATGCCAACCACCTATTTGCTCCACAATGTAGTCTCTGGCTGTCACGATGAGACCTTCAACCAGATGCGGACGTGGTTCCAGCTGATTGAATTCGGCCAATATGGTATCCTTCGTGACATCCATCTTACCTGCAATAATCCATCTGTCAAAGGGGTCTATGCACACACCAGAGCGCGAACTAGCTAGACACTGGGCCACAAAGTCCTCTGCAAGATCAGGATGACAAGGGTTGGGAACAGGAAGAGGCTCCGGTACAGATGCAGGATCTAACGTGATGGATGAAGAGACCATGCGACTAACAACAGTCTGCATATCTAAGTCAGAAAGTCCGTTCTGTGAACAATAACTATGAGCACCGTTCGCACTCGAGATCTCCTTACCCCGGGCCGTCTTTTTGCTACCAGCCCTCCTCGCCGTTTTCTTCCTGAGCTTCCTAGACATAAGAAATTCCATCCTTGGGCGACCTGCTTCAGAAAAGATCAGTATGGACACAAATAACAACTATGGAAAGAGAAACAACTTGGTCAGACTCAAGCATAGATTAAATGTTTCAACCAGAGAAACCTGGGGCATTTCGCCAAACAATTTATGAACAAATACCAAGCGTCGATATTCCAAAGAAAAGTGTCGGATGGCTCATGTCTTTTAAAGATAAGTACAGAAAGGGTATTTGCGCTTTATAAATTTTTACCTAGAAAGATCATGGCTTCTCGGAGAAGATCACTCAAGATAAACAGATGCTACTACAGACAAAGAGCAAAGTGGTAAAATGAGAAAGCCAAAGCCTTTTGAAGAAGAATCAAGGCAGAAATGTCAGGCATAGATTACCTGATTGAAAACCCTCAAAGGAAGCGCAGCCGTGACCAAAGATTTCTTTTGAGATGCAAAAATGAAAGAAAGCAGGTTAAAGGTGAATAAGGGAGATCTAAGGGCATTCATCCAGAGAATTTATGCCACGTCAGCCTATTATCTGACTACACGAAAGTGTCTTATCAAGTCCCAATTAGCATCCCAAGATTCATCCATTCGCACAGTAATCAAGAAAGTACAATGAGCCTCTCGCCCGTAGGGAAAAATAATGCCAGCCAGCTACAACAAAGCGGCCTCAGTCCTTGCACGAACGACTTCTCACCAAGTCAGGATAAACCTACCACCCAATTTGCGATCAAATATATAAATGCCCGTAGTTCCTTACCAAAAAGAAATCACGGACTTCGAGGGACAAGTGTTAATCCCTAAAAAACCATACGCACATTGGGTAAATGGGTACAAGGCGGGTCTTACCAGCGTCGGTCGTACATAACACAACCGCACTAAGCAGGATCCAAATATCAAACCCAATGCAGGTCAAATCTACCAGTGCGACCGGGCCATGAAAAGCGTGAATCGACAAAGATGAAGGCTACACATCCAGAGAACCGCTCAGGCGCTAAAATAAGACAGGTTACCCGTTTTGTATGAGCTAGAGCAACCTCGTAGTATAACCATAAAGCCAAGCGGCACCATGCAAAGGCAACAAGAGGACAAGCGCCCTTAGTTCAAGAAGAGCGATCGCGCAAGGAACAAAGGAGGATCGATCTCGGGTCCGTACCCAACTCTTATGAAATATCCCATAGCATCTGTGCCCGCACTTAAGGACCCGCTCAACTATTCAAGACACTCAACAAGTCGTCCGCACATAACACCAAATATGACCACGGACTGCTGGCTACAGCTGTCTAGTGGCATGGTCGTAATTAGCAGAATGAACGACCCAAAGCCTGGATAAACAGATTCCAGATCATTTATCAAGAGGAGTTCACCTATAAATACACGATGGCTACCCACATTTAAGGGGGGCTTTTTTGGAAAAACCACGAAGTGCTGCTAAACTTCGAACTCAACCACAGATTTGGCCATGGCATCAAGTACTATCTTCGAATGAAGGCATCTTCTCTCTTAATCATTCATCCATCATTCTTCTCCTCAAACTCCATTATTCTTTTGTATAATTCTCTAGGTCAGAATACATAAACGAGGGTATATTGAGTGGATATAGAGATGTATGAGGTTAAAGAGTTGATGTACCTTGTAATTCTCGTTATAAGACAGAAATCACCTTCGTAGTGGACGTAGGCCTCGTTAACGGATGAACCACTCTAAATCTCGTCTCTACTTTACATTTTCTCGCATTTTTTACTGTTTATTGCTAACCAGACACGGTTCCATTTATTTCTTACCGAATTGGTGAAGTACAGTTTAGTACCTTGGGTGTTTAGACCATTTTTGGTGTAAACATTGTCCCTTGAGTGGACTCTAACTCGGTCACTTAAAACCTCAGGAAGTAGACCCTCCTAGAGATTACCCCACTAACATCTTTACGTGATCATTTAATATTTCAATATTGGGGAGAGACGGACCAAAGGTCTCTTAATACCTAATGATGGAGGATCACATGACTACAACACGTACTCTAAAGGATAAGTCCATAAGAGGAGGGGAGAGTCCTGACCACTTAATACCCCGATCGGTCACTTAATACGTAACCCATGAAGTAGGTCCTTATAAGCTAAATGACATATAACACTATCCGTCACACATTAACCAACCTTTTTATAGCTACTGGTAGCTAGGTTGTTTGGGCAGACTTTTACTACAAGAAGTGGTTAACCTTGTGTCCACATGTCATTAAATTTAAAATAAAAGCATTTTCTCACACAGGACACAAGCATACATGTATACATAACCTTCAAATAGGGACTTTTAAAATCGAAATTAAAGACCCTAATTAATATGCATTAACACTCATTTATTATATGTTGATTGCAAAACATTTAATAGATAATAGTTGAGTATTAAATAGTGCGTAAAGTAACGTCATAACGTAAGAAATTCAAATCTCACCCAAAAATATATAATTACAAGTCTTCTTCACTATAATTCACATCACTATCGACAAAATATTCACAAATAGAGGGTTTGCATATAACCACATTTACAAACGAAAGTAGGGAAACAATTCACATCCACCAACATAAGACTTATAATTTTGGATTACAGTTATTTTATAAATCAAATGGACTTTCTCACAAATAAATTTACCTAATTCTTCTATGTTGGAGAATGGAATGTTGATAATGTTTTGATGACAACAACCTTGCTTCAACCAATATCATTATTGATTATAAAATATATACTAACATTTTTATCCAGAATATATATATATATATGCAAGTAATAGATATTGAAGACTGTACAGTTAAGAGATTCGAGATTTCAAAGGAGAATCAAGACTCATGAGTATCAAGATATCAAGAGTTCAAGAGTCCAAGACTACCCGGGTAATAGAGTCTAGATATTATGTAAAACTCTGAATAACACTCAAACTCTGTTTTCAAATTATCTCTTTTTAAATTGATTTCAAACTTCTCTCAAAAATAATTTTTTCGTACAAGGATTTCAAACTTATGATTTCAAATATATATTTCCTAATTTACAGGTTTCTTATTTTATATATAGTTTATATATATCTCTTTATAAAATCTTATATATATGTGTTTATAATTATATTTTATAATTTTTATATCACTTGTATATATATAGTTTTTGGTCATATGTTTAAATAATATTTTATTATGTTTTTATACTTGAAAAAATAATATTTTCACAACTAGTTTTAATTCAGGAATTTACAGATACATATATTAGTTTTAATACAATTAAAAATGATATAAATTTAAAAATACAAGGTGTATATTGACATACACAAACTAGCATGTCGACATATAACAGTAACATTTTTTAATTTAAAAAGTTGTTTTTTTCATTTTTGAAACATTTCAAAAATGGTTACACCCTTTGGAACACTATAAAAAGGCCTTAAATTAGAATTTATTCATAACTTATCGCCATCTTCTTCCTCCCTTAACATACCACCATTATTATTCTCAAAATTCCAAGTTTATACACTTATACTCCGCCAATCTCAAGAAAAAAAGTATCATTCTTCTATTTTCGTTCTCTATCAAAAAGTCTCTATTTGGAAGTGCTACTCAAGAGTTCTAGGACAATGTAATAAAAAAGAGCGTGTAAAGGTGTGGGTGTGTTTCTTGTAGCCCTGAAATCAAGGAAAGACGGTGTTGGGTTCCTTGTAGCCCGTGAAATCAAGGAAAGGAGAGGTGTAAACCTTGTAGCCCATGAAATCAAGGGTGTCGTAATTGGATATTGATATTAATAAAACTCTGCACAATCCTGCGTTGTGTGGGACTAAACGTAAGAGCAATCCGAACTAGTATAAAATCCAATGAGTTCTTTCCTTTTTTGCATTTTTCTTTTGTTTATATTTGCATATGTGATTGTTTCTATTATAATATTCAATTTGTAATTCATATAGTAGTTCGAGTAATCAATAATTGGTTAAGATTTCTATAAGTTATTTAAAACACTATTCACCCCCCTATAGTGTTTGTTTTGCCTTAAGATCCTTGATCTTCATCCCTAATAATTGGTATTAAAGCATTAGTTTTCAAAGTTATCATAATCTGATTTTTGAAAAGTTTAAATGGCAATTTTTTAAACACTATTTTTGTATGAATGTGTCACATAATCATCATGATATTATTATTTAAAATTACATTTAGTTATTTTGAAAACCACTTTATTCTTCAAAGAGTTGTGTTGTTTTGCAGGGAAAGAGTTATGTCTGATGACCGTTGGTCAAAAGAGACCAAGATGTTCATTTATCAACCAAGAAGGAAAAAAAAGAATATTGGCAAACAGGAAGCTGATCTACAAAACTATTTTGTTTCTTCAATTTGATTCAGCGCTATACTTCTCTTCATCTGCTCCGCAGTGCTTCTGGTTTCGTGCAAATCCGTCAAGATATGACCAAGTTATGAACAAATGAAGTTTTGGTGCACAAAAGGAAAAAGAAACCAAAACTGTCACTGGTATTCTTCATATTTCACTCAGATATTTGAAATATTTCATCCCAACTTCTTTTCCAGACTTTAGTTCTTTCTCTCATGGTTGTTTTGATGGGTGGATCATCAAATTCCGATTAAAATTGAGTGAGATATAACTTTTTGATGTTGACTATCCAAAACAAAAAATTGTATACGGGATTTTCCATTTTCCTCTCACTAATTCGACCTAATGTACCATAATATCATTCAAATTATTCACCAATATATTATGAATCATAGCCCTTACCTTCCTCTTCGATTTGCCACTGGTTTCATCCAATTCCGTTAATAAACGAAGAAGTTATGCTTCCCGGAAGATAGATTGAAAGTGGAAAAACAGGAAGAAGAAGAAGAAGAAGAGAAAAGTTTATGAAGGGATATGACTATTGAGCCTATTTACTGTAGTTAAAGTGTCCATTCATACAAGTTCAAAATCAAAATTTTGGCGCTAAGTTGGTTAAACTACTAAATCATCGGTATCTTTCTCATACGGTCTTCAAATTCAGTAAATGAATATACTATGTTGATTAGAAAAACGATCCCGACGCAATAAACTAGATCTTGTCGTCAATTTTTGAAAGATGTGAAGGTGTAGTTCATGACAATGGAAGAACAACAAAATGGAGCATTGAAAAAAGAGGTATGCTTTACAATAATTTCATAATTATCATTATATTTAGGTATATACATCTATGCACATAGTTATGTATAGAAATTTATCTCTTTTATAATTTTAGATATTTTGGTTCATACGTCGATAAACCATAGTATACTTGTCAATATACCAATCTAATTTTTCTAAAAGGGTCTTTTCTTATAAATTCAAATTTCACTACTCTTTTCTTTGATTTCAAAAATTAAAAGGACATCTTTTAAATACGAAAATGTTAGTTCAAATTTTGGTTATCAACTTTGTCTATTTGCTAATTTTCTTATATGTTGTTTCAAAATAAATATATTGAAAGTGTATAAATCAATAAAATTATATATTACATAGACATGTTAATATGGTATACATAAATAATATAAAATTTTCAAACATTTAATATTGTTATAAAATATAAATTTATATATCTTTTATATGAAGTTTAAACATACATAGCTTAACTTATATATTTTGTACATAAGTTTCATAACAATTTTGGGTTACATTATCACAAATACTATTTGTAACTTAATACTAATTTTGATTTCTTATTTTATTAAGATTTATAAACTTATATATTTAACTTAATATTTTGGGGTGTGTGTGTGTATATATATAATTTTTTTATGTCTTAAATTTGTAGTTAAAATATAAGAAGTTATAATTTTATAGTTTACTTTATATTATCAAATTTCATCAAAAATAATTTTTTGTAACTATAAATTTCTTTTAAAGTTTTAACATATAAATGGTTCTTTAGCAAATTAATCTATTTTGATTTCTAAAATTTTAAATTTTAAATTGATTTGTATCAACAGATTGATGTATATCTCATAATAATTAAAATTTTATGTTCTTTTTAAAATTAGTTTTTATATATACAATTATAAGAATATGTTTATGTCAAAATATATTACTTCATATGATATAATTTTATATTCTCTTTAAAATGATCTTCAATTTTTATTATATTACTTTTAGAAGCACCTTACTAAGATTATTTCACTCTATATTTCTCATAGAATTATTCTAAATATTTTACTATCTATCATGAATATATTTTAAGTTGCCATTAAACTTTTATCTGTACTATTCTTTCAATTTAATTCATTAGTATCATTAACCTTATTTAAAAAGAAGGTTAATGTATATTACCTTTGTTTGGTTGAAATAATTTATAATATATGAATAATAGTTAGATATTACTTTAAATATCTTTTACAGAAATACATATCATCATCAAATCATTCTGCATATTATTATATAATATCGTTACACATCTCATTTCATATCATACCTCATTTATTACAATGCATGTCAAAATAAAATCATTCACATCACAAGTTGCATTTCATTCATATATCATCTCATATTGCTTTGCATATGACATACATTTCATACTACATTATAACCAAGATACTGCACACACTACATTACATATTAACTTCTAACTTCACATGTAACAAGTATACTATATGAAGAGTTTTTTTCTAATTAGAAATATATAGAAGTATTGATTAAATACATAACATATTTACTTTGACTTGAATGACTTGTTTAGCTTGATTGAATTTATTGACTTGTTTGGACTGGTTGATTCGATTGACTTATTTAGGCCTGATTGATATAATTGATTTGTTTGACTTGATTGACCTGGTTGGATTTGATATGTGTGTGTGTGTGTTGATAGGTTTGAAATATACTTATACACATGTAGGTATTGAATAATATACTATACTCATCTTTTTCACATTTTATTACATATAGTTTTTCTAGTATTAGATTAAGGGGGAGCTTTATAGTTTCTAGGATTAGTTGAAATTTCAAGAAGTGTTTTTGAATTGACGATTTGGATGATTTGGTTTAGATTGCTGGTTTAATTGGAATAATCTAAACATAATAAGTAACATAATTACGAATGATGAGATTTGACTAATTTAAAATTAGAATTTATTATATAACTAAGATTTAAATTTGTTTGGATTGATTGGATGCTTATTTGTATAGAAAGTTTGTATTGGATTGGTTTGACTTGATTATTAATTTGAATATTGTCTTAATCTTATTTTACTTAATGCATAGAATAATTTCTTAGACTAAACATTAGGTATTAAAGTCTAATTAGTCTTAGAACTATGTCTTAGTTTTAAGGGGAGTATTTATTGTTTAGTTAGATATATATAGTTTTTGTTGATGACAAAGGGGAAGATATTATAAAATAGGTATAGTTTAAGGGGGAGTTAGAAGGAATTCATGGTGTAAGGGGGAGTAATCGAAGAATCAAATTAACAGGTAATATCAGGTATGAATAATTTGTACACTAAGGTTGTCATCATAAAAAAGGAGGAGATTGTTGGAGAACTGAACGTTGATGATGTTTTGATGACAACAACCTTGTTTCAATCATTACCATTATTGATTATAAAATATATACTAACACTATTATCCAGAATATATATATATATATGTGTGTGTGTGTGTGTGTGTGTGTGTTGTATATGACGTAGTTGTATACACAATTATATGATTTTTGTTTGATGATGAAAACCAAATAAATATTATTTTAAATGTGTTTGTTACTGTACTGTTTCATTTATTTATCATAGACAGAAATATAATATTTATATTTAAATAGAATACGACTGTACAGACATTCATATATTCATACAGTATTTTATTTAAATTGAATAGTATATTTCAAACATTCAAATAGTACATCTATTTATAACTCCACTATTTGAACACATCACATTTCATATACATTCAAATAATATTGTACTTGTAAATGAAATGAATATAATAGTCAAGTTTGTTTGAACACAATAAAATAATATTATATTTCAATCAAATTTGTTTATTACAAATAATAGTACAATTCTTTCATTTTGTACAGTTGCTCCTCACTACATCACTCATCACTCAATACATTCTCTGACACAGTTGCATTTCATATACACTGACACAACACTTCTTTATCTTCTGTCTTTTATCTTTTGTCTTCGTTTTTCTGTCTTCACACTTCACAGTCAATCTAGTCACTGTCAGTCCAGTCATCATCTTCATACCTGTCATATACAGAAACACACACACAGTATATGGAACAGAAATATTTTTCAAAATACATGTGAATATAAATTTAATTCTTAAAATTTTATTTTCCTCAGTTTTCTGGTGTGTTTCTCATCATTTTTCATGACTTGATCTAATTCATCTGTGTCTAGTCAGTTTGTATATAGTATAGGGACAGGAAATCTTATTTTGATCGACTGCAAATACACACGTGTATAAATATACAAGTGTGCACTGCCTCGCCGATCAACATACAGTGAACAACTGAGGAGTAGCCACGTGGACCTTCTCGGCTCAGTGCACATGTCAACATAGTCAACACATATCAAAATGGTCGAGCTAAGCCCAAGACTGCTCAACAAATAATAAAGCCAAAGTGAAAACAGCTCAAACAAAAGTGGTCGAGCAAACATGATGGAGCTACAGCAAATGATTCAGCAAGACACATGGATGGCACAATAAAGCATGTCTACATACATAAGACAGTGTCATAATCAATGAACACAACAAGCAAGTTTATGAATGGAGAAGCATGACTAAAGCAACTACTCAAGTGAGATACAATGGTGCAGTAGTGAATGTACTCAAGCAAACTAACATGATCGAAGCATTTCAGGTGGTACAAGGAACAATGACAAGAAATTCAAGTCAGCAATGATCAAGCCAAGTGGTACATTCAATGGGTTTAAGTGAACATCTCGACAAGCAAGAAGCTCTAAATGGTCATCTACATTCAATTACATGTTCTAGTATGAACACAATAATTGAAATGGAAAATCAATAATGCATGCACAAGTTTTTAACACAAATGATTTGGAACGGCATCAAAAAAATAGTAGTGCTTGGCTACAGCTCGATTGGGCAAGTGTGTGAGAGTATACACAGAAAACTGCAAATCACAATTTATGGCATGTGCAAAAGTGAAAAGTTCCCAACATTTCCTAAAATTAAAGTGATGATTTTTTGGCAAGT
The DNA here is from genome assembly GCA_030737875.1 of Allium sativum. NCBI lineage: Eukaryota > Viridiplantae > Streptophyta > Magnoliopsida > Asparagales > Amaryllidaceae > Allium > Allium sativum. Next base: position 381,930,479 of record CM060920.1, read on the forward strand.
AGAAAGAGATCTTGTTCAGAATTTCAAAAACTCCAAAAAAACATTTTTGGGCAAAATATCAGGAGAATACAACAAAGAAATCTTTTATTTCTTTCCAGAAAAATCAGACATTCAAGGAGGCAATTAAATTAATTTCAGATGTGAACAAGAGGAAATCATTTTGGTCAGAAAAATAAAAATCATGCAAAACATGAAGAAACAACAATGAATATACACAGTCTCAATTTCATAGTGTCAATTTTTTTTAATATGCAAGCAGACTCAAACATTCATGAATTTACACCACAATGGTAATACAGTGATCAGCAAAACAGTTTTCAAATGCTTTCCAGAAATAGAATAAATATGTGTGGAAAATTGGCAGTTTTCTTTGGCAAGTAAGCATGGCACGGCTAATCAAACAATTTACATAATTGATTTATTCAATCAATGCTGAGGTAATCAAGGTTCCTTTTTGGCAACTGATTTTAATCAAGCAAATGCAGTGAATCATATTTGGCAAGAATCTTTTTGAAATCCAAACATGGCAACAACAAAGTGGGACAAGGCATGAAGGCAAATAAATTTGAGCATATAATCAAAAACAGAAAAACAATGTTTTATCTTGGGAATGAAATCAATTTCGATTTCATATATTTCCATTTTTAAACCATAGCAGTGGGAGCAATAATACTGCAATTCAAAGAGGGCAAATTTTTTTCTCCAGATTCATCGAAGTTCAAGAACGTGTCTAAATTCATCAAGAGAAATCACGCAAGAATTTTTACAAAGCAACAAATCAGTGAATTCACACGCAAGCAATCAGATCAAGGCATATTGTGAAATCAGAGCCTTTATAGGATTTCTAAATCCTATTTAACACCAATTACATCATCGGCAGTCAGATGAAATTAAAAACACATCCAAGGAAAAGGCACAAACCGAAAAGTAAATTCGAATTGCAATATCATACCAGAGCATAAGCAAATATTTTTGGATTGAATCAATTTCTTTCAAGTCGAGGAGCAAGCCACGAGATTCCGAAGCACAGGAGAATCAATTCATCAATTGATCGAACAAGATTTGGAAGAAATCAGAGAACCCTAAATTTCCCAATCAGCAGCCGCCATTGTTTAAAGTATAAGTGATCGGATGAATGGAATTACAAATAGGCCGGCTCAATGACAAAGGGGCTAAGCCAATATACTTCATTTTAAATTCATAAGGGAAAAGGGTTTTTGATTTTCTTTTGTTTTATTTTGTTGTATTTTTCTTTTGTAATCAATCGAACAGTTTCTAGTGTCTGTAAAATAGTAAGGAATCCAGTTAGGGTTTAGTTGGCAGTTTACTGGAGTCTATAAAATCTAGGGTTACGGATTACAGGTTTGTAATTCAGGAAAATTTGGTCGAGGGGATATCGATCAGTCTAGGGTTTTGAGAGTAGGGTTAGTACAAGAGCAGGGAGTGCAAGTTTACAGTGTCTGTGAGCGGATATGTTATTAACTCTTAGTAGAAACCTTAGGAATGCAGCAGTAGGCAGGATTTTGCCGAAGCTAGGTATATCGTGTGTTATTTACTTTCTGTATTTTTATTTCTGCTGCATTCTGTGATCTATGAACATTTTAATATCCCGTAATATTTAAACTCTGCGATAATTTGTGATAAACCCTATTCACCCCCCTCTAGGGTTAATCTAGATCCAACAAGTGGTATCATAGCAGGTATTCTGTTAACTCTAGAGTAATGGTGATCCCTAGTTTTCAGTCCATAGAGAGTCGGTCCAGTCATATTCCATCTATTTTTAATGTACATATTTTTTAAACTGGAAATCCAAAATGAAATCCTATTTAAAATCTATTGATATTAAATGTTGGAATAGTATTTTAAATGGGTATGATATTGTAAACAGGGTTGATATTAAATTTAATTTACGTGCTACTCATATTTTATATTCTTATATTGATGATGTACAATATAACCTTATCTCCCATTGTTTGACTACAAAGGAAATCTGGAAGACTCTCAATGCGCTGTATGGAAAATCTGGCAATAGCTCAAAACCCCTGAACGACAACTCAGCTTCAGATTTGTGTTTAACAAGTTGTACAGATGGAAATTCAGATGGAGACTCAATAGGAAATATTTCGTTGATTCATCGTTTAAATGGTTTAACTGAATCTGTTGAGAAGCTAAAATCCAAAAATAAACTTCTGAAATATGAAAAACTTGAGTTGATATGCAAAAATAATCTTTTGGAATCAAAGCTTAAAAACTTTAAGAAGTCTTCAAATTCTAATTGCAAAAATTGTTTAAATTTGAAAAATGGTCTTATTCGTCAAAATAAAAATATTCAAAAACTTGAGAATGAAATTATGATCTTAAAAGAGAACAAGATAGAGCTTGAAAGCACAAACAATTGTTTGCAAAAAGAATTTGAAAATTTTAAAACGACTGAAAATTCCAAATATATTTTTGCTAAAAATCAAAGCTTGTTGAAAACTGAGTCTATTCTAAATGAGCTAGAAATTGAGATTGAAAAACTCAAGAAATTTGAATCAGAGAGTCGAAAACATTTTGAATTTGAAATTGCTGAGTCTCAAACCAAAATTAAATTTCTTAATGATGAAAATTTGATTTTGAAATCTGATTTTTAAAGATGTAAGATCACTAAAAATCGTTGTTCAGATTTAATAAAAGAAAACAGTGATCTTAAAAGTAAAATTCAACAACTTGGAACAATTTTGTGTAAATTTTCTGATGGAGAAAAATATCTGAATATGTTGTTAAAAAACCAAATTTCTATTGGAAATAAACGTGGTCTTGGCTTTGAGAAAAACAATGTTTTTGAAAATCAGAACTCAAATGATTTTAAAAATCCTTTAAACCGCTTTGGAAAGAATCGATATGAAAATTCAAACTCTGATAATCGCAAAGGATCTTTTAATCATAAACATGATGTGAATCTGTTTTATAATAATCTAATTGAACAATTCTGGATCCTAAAAAGAAATAAAATAAACTTCATTAAATTCAAACAAATTTGGGTTCCAAAGGGTACGAAGATAGATTCGAATGGATTATTATACAAACAAGTTTGGGTACCAAAACGTAAGAATGTAACTATGAGTGGTTTTACTACTTTTGTTAGACCACCCGATCCTCTTAACAGTTAGGTACCGAAGGAGGCTGAGGAACTGCATAGCTAAAGAAAAATTGGATTCAAAATGTTACATATCACAGAATCATTCAAAGTTCCTTGGCCACATCTGCTAAGTCAGAGATTCTGGTTTACATGGATTTCAGATATAATCTCTGAACTCATCTTTGTATTTTTTTGTGTATTCCTCATATTTCCCCTTCTGATTTTTTTTTAAATTTGTCACTGTCATATCAATGTAATTCTTTCTTGTACTTTCTTAACTTCCGATTGCGGAATTCATATTTTTCTGGAAATTTGCTTCATTTGTATAAATCTCTGATGTTTTTAATCATTTCCATGAATTTTTTTTTGTAAATATCTGCAATTGACTTGAAGTTTGTTTTGTGACTCACTGAATTCATAACAGTGTTGATGTATTCTTGTCATATCTTGGACACAGTTGATTCGAGTTCTAAATTATTTGAAGATTTGAAAAACAATTGAAATTTCACACATCTCTGCTGTTCTGAGGTTCTTCTAATTCATTTTAGAAAGGCTTGAAAATTTATACTCATTATAGCACATTGCTATTTATCAGTTGTGATAATTTCATTGATTTTTCAGATTGGCTTCGAAATTTTTGATTTGTCTTGAATCTCGGTGATACATCTTGAAAATCATCTTTATTCATGATCAATATAATTGAAATTTGTTTGTTTGAAATCGTCTGAAATTCTTGACATTTTGAATATCACACACCTCCTAAATTTGAAATTATCAACCTTGTATGACTAATTCATTATATCTCAAAACTTGACATTGATTCAAGTGATTTCAAATAAATTATTTTGGACCATGAATATCTTTCAAATTTGATGTAAATGATCTGAAATTAATCTTATACTTGTCATAAATAATTTGGAAAAATTCTTTGAAAATTTGGTTTTGAAACTCGGTGTCACTTTATGATTTTTTGATTTAAATATTTGTTTGTTTAAAATCATTTGAAATTATTGATTACTTGAATCTCACACACATCGTGAATTTAAAATTTATAATTTGGTATGACTGATTTATTGAATCTCGATCTTTTCATATCCCCTCAAATGATTTAAAATAAACCATATATTTAACCATTAGATCATGAACCATTATTTAACTGTTTGAAATACCTTTGAAACATCTCCTTGGCAAGTCTACTTTGAACTGATTTCTTGTGCTGCTCTGATATTGTATTGAAAATATTTTGGAAATTGCTTGTCTATGATCTGTTTGCTACTCTGATACTGTTTTTTTTAATGTCCTTTGATTACTGCATGTCTTGGTATTTACTGTTTGCTGCTTTGACAAATGTGCCAAATTTTTTGTCTAGTCTGCTTACGATCTGAGTTTGGATATCATTGTCTACGATACCTTCCACCCATGTCATGTTAAAATTCTTGTAAATAGAGATGCCAACATGTGTTATCAGTTTAGATGTGTTGCATTCATTGATTTATTCTCATCATGTATATATCCCTCATGTCTTGTATAGATCGTCATATCCCTCTTGTAATTGTTTTTCAATTTTAAGACTATTTATTGATTATTCATTCAAAAACTGAAATCAATATCCAAATTGAACTGTATTTATATATCGTCAAAATTAGTAACAGATTTTGAAATTGTGATGAATTATGACTGCAGTATATTTCACAACAAGAGGAGATTTTATTTAAATTTTTCATAATGGTTGAACATTTATTATAATATCTTTGAATTGGGAATTATTTCACGACCATCTCCTTTATTTACCATCATTCTGCCATCCATGATAATTTTATATAAATGTGGAGAGTTAAATATTTCAAAAAAAACGTCTTGAATAAACAGTGAAAATATTTGTGATGGAATTGTGGTTATGTTATTATTCAGAATTAGTGACAATTGAATTTTTTCAATGATCTCGGTACAGTTGATCATATTTCATAATATAATTAATTTAGAAATTTATTTCACAGTTCATCTATATACCTACCCCATTTTCTATCATCCATATATTAGTTTTATATACCGAGGAGTTTTTCCTTTTAAAGATGAAATGATTAATATGCATAACTAATAAATATACATGTGTCTCTAATCTCATTTAAAAATCCAAGCTCTGGTCATGCATGGTTAAGAGACAACTTATAATTTAAGCTGCGACTGACCTCATTTAAAAATCCAAGCTCTGGTTATGCGTGGTCAGTGTGCTCTTAAATAAAGAATAAAAGAAAAGAAAATAATGTGCTATAAATTGAAATAAATCTGAAATTCTCCTTGGTGTTTGAAAACCAGTCAATCAATCCATCTTCTAATCTGTGAAATGTGTTAATATTTTATCACGTATTATGATTTGTTGATTGATAGCTATTGAGATTTGAAATTATTTGATTTTGTCACTTAAATTGAATTTTTACTTATAGTCCAAATCCATCACTGTTTTTGTACTTCATTTATATATATATATATATATATATATCTTTTGAAAATAATTATAAATCATATTTTTGTAACTCTCTCCATTTTATATAAAATTCATCGTAAATCTGTCATTCTCTAAAATGTGAAATATGCCACTTATTCTTAGAATATTATGATTTTTGTTTGACTGATTGAGATTTGTGATGACCGTTCTTCCTCTTATGCTGAAATTATATTATTTAGTCATTTTTCATCTATATCTTAATTTCTGATCCTTTTGATGATAATAAAAGGGGGAGAATGGGTTGAGATTTTGATTTATGAGTGAATATTTTATAAATATTCTTAATTTTGAATTTTCTCTCACTCATGCGCACTTCTAGGGGGAGTTTCTGTTGTAGGGGGGCACTCAAATAGGGGGAGTAATATATTTCATTTTTTTCAAACACATTTATGCTCAAAATCTTTTATTTGTTCGTCATCATCAAAAGGGGGAGATTGTTGTATACGACGTAGTTGTATACACAATTATATGATTTTTGTTTGATGATAACAACCAAATAAATATTATTTTAAATGTGTTTGTTACAGTACTGTTTCATATATTTATCACAGACAGAAATATAATATTTATATTTAAATAGAATACTACTGTACAAACATTCATATATTCATACAGTATTTCATTTAAATTGAATATTATATTTCAAACATTCAAACAGTACATCTATTTATAACTCCACTATTTGAACACATCACATTTCATATACATGTACAAAATATTGTACTTGTAAATGAACTGAATATAATAGACAAGTTTGTTTGAACACAATAAAATAATATTATATTTCAATCAAATTTGTTTATTACAAATAACAGTACAATTCTTTCATTCTGTACAGTTGCTCCTCAATACATCACTCATGACTCAATACATTCTCTGACACAGTTACATTTCATATACACTGACACAACACTACTTTATCTTTTATCTTCTGTCTTCGTTTTTCTGTCTTCACACTTCACAGTCAATCCAGTCATTGTCAGTCCAGTCATCATCTTCATATCTGTCATATATAGAAACACATACACAGTATATGGAACAGAAATAATTTTCAAAATACATGTGAATATAAATTTTATTTTTAAAATTTTATCTGCCTCGGTTTTTTGGTGTGGTTCTCATCATTGTTCATGACTTGATCTGATTCATCTGTGTCTAGATAGTTTGTATATAGTACAGGGACAGGAAATCTTGATAATCAACTGCAAATACACACGTGTATAAATATACACGTGTGCACTGCCTCGCCGATCAACATACAGTGAGCAACTGAGGGATAACCACGTGGACCTTCTCGACTCAGTGCACATGTCAACATAGTCAACACATATCAAAATGGTCGAGCCAAGCCCAAGACTGCTCAACAAATAATAAAGCCAAAGTGAAAACAGCTCAAACAAAAGTTGTTAGCCTACTTTGTGAACTAGGCAACACAAAGTCAAGATGTCAAGCATTGAAGAGCATTTCTAATTAGAAGACTTCGGTTCGGATCGGTGAGACCATCACTACTCAGATCGGAGAAGACACTACAACCTAGATCGGACAGCTGCAATCATTCGGGTCGGGTCAAAACAACGTATCGGTTCGGATCGGGTAAAGTCTTCTGTTCGGATCGGTGAACTATTGCTGTTGAAAACAGAGAGCATATGTTCGGATCGGAGGACAGTCTGCTTCAAGATGGATCGGAAAGCCACCCAATTGCTACAGAGATAGGTCGGAGCGGAGCAGAATAAAGAGAAGAGAGAATTGTCACCAAGTCAATCCGAGTCGGATCGGATATCCCGATCCGAACCCCTTGTACATATCCCTCCGACCCGAACCCATTTTCCATATCATTCCCCTGCATAAGCGCCTGGATATCCGGATCGGCTATGACCTGTTCCTGCCCATAACGTCCATTACTTTGATGCGTTGTCAACACAGTAATCCATCCGAACCCGAGGCTAATGGGATGGATGACACGTGGCTCCGATCCGGATCGGGTTTTGAGCAAATTCACACCTATAAATACCCCGTCTGGAGACAAAGAAAAGGATCTTTTTTCTGGCATTTTGAGAACTCAACCACCTTCATAATCCGAACTCCAGCACTCCCGGAGAATCCAAATCTTCTTTCATTATTTGTTTTAGTCAATTGAGTGATTATAAGTGAGTTGTGAGAGGAATCAAGTGAATAATTCATTGTATTTGCAACTGAATCATTGAATATAGTGAAAGACAAGTGGACGTAGGCATTTCTTCGCCGAACCACTATAAATCCTGTGTGTTCATTTATATTTTTGATCTCGTTTCATTTTGCTTTTAATCGATTTGGGTGTTAGAACCACTTTTTGGTCTAACATTTTTGGTGCTTTCACTGAGAACTCATCTGAATTCTTTGTTTTCCGGGATTATCATTCTACTTTTTGGACCGTTGAGTTCAAAGAAGTTAATCCTTAAGTTTCAACGCTCTTGGATATTTGTCGAAGCGATTGTCGAAGAACCATGGCCAAAGGAGAAGGCAAAGAAGTTCAATCTGTTCGAGGAAATGGAGCTGGCGAAGATCAACAAAATGCGGTTGTAACAAGGTCTCGTGGGCAGAGTTCAGCAGCAGGAAGAACCAATGCAGGAAATCCGAGCCGTCTTCAGGGGGGAAGCTCCGATCCGATCCGGGTAGGAGATTCTGAAGCAGTGCATTCCCCCAACCTGAACCGGCCCGAGCAGCTTGCCACGTACCGACCCGACCAGGCTCCCCAGCTCCGAACCGACCCGACCTCCTACCTCCGATCCGATCCGACACTTGGTGAAGTTGGAACCTCCACTCGAGTCCCTACGAATGCTCCGATTCCAGCCACCAGGGTCAGTGATCAGGTCAATCCATCTGCGCCCATTACTCAAGGAGATTTCTCGCGCTTACTTGACATGTTTAAGAGCACAAGGGAGGCTATGAAAGTCCACGAGCACACTAATTTCATGATGCAGGAAAATATGAGGCTCATGAGCAGGGAGATTAGCGAACTCCGCCGACAGAGAACTCCATCACCGATTCGTCACACACCAGTGGATCAGTCTTCATCTTCCGAGGAAGAGCGGCCCCGTGAACGAAGGTCGCTCGAACGACCTCAGAATGTGGAGCAGCTGACATTTGGATCTTTGGGGTCTCGTGAGGATATTGCACGAGCATTAGGAAACAATGACCCCACTCGGGGGCAAAGGCTCCAGTCCCCTCCTCCCGAGATCGACCAGGAGCGCAGGGAATGGAATAGAGCGGAAGCAGCTCGAAGAAGAAGGGCATCTCCTGAACAAGAGCCCAGAAGGAACTCGGATACTAGGGCCAGGGAACCTGAGCGGCCCCTAACTAATGCTGATGTACAGGCAATGGTTCGCCAGATCATGTCCGAGAGCCGGAACTATACAAATGAGGATTATGGCATTGAGCGAAGCCATACCCCTTTCACCGACGATATCCTCGACTTCCAGTTCCCCCGGCGCTTTAACTTGCCACAGATGGACAAGTACAATGGAAGGACTGATCCGGGACAGCATTTGATGCGATACTCGTGGCTCATGAATGCCGCTGCTGCCCCTGATGAAGTGAAGTGCAAAGCATTCCCAATCTATTTGGAAGATGTGGCGCTGTTCTGGTTTACCCGACTTCCTCCTCGATCGATTTCGAATTACAGGGAACTAAGCGAACGTTTTATGAACCAGTTCCGACTCCATGCCCGAAAGTCTAAAAGTGTTATTGAATTATCGAGAATCAAGCAGGCACCAGGAGAGTCTTTGAGGGCATATCTTGACTGTTTTAACCTAGCTGTGACTGAAGTTAGTGATCCTCATGAGCCCACTATTCTGATGGCATTGAAAGAAGGAGTCGATCCTGAATCCGAGTTCGGGGACTACCTTTCTGGAAAGACGCCCTCCACAAGAGAGATATTCTATGAAAAGCCGATATTTATTTAAGGCGAGAGGAGGCCAGGGCAAACCGAAAAAGAAAGTCTGAGGCGGCTTCAAAAGAAAATGTGCAGAGTAATATCGTCGTGAAGCAGTCTGGGGAAAGTTCTGGCAAGGTTGAAGTAAATGTGGGAAACAAGGGTGGAAACAACAATCCTGGAAGCGGGGGTAACAACAACAATAACCGTAATCTGAACGGTAACAGAAGAAACAGAAATAGGGGAAGTGATCCTAACAAAAGACCCCGATTCCAGACCTACGAGAATTATACACAATTGAACGACACCCTGGAGAATATTTACCTGGATACGTACAATGTTTTGCAATACAAAAGACCGCCACCTCGTGATTCGACCGAGAAAGAAATGGCGACAGGGAAGTTTTGCTTGTTTCATGGAACTCACGGGCATTCAACCAACGAATGCCGGCATTTGAGAGATGTGATTGAGAAGCTGTTGCGTGAAGGGAAGTTGGATGAGTACAAGGTTGCCCCGAGGGACAGGGGGCAAGGAGAGCAGGCTCCAAAACAGATTCTACCTGCTCCCAAGCCTACAACGCAGCAGAAAGGTAAAGGAATTGTTATCAACTCCATAGTAGGCGGACCTCACCCGGCAATCCGAAGTTTCAGATCAATGGATCAATATGTAAATGCTGCCAAGCACCTAGATGTGAATGTAGGTGATGATTTGGAAGATATCACCCCCATAAAACAACAGAAGACCATGTTTGACGACGTGGTATTCCGCAGCCGAGACAATACTGGAATCCAATCACCCATTGATGATCCGTTGGTTATAACTACCACTATTGGGCCGGCCTTGGTCCATAAGGTATTAGTAGACAACGGAAGTTCTGTCAATATTTTATTTAAAAAGTCATTCGATCAGATGAAGCTTGAATCTGAAGATTTGAAGCCATGTGAAGGATGGATCAGAGGCTTCAACGGGGCGTCAACAGCTCCCATGGGATACATAGAATTGCCCGTGACCTTGGGGCAAGGAGAACGCAGAAGAGTGCGGATGCTTCAGTTCGTAGTATTGGACGTAGATTCGCCTTATAATGCATTTTTGGGGAGGCCTGCCCTTGCTGAATTCAGAGTTTGTATCGCCCCTTGGTGTTTATTACTTAAGTTCCCAACCGAAGCTGGAACTGGAGTAATGAGAGGGGATCAAGTTTCCGGACGGGCCTGCTATGTGGCCGAATTAAAGATGTTGATGAAAGGACTTAACGTCGAGAGTAAAGATGCCTCGTCTCCCTCAAAGGGGGGCTCGGCATAGCAATTAGAGAGATTGACCCCGAAGGATTTGCCCAAAGGAACGCCTGAAGACCTGGATCCCAGAAAAGACGAGGAACCAGAGGCTAGGAATGCAACTCCTAATGAAACGACAGTGGAAATTTCCATTGATGAAGCTGATCCGACAAAAGTTTTGAAGATTGGTTCTCAATTGGATCCACGTCGAGCCAAAGAACTAACGGACTTCTTGAAGGCAAACTTAGACGTGTTTGCCTGGACCCACGCTGACATGTGTGGGATATCGCCATCCATTATAAGTCACAAATTGAATGTAAACCCGAGACATCCGCCTGTGAAGCAAAAGAGACGCATGCTGGGCCCAGAGAGGTCGGCTGCTCTCAAAGAGGAAGTGGAGAAGTTGAAGCAGAATGGATTTATTCGAGATTCGACATATCCCGACTGGATATCGAATCCCGTCTTGGTAAAGAAGCCGAATGGAAAGTGGCGGACTTGTATTGATTTTTCAGATTTGAACAAAGCATGCCCTAAAGATAGTTTCCCACTTCCCAGAATTGACCAGCTTGTAGACTCGACAGCAGGTCATGAACTTCTCTCTTTCATGGATGCATATTCTGGGTACAACCAAATTCCTATGCACGTGCCAGACCAAGAACATACGAGCTTCATTACGAATTTGGGATTATATTGTTATGTTGTAATGCCATTCGGATTGAAAAACGCTGGAGCTACTTATCAGCGCTTGGTGAATAGAATGTTTTATAATCAAATAGGAAAAACTATGGTAGTTTATGTGGATGATATGCTTGTCAAATCGAAACAGTCCTCCAGCCATACGCAAGACTTGGCGGAAATGTTTGGTATCCTGCGAAAGTATCGGATGAAATTGAATCCTCTGAAATGCTCATTTGGAGTGGCATCGGGAAAGTTCCTTGGCTTCATTGTGAGCTCCCGAGGAATTGAAATCAACCCTAGCCAGATAGCAGCGATTAGAAATATTGAAGAGCCGAGGAGAATTAAAGACGTCCAAAGTCTTGTAGGGAAAGTAGCGGCGCTGAGTAGATTCATCTCCAAAGCCACAGACAAATGCGTTCCGTTTTTTGATCTAATTAAAAGGGGAAAGAAAAGCTTTGAGTGGACTCCGGACTGTGTTGAGGCCTTTCGAAATTTATTGGAGCTGCTAGAGAAACCGCCGATTTTGTCAAAGCCAGTGGATCACGAAGAATTGTTTGTTTACTTGGCAGTCTCAGCTCACGCCGTTAGCACAGCCCTGGTTCGAGAAGAAGACAAAGTACAAAGGCCAGTGTATTATGTAAGCAAGAAATTAGCAGCGGCAGAGCGCAACTATCCAAAGATTGAGAAGCTCGCTTACAGCCTCCTAATCGCGTCCCGAAAACTTCGTCACTATTTCCAAGCTCATCCAATAACCATATGCACCGACCAACCCTTGAGGCAGGTGCTGCAGAGACCCGAAGCAACGGGAAGGTTGATCAAATGGAATATAGAATTAAGTCAGTTTGATTTGAATTTTCAACACGAAAGTCGATCAGGGGGCAAGCTCTGGCAGACTTTATTGCGGAATTCACCATTCCAGAGGAGGAAGTAATCGATGACAGAGTGGTTAAGTCCGAGGATGAGTTAAAGATAGATCCGTGGAAACTATACACAGATGGAGCCAAGAACGACCGAAGGTCCGGAGCTGGAATCGTCTTAGTCACTCCCGAAGGACGGTCGTTATATTACGCGCTGCGATTAGAATTTTCGGCGACTAACAATGACTCTGAATATGAAGCCCTGATTGCCGGGCTGAAGCTTGCTAAAGACCTCGAAGTAAAAATGTTAGACATATTCTGTGACTCTAAAATTGTTGTTTGCCAAGTGCGAGAGGAATTTGTGGCTCGGGGACCTCGACTTATCGCCTACCTCAAGAAAGTGAGAGAGCTATTGAGTAGCTTGGAACGGTACAACATAACACATATCCCAAGAGCTGAAAACCAGAAGGCGGATAGGCTGGCAAAGCTGGCTAGTTCCGACAGCCCAGAAGAGATTGAAATAATTCCAATTGAAACGTTGGAATCGCCAAGCTTTGAGTCGATGGAGGTTGAGTTCGCTTTCGAAGCGGAACCGGAACAGGAGTCGTGGATGACCCCAATTAAGAACTTCCTTAAGAATGGGACACTCCCATCAAAGAAGAGTGAGAAAAGGGCTGTAGTTCGCAAGGCTACCAGATATGTCATGCAAGATGATACTCTTTATAGGCAAGGATTTTCTATGCCCCTGTTACGATGTATAGCACACGACGACATCAAGCGTGTACTAAGAGAAGTACACGAAGGTGAGTGTGGAGATCATACAGGAGGTCAGACTTTAGCAAAGAAGATATTGCGATACGGATACTTCTGGCCTACAATTAATAAAGATGCAGCTGATTATTCACGACGCTGCGATAAGTGCCAGAGATTCGCCAAAATCCCCAGAGCACCGTCAACCCAACTTAAATCAATGGTGAGTCCTTGGCCATTTGCCACGTGGGGAATTGATATCATTGGAATTTTACCGATTGCTAAAGGAGGAGCTAAATATGCTATAGTGGCCGTGGACTATTTTACGAAGTGGGTGGAAGCTGAGCCCTTGACCAAGATCACGGCAAGAAAGGTGATAAGTTTTGTGGTCAGAAATATTATATGCCGATTCGGGATCCCAAGGACGATTATAACTGACAACGGAACCCAATTTGATAGTACGGAATTCAGAAATTTCTGCAAAAAGTATAAGATTGACAAGCGATATACTGCAGTTGCCTATCCGCAGTCGAACGGGCAAGTAGAAGCAATAAACAAAGTGATAAAATCCATCCTCAAGAAACGGTTAGAGCGTGCAAGGCAAAATGGGTTGACGAATTGCCCCTAGCTTTGTGGGCATATCGAACAACATTTAAGACGGCCACCGGTCATACCCCTTTCTCTCTCTCCTTTGGCTCAGAAGCAGTAATTCTAGTTGAACTGGAAGTTCCTTCCCACAGGGTGACATATTATGACCCGATGACGAATCGGGCACTTTTACTTGAGTCTCTTGATGAAGTCGAAGAAAAAAGGGACGAAGCAGATTTGCGTGCGGCAAGACATCGACGTCAGATGGCACGCTATTACGACAAAAAAGTTCGCCTCAGGACTTTTGAACTAGGAGATTTGGTGCTAAAGAGAGTCTTTCCATCCCTTCCTCACCTTGGTTCAAAATGGGAAGGACCCTTTGTCATCCAACGGAAACTTGAAAAAGGAACATTCAAGTTAACGACCGTAGATGGCGAAGAAGTCCCTAGAGCATGGAATGCCCAACACTTAATGCGATATTTGGATTAGAAATGCTGTTCTTTTTGTTATTTTTCTTATGAACTCTGTAATAAGGCACGACTTGCCTTGGGAAAATCTGACGATATGAATAAAGGACTATAAAGTGGATGTAGGCTACGACATAGCCGAACCACTATAAAAATATTGTGTGTTATTTACTTCTATGCATTACATATATACATTCATTAATTATTCTGTTGTGATTATGGAATACAGGATGATTCAAAACCTAAAAGGGTTGAAGACAGTTTAAATATAAGGAAAAGCACAGTGACTACTTGTGCGACAAGACATAAAAGAATGAGAAAACGACATTCTTAACTCTAACTCTCCAGAGAGAGAGAGAGAGTATAAAAGCGTCTCCGACTGAGCGCTGAAAAAGAAATTCTTCCCCTAACTCTAACTCTTCAGAGAGAGAGAGTATAAAAGCGTCTCCGACTGAGCGCTGAGAAAGAAATTCTTCCCCGCTGAAAGACCGGGGAATGAATAGATTGCTGAGCTCGAACTCTAACTCTCCAGAGAGAGAGAGAGTATAAAAGAAATGCCAGAGAAATGACAGGTGCTGACGACACAGGAAGTGCTATCCCGTCAGAAAATCGGGAACATTCAGATTGTTTGATTAAGTATTAGATAATTTGAGGGAATTGACTGAGGGCATATATGTATACACATATTTCCTCCCTCCGTAATTTCATTCCGTAATTATAGTAAGACATGCATTTTTACATAAGTGCAGAACTACTGACAAACAGACATTGCAGAAAATGAGTTATTTTTTATTTACAAATGAATGAATTTGTACAGGAGAATAAAAAAAAAAAGAGAAAGCGCAGGAGCCGCACTTGTAGCAGCAATTGTTGGTTCATTAAATGCTAAAACAATACAAGGCAATCCACTATTTAGATTTCGAGTGAGCCTTGGACTTCTTGGCGGCTTTCTCCGCGTCCTTTGCTTCTTTCTCAGCCTCCGTCAAGATTCGTTTTGACTTCTTTTTTCCTGAAGATGCGGTGCTGGAGCCAGTAGACTTCTTCCCGGAGGGCGGGGCGCTGGAATCAAGAGAAGATTTTTTAGCGAGTTCCTCTGTAATAGATCTATTTGAGAGCTTAACAACTAACCTTGATCCCGCATCCACAACTGCGAGGGGCTTGAGGGCTTCAGGGTCTAGTTCTTCGGCTTTTAATTGCAAGCGTTTGTCTTGATTAGCTTTCATTGCAGCCAAGGTAACATCATCAGCATTTTTTGTCTCCCCGACTATAGCAACTTCTGGTTCCTCTTCGTGCCCCCCGTCACCGCTATCGTCCTTTAAAGCTGCTATCATTTCTTCATCATGGGGGGTGGCGACCTTAGTTGGCTCACTTCCTTCTCCCAAGTCTATAGGAGTAGCCTTATCCTCCCCTCTTTTGGCCTTTTCTGCGGGCTTTACCCCGGCGGTGGCTCCCTGAGTCACATCTGTCTTTTCGGATGGCTCAACACCTACAGAATGAGAAGCAACAGTTATCAACTTAGGAGAAAACAATGGGTTTTTCATCGATTGCTCAATCACGTGGCGAAAGGTAGAAATAGCCTTGACAAATTGAGGAGAAAAGGTAGGGATACCTTCCGAAGACTTCTCGGCAGGGGTGACTACTACCTCTGATGCTGTTTCAGGAATAGGGGATAGCAGAGTTGTTCGGGGAATTCCCGGATTTTCAGGATCATACCCCCCTACTTCAGAAGTCGCAGGGGCAGAAGAAGAGGAACCAGCTTCGAGAACATTCTTCTGTTTAGACTTCCGTCTCTCTTCTTCCATAGCCTCAGCAATGAGACGGCGCCCTTCAGCTAGGCGCTCCGGCTCATCATCCCTCAAGTATTTTTCCATTAGCTTATCCTCATCGATAGAGTCGGTTTTGAGCTCCTCTTTTTCCCACTCAACAATCTGATTCCATACTTGAACTAGAGTGGATGGGTAATCTTCGATCCAAGAAATGTTTCGGCGACGGATGATATGTGCGAAGAATTCAATCATTAATTCGCCAAAGCCTTGAATCTCAGCCTCCGCCTCAGATAATTGTTTGCGGGATTCCTCCGCAGATTTGATAGCACACTCCACATTGCCCTCGGCCAGGGCAGCTCTGTTCTCTGCCTCCAACAACTTTGAAGCCAAGTCAGCGTTCTTCTTTTCTAGTTCAGCACTCCTCTTTGCTAACTCGGCGTTTTTCCGTTCAAGCTCAGCATAAGCAAGGCGTGTCTTAGCAGCTTCTGACTTAGCCACATCAGCTTGCTTTTTTAACTCAGAACGCTCTTGAGTGTGAGATTCAAGCAAGTCGTGATAACATTTTTGCATGTCCTCAAATTGTTGTTTGAAGTTAGAAGCGTCCCTTTGAGCGACAGCTAGCTGAGCTTGAGTGTCTTCCAAATCTTTTCCTAGGGCTTTTAAAGCCTTGGCATCCTCCTCCGCAGTCTTTTGCATTGAGTCGGTATTTGTGATTAGAGTGCGGATGATTCTGGAGAGGTTGCATGAATATTTAAACATCTCAGAATACTGCTTTTCCACCGCATCAATCTTTGCTTTGGCCTCATCTTCCCACTTAGAAGAAATAGGTTCAAGGGCAGGTAAAAAAGTCAAAGTCTCGAAGTAGTGTTCGGGAAATTGCTCCTCCAAATATGCCCGCTTTACTGCAGTTTCCGCATCTAGTGGGGGAGGAGCGGGGATTGTCAATTCGGTGTCCCTGTGTGAAGAGGATTCGGTAGTCTCTTTGTCTGTCCTAGGTCGTTTAGTAGCAGGGACCTTGTGCTTACTTCGAGACCCGGTTTCTTTTGGAGGAGTTCTCTCTCTACTGCGCTTTTCATGGGAAGAAGTGGAGTCTTTAGATTGTGGTATGTCCTCTTCCCTATGGCTTTGATAACCCTTGTATTTCTCTTGTTCCGGCCGAACTGGTGAGCGAGAGCGTGAGGGTCGAGAACGATAGGGATCATAAGGCCTTCTCTCATCCCTGCCACGATCATCACGACGATCATACTCGACATCCTGAGGAGGATTGGACATGCTGCGGCGAAGCTTCCTGATATCATAGTAGGATCGAGACATCGTGCCTGCACAATAAGACAAACGAAATTTAGAATTAATGGATTCACGGAGAAAGAGGTGCAATGAATGCTAATGCTGTTGTATAAAGTGTGTCCTAAGTGGTGTGTTTGCCCCCCAACCAACCCGAGTCAGAAGCTAGACTAGTACGGGCAGGCACTTTGGCCTTAGCAGGAGTGGTCTCTTCAGAAGAGGTGAAGACTAAAGGATCCTTCCAGAAATCCTCTGAAGTGTATATAGTTTCAGGTAAGGGGAGATCCCCCAAACCCTGAAATATTTGCTCATCGGTACTAGGGACATCCCCCTCGGAAGCATTAAGTGGCGACTCTTGAGAGGATGTTGACTTTTCCAGAGAAGTAGCCTCCTCGGGGGCAGTGTATCCTTCACGATGCCTTTCGGCCAGGTTAGCCAATTCGTCATCTTGTGTAGAAGATGGATAAGGTGAAGTTTGAAGAGGCACTGTAGGAATTCCCGAGCCTTCTCCTATCTCTGGGACTACCTCCACTGGAGGAATGTATACGTAGGGGGCCGTCCCATGACCGATGCTACGAAAAACGGATAACAGCCCATGAAAGTGAAGGTATTCGTCTTTAAGGACTTCATCGATAGTCAAGAATTTCTGATCGCCATTAAGAAGTTGGTGCATCCGGTCAAAGAACACCTGATCTGATATCTGTTTGGGATTGTCGACTGCAAATAAAAAGGAAAACAAGTTAAGGTGATGATTCAAGTGTATAGAGCCCGGATTTAGAAAACCAGTGCTTTACTTGATTTTGTCCACCTCCTGGCGCATCCAGGCTGTCGCTTCACGTAGAACCATTCTAGTCTGGAATCTCCAGCTTTACTGCTGAATGGAGCTGAGATTATCTTCCTTTTTGGAACTGACTTGAAGTAGCAGAAAGATGGAGTCTCTCGAGTCCGATGCTTGAAATTATAGAAGAAGTGAACGTCATCAAACGTGAGCTCTATGCCTAAGATTTCACGATATGCTATGTACAAAGTGTGCAAGTAGGCATACAAATTGGGATGCAGCTGCATGGGGGCAATCCGCATTTGTCTTAAGAAGTCAACAATGAAGGGAGAGAATGGAGGAATAGCGCCAACCATGCACATCAATCGAGTGACCGCCATATATCCTTCTGGAGGGTTGTGGGGACGGTCAGAGCTTGAAGGCGCTAGAGTGTCCCTTTTCATTATCCCGTACTTTAAGCAAATTCGGATAAGTCGATCGTTGTCGATTGTTGATTCAACGGAATCTGGAGGTGATTCCAATATAACGGCCGATTCAAATTCATCAGAGGCTCGATCGTCACCAATCCCTCCTTCCTCCTCAAAACCCAGAGAAACTTCGTTCTCTGAAGACACCTCGTTGCTTTCCCGGTTTCCAACCCCGTAGTCTGGACCCTCACTGTCCCATTCCGGATCCGATGGAGAAGATATATCCTCGAGTGTGATTTTGTTAGAGGTTTCCGGGGCTTCTTTCCTCTCAGCTAGTCTGGAAGAGCGTCTGGGTCTCATGGTCATAGAACTATTGAAGAAGCAATAGCACGAATTAGAGTAAATTAGCCCATACCCTCCTGTGCATATGCGTGAACTAAAATGTGTGCAGTGAATGTGAGAAATGCAAAGTAAAGATGCAACAATGTAAGGCGAAACTTTAAAGAGAAAGTGATGGTCAGAGTAGTTCTTAATGTTCATGTCCGCAAGGCACTACCCTAACTGTTCATGAAGTTGGGAGTAATATCTAGCATTGTTTTAAATAGTTGGACAAAATTTTGTGCTTTAGATTGGGTGATTCTCGGTTGGGTTCGGGCAGGCATCATAGGATCGGACTGAAGGAAAGTTGTGCACTGGATGAAAAGTTATGTTCAACCGGATCGGTTCGGAGACATGTAATAGGAGCGGATCAGATGAGTTTGAATACCGATGCCCCCTATTTATCTGTTTTCACCCTTCGATCCGATTCGATAGGCTATCCCTTGTTTTCCATTTCCACTCTTCCGACCCGAACCGGAAAGATAAAACTTTGCTCTCCTCCTCCATCTTCCATGTTTCCTCGCCCGAACCGATTTCTCATGTCCTTCATCTTCTTCTTCTTCCTCAATCACCTCCGAACCCAATCCCATATCAACAGCTCCAATTAGGAGCAAGCGTACGCCTTCTTCAACCTATCAACGCCTCGAGGTGGTAGCAGAGATATCAGCGACGGTGGTAGAGGAGGGGATGGCCGTGTCATTGAGATTAAAACGCAAATTACAACTGAAATCAGTTAAAGAGAAGCTTAATTGAAGTTATGACCTACCGATACAATTGATTTAAGGATGCGAAAAGGAGTTTTGATTTTCTTTTTGGGAAGTTAGGGTTTTCGTTTTTCCTTTGGAGTAATTCCTGGAAGAACAGCGAAAGTAAAAGAAGAAGAAGAAAGAAAGAAGGAGATGGGGGCAGAGAATATATACAGGAGGGAGGTGGCTACTCGTATTCCCCTCCTATTTTTCCGCTCGGTCCGGAGTACGAGCCCAACAGCCCACACTTTCTGGCCCATTAATCTGTTGCGAGGCATAGGAAATCCATTCGGATCGGAACTCAAATTATAAATCCGTTCGGGTCGGAACCCGAACCGAACAGGATGAAGAACGACAACTTGACATGCGAATTCAAAAGGAAGGATGAAGGTATTGCGCAATAGCAATCAAAGCATGCTCCGTTTCCAACAGAAGCATCCTTTGAGGGGGCAAAATGTTAGCCTACTTTGTGAACTAGGCAACACAAAGTCAAGATGTCAAGCATTGAAGAGCATTTCTAATTAGAAGACTTCGGTTCGGATCGGTGAGACCATCACTACTCAGATCGGAGAAGACACTACAGCCTAGATCGGACAGCTGCAATCATTCGGGTCGGGTCAAAACAACGTATCGGTTCGGATCGGGTAAAGTCTTCTGTTCGGATCGGTGAACTATTGTTGTTGAAAACAGAGAGCACATGTTCGGATCGGAGGACAGTCTGCTTCAAGATGGATCGGAAAGCCACCCAATTGCTACAGAGATAGGTCGGAGCGGAGCAGAATAAAGAGAAGAGAGAATTGTCACCAAGTCAATCTGAGTCGGATCGGATATCCCGATCCGAACCCCTTGTACATATCCCTCCGACCCGAACCCATTTTCCATATCATTCCCCTGCATAAGCGCCTGTATATCCGGATCGGCTATGACCTGTTCCTGCCCATAACGTCCATTACTTTGATGCGTTGTCAACACAATAATCCATCCGAACCCGAGGCTAATGGGATGGATGACACGTGGCTCCGATCCGGATCGGGTTTTGAGCAAATTCACACCTATAAATACCCCGTCTGGAGACAAAGAAAAGGATCTTTTTTCTGGCATTTTGAGAACTCAACCACCTTCATAATCCGAACTCCAGCACTCCCGGAGAATCCAAATCTTCTTTCATTATTTGTTTTAGTCAATTGAGTGATTATAAGTGAGTTGTGAGAGGAATCAAGTGAATAATTCATTGTATTTGCAACTGAATCATTGAACATAGTGAAAGACAAGTGGACGTAGGCATTTCTTCGCCGAACCACTATAAATCCTGTGTGTTCATTTACATTTTTGATCTCGTTTCATTTTGCTTTTAATCGATTTGGGTGTTAGAACCACTTTTTGGTCTAACAAAAGTGGTCGAGCAAACATGATGGAGCTACATCAAATGATTCAGCAAGACACATGGGTTGCACAACAAAGCATGTCTACATACATAAGACAGTGGCATAATCAATGAACACAGCAAGCAAGTTTATGAATGGAGAAGCATGACTAAAGAAACTGCTCAAGTGAGATACAATGGTGTAGTAGTGAATGTACTCAAGCAAACTAACATGATCGAAGCATTTTAGGTGGTACAAGGAACAATGTCAAGAAATTCAAGTCAACAATGATCAAGCCAAGTGGTACATTCAATGGGTTTAAGTGAACATCTCGACAAGCAAGAAGCTCTAAATGGTCATCTACATTCAATTACATGTTCTAGTATGAACACAGTAATTGAAATGGAAAATCAATAATGCATGCACATGTTTTTAACATAGCAAAATTGTTTGGTACAACATCAAAAATATAGTAGTGCTTGGCTACAGCTCGACTGGGCAAGTGTGTGAGAGTATACACAGAAAACTGCAAATCACAATTTATGGCATGTGCAAAAGTGAAAAGTTCCAAACATTTCCTGAAATTAAAGTGATGATTTTTTGGCAAGTAGAAAGAGATCTTCTTCAGAATTTCAAAAACTCCAGAAAAACAGTTTTGGGTAAAATATCAGGAGAATTCAACAAAGAAATCTTTTATTTCTTTCCAGAAAAATCAGACAATCAAGGAGGCAATTAAATTAATTTCAGATGTGAACAAGAGGAAATCATTTTGGTCAGAAAATTAGAAATCACGCAAAAGCAAGAAGAAACAACAATGAATATACACAGTCTCAATTTCATAGTGTCAAGGTGATTTTTTTTAATATGCAAGCAGACTCAAACATTCATGAATTTACACCGCAATGGTAATACAGTAATCGGCAAAAAAAATTCAAATGCTTTCCAGAAATAGAATAAATTTGTGTGGAAAATTGGCAGTTTTCTTTGGCAAGTAAGCATGGCACAACTAATCAAACAATTTACAGAATTGATTTATTCAATCAATGCCGAGGTAATCAAGGTTGCTTTTTGGCAACTGGTTTTAATCAAGCAAATGAAGTGAATCATATTTGGCAAGAATCGTTTTGGAAATCAAAACATGGCAACAGCAAAGTGGGACAAGGCATGAAGGCAAATAAATTTGAGCATATAATCAAAAACAGAAAATCAATGTTTTATCTTGGGAATGAAATCAATTTTCGATTTCATATATTTCCAGTTTTAAACCATAGCAGTAGAGCAATAATACTGCAATTCAAAGAGGGAAAATTATTTTCTACAGATTCATCGAATGTAACGAGATGGAATTTCGCTCGATCCTAATCAATCGCTAAACCGACCCAGACCATTCGAAACCCCTGATTGTTTTGAGAAAACGACAAATTGGAACGCAAACGGAAGAAATTTCATTGTTAATTACAACAATTCCATCAGAATACAAGAATATACAGAGTATGAATAAATATTACACAGAAAATATCAGAGATATAAATTACATTTAAATACATCGTAGCGGAAAAACAATACAAAACACCACTGAAAGAGATATACGGATACAGAGCTTTCCGGATATCGCTTTAGCTATAGATCAAGATACTGTGAATATAAATCTGCAAAACCAAAACTACTAGCTGCCCATGTCAAAATAAGGGCACCCAGAGTTTAGGTTAAAACAATAAGCTCCAGGTCAGTCATGTGACTGGTGTGAGAATTAAAACAGTTATTAATCTTTATTTTAAAGTTAGGTAAATCAAGGGACCAGTCGTATAACACGGAATGGGTTTCCTCCCAAGAATACCAGTGCATAAAACAACAGCGAAATGCTAAATAAAGGACAATGAAGCTATTATAAGACCCAAGTCCCATCACACAATGCAAGCCGGAGGATAGGGTTTTTACCTTATAATAGCCAAGAATGCTTGATACGTTTAAAACAAATCATTTGATACTATTATAAGTGCATAGTGTATAAAACAACTTCAAATCATAAGTATCAATCTTAGACGGCATAAGTGCCTCATATCACTATGTCGCTATACTAGGCTCTACAATCAAAACCGCAAAGTCATGTATTGGAAGTTGGATTTCCATCTGTGAACCAAGGCAAAAGATAGTCCTCTACCGATTCGTGACGCACTAGCCCGTGTCTCAGGACCCAGACTCAAGTGGGCCCTTGGATCGTCAGGGCCGGTCCACCGATGTGGATTAAAATGCCTGAACACTGCGTTTCCCCGCCCTTTGGGGCGTCAATGAGCCAAATGACTCCATCGGCTCCACATAGTCACCGATATATCCGAGGCGCCTCGCAACAACAACAACCACACAGGTGAAAATAATATAAATGTCAGGGTTGGTTGGTCACTGACACCACCCTAGCTAGAAGGAAACGCATGCCCTTCCTGAGGTCCTCTCCCGTTTCTGGTTCACAACCAGGGTGTGAGGCTCGGAATCAACGCTACACAAAGCTATGCCACACAGGCCGTGCTTTGATCATCAACCACAAGACTTTGCTTTTCAACAGAAGCCTTGATCAATTGCCACTTAGGCATGCCACACAGGCAATTCGCACCATGCGACTGATGTTTATCGATATACAACCTCTGATCCCGTATGTCTCAGAGAAGGGTGAAGTAAGGGAATGGATTCCTCTTCACCAGGCAGATGTATATTTAATAGAGATCGATCAACACAGGGCAAAATCCAATGTCAGACACACAGTCCATACAAGTTCGTTCTGGTCTGAACGAAACCGGAGGCACCTTGTACCTCGCATATCCATCGATCTCCAAGTACGTCTGGACGATCACCAACTGATTCTCTCCTCTTGGGTGTACAGCCCATTCAAGATCATCATTAATCACCCAAACGATGTGAAGACCTCCGGTCTTCAACCACCGTCTTCATTCTTGACACCACGTCGAATCAGTTATTCAGAATGGGATAAACTCGGTCTTTCTGAATAACTCGCGTATATATATAATAAACAAGTGTTACACAAATACAACATACGCCTCATTCCAATTCAGAATATTCTTTTATTCAAATATTCTTACACTTTGGGAAACGTTCCCATTAATTTTATCAAAGATAAATTCTTTAAATTTATTCTTTAATCTTCCTTTGAATATCTATTCAAATTAGTTGGGATTAGCGAACCACACCGAAGTAATCATTTATTTTATTTCCCAATCCCAACCTATTCATCCCATGAAGTAAAACTGGTCATACTTCATATCTAACACCACGATGTTATCGGTAAATTCAATTACTATTTCACGTTTAAATCTAATTAAAAATTTAACTATCGCCTGGAGCAAAACTGGTGATACTCCATTCTCGATCATTTCAATCTAATTAAAGATTCATTAAAACTCCACTTGGTTTTAATCTTCCCAATAATCACTATCAATGATTATTTAACTTGGGAAATCATATTCTGTCTTTAACTGGGTTAAAGAACCAATGTCATTTAAAACACGGTTCACTATAAACCCAAAATCACATTCCATTCCAATTCAATTATTGAAACTTCTGGTTACTTTTAAAACCCTTTTCAAATCCAATTTATTTATTTAAAAATAAATAAATTATTATTCTAGTTCAAAACTAGTTCATTTCGATAAAAATCTATTTTTATCTTTTCAAATTTGGAATTTTTCTTCTCAATTCTTCACAAATCATTTCTTATGATTTTACACAAATTATTACTATTTTTAATAATTTTATCAATGCCCGTACAATCGAATTCCATCAACGGCCATCGAACTGCACTTACAGCGACCTTTTCCAAATTTGATTTGGACATAATTCCAAATCCAACCGTTAGATTTCAAATCTCTAATATTCTTAGAAAGCTCTTTTCGATACGAACCCAACGGTTCCGATTTTAGGAGAATCCGACGGTCGGTTCTCCCGTAATATCCATTCGAAGCCAATGGTCGAAATTCGCGAACTGTCGCATCGCTGCGCGTTCTATTCAAGTCATTTAAAATATATATAATATATATATTATATATATATATAATATATTATATATATTTCGTCGATTTCCTTTTAAAACGTATTTTATAAATCGTTTTAAATTCGTTTTCGAAATGATTTCAACTTCATATTCAATTTCGAATCAAAATTGAATATTCCACATCATCGATATACAAATGATAATATTTTCAAAACATTATATTTTGAAATCACTTTCTTTCTTATATTCATTATGAAAATGAATAAAATCGATATAAATATCGTTCACGTTAAAATGGCATCAATCTAATCAACACGGATTTTATTCAACACATGAATGTTTATTCTATTCAACACATGAATTTATTTTCTATTCAACACATGAATTTATTTTCTATTCAACACATGAATTTATTTTCTATTCAACACATGAATATTTATTCTATTCAACACATGAATATATTTTCTATTCAACACATGAATATATTTTCTATTCAACACAAGAATTTATTTTCTATTCAACACATGAATTTATTTTCTATTCAACACATGAATATTTATTCTATTTAACATATGAATTTATTTTTATAATATTCCTTATTTTCCAAATCGGAATGAGGCCCAATCATTTACCATATAAGGTTAATTATATGGATTTTCTACAACACATGTATATAATAGCAACGATAAATCATCAACCATCATCCAGAGTGCACCACACAATTGCATAAGCATTAAATATCAATAATTAACGCTTACACAGTCTGTCAACCCATCCATTGACATACAACTAAACAATCGGGATTAGTGTACGTCAAATATCATCCCAATACCCGTGTGGGGTTTCACATCAACAAACATAGATTTTTATTTGTGCAGTTGGGCGATGTGTAAAATTTATCATCCCAATCAGTATCAGTCAAATCGGTGTACATAAACAAATCGTTCGATTTGTAAATGAATATTTATTTTATTTCAACACATGAATTTATATTTTATTTCAACACATGAATATATATTTTTATTTCAACACATGAATATATATTTTACTTCAACACATGAATATATATTTTACTTCGACACATGAATATATATTTTACTTCAACACATGAATATATATTTTACTTCAACACATGAATATACATTTTACTTCAACACGTGAATATATATTTTACTTCACACGAATATATATTTTACTTCAACACATGAATATATATTTTACTTCAGCACATGAATATATATTTTACTTCAACTCATGAATATATATTTTACTTCAACACATGAATATATATTTTACTTCAGCACATGAATATATATTTTATTTCACAACACAAACAATCACACAAGAATACAAGTCGTCCATGGTCTGTGGACGACGGGTGTCGCGTGCTACTAAGCACCGTCTGTATCCTAGTATATATTTCAACTAGAAATCAAAATAAAAGTGAGGAGTTCTCACCAATAAGCTAAACCAAATGCCACGACTCTTCATATGTAGGAAATCTTCACCGTGTTTCCAACGCCATCTGTTTCACACCGTTTATATTAAAAATCATATTTTTCATATCGCCATTATAAAAATCGAATTTTTATTTCAAATCTACATACGTAAAAATCAAATTTTTATATGGCTATCTATATAATAAAAATCAAATCTTTCTTATGGATAAAAATCACATCTTTACTTACCATTCTATTTTGAAACCATATGCTAATTTTAATTTCTAATCACATGCTAATTTTTAATTTATTTCTAATTTACATATATACAAAATCATATTTTTACTTGTCTAAAAATCATAACTTTATGTATTTAAAAATCTAAACTTTATATAGATAAAAATCTCGTCTTTCATGTATATAAAAATCACACTTCCACATAATCACTTCGTGTGTAAAAACCACGTCTTTATATTAAAACCGTATGTCAAAATCATATTTTTAATTGCACACATGAATAAAATTGAAATTAAAAGCTCACCGGCATCGTCGGGTGGCAGAGGAGGATCGGGAGGGGCTGAAACGGGTCGGGGATGGGAACGCATAAACCGGAGACGATAAAAAATGGGTTTTTCTTCAATGTAGGGGTCCACGGGGTGGCTGGTGGTCGGAGAGGGGCGCTGGGCCGAGGGGAGGTGGTGGCGGAAACCCAGCAGTGGCAACGACATGATTTGGGGCGGGGTTTGGGGAATACAGCGAGCTGGAGGGAGAGAGGGAAGCCAGAGGGCGTCGACGGAGATGGGAGTGGCGGAGGAAGGCCGACGGCGTCAGGGGAATGGGCGCGGTGGTGGCAAGGGGAGGGGGCTGACGGGAATCGGCGGATCGAGGGACCAGGGTTTTTCCTTATTTGGGTGCGTTGACAGAATGAGGGAAAAAGGGGGAGAAAGTAATATATATATATATATATTATTTATTTAATTAATTCCATAAAGCAACTTTTTATTTCGATCCCCGATTCAAACCCAACGACTGTCGTCCCTAGCTAATTACCCCCATTCCGAACACAATGGGATATGTTTCGCAAGCTGATTCGACTGTTTTAATCAGTTTTCATTAAAATTAAAATTTAAATCTATATATTGAATTTGAATGCGCATTTCAATTCATTGGGGTCACGTATGGACTCTAAAAATTCTAGAAAAAATTATTTCTATCTTCGTATTGACGATATGGTCCTAACAAAACTAATTTCGTCGAATTCTTAGACCATTTGAAAAATGGCCATTTTCTAGTCGATTGAAATTGACTGTAACTGGTCAAACGCGTTTTCCTTTACCACGCTCACACATTGATTCAGAAAATTACGAATTTTGAAATCTAGCAATAACTTGACATCACGGATCCAACAAAAATAGTTTCGTTGAAAACCGAGGTTGTTTGCAAAACTTCCATTCTTAAGGGCCAAAAATTCCATAGCGTATATTCTGACATTTCAACTGGACATATCTTTTGATTCCCACTATGAAATTTCAATTTTTTGGATTCGTTGGAAAGATATTTTCAAATAGATTCTAATATTTTTGGTTTCACTAAAATCCGGTTTATTTTGAATCCTGTACATTCATTTGAATTTTGAAATCGAATTTTCAAACTACCGCGCCAATTTCAATTCCTTTTATAATTATAAATAAATATTTATTCTAACGACGATTCTAATAAATATATACATTCGAATTCTATTCAAATTAAATTTCTCATCGTTATTATTTAAAATAAATCATTTTAAATATTCAAAATTCACTAAAATTGCCAAAATAAAAAATTTAAATTAGCTCAGATTTCCGGGTTATTACAATCTCCCCCACTTAAAACTTTTCGTCCTCGAAAAGGAACGAAGCCGAAAGTTGTTTAACCAATCAACTCAACTTCCATAATTTTCATTACGGCTTAAGTTCTTCAACTTTTGAGTTTCTAAGAACTTTTCAAATTTTTTCAAAAATTTGGCTAACACCCTAAATTTTCGAAAAATTTCGCCATAACCCCCCCTGCACCGGGAGCTTCGGGATATTTCAATTAGCCTCCCATGGCCCTCATCAATCCAAAAAGAAAAAGAAGCAGCCAAGCGGCTAGCCAATCGGCTCATAAAATCATCCAAACCCAAGAAATACAATAAACATGTACCTATTTGTCGGGCAAACAATTTTATTCTTCTGCTCTAGCCTCCTTGCTATGACCTGTTCAATGTAAGTACATGTATATGCATGCAATTTCAAACAATTTTCAATTCAGTCCAACATTTGATATAATTTAGCTAAATGATTTAAATTCTAATTAATCGCAACAATAACCAAACAACACAAGCAGTATTCCATTAGTTGATTAACGTTTCAAATTCATAATTTTGATACATATACAGAAAATCATGTTTTTGATGCCAAATCACAACTATAAGCCCTATTTAGTTTTGGTTCTCACACCAGTCAATTGGAAATATATAAATATCACACTTTCGGCACTCGAATATAAATACTGATGATGCAGCTGCATCATCAGAATTATCCCCGGGCGACTAGAGTGTGACTCTATATCCATCCAGTATATTGGAGGCTTCTAATACACGTGGATCAGACGTATACGAAAAATCTCTATATATAAATAAATATTCAAATACGAATAATTGAATTAAATTTTCAAAACAAAACTTGTTTTCATTTTTATTTCAAAAACGCTACTCTTCACACTCGTTCTAGGATACTACTGATCCCATCTCTAACGAGTCATTCTCGTTGGATATTACTAATCCAATCTCTGATGAATTCTTTCGTCCGGTTCTAACGTGTCTTGTTCTCGAGCTTTGTAAACCAAAGCTCTGATACCACTGTAACGAGAAGGAATTTCGCACGATCCTAATCGATCGCTAAACCGACCCAGACCGTTCGAAACCCCTGATTGTTTTGAGAACAGGAAACGACCCAAACTTCCCTGTAAAGGAAAGGCTGGATTGCTTTGAGAACAATACACATTAGAACACAAACTGAAGAACATTTTATTGCTGATTACAACAATTACATCAGAGTACAAGAATATAACAGAGTATGAATACTTATTACAGAAATAGAAATACAATAATATCGGAGTTTAAATTACATTTAAATAGCAGCGGAAAAATAATACAAATATACAACTGGAAGAAATACACGGATATAGAGCTTTCCGAATACCGCTTCAGCTGTAAACTAGGATCCTGTAAATATATCTGCAAAATGCTACTCGACTGCCCGTGTGGAAAATAAGGGCACCCGAGTTTGCCAGTGAAACAAACTACAGGTCAGTCATGGGACTGGTATGAGAAATCTTGACTTAACTATCTAATAATAAGGCTAATCACAGGACCACGCCGCTAACGCGGAACAGGTTTACTCCATTGGATTGCCAGTGCATAAAATAAAATAAATCGTTTAAACAACGCAATGCCTTTTTAGAAAAATGAAACCATTATAAGACCCAAGTCCCATCACACAATGCAACGCAAACCGAGGATAGGGTTTTACCTTATAATGGTCAAAAGATGCTTGATACGATAAAATGGATTTAATATTAGTGTGTATATCTATGGGTATATATATTTCAATAACAATTTCAATCATAATGTATTAATCATAGACGACATAGTACCCCATCCTACTATGTCGCCATACTAGTTCTACAATCAAAACCGCAAGGTCGTATTGGAAATTGGATTTCCATCATGAGTCGAGTCTAGGGCCAAGCTCCTCTCCGATTCGAGACACTCTAGCAAATGCCACAGGATCCCCCGCAGTGAACCTTTGGATCTTCAGGGCAGGTCCCTACCTAAGGGTAGTGGATTAATTATGCCTGAACACACGCTTCCCGGTTCCTTTGAACCTATAATATGACTACTATCGGCCTATAAAAATCCGAGGCGGCTCAAAATCCATCATCCACATAAGTAAAATGCCAGGCCGTGTCAAAGCACTGACACTACCACTAGCTAGAAAGAAAACGTGTGCACTCCCTGCAGTCCATATCCCGTTTTGACTCATACCGGGGTGTGAGGCTCGCGAAGTCACGATATACACAAAGCTATGTCGTAATAGGCTATGCTTTGATCATCCCACAAGGCCTTGCTTTTCAACAAAAGCCTTGATCAATTGCATCTTGGCGTGCCACGTTGACAATTCACGCCATGCGATCAATCACTGTTAATATATATCAGGGTGTTAAGTAGAGGATAAATTCTTTACCACCAAACAGACATACATTAACAGAAATCGATTTAATTCACATGGAACGAAATCCAATGTCAGACACGCATCCATTTACTAGCTTATGCTCTGGGTCTGAGCGAAAACCAAATCCGAACAGTCAACAATAGTCCGGACGGCCACCACTGAAGCCCCTTCAAGGTAGCTACTCCTATCAAGGGTCTCTGTAGCAACACATCCATTCGATGTGAAGATCGTCGGTCTTCAACCACCGTCTTCATCTTCGACTCTTCATCGTCGTAGAAATTATTCGGAATGGGTTAAACCCGGTCTTTCCGAATAACTCTCGTATTTTTATAATTAAAAATCGAGTACTATAAAAACACATCCAACGCCTCATTCCAATTCAGAATATTCTTTTAAATATAATATTCACATTATCTTATCAAAGATAAATTCTTTACATTATTCTTAAATCTTTTCTTTAAAGATTTATTAAAACCCCAATTTGGTTTTAAACATCAAAAATCATTATTCAATGATTATTTAAATTTAAGAAATTAATCTTATCTTTAACTGGGTTAAAGAACTAATGTCATTTAAAACATAGTTCACGGTAAACCCAAAATCATCTTCCATAAAATATGGACTTTCATACGGGGTTTAAGAACAGTGTTATTTAAGACACTATTCACGACAAACCCAAAATCCAATTTATTTAATTTAACTTCAATCAAATATTAGCATATTGGAAAACTTCATTAAATCTAAATTTAATGACTTACTCTAGTTAATAACTAGTTCATATCAATAAAAATATATTTTTCTAAAATATATTCTTTTCTCTCAAAAATACTCTTTTCTAAGATATTTTCTAAAATATCTTTACTAGAATATTCTTTATTGGAATGTGACTCAATCAACAACCATATACATATAATCATCAATCATGATAAATATTTATCACACATCCAAATAATCAACCAGAGTGGATTCTACACTAAATATTGGGACTAGTGTAGGTCATATATCATCCCAACACCCGTGTGGGGTTTCATCCAACAAACAAATGATAAATTATTTATACACTAGGGCGATGTGTAAAAATTATCGTCCCAATCACATAAACAAGTCGGATGACTTGTAAATGGAAGTGTAATATTCAATTTGAATATACTAACAATATATTTAACACATCAAACACTTCAACATTACAAACATATATTTCAATTCTTTTATTGTGAACAAATGACAATAAAAATCCTATTTACCAAAATACATATTTTTGGTCTCATTCATTTTCATGACAAAACGAATATTTTATTTCATCTCCTTTGAAATGACAAAAATGTCTCTTTCTAATTCATCATTTTAATATGACAAAAATAATTCTTTTTATTTTAATTTACATTCTCTAACATAATGTACTTTTTATTCCAATATTCATTTTCTAGCAAAATGTAATTTTTTTATTCTAATTTTCATTTTCTTGCAAAATTTATATTTTACTTTCTACAAAAATTATGTTTAACTCTAATTCATTTCAATGTAAACAAAATGAGTATTTTTACTTCACTCTTTTTAAATGATAAAAAGAATGTTTTTATTCATTCTTTACATTTGACAAAAATGAATACTTTTGTCATTCTTTTACCTTTGACCAAAAATGCATAATTTAGTCTAATCTTTTCAATGTACAAAATATGATAATTTTGTATAATCTTTTCAATGTATAACAATGTTCACTTTTATCTAATTCTTTTCAAGGTATAAAAATGTTCACTTCTAATTTCTTCTTTTTAATGTATAAAAATATACATTTTTAATTCATTCTCTTTAATGTATAAAAATATACATTTCTTAGTTCATTCTTTTTAATGTATGAAAATATACATTTTTTAGTTCATTCTTTTTAATGTATGAAAATATACATTTTTTTTTAGTTCATTCTTTTTATTGTATGAAAATATACATTTTTAGTTCATTCTTTTTAATGTATGAAAATATACATTTTTTAGTTCATTCTTTTTAATGTATGAAAATATACATTTTTTAGTTCATTCTTTTTAATGTATGAAAATATACATTTATTTCATTCATGTCAAGTGACAAAAAAATGTCCTTTTAATTTCCTTTATTTCAAAGTGACAAAAATGTCCTTTTAATTTTTCGTTATTTCAAAGTGACAAAAATGTCCTTTTAATTTCCTTTACATAAATGTACATTCTATTTCTAATGTCATCCTTTACATAAAAGGTAAATTCTATTTCTAATGTCATATTTTACATAAAATGCTAAATTCTTTCGTTGTAGATAAAAGTGAAAATCTTGTTTAATTCTTTCATTGTAAACAAAAGTGAAAATCTTGTTTAATTCTTTCATTGTAAACAAAAGTGAAAATCTTGTTTAATTCTTTCATTGTAAACAAAATTGAAAATCTTGTTTAGTTCTTTCATTGTAAACAAAATTGAAAATCTTGTTTAATTCTTTCATCAAAACAATGCAAAATAAAAGTGTCTTTTTTTTATCTTACCCTTTTATTTAACAAATAAAATGTAAATAAATGGGTATTTCCAATCTTATCCTTTTTTTTTTCAACAACTATAATGTAAATAAAAGTGTTTTTATAATCATGTTCTTTTATTCAACATAAAAATGTCAATTAAAATGTAACTCCTACCATGTGCTTTTTATTAACATATAAAATATTAATGGAAATGTAATTCCAATCATGTTCTTTTTATTAACATATAAAAAAGGTTAATAAAATGTAATTTCTATCATGTGCTTTTGATTACAATGTAAAATGTAAAATAAAGCGATTCACACAATTTGCACTTTTATTTACAATGGAAAATGTAAACAAAAGAGTTCTACACTATTTGTTAATTAAAATGTTAAATAAAATGTTAATCTTACCATATATTTTTAATTAACAAATAAAATGTTAATTAAAAGTAAAACTTTTCATGTCATTTTGAATTAACACATAAAATGTAAACTTTCCATGTCATTATAAATTAACACATACAATGTTAATTAAAATGTAAACTTTTCATGTCATTATAAATTAACACATAAAATGTAAACTTTCCATGTCATTATAAATTAACACATACAATGTTAATTAAAATGTAAACTTTTCATGTCATTATAAATTAACACATAAAATGTAAACTTTCCATGTCACTATAAATTAACACATACAATGTTAATTAAAATGTAAACTTTTCATTTCATTATAAATTAACACATAAAATGTAAACTTTCCATGTCACTATAAATTAACACATACAATGTTAATTAAAATGTGAACTTTTCATGTCATTATAAATTAACACATAAAATGTAAACCTTCCATGTCACTATAAATGTAACAACCCGTATTTTCAAAAACCTGTTATAACATAAATTGAGGCAGAATTTAATTCTAAATTCTGAATCAAGGGAAACGGGCTATGCCATTGCGTTCGTCTCGGAAAAATACGCTAAATAGAGTCCGAGTTTTCGAAAATCGGAGTCCGTATGACCCGATTAAGGCCCAACGAAGTTTTCTGAAAATTTCTAAGTAAAAACAGATTTCAAATTCAAACTTGAATTTGGAAAATTGGGCCAGTTGGGCCAGGCGGGAAAATTCCCGCCACAGTACCCAAGTCGACAGCCCTGTCGACTTGGGAGTCGACTTGGTCTGACCAAGTCGACAGCCCTGTCGACTTGGCTGTCGACTTGGCTCAGACGACCAGTCCTGCCTGGTGCACCATTTTGAGAATGTGTTGAGCTTGGGGGCCAGATTCGATTTTGAGGGCTGAGATGAGAACTAGAGTTTAATCCTATGGCCTAAAACACTAGCCTAATCTATAAATAAGACCCTAACCTACCCTAAATCCTCATTATTCATCCTAGCAACTAAACTATGGCAAAATCAATCCTCTCATGGCCTCCACTCTCTTCATCAAATTCCTAAACAAATTTCTATGAAATTTTCTATGCATACAAGTGTCTTTAGACTTGTATGATCACCATTAGCTTGCATTCAAGACAAGTTCTTCTATTTGCACCACAAAGAAAGAGTTTTGATCAAGTTTGCTTGCATTTTTGGGGTTTAATTGGTTGCATAAGGGTTTTCTTACATTTGCTATACTCATTTGAGTCCGCATAAGCATTGTAAGCCCTATTCCTTTCATACTTAAACTCTAAAGTTAAATGTGTGATATGCAAGTTTATTGGGGTGAGTTATGCAAGTTATCATGTTGTAATATGCAAGTTAATATGCAAGTTTACTATGCTAAGATATGCAAGTTATCATGTTGTAATATGCAAGATTGTTATGCAAGTGTCATATGATATGCAAGTATGTTATGCAAGTTTGGGATGGTCATATGGTTCATGTTATCATGTTATGCAAGCTTATCTTGAGTATGTGAACATAAAGCTCCAAGCTTTATGCCAAAGGTTGCATTTTGGCAACATGTAAGTTATCATATCACTTATGATAACTTGCATGTAAGGCTAAATGCGAACTTGTGGCCATTTCTACATGTCATTTAGCACCATGTATCATGAATATGCCAAGTTGGGTTTTATGCATGCTTTTTGGGCCTAAAAATGTAATATGCAAGTGTATGAATACATGAACATTTCATATGCCACCATGTTGAACTTGTGGCTTTAACACTTTTATGTCATGATTATGCCAAGTTCCCTCTTTCTATCTTTTATGCGCTATTGCGATATGTAAGCGATGGGATTGCGTTTGGGGTTGGGTAAACTTAAAAGACATAAAAACATGAGCTTGGGAATTTACCTATTAAGTTAGGTCTACCCATTGGGAATTTACCTATTAAGTTAGGTCTACCCAATTGCTTGAAAATTTGTAATATGTTTTGGAAACATGATGGACATGACACTTAGAAAAGATAAGTGTGGCCAACTCGAGGTTGGGTTGAGTTTGTAGCGTAAACCTACCCGGAATCGACCGGCCTAATTAGTTGCTACAAACAATAGGACCCAATGTGAGAAGTTGGCCATGTGTACCTTGGACCCGAGGTTAGACCAAGTTGTGGTGTAAAGCTACCCGGACCCGCCCGGCTTAACTAGTAACCACAACAAAGTCTAATGTGAGAGGTTAAGGCGCATTAATTAATTAATGCCTCATGATTAGGGTTAAGTCATGGACCATTTAATACTTAACCAATTTGGGCTTGGTCGATTAATCGGGGTTAAGTCGTGAACTCATCGTTACACTTAACCAAGTTAATCCATGATTAGTGAAGGGGTTAAACCATACTTAACCCACTAGAAAAATCCTAGCAATGGGGGTCCACTCCGCAGTAATCCCAAGTTTGTATCATTAAGGCCCTAGGGACTAGGCTAGGGAGGGGGCACGATTACTGGGCTGGAGGTAAGCGACCAAAAGCGACGGCAGGGTGGTACGCCGGTGTAGTTCCGGGCGGACTCTGGTCGTGCACATAGTCCGTAGCCGGAGAAAACAAGCACGGGTACCGGTAGATCGAGACTGTGCACTCATGTTTATGGTGTCCAGGGGTTGACACCCTAGGGCTTGATACACCTGACGGGTGGACCCGGCACAGTTCGACTACATTCATGTTTGGGCCGTATTAACACCAACACGTGACGAGTTAGGCTAAGGGAGCCGATCGACTAGACCGTTGGGTTGGACCTCGTGGTAGGGTCACTTCATGTTATTGGACCTCGTATGAGGGTCACTTCATGTTATTGGGCCAAAGCTTGGGCCAGGGGATCAATACTTGTGTATTCAAGTCATGTTAGTTTGCTAGTACACCTGTGGTGCAAAACCTTAATCCTGATTATGCGATGACACCTTTATCTACTTTGTTAGTATATCATCATGCTAGTATCCTTACGTTCATGCCTGCTGCTCATGCCAGTTAACTTTATCAGTTTACATTGATTGTAGTAGGGCTTACTCAGTCTTTTTGACTGACCTGTTTTCTTTCGCCTCTTTTCTTCCGTTCCCCCCCCCTCCCCCCCCTCCCCAGGTTCTCAGGGAGGGAATACAGGAGCTTAGCTTGGATCTTAGCTGCTTTTCTTGGATAGCTCATGTATGCTTTGGACTTGAGCTCGCTATGGTTTTCCACTTTGGGGATAGCTACTTTATGTTTACCTTTTCAGTTTTCAGATGATGATGTTTTATGTACTAGACTTGTTTATTTGGAAAATTGACATTATGTTGTACCAGACATGTTTTGAAATGGTTTAAAATCTTCCGCTGTTTTATCTATGTTATTTACTCTGTTTACATATATACATATGTTCTTGTTCTGCCTTGATATATCATTATGCATGTTTACCTGATTCAAACGCCCCTCCAAAGTCAGAGTGCTTGCAAGAGTCACCCTGGCGGAGGCGGGGTGTTACAATTTGGTATCAGAGCATAAGGTTTACGAGAGGGAACAAAAGGTTTTTATTAAACTTTTGGAAAACTATTTTCAAACCCAAGTATAAAGTATTTTCCAAAGAAAAGTCTAGTTTATTTTAAAAGGCTATTCCCCAAAAAGCCATTAGCAAAATCCCTTCGTTTTTCTCCATTCTGAATCTGTCTTTTTCTTTTTCAGTATGGCTGATAACTTTGCTATTCCAGAGGGAGTGCACGTACCTGTTTGGTATAGGAGACTTTTGGAGGCTAGGGCGACCGAAGCCGACCCCGCAGATGTCTCTCCTCCTCCTCCAGTAGTTAATATTCCTCCTCCTCCCGTTGCTAATGTTCCTCCTCCACCTGTTGCTGAGGTTCCTCCTCCCCCTCGGCATCCTCAGGCTGACTTCGCAAAGATTTGCAAAGATTTCAAAGCAATGGGTGGCAAGAACTTTCAAGGCACTGAGACTTTTGTAGAGGCCAGAAATTGGTTGAAAGAGACTGAGGATTTGTTTGCTATCTTTGGGATAGACGATCAGAGGAAGATCTTGTTGGCGGTTTGGCTTATGAAGGATGAAGCCGCATATTGGTGGGAAGTCACCAATGGTACTAGGCCTGTTGAGACTTGGGCCGATTTCAGGGCAAGGTTCATGCTTAAGTTTCTATCTTCTACCGAAGAGAATTTGCAAATGGAAAGGTTTATTGCTTTGAAGCAAGGAGATATGTCTGTCAAAGAATATGTGAACAAGTTCAATCAGTTAGCTCGTTTTGGCTTGGATATGGTGAATACTCCTCAGAAGAAGGCTCTTCGTTTTGCTAGAGGGTTGAATGAGCCGTTGCAGGGATTGGCTATGTCACATATTCCCCATGGGGCCACGTTTGAGAGCTTGGTTGATATGGCGTTACTTCAGGGAGATGTCAAGAAAAATGATACCCAAGCCAAGAAGACTGATTCCCAGGGAAAAGGAAATCAGGGCAACTCAGGTGGTCAAAGCAGTCAAGGCAATCAGAACAAGAACAAGGGTCAAGGCAACAAGGGGAACAACAACAAGGGCAAGAACAACAAGGGGAAGTGCCATTATTGCGGTTCAGTTGGCCATCTTATTAAGGATTGTAAGAAGAGGAAAAGGAATAATGGTGAATGCTTTTTATGTGGTAAGACTGGACATTTCAGCAAGGATTGCCCGAAGAAACAGGGGCAAGGCCAGGGTCAGACTCAGCGTGCTGGACCTTCAGGAGGGCAAGTTCATGCTCTCACCACCGCTCCAGTTCCCGATCGAGGTAGTATTTCTGTTAAGAGCCTTGTATATATTTCTGATTTTCCAGTTCGTACCTTGTTTGATTCTGGTGCATCGCATAGTTTTATCTCATCTGATCTTGTTGATAGTTTGCACCTTAGTACTAGCTTGGTAGAGGATCCCGTCTGTGTCTCAAATCCTATTGGGGGTTCCGCCCATTTGTCTATGATATGTGGGGATTTGAGGATCTCTATACTGAGTGTAGAGTTCTTGTGCAGTGCTTATGTTCTTGGTTTCAGGGGATACAGATTGATATTGGGCATGGATTGGCTGTCCAGATATGGAGCCATCCTTGATTGTGAGCATAGGGTTGTGAGGCTCGTGACTCGCCTCGGGAACACCCTAGAGATTTCTTGTGATCCGAGAGGTCCCGTCATGTTGTGCTATCTTGAATCACTCGACTCGTCAGTGGAGACTCTTCAGTCTGTGAGAGTGGTTCGAGAGTATCCAGATGTTTTCGATGAAGTTAGGGGGTTGCCCCCTAAGCGAGAGATTGATTTCCGCATTTATCTGGTGGATAATGCAAAGCCGGTTTCTTTGCCCGTTCGGCACATGGCTCCGCGTGAAAGGCGGGAGCTAAGCAAGCAAGTGAAAGAGTTGCTTGAGAAGAACTTCATTAGACGAAGTATATCTGAGTGGGGAGCGCCTGTGGTATTTGCTACCAAGGCAGATGGTTCTCTCCGACTTTGTGTTGACTATCGAGAGTTGAATAAGCTGACTAAGAAGAACAGACACCCGTTACCGAGGATCGGTGATCTCTTTGACCAGCTTGTCGGTGCTTCTGTTTTCTCTCAGCTTGATCTTGCTACTGGATTCCATCAGCTCAGGGTAGCTGAGGATAGTATAGACAAGACTGCATTCAGAACTCCGGATGGATTCTTTGAGTGGCTTGTCATGCCGTTCGGCTTGACGAATGCACCCGCATATTTCGTGGACCTGATGAGTAGGGTGTTCAGGGAGTTCTTGAACAAGTTTGTCGTGGTCTTCGTAGATGATATTCTGATCTTCTCTAAGGATGAGGAAGAGCACGCAAGGCATCTCGTGGAGGTGATGGATACGCTTAGAGCGCATCAGTTGAAGGCCAAGTTCTCCAAGTGTCACTTTTGGAGAAGGGAAGTTAGATTCCTTGGGCATATAGTGTCTAAGCAAGGCTTAGCGGTGGATCCCGCTAAGGTGGTTGCAGTTCAGGATTGGAAGACTCCAAGGAATGCAACCGAAGTGAGAAGTTTTCTAGGTCTTGCGGGTTTTTACCGGAAGTTCATCAAGGACTTCGCGAAGATTTCCGCTCCTCTCACTAAATTGACGAAGAAGAATTTGGTTTTTGCTTGGAGCATAGAATGCGAGCTTGCTTTTCAGAAGCTCAAGAGAGCTCTCACATCAGCACCTGTTCTAGCTTTGCCCGATGGAGGGAAGTTATTTACAGTATACACCGATGCATGTGACACGGGGTTGGGAGCTGTTCTGATGCAAGAAGGAAGGGTGATATGCTTTGGCGGTAGACAACTCAAAGTGCATGAGAAGAATTATCCCACTCATGACTTAGAGTTAGCAGCAATAGTATATGCACTCAAGGCTTGGCGCCATTATCTTCTGGGAGAAAGATTTGAGCTTTATACCGATCACAAGTCATTGAAGTATCTCTTTTCTCAGAAGGATCTGAATCTGAGGCAGCAAAGATGGATGGAATTCTTGGCGTCCTACGATTTTGAGATAGCTTATACCCCTGGCAAGGGGAATGTGGTAGCTGATGCATTGAGTAGAAGAAGGTTGACCCTAAGTCCTCTATTCGTTGAGATGAAGAATTTAGAGTATGTGGCAACCTTTGATTTCTCTTTGGCGGTTGAGTCGATGACCGGTTCTTTAGCATCTCTGGAACTCAGGCCTACCCTTCTTGATCAAGTTGGGGCTTCGCAGAGAGAAGACCCTCAGATAGTTGAGATTATGGATAAGATGATTCGAGGAGAGACGTCTAGTCATCTCGCTCGATATTCTGTTGATGACAAGGGTTGGCTGAGGAGAGATGGAAGGTTATGTGTTCCCATGGTAGAAGATTTAGTAAGAAAAGTTCTTGAGGAAGCGCATCGCTCTAAGTTGACTATACATCCAGGCGGGGATAAGATGTACAAAGATATGAAGCGTATTTTCTTTTGGCCTGGGATGAAGAAGGATGTGGCAGAGTTTGTCTCTAGATGTATCATTTGCCAGCAAGTTAAGGCCGAGTCAAAGAAGCCCGGTGGGCTATTGCATCCTCTAGACGTTCCACTTTGGAAGTGGGAGAGTATCTCCATGGATTTTATTGATGGGCTACCAAGGTCAAGGAAAGGGAATACGAGCATTTGGGTTATTGTGGATAGACTTACGAAGAGTGCTCATTTTATTCCGGTAAAAAGCAAGAGGACCGCATCTTGGCTAGCGTCTGTATATCTTCGTGAGATTGTGAGACTTCATGGAGTCCCTTCTAGTATAGTCAGTGACCGTGACCCAATCTTTACAAGTCAGTTCTGGAATAGCTTGCAAGAGGCTATGGGCACGAGGTTGAATCTGAGTGCTGCTTATCACCCACAGACGGACGGTCAAACCGAAAGGGTGAATAGGGTACTCGAGGATCTGTTGAGGCTTTGTATTCTGGACTTTGGTGGTACTTGGGAAGACCATCTTCCTCTTGTTGAGTTTGCATATAATAACAGTTATCAGGCAAGCATAGGGATGGCACCATTTGAAGCTTTATATGGGAGGCCGTGCAAGTCGCCTACATGTTGGTGGGAGACTACAGATAAGCTCATACTTGGTCCTGATATGATCAGAGATACATCCGAGAAGATCGAGTTGATTCGGAGACGGATGAAAGCGGCCCAAGACCGACAGAAATCCTATGCTGATAAGCGAAGGACTGATTTGGAGTTTGATGTTGGGGATATGGTTTTCGTGAAGGTTTCTCCTTTGCGGAATGTGGTCCGATTTGGAGCCGTTGGGAAGTTAGCACCGAGGTTTGTTGGACCATTCCCTATTATAGAGAGGATCGGGCAGATGGCCTATAGAGTGAAGTTGCCCGAGAAGCTTGCCGGAGTACACGATGTTTTTCATGTTTCGCATCTCCGGAAGTGTTTACATGAATCAACAGAGGTTGTTGAGCCAAGTGTTCTGGAAGATGTGGAAGTGGAGAAAGAAGCTACCTTGAGGAGAGCTCCGATTCGTATCTTGGGGACGGAGACCAAGAAGCTAAGGAATCGAGAGGTCAAGTTGGTGAAGGTTCAATGGGGTGAAGCCGAAGAAGACGCAACTTGGGAAACCGAGGAGAAGATGCGTAGGCTTTATCCATTCCTTTTTGAGGGTACACTCTCAATCTCTTTTCTTTGTTAGCATATCTTTCTCTTTGCTATCCATGTTTATCTGGTTTATCGTGTTAATCTTGTCATGAGAACCTTAGGTAGAAACCCTTTGGATGAAACATGTGTTTGAAACATGTTATGCTTGATGGTTGCAAGTGGTTGCAAGTGTTTGCAAGTGGTTACTCGTGGATGCATTATACACGTTAGGCACTAGATCGGCTCGCACACTCCTCATACTGCATATGCATGAGTGTTTATGCTTATTCATGGATGGAAATTTTTGTGTTATCACATGGATGTTGCATATGGATGTATGTTATGTGCACGCATATAGATGTTATACATTATGCTAGGAATTGCATACATATGGATTCATTTCACTAACATAATTTGCATAGATGATACTTGCATTAGATAAGTACATATACACACACCTTTGCATATGCTCATACAACATTTAGAATCTTGTAAGGACAATGATTGCTCGTGGATGATGTTTTGAGTAGATGGATGTTGGATGGTAGGATACGTTCTTCCTAACTTGAAGATTTCGGGGACGAAATCCTTTAAGGATGGGAGAATGTAACAACCCGTATTTTCAAAAACCTGTTATAACATAAATTGAGGCAGAATTTAATTCTAAAATCTGAATCAAGGGAAACGGGCTATGCCATTGCGTTCGTCTCGGAAAAATACGCTAAATAGAGTCCGAGTTTTCGAAAATCGGAGTCCGTATGACCCGATTAAGGCCCAACGAAGTTTTCTGAAAATTTCTAAGTAAAAACAGATTTCAAATTCAAACTTGAATTTGGAAAATTGGGCCAGTTGGGCCAGGCGGGAAAATTCCCGCCACAGTACCCAAGTCGACAGCCCTGTCGACTTGGGAGTCGACTTGGTCTGACCAAGTCGACAGCCCTGTCGACTTGGCTGTCGACTTGGCTCAGACGACCAGTCCTGCCTGGTGCACCATTTTGAGAATGTGTTGAGCTTGGGGGCCAGATTCGATTTTGAGGGCTGAGATGAGAACTAGGGTTTAATCCTATGGCCTAAAACACTAGCCTAATCTATAAATAAGACCCTAACCTACCCTAAATCCTCATTATTCATCCTAGCAACTAAACTATGGCAAAATCAATCCTCTCATGGCCTCCACTCTCTTCATCAAATTCCTAAACAAATTTCTATGAAATTTTCTATGCATACAAGTGTCTTTAGACTTGTATGATCACCATTAGCTTGCATTCAAGACAAGTTCTTCTATTTGCACCACAAAGAAAGAGTTTTGATCAAGTTTGCTTGCATTTTTGGGGTTTAATTGGTTGCATAAGGGTTTTCTTACATTTGCTATACTCATTTGAGTCCGCATAAGCATTGTAAGCCCTATTCCTTTCATACTTAAACTCTAAAGTTAAATGTATGATATGCAAGTTTATTGGGGTGAGTTATACAAGTTATCATGTTGTAATATGCAAGTTAATATGCAAGTTTACTATGCTAAGATATGCAAGTTATCATGTTGTAATATGCAAGATTGTTATGCAAGTGTCATATGATATGCAAGTATGTTATGCAAGTTTGGCATGGTCATATGGTTCATGTTATCATGTTATGCAAGCTTATCTTGAGTATGTGAACATAAAGCTCCAAGCTTTATGCCAAAGGTTGCATTTTGGCAACATGTAAGTTATCATATCACTTATGATAACTTGCATGTGAGGCTAAATGCGAACTTGTGGCCATTTCTACATGTCATTTAGCACCATGTATCATGAATATGCCAAGTTGGGTTTTATGCATGCTTTTTGGGCCTAAAAATGTAATATGCAAGTGTATGAACACATGAACATTTCATATGCCACCATGTTGAACTTGTGGCTTTAACACTTTTATGTCATGATTATGCCAAGTTCCCTCTTTCTATCCTTTATGCGCTATTGCGATATGTAAGCGATGGGATTGCGTTTGGGGTTGGGTAAACTTAAAAGACATAAAAACATGAGCTTGGGAATTTACCTATTAAGTTAGGTCTACCCATTGGGAATTTACCTATTAAGTTAGGTCTACCCAATTGCTTGAAAATTTGTAATATGTTTTGGAAACATGATGGACATGACACTTAGAAAAGATAAGTGTGGCCAACTCGAGGTTGGGTTGAGTTTGTAGCGTAAACCTACCCGGAACCGACCGGCCTAACTAGTTGATACAAACAATAGGACCCAATGTGAGAAGTTGGTCATGTGTACCTTGGACCCGAGGTTAGACCAAGTTGTGGTGTAAAGCTACCCGGACCCGCCCGGCTTAACTAGTAACCACAACAAAGTCTAATGTGAGAGGTTAAGGCGCATTAATTAATTAATGCCTCATGATTAGGGTTAAGTCATGGACCATTTAATACTTAACCAATTTGGGCTTGGTCGATTAATCGGGGTTAAGTCGTGAACTCATCGTTACACTTAACCAAGTTAATCCATGATTAGTGAAGGGGTTAAACCGTACTTAACCCACTAGAAAAATCCTAGCAATGGGGGTCCACTCCGCAGTAATCCCAAGTTTGTATCATTAAGGCCCTAGGGACTAGGCTAGGGAGGGGGCACGATTACTGGGCTGGAGGTAAGCGACCAAAAGCGACGACAGGGTGGTACGCCGGTGTAGTTCCGGGCGGACTTTGGTCGTGCACATAGTCCGTAGCCGGAGAAAACAAGCACGGGTACCGGTAGATCGAGACTGTGCACTCATGTTTATGGTGTCCAGGGGTTGACACCCTAGGGCTTGATACACCCGACGGGTGGACCCGGCACAGTTCGACTACATTCATGTTTGGGCCGTATTGACACCAACACGTGACGAGTTAGGCTAAGGGAGCCGATCGACTAGACCGTTGGGTTGGACCTCGTGGTAGGCTCACTTCATGTTATTGGACCTCGTATGAGGGTCACTTCATGTTATTGGGCCAAAGCTTGGGCCAGGGGATCAATACTTGTGTATTCAAGTCATGTTAGTTTGCTAGTACACCTGTGGTGCAAAACCTTAATCCTGATTATGCGATGACACCTTTATCTACTTTGTTAGTATATCATCATGCTAGTATCTTTACGTTCATGCCTGCTGCTCATGCCAGTTAACTTTATCAGTTTACATTGATTGTAGTAGGGCTTACTCAATCTTTTTGACTGACCTGTTTTCTTTCGCCTCTTTTCTTCCGTTCCCCCCCAGGTTCTCAGGGAGGGAATACAGGAGCTTAGCTTGGATCTTAGCTGCTTTTCTTGGATAGCTCATGTATGCTTTGGACTTGAGCTCGCTATGGTTTTCCACTTTGGGGATAGCTACTTTATGTTTACCTTTTCAGTTTTCAGATGA
This sequence comes from Allium sativum, assembly GCA_030737875.1. Classification (NCBI taxonomy): domain Eukaryota; kingdom Viridiplantae; phylum Streptophyta; class Magnoliopsida; order Asparagales; family Amaryllidaceae; genus Allium; species Allium sativum. Next base: position 381,975,393 of record CM060920.1, read on the forward strand.
TGATGTTTTATGTACTAGACTTGTTTATTTGGAAAATTGACATTATGTTGTACCAGACATGTTTTGAAATGGTTTAAAATCTTCCGCTGTTTTATCTATGTTATTTACTCTGTTTACATATATACATATGTTCTTGTTCTGCCTTGATATATCATTATGCATGTTTACCTGATTCAAACGCCCCTCCAAAGTCAGAGTGCTTGCAAGAGTCACCCTGGCGGAGGCGGGGTGTTACAATAAATTAACACATACAATGTTAATTAAAATGTAAACTTTTCATGTCATTATAAATTAACACATAAAATGTAAACTTTCCATGTCAATATAAATTAACACATACAATGTTAATTAAAACGTAAACTTTTCATGTCATTATAAATTAACACATAAAATGTAAACCTTCCATGTCACTATAAATTAACACATACAATGTTAATTAAAATGTAAACTTTCCATGTCATTATAAATTAACACATAAAATGTTAATCTAAAATGTAAGTTTCCTATTGTCCTTTTTATTAACAAAATAATGTAAATAAACATGTGTTCTTCACTTTGACCTTTTTATTAACAAAATAATGCTAATAAAAAAATGTGTTTTTATCAAATAAATTGTTAATCAACAAGTAAATCTATGTCATGTAAACTCATAATTTTAATTGGATTAAAAATAATCCTAATTTAATCCAATCAAATTTATTTTATAGTAAACACGATGATTTTATAATCAAACTGATGAAATTTGTTAGATCTACACAGATCTACAATTACAAACACAAATCTATAACAAGACATGTCAAATCAACCTATACAACAAAAATTATCAAACCACGTCGCAGATCTATTGGATTAACGTACAACGATTATTTCAATAGCGAGAAAATAATTTAAATAATTTAAATCAGAGATCTCACGTTGCTATTTTTCTGGATTCCCAACAGTCTCAGTTTTAGATCTAGTCTGTTCTAGGTTGGAGAGTTGGATCCCACGATTCTAACGTTTCGAACGACACTCAGTTCTGAGGATATATGAATAAGTTATTCATTTTATAACCTTACACAATTAAATTAATTTTTAATTAAACCTTAATACATTGATTAGCACAAAACAAGGCTACTAACTTCTTCTTCCTCTTCTACGTGAATTGCATGTCACCGTGAACCTAATTGCTCCCCGTCTCCACGAAAATTGATGCGAACGCTGCCACTTTGAAGCTCGATTTCCCATAAATTAGCGCATAAGAATTAATCTCAACCGTTGGTTGTGACGAGCTCCCCTAGCTCTACACCTTTCCCTTTAGAAAGTTTGGAAACCATCGACTAGATTGAAAAAAAATGAGGAAGAATGAGAGAGCATTTCAGCCATTGAAAAGAGAAGGGGCGGCGGCTATGTTTGTTTTCTGAAATTAGGGTTATGGATTAATTTTAGGGTATTTATAAATTTATTTGATTCTCTTTTTAACCCTTATGTTTTATTCTATTTAATTATTTTTCATTCAAATTTCAAACGTAAATAACAAAGAGAAGAAAGGAGAAATAAGTGGCATAGTTTTGTTTCTAAATGAATTTGAACCATTTCATACGACTTTAATTATTCATTTAATTAACTTAACCCTTTTATATAAATAAATAAATATGTGACATGCGTTTCCAGATTTAAAAGGGTAAAAGTTTTCACATAAATTGAAAAATATAAACCGTGGCTTGCTTTCATTTAGAACATGGACCGCATGCATTAAATTGTTAACAAAGGAATGAATGTATTGCGTTTAATAAATTAAATTACAAAAAAGTGCTTGAAAATGAAAGACTAATGGAATAAAGTAGCGTATAAATATATTATATTACATAATTTCCATTAATAAATTAATATAAGCATACTAAATACTAATTACAACGTGTGCTTGACTTTGTAGCATTATATCAAGTTCTTGCAGCGTTGGCATAAAAGGATGTTTTGCCAAGTGTGATCGATAGAGAATTAAGAATGTGTCTAAATATAATGAATAAGTTAGTGAAGAAAATATACTTCTTTTAGAATAGTAAAGCAGGCACGGATGGAAAAAGGTGTTGCATAATATATGATTAGTTTGTTATATTAGGAAATTTTTTGACATGGCGACAAACTCATAACTTTACATTTACATGTACTTTTAATAGTGGAGTGATTGATTAGTATTAATGTTTTATGGCTAATATTTTTTTTCCCTTTCCTTTCATATTGATAATCTAGAAAAAGATTATTCTAATTGACATGAGTTCATCCTATAATTATTTCTTTCTGTTTTTACGTGCAATAATTTTTACTTGGAAAGATGTTTCTAACATAAGTAAATTCATGCCATTTCAGCGCCATTAATTTTTATTTTATAGTGCAACCTAGGCAACTTACCATTTTCAGATATTTTTATAGTATCATGGATTAAATGGATTTTAAGAAAGGGAGATGTTTTTTAAAATCTACAATAAAGGGAGAGGGCAAAGTGACTATATATAAGATTTAATTAATTATCCTTTCCAATCAATTTGTTTATTTATGAAAAAATGATGTTAGGATCAGTATGATAGTCTTTACCATATTACACTGGGTTTTAAGGATTAAATTACCCCACCAAGAATTTATTGTGGCAAAATTAGATGCTTGCATTGAGAATTTAAATTCACATTAAAAATTTATCATGGACACAATTTCTATGTTTCACATATACAAATAAAAAGGAATTTTATTGTATACACTTTTTTTTCATTTTTCTTTAATAGTTTAATAATGAAAATTGTAAATTCTGACGCATTTTTTTAACAAAATTTCCTTAAAATAAAATTTTAAATTGGCTCCAAATTCCGGGTCGTTACAGAACACGACAAATTGGAACGCAAACGGAAGAACATTTCATTGTTAATTACAACAATTCCATCAGAATACAAGAATATACAGAGTATGAATAAATATTACATAGAAAATACCAGAGATTTAAATTACATTTAAATACATCGCAGCGGAAAAATAATACAAAACACAACTGAAAGAGATATACAGATACAGAGCTTTCCGGATACCGCTTCAGCTATAGATCAGGATCTTGTGAATATAAATCTGCAAAACCAAAACTACTAGCTGCCCATATCAAAATAAGAGCACCCAGAGTTTAGGTTAAAACAATAAACTCCAGGTCAGTCATGTGACTGGTGTGAGAACTAAAACAGTTATTAATCTTTATTTTAAAGTTAGGTAAATCAAGGGACCACGCCGTAAAACACGGAACGGGTTTCCTCCCAAGAATACCAGTGCATAAAACAACAGCGCAATGCTAAATAAGGGACAATGAAGCTATTATAAGACCCAGGTCCCATCACACAATGCAACGCAAGCCGGAGGATAGGGTTTTTACCTTATAATAGCCAAGAATGCTTGATACGTTTAAAATAAATCATTTGATACTATTATAAGTGCATTGTGTATAAAACAACTTCAAATCATAAGTATGAATCATAGACGGCATAAGTGCCCCCATACCACTATGTCGCTATACTAGGCTCTACAACCAAAACCGCAAAGTCACGTATTGGAAGTTGGATTTCCATCTGTGAACCGAGGCAAAAGATAGTCCTCTACCGATTCGAGACGCTCTAGCCCGTATCTCAGGACCCAAACTCAGGTGGGCCCTTGGATCATCAGGGCCGATCCACCGATGTGGATTAAAATGCCTGAACACTGCGTTTCCCTGCCCTTTGGGGCGTCAATGAGCCAAATGACTTCATCGGCTCCACATAGTCACCGATATATCCGAGGCGCCTCACAACAGTAACAACCACATAGGTTAAAATAATATAAATGTCAGGGCTGGTAGGTCACTGACACCACCCTAGCTAGAAGGAAACGCGTGCCCTCCCTGAGGTCCTCTCCCATTTCTGGTTCACAACCGGGGTGTGAGGCTCGCGAATCAACGCTACACAAAGCTATGCCACATAGGCCGTGCTTTGATCATCAACCACAAGACTTTTCTTTTCAACAGAAGCCTTGATCAATTTCCACTTAGGCATGCCACACAGGCAATTCACACCATGCGACTGATGTCTATCGATATACAACCTCTGATCCCGTACGTCTCAGAGAAGGGTGAAGTGAGGGAATGAATTCCCCTTCACCAGGCAGATGTATATTTAATAGAGATCGATCAACACAGGGCAAAATCCAATGTCAGACACACAGTCCATACAAGTTCGTTCTGGGTCTGAACGAAACCGGAGGCACCTTGTACCTCGCATATCCATCGATCTCCAAGTACGTCTGGACGATCACCAACTGATTCTCTCCTCTTGGGGGTACAGCCCAATCAAGATCATCAGTAATCACCCAAACAATGTGAAGACCTCCGGTCTTCAACCACCATCTTCATTCTCGACACCACGTCGAATCCGTTATTCAGAATGGGATAAACCCGGTCTTTCTGAATAACTCGCGTATATATATAATAAACAAGTGTTACACAAACACAACATACGTCTCATTCCAATTCAGAATATTTTTTTATTCAAATATTCTTACACTTTGGGAAACGTTCCCATTAATTTTATCAAAGATAAATTCTTTAAATTTATTCTTTAATCTTCCTTTGAATATCAATTCAAATTAGTTGGGATTAGCGAACCACACCGAAATAATCATTTATTTTGTTTCCCAATCCCAACCTATTCATCCCATGAAGTAAAACTGGTCATACTTCATATCTAACACTACGGTGTTATCGGTAAATTCAATTACCATTTCACATTTAAATCTAATTAAAGATTTAACTATCGCTTGGAGCAAAATTGGTGATACTCCATTCTCGATCATTTCAATCTAATTAAAGATTCATTAAAACTCCACTTGGTTTTAATCTTCCCAATAATCACTATCAATGATCATTTAACTTGGGAAGTCATATCCTGTCTTTAACTGGGTTAAAGAACCAATGTCATTTAAAACATGGTTCACTATAAACCCAAAATCACATTCCATTCCAATTCAATTATTGAAACTTCTGGTTACTTTTAAAACCCTTTTCAAATCCAATTTATTTATTTAAAAATAAATAAATTATTATTCTAGTTCAAAACTAGTTCATTTCGATAAAAATCTATTTTTATCTTTTCAAATTGGAATTTTTCATCTCAATTCTTCACAAATCATTTCTTATGATTTTACACAAATTATTACTATTTTTAATAATTTTATCAAGGCCCGTACAGTCGAATTCCATAAACGGCCATCGAATTGCACTTACAGCGTCCTTTTCCAAATTTGATTTGGACATAATTCCAAATCCAACCATTAGATTTCAAATATCTAATATTCGTTAGAAATCTCTTTTCGATACGAACCCAACGGTTCCGGTTTTAGGAGAATCCGACGGTCGGATCTCCTGTAATATCCATTCGAAGCCAATGGTCGAAATTCGCGAACTGCCGCGGCGCGACGCGTTCTATTCGGGCCATTTAATATATATATATATATATATATATATATTATATGTATTTCATCGATTTCCTTTTAAAACGTATTTTATAAATCGTTTTCGAAACGATTTCAACTTCATATTCAATTTCGAATCAAAATTGAATATTCCACATCATCGATATATAAATGATAATATTTTCAAAACGTTATATTTTGAAATCACTTTCTTTCTTATATTCATTATAAAAATGAATAAAATCGATATAAATATCGTTCACGTTAAAATGACGTCAATTTAATCAACACGGCTTTTATTCAACACATGAATGTTTATTCTATTCAACACATGAATATTTATTCTTTTCAACACATGAATATATTTTCTATTCAACACATGAATTTAATTTCTATTCAACACATGAATTTATTTTCTATTCAACACATGAATATTTATTCTATTCAACACATGAATATATTTTCTATTCAACACGTGAATTTATTTTCTATTCAACACATGAATTTATTTTCTATTCAACACATGAATATTTATTCTATTCAACACATGAATTTATTTTTATAATATTCCTTATTTTCCAAATCGGAATGAGGCCCAATCAATTACCATATAAGGTTAATTATATGGATTTTCTACAACACATGTATATAATAGTAACGATAAATCATCAACCATCATCCAGAGTGCACCACACAACTGCATAAGCATTAAATATAAATAATTAATGCTTACACAGTCTGTCAACCCATCGATTGACATACAACTAAACAATCGGGATTAGTGTACGTCAAATATCATCCCAATATCCGTGTGGGGTTTCACATTAACAAACACAGATTTTTATTTGTGCAGTTGGGCGATGTGTAAAATTTATCGTCCCAATCAATATCAGTCAAATCGTTGTACATAAACAAATCGTTCGATTTGTAAATGAATATTTATTTTATTTCAACACATGAATATATATTTTATTTCAACACATGAATATATATTTTTATTTCAACACATGAATATATATTTTACTTCAACACATGAATATATATTTTACTTCAACACATGAATATATATTTTACTTCAACACATGAATATATATTTTATTTCAACACATGAATATATATTTTACTTCAACACATGAATATATATTTTACTTCAATACATGAATATATATTTTACTTCAACACATGAATATATGTTTTATTTTTCAACATAAACAATCACACAAGCATACAAGTCGTCCATGGTCTGTGGACGACGGGTGTCGGTTGCTACTAAGCACCGTCTGCATTCTAGTGTATATTTCAACTAGAAATCAAAATAAAAGTGAGGAGTTCTCACCAATTAGCTAAACCAAACGTCGCGACTCTTCATATGTAGGAAATCTTCACCGTGTTTCCAACGCCATCTGTTTCACACCGTTTATATTAGAAATCATATTTTTCATATCACCATTATAAAAATCGAATTTTTATTTCAAATCTACGTATGTAAAAATCAAATTTTTATATGGCTATCTATGTAATAAAAATCCAATCTTTCTTATGGATAAAAATCACATCTTTACTTACCATTCTATTTTCAAACCATATGCTAATTTTTATTTCTAATCATATGCTATTTTTTTATTTCTAATTTACGTATATACAAAATCATATTTTTACATGTCTTAAAATCGTAACTTTATGTATTTAAAAATCTAAACTGTATATAGATAAAAATCTCGTCTTTCATGTATATAAAAATCACACTTCCACAGAATCAATTCATGTGTAAAAATCACGTCTTTATATTAAAACCGTATGTCAAAATCATATTTTTAATTGCATACATGAATAAAATTGAAATTAAAAGCTCACCGGCATCGTCGGGTGGCAGAGGAGGACCGGGGAAGGGCTGAAACGGGTCGGGGATGGGAATGCATACGTCGGAGACGATAAAAATTGGTTTTTTCTTCAATGGAGGGGTCCACGGGGTGCCTGGTGGTCGGAGAGGGGTGTTGTGCCGAGGGGAGGTGGCGGCTAAGGTTCACGTGGCGGCGGCGGGACCCCTGCAGTGGCACGATTTGGGGCGGGGTTTGTGGAATACAGCGAGCTGGAGAGAGATAGGGAAGTCGGGGGAGCGTCGACGGGGATGGCGGTGGCGTAGGAAGGCCGACGGCGTCAGGGGAAGGGGCGCGGTGGTGGCAAGGGGAGGGGGCTGATGGGAATCGGCGGATCGAGGGACCGGGATTTTTTCTTATTTGGTTGCGTTGACTGAATGAGGGAAAAGGGGGAAGAAAGTAATATATATATATTATTTATTTAATTAATTAATTAATTCCATAAAGCAACTTTTTATTTCGATCCCCGATTCAAACCCAACGACTGTCGTTCCTGGCTAGTTACTCCCTTTCCGAACACAATGGGCAATGTTTCACAAGATGATTCGACTGTTTCGATCAGTTTTCGTTAAAATTAAAATTTAAATCTATATATTGAATTTGAACGCGCATTTCAATTCACTGGGGTCACGTACGAACTCTAAAAATTCCAGAAAAAATTATTTCTAGCTTCGTATTGACGATATGGTCCTAACAAAACTAATTTCGTCGAATTCTGAGACCATTTGAAAAATGGCCATTTCCTGGTCGATCGAAATTGACTGTAACTGGTCAAACGCGTTTTCTTTTACCACGCTCACACATTGATTCAGAAAATTATGAATTTTGAAACCTAGCAATAACTTGACATCACGAATCCAACAAAAGTGATTTCGTCGAAAACCGAGGTGGTTTGCAAAACTTCCATTCTTAAGGGCCAAAAATTCCATAGCGACTATTCTCAAATTTCAACTGGACATATATTTTGATTCCCACTATGAAATTTCAATTTTTCGGATTCGTTGGAAAGATATTTTCAAATAGATTCTAATATTTTTGGTTTCACTAAAATCCGGTTTATTTTGAATCCTGTACAGTTATTTGAATTTTGAAATCGAATTTTCAAACTACCGCGCCAATTTCAATTCCTTTTATAATTATAAATAAATATTTATATTCTAACGACGATTCTAATAAATATATACATTCGAATTCTATTCAAATTAAATTTCTCGTCGTTATTATTTAAAATAAATCATTTTAAAAATTCAAAATTCGCCAAAATTGCCAAAATAAAAATTTTAAATTGGCTCAAATTTCCGGGTTATTACAATCTCCCCCACTTAAAACTTTTCATCCCCGAAAAGGAATGAAGCCGAAAGTTGTTTAACCAATCAACTAAACTTCCATTATTCTCATTACGGCTTAAGTTCTTCAACGTTTCAGTTTCTAAGAACTTTTCAAATTTTTCAAAAATTTAGCTAACATCCTAAATTTTCGAAAAATTTCGCCATAACCTCCCCTTCACCGGGAGCTTCGGGATATTTCAAATAGCCTCCCATGGTCCACATCAATTCAAAAAGAAAAAGAAACAGCCAAGTGGCTAGCCAAGTGGCTAGCCAATCGGCTCATAAAATCATCTAAACCCAAGAAATACAATAAACGTGTATCTATTTGTCGGGCAAACAATTTTATTCTTCTGCTCTAGCCTCCTTGCTATGACCTGTTCAATGTAAGTACATGTATATGCATGCAATTTCAAACAATTTTCATTTCAGTCCAACATTTGATATAATTTGGCTAAATGATTTAAATTCTAATTAATCACAACAATAATCAAACAACACAATCAGCAATCCATTAGTTGATTAACGTTTCAAATTCATAATTTTGATACATATACGGAAAATCATGTTTTTGATGCTAAATCGCAACTATAAGCCCTATCTAGTTTTGGTTCTCACACCAGTCAATTGGAAATATATAAATATCACACTTTCGGCACTCAAATATAAATACTGATGATGCGGCCGCATCATCAGAATTATCCCCGGGTGACTAGAGTGTGACTCTATATCCATCCAGTATATTAGAGGCTTCTAATACACGTGGATCAGACGTATACGAAAAATCTCTATATATAAATAAATATTCAAATACGAATAATTGAATTAAATTTTCAAAACAAAATTTATTTTCATTTTTATTTCAAAAACACTACTCTTCACACTCGTTCTAGGATACTACTGATCCCATCTCTAACGAGTCATTCTCGTTGGATATTACTAATCCAATCTCTGATGAATTCTTTCATTCGGTTCTAACGTGTCTTATTCTCGAGCTTTGTAAACCAAAGCTCTGATACCACTGTAATGAGAAGGAATTTCGCTCGATCCCAATCGATCGCTAAACCGACCCAGACCGTTCGAAACCCCTGATTATTTTGAGAACACGACAAATTGGAACGCAAACGGAAGAACATTTCATTGTTAATTACAACAATTCCATTAGAATACAAGAATATACAAAGTATGAATAAATATTACACAGAAAATATCAGAGATTTAAATTACATTTAAATACATCGCAGCGGAAAAACAATACAAAACACAACTGAAAGAGATATACAGATACGGAGCTTTCCGGATACTGCTTCAGCTATAGATTAGGATCCTGTGAATAAAAATTTGCAAAACCAAAACTACTAGCTGCCCGTGTCAAAATAAGGGCACCTAAAGTTTAGGTTAAAACAATAAACTGCAGGTCAGTCATGTGACTGGTGTGAGAACTAAAACAGTTATTAATCTTTATTTTAAAGTTAGGTAAATCAAGGGACCACGCCGTATAATACGGAACGGGTTTCCTCCCAAGAATACCAGTGCATAAAACAACAGCGCAATGCTAAATAAAGGACAATGAAGATATTATAAGACACAGGTCCCATCACACAATGCAACGCAAGCCGGAGGATAGGGTTTTTACCTTATAATAGCCAAGAATGCTTGATACTTTTAAAACAAATCATTTGATACTATTATAAGTGCATAGTGTATAAAACAACTTCAAATCATAAGTATCAATCATAGACGGCATAGGTGCCCCATACCACTGTGTCGCCATACTAGGCTCTACAATCAAAACCGCAACGTCACGTATTGGAAGTTGGATTTCCATCTGTGAACCAAGGCAAAAGATAGTCCTTTACCGATTCGAGACGCTCTAGCCCATGTCTCAGGACCCAGACTCAGGTGCGCCCTTGGATTGTCAGGGCCGGTCCACCGATGTGGATTAAAATGCCTGAACACTGCGTTTCCCTGCCCTTTGGGGCGTCAATGAGCCAAATGACTCCATCGGCTCCACATAGTCACCGATATATCCGAGGCGCCTCACAACAGCAACAACCATATAGGTGAAAATAATATAAATGTCAGGGCCGGTAGGTCACTGGCACCACCCTAGCTAGAAGGAAACGCATGCCCTCCCCGAGGTCCTCTCTCATTTCTGGTTCACAACCAGGGTGTGAGGCTCGCGAATCAACGCTACACAAAGCTATGCCATGCAGGCCGTGCTTTGATCATCAACCACAAGACTTTGCTTTTCAACAGAAGCCTTGATCAATTGCCACTTAGGCATGCCACACAGGAAATTCACACCATGCGATTGATGTCTATCGATATACAACCTCTGATCCCGTACGTCTCAGAGAAGGGTGAAGTAAGGGAATGAATTCCCCTTCACCAGGCAGATGCATATTTAATAGAGATCGATCAACATAGGGAAAAATCCAATGTCAGACACACAGTCCATACAAGTTCGTTCTGGGTCTGAACGAAACCGAAGGCCCCTTGTACCTCGCATATCCATCGATCTCCAAGTACGTCTGGACGACACCAACTGATTCTCTCCTCTTGGGGGTACAGCCCAATCAAGATCACCAGTAATCACCCAAACGATGTGAAGACCTCCAGTCTTCAACCACCGTCTTCATTCTCGACACCAGGTCGAATTAGTTATTCAGAATGGGATAAGCCCGGTCTTTCTGAATAACTCGCGTATATATATAATAAACAAGTGTTACACCAACATAACATACGCCTCATTCCAATTCAGAATATTCTTTTATTCAAATATTCTTACACTTTGGGAAACGTTCCCATTAATTTTATCAAAGATAAATTCTTTAAATTTATTCTTTAATCTTCCTTTTAATATCAATTCAAATTAGTTGGGATTAGCGAACCACACCGAAGTAATCATTTATTTTATTTCCCAATCTCAACATATTCATCCCATGAAGTAAAACTGGTCATACTTCATGTCTAACACCACGGTGTTATCGGTAAATTCAATTACCATTTCATGTTTAAATCTAATTAAAGATTTAACTATCGCTTGGAGCAAAACTGGTGATACTTTATTCTCGATCATTTCAATCTAATTAAAGATTCATTAAAACTCCACTTGGTTTTAATCTTCCCAATAATCACTATCAATGATTATTTAACTTGGGAAATCATATCCTGTCTTTAACTGGGTTAAAGAACCAATGTCATTTAAAACACGGTTCACTATAAACCCAAAATCTCATTCCATTCAATTCTATTATTGAAACTTCTGGTTACTTTTAAAACCCTTTTCAAATCCAATTTTTTTATTTAAAAATAAATAAATTATTATTCTAGTTCAAGACTAGTTCATTTCGATAAAAAACTATTTTTATCTTTTCAAATTTGGAATTTTTCATCTCAATTCTTCACAAATCATTTATTATGATTTTATACAAGTTATTACTATTTTTAATAATTTTATTAAGGCCTGTACAGTCGAATTCCATCAACGGCCATCGAACTGTACTTACAACGACCTTTTCCAAATTTGATTTGGGCATAATTCCAAATCCAACCATTAGATTTCAAATCTCTAATATTCGTTAGAAATCTCTTTTCGATACGAACCAAACGGTTTCGGTTTTAGGAGAATCCGACGGTCCGATCTCCCGTAGTATCCATTCGAAGCCAATGGTTGAAATTCGCGAACTGCCGCGGCGCTGCGCGTTCTATTCAGGCCATTTAATATATATAATATATATTATATATATTTCATCGATTTCCTTTTAAAACGTATTTTGTAAATCATTTTAAATTCTTTTTCAAAACGATTTTAACTTCATATTCAATTTCGAATCAAAATTGAATATTCCACATCATCGATATACAAATGATAATATTTTCAAAACGTTATATTTTGAAATCACTTTCTTTCTTATATTCATTATAAAAATGAATAAAATCGATATAAATATCGTTCACGTCAAAATGGTGTCAATCTAATCAACACGGCTTTTATTCAACACTTGAATGTTTATTCTATTCAACACATGAATATTTATTCTATTCAACACATGAATATATTTTCTATTCAACACATAAATTTAGTTTCTATTCAACACATGGATATTTATTCTATTCAACACATGAATATATTTTCTATTCAACACATGAATTTATTTTCTATTCAACACATGAATTTATTTTCTACTCAATACATGAATATTTATTCTATTCAGCACATGAATTTATTTTTATAATATTCTTTATTTTCCAAATCGGAATGAGGCCCAATCAATTACCATATAAGGTTAATTATATGGATTTTCTACAACACATGTATATAATAGCAACGATAAATCATCAACCATCATCCAGAGTGCACCACACAACTGCATAAGCATTAAATATATATAATTAACGCTTACGCAGTCTGTCAACCCATCGATTGACATACAACAAAACAATCGGGATTAGTGTACGTCAAATATCATCCCAATACCCGTGTGGGGTTTCACATCAACAAACACAGATTTTTATTTGTGCAGTTGGGCGATGTGTAAAATTTATCGTCCCAATCAATATCAGTCAAATCGGTGGACATAAACAAATCATTCGATTTGTAAATGAATATTTATTTTATTTCAACACATGAATATATATTTTACATCAACACATGAATATATATTTTACTTCAACACATGAATATATATTTTACTTCAACACATGAATATATATTTTACTTCAACACATGAATATATATTTTATTTCAATACATGAATATATATTTTACTTCAATACATGAATATATATTTTACTTCAATACATGAATATATACTTTACTTCAACACATGAATATATATTTTACTTCAACGCATGAATATATATTTTACTTCAGTACAATATATATTTTATTTCACAACACAAACAATCACACAAGCATACAAGTCGTCCATGGTCTGTAGACAACGGGTGTCGGGTGCTACTAAGCACCGTCTGCATCCTAGTATATATTTCAACTAGAAATCAAAATAAAAGTGAGAACTTCTCACCAATAAGCTAAACCAAACGTCGCGACTCTTCATATGTAGGAAATCTTCACCGTGTTTCCAACGCCATCTGTTTCACACCGTTTATATTAAAAATCGTATTTTTCATATCACCATTATAAAAATCGAATTTTTATTTCAAATCTACATACGTAAATATCAAATTTTTATACGGCTGTCTATATAATAAAAATCAAATCTTTCTTATGGATAAAAATCACATCTTTACTTACCATTCTATTTTCAAACCATATGCTAATTTTTATTTCTAATCATATGCTAATTTTTTTTTTCTAATTTACATATATACAAAATCATATTTTTACATGTCTAAAAATCGTAACTTATGTATTTAAAAATCTAAACTTTATATATATAATAATCTCATCTTTCATGTATATAAAAATCACACTTCAACATAATCACTTCATGTGTAAAAACCACGTCTTTATATTAAAATCGTATGTCAAAATCATATTTTTAATTGCATACATGAATAAAATTGAAATTAAAAGCTCACCGGCGTCGTCGGGTGGCAGAGGAGGACCGGGGAAGGGCTGAAACGGGTCGGGGATGGGAATGCATACGCCGGAGACGAAAAAAATTGGGTTTTTCTTCAATGGAGGGGTCCACGGGATGGCTGGTGGTCGGAGAGGGGCGTTAGGCCGAGGGAAGGTGGCGGCGGCGGGACCCCAGCAGTGGCAGCGACACGATTTCAGGCGGGGTTTGGGGAATACAACGAGCTAGAGAGAGAGGGAAGCCGGGGTGGGGGGGTCGAAGGAGATGGGGGTGGCGGAGGAAGGCCGACGGCGTCAGGGGAAGGGGCGCTGTGGTGGCAAGGGGAGGGGGATGACGGGAATCGGCGGATCGAGGGACCGAGATTTTTTCTTATTTGGGTGCGTTGACGGAATGAGGGAAAAAGGGGGAGAAAGTAATATATATATATATATTATTTATTTATTTATTTATTTAATTCCATAAAGCAACTTTTTATTTCAATCCCCAATTCAAACCCAACGACTATCGTCTCTAACTAATTACCCCCATTCCGAACACAATGAGATATGTTTCGCAAGCTGATTCGACTGTTTCGATCACTTTTCGTTAAAATTTAAATTTAAATCTATATATTGAGTTTGAACGCGCATTTTTATTCACTGGGGTCACGCACAAACTCTAAAAATTCCAGAAAAAATTATTTCTAGCTTCATATTGACGATATGGTCCTAACAAAACTAATTTCGTCGAATTCTGAGACCATTTGAAAAATGATCATTTTCTGGTCGATCGAAATTGACTATAACTGGTCAAACGCGTTTTCCTTTACCACGCTCACACATTGATTCAGAAAATTACGAATTTTGAAACCTAGCAATAACTTGACATCACAGATCCAACAAAAGTGGTTTCGTCGAAAACCGAGGTCGTTTGCAAAACTTCCATTCTTAAGGGCCAAAAATTCCATAGCGGCTATTCTGAAATTTCAACTGGACATATCTTTTGATTCCCGCTATGAAATTTCAATTTTTCAGATTCTTGGAAAGATATTTTCAAATAGATTCTAATATTTTTGGTTTCACTAAAATCCTGTTTATTTTGAATCCTGTACATTCATTTGAATTTTGAAATCGAATTTTCAAACTACCGCGCCAATTTCAATACCTCTTATAATTATAAATAAATATTTATATTCTAACGACGATTCTAATATATATATATATATGTTCGAATTCTATTCAAATTAAATTTCTCGTCGTTATTATTTAAAATAAATCATTTTAAGTATTCAAAATTTGCTAAAATTGCCAAAATAAAAATTTTAAATTGGCTCAGATTTCCGGGTTATTACATCGAAGTTCAAGAACGTGTCTAAATTCATCAAGAGAAATCACGCAAGAATTTTTATAAAGCAAATCAGGGAATTCACACGCAAGCAATCAGATCAAGGCAACTGTGAAATCAGAGCCTTTATAGGATTTCTAAATCTTATTTAACACCAATTACATCATTAGTAGTCAGATGAAATTAAAAATACATCCAAGAAAAAGGCACAAATCGAAAAGTAATTTCGAATTGCAATATCATACCAGAGCATAAGCAAACATTCTTAGATCGAATCAATTTCTTTCAAGTCGAGGAGCAAGCCACGAGATTCTGAAGCACAGGAGAATCAATTCATAAATTGATCGAACAAGATTTGAAAGAAATCAGAGAACCCTAAATTTCCTAATCACCAGCCGCCATTGTTTAAAGAATAAGTGATCGGATGAATGGAACTACAAATGGGCCGACACATTGACAAAGGGGCTAAGCCAATATGCTTCATTTTAAATTCATAAGGGAAAAGGGTTTTCTATTTTCTTTTGTTTTATCTTGTTGTATTTTTCTTTTGTAACTAATCAAATAGTTTCTAGTGTCTGTAAAATACTAAGGAATCCAGTTAGGGTTTAGCTGGCAGTTTACAAGAGTCTGTAAAATCTAGGGTTACGGATTACAGGTTTGTAATTCGGGAAAATCTGGTCGAGGGGATATCGATCAGTCTAGGGTTTTGAGCGTAGGGTTAGTACAGGAGCAGGGAGTGCGAGTTTACAGTGTCTGTAAGCGGGATCTATTATTAACTCCTAGTAGAAACCTTAGGAATGCAGTAGCAAGCAGGATTTTGCTGAAGCGGGGTATATCGTGTGTTATTTACTTTCTGTATTTTTATTTCTGCCGCATTCTGTGATCTGTGAACATTTTAATATCCCGTAATATTTAAACTCTGCGATAATTTGTGATAAACCCTATTCACCCCCCTCTAGGGTTAATCTAGATCCAACAATATGTATATGCAGGTAATAGATATTGAAGACTGTACAGTTAAGAGATTCAAGATTTCAAAGGAGAATGAAGACTAATGAGTATCAAGATATCAAGAGTTCAAGAGTCCAAGACTACTAGGCTAATAGAGTCTAGATGTAATGTAAAACTCTGAATAGCACTCAAACTCTGTTTTCAAATTATCTCTTTTCAAATTAATTTTAAACTTCTCTCAAAAATTATTTTTTCATCCAAGGATTTCAAATATATATTTCCTAATCTATAAGTTTCTTAATTTGATATAAAGTTTATATATCTCTTTAATATATATATATATATATGTGTGTGTGTGTGTGTGTGTGTGTGTGTGTTTGTGTATTTATAATTATATTATATAGTTTTTATATCACTTATATATATAGTTTTTAATCATATGTTTAAATAATATTTTATTATGTTTTTATACTTGAAAAAATAATATTTAGCAACTAGTTTTATAGGAATTTCCAGAATACATATATTTATTTAAATACTTTAAAAAATGATTTAAATTCAAAAATACAAGATGTATGTCGACATACACAAACATGCATGTCGACATGTAACAGTAACATTTTTTTTTGGTTAAAAAGTTGTGTCTTTTCATTTACGAAACGTTTCAGAAATTGTTACACCCTTTGGAACACTATAAAGAGACCTTAAATTCGAGTTTTCCATAACTTATCATCATCTTCTTCCTTCCTTAACACTCCACCATTATTATTCTCAAAATTCCAAGTTTATACACATATACTCCGCCTATTTCAAGAAAAATTATATCATTCTTCTTTTATTTTCGTTCTCTATCAAATACTCTCTGTTTGGAAGTGCTACTCAAGAGTTATAGGGAATTTGTAATTAGAAAGAGTGTGGAAAGGTGTGGGTGTGTTACTTGTAGCCCTGAAATCAAGGAAAGGCGGGGGCGTGTTCTATTGGAGAATGGAGTTTTGATGACAACAACCTTATTTAAATTATCATTATTAACTATATTGATAATAAAATATATACTAACATTTCTATCTAATACACACACACATATGCATTGCTTTTATACAGGACTAAATACTGAAGACTGTACAGTTTCACAGTTCCAAGAGATTCAGGATTTAGAAGAGATTCAAGGCTCATGAGTTATCAAGATATCAAGATTTCAAGAGTTCAAAAAAAAAATAGTAATAGAGTCTAGTTTATTTGTAAGACTCTGAAAAGCACTCCAGGTTCAAATTCTGATTTTCGAATTTCTGATTTTCGAATTTCTGATTTTCAAATTTCAAATTCTGATTTTCAAATTCTATTTTCAAAATTCAAGTCCTGATTTCAAATTATTTTATCTTACTTATGATTTCAAACATATAATTTTAAAGTTTTAATATATAAGTTTATATATATAGTTATGTAGTTTTAAATCTTATAACTTTACAAATATGTTTATATAATATATTATTATGATTTCATATGATTTTACACTTTAGAATATTCATTTATATTATTAAGTATTGATTCAAGAATTTTCAGAATAATATATATGTTTAAACACTTGAAAAATAGTTTTAGAAATAAAAATACTATACATATGTCGACATACATAATTAGCTATGTCGACATACAACTGTCATAATTTCAATTTTCAAAGGAAGTGTCTTTTCACTATTTGTAACGTTTCTGAAACATTGCAACCATTGAGACACTATAAATAGGGGTTGATTTTGAATTTTTTATTTATTCTTCTTCTCCGTCTTCACCCGTTTACATACCACCATTAAAATACATCGTTTTCTTGATTTTTAGACTTATACTTTGCCGATTTCTACTCAAATTATGTCAAACTTATTCTCTTTTTCAATCTCTATCAAATGCTCTTTGAATTGAAGTGTTATTGAAGAGTTCTAGGGATGTTGTAACCATTTGGGAATTATTTGGGAAAGGGTATGTTCCTTGTAGCCCTGAAATCAAGGAAAGGGAGCGGTATTAACCTTGTAGCCGTGAAATCAAGGGTGGTGGAATCAGTATTAACCATGCAGCCGTGAAATCAAGGGTGTTATACTTGGATGTTGATGATAACAAAACTCTGTGCAATCCAGTGCTGAGTGAGACTCGACGTAGGAGTAATCCAAACCAGTATAAAATCTGGTGTGTTCTTTTATTTTCTATAATTTATATTTATCTATTTATATGTCTTGTTTGATTTTGTGTTTGTGATCATATCTGGTGTGTGTGATTCATATAGTAGATCAATTAAGTTTAAGATTTTCATAAAGTTCTTATAAACACTATTCACCCCCCCTCAATTGTTTGTTTTGCATTAAGATCCGTATTCCGCATTCCCTGACATGTTCCTTGTATCCCATGAAATCAAGGAAAGGATGGGTGTTAACCTTTTAGCCCGTGAAATCAAGGGTGTTGTAATTGGATATTGATAAAACTCTGCATAATCCAGCATTGTGCGGGACTGGACGTAGGAGCAATCCGAACCAGTATAAAATCTGGTGTGTTCTTTCCTTTTCTGCATTTTACTTTTGTTTATATTTGAATCTATGATTGTTTCTATTATAACATTCATTCTGTAATTCATATAGTAGTTCGAGTAATCAATGATTGGTTAAGATTTCTATAAATTCTTTAAAACACTATTCATCCTCCCTCCAGTGTTTGTTTTGCCTTAAGATTCTTGATCCTCATCCTTAACATTCTAGTTTTATTTCGCTTTCCTTTTTTTAATTTGTTAAACATTGATAAAAAAAGAATTTGAAACACGTATATTTCATTGACCCCAAATCCACTATTTTTATGACAATATAAGACAAAGGAACCAAAGTGAAATAAACTAGGTTTATATAAGGCTTTAGAAACGTATAATCTCATTAGATTTACATACATTATAAAACTCACACATACAAGATTGAAACTTTTCTAATATATAGAGTTTTGAGTGGGATTTGTTTTGTTTACGAATAACCTCAAAGCCTTTTAGGCATAGATAAATCCAATATTTTAACTAAACAATTTAAACAATAGGTAACTGTAACACTCCGTATTTTCTGTAAATGTATAAGTAACAAATCAGAGAACAATTAATTTTTAAAATAAGAATCAAGGGAAATGGGTTGTGCCATTGCGTTCGTCTCGAAATTCTGCTTGGAAACGAGTCCGAGTTTTCGAGAAACGGAGTCCGTATGAGGGAGATATGACCCTCCGAAGTTTTAGGAATTTTCAGAACCGAAAACATCTTGAAATTCGAATTCGAAATTCAAATTCAAACGCCAGCGCAGACTGGGCTGGAATTTTCCCGCCCAGGACCAAGTCGACCTGGGGGTCGACACTATGGTCGACCTCCCAGGGACCAAGTCGACCCTATGGTCGACCTGGTGACAGAACCCAGTTCTGAGCCTGGGTTCATTCTGATGTATCTGGTCACGTTTTCTGTCTAGATTCGTCCGCCTAATCCTATATAAACAGCCTCCTAGCCTCATTCTCTTTACACCATTTTATTCTCTCCTTATGCTGCGTCTGAAATATTATAAATAAATAAAATAATGGTGTCGCTACTCTGCTGGAATCAAAACTAGAAATAGTGCATCTTCTTCCAAATCCGAATTAGGTTAAAAGAGAACTACTGCAACTCTTCTTCTATAATCCAATCAAGGCAAGCACAGTTATTTTTTAGATATGAATTTTAATTATGATCGTGACATGGTTGAAAATCTGAATCTGAGGTTACGCATATTCTGTTCTGTTTAGATCTATCCTATTGTAACTATTCTGTATCTCTCTTCTTTCTGTTCTATAGCCAGGCTACCACGAGCCTGAGTCAAATCTCATAAGAGATTGACGCACGAATGCCAAACTTTTGGGGCAAATAATGAATGATGCATAAATTGGGCATGACTGATCTGTGACTGATTTGAGGAAAGAATATAGGCTGTAGCTAGAACATAAATCCGAGACATATGGCTAGACATGTTTGAAACATAAAGTGTATTGAACATATGACTTGAGGCATAGAAGAATATTGGACATATGACTTAGGATTTGGGCGTAAAGATTTAACTGTAAATAAGCAATTGATTTAGATACATAGCACATGTTGTAATTCAGGACATAAGTTGGAGGCATATTATATGAGATTGTTTATGACTTAGAATATAAAGGACATAAGTTGTAATTCTAGATCTGGACATACTTTATATATTATAGTCTGTAATTTAGAAGAAGGAGGATTATTTTGTGTATAACTTAGGCGTAAAGACCTATATTAAATAGGATAACCATTGATGTGAACACGCCTAAAAGTGGGTTTTTGGATATATGACATGCATTGTAATCCATGGCTATATTTGGCATAATTTATATGTAAGGTTTTTGGAGAATATTCTGAACTATGCAAGTTTAACTAAAATTTGGGACATATGTTATATGGTGGATTATGACCATAATTTGGGCTTATAAGTTTAGGCTTACTTTATGAATTAGGCAAGATATGTGAATAGGACTTTAAGGAATGTTTAATCGACTAAAACTGTTATCTGTTTACTATGCTAAATTTGCCTAATCTGCTAAATCTGTTACCTGTTTAATCTACTGAATTGCCTAAACTGTTAAATATGTTGAATCGCCTAATCTGCTAATTGTGCCCAATCTGCTAAATCTGTTGAGTTGCCTAATCTGCTAAATCTGTTGAACCGCCTGAGCTGTTAAATCTGATAGATCTGTTGAAAAGCTGAATGATTGTAATTTATGTAAAACATGTTAATTTGTTTAATCTGCTGCGACTTGAAAAGAAGTCAAATCTGTTAAATTGGCATAATTAGTCTGATATTTGTATCATTTGTAATGGAATAAATGGGTTATAATAAAAATGCTGAGACACGAGGTTAGACTCATGTTTGCGGTAGAAGCCTGCCCGGACCCAACCAGATTAACCAGCAACCGCAAACTGCTAGTCTAATGTGAGAGGTCGTAGGCATAAATAAAATATGCTTAGACATGAGGTTAGGTCTGGCTTGTGGCAGAAGTCTGCCCGGAACCGCCCGGCTTATCCAGCGGCCACAAGCTACCGACCTAATGTGAGAGGTCTGCGCATTAATATTTAATTAATGCAAATCTGAGGTAAATATGATGTCTAAAATGTGTTGGGTAAATAGGGCTAAACCAACTGGACTGATGAATTAATAAACCTGTTTCGTGAATCTGTAGGCCCAATACAAAGTTAGACAATCTGTAAGTCTGTTAAAACTGTACATCTGATCCGTTAGTCTGAAAACCTGTTAACCTGATTTTTTTGATCTGTGAACTAGTTGACTTGAACTCTGTATGTCTGAAAACTTGTAAACAAGTTAATCTGAAATCTGTTAGTCTGGGGATACAAGGTTAGGAGGGAAAATACTTGTGTCATCTGTTGTTTGGGACCCATATTAGTCAGTAACCCTTTATGGTATCAAAATTATGACCCAACAGTAGGTAGGGTCCGGGCACGCTTACTGAACTAATTATAAGTGATTCATTCTGATAATGGCGAGGGGTGTTGATGGTGCATTCCAACTGGGTCATGTGCGTGCATGGATCCCGGTCTGCCTCTGAGGATGTAAGACGCCGTGGCATCTGTAAATAGGTCTGTGTCATTTAAAGGTTGCCACTTTGGGGAGTGATACACCCTTCTGTGGGCCTGGCACAGGGTATTTATGTATTAGGGAGCCGATCGCTTGGGGTAGATTTAGGGTACACTTAGTTCTGTCTGTTTCCGTTGGGGTACCGTCTGTTTTTGTTGGGTGGTAACACCTGTCTGTTTCTGCGTGGTACCGTCTGTTGGGGTGGTAAAGGCCCATTTACTAGTGTACACCTAATTCTAACATTCTGTTTCCGTAAGGATTATTCTGTTTCTGTTTCTGTACCTTCTGTTCGGGTGGTAAAGGCCCATTATTCTGTTTCTGTTTAGACATTAGGGTAACACCTAATCCTGTTATACTAGTATTAGTGCAGAGAAGTAAAATATAAGTAAGAAGCATAACTTGGGCTATATCATTCTGTTTCTTCTGTTTAGCTTAAGTATATTAGTTACTCATGTTGATATTGTCTCTTATCCAGCTTTATTTTCATGTCATGATATTATTGTCTGTTCATATGCTGAAAGTCACTGGACTTGCCAGACTTTATGTCTGACCTTGCTTGTTTTCGCCCCTTCTCTTTCGTCCCCCCCCCCCAGGTTTGTAGGGTGGAAATCTAGGAGCTTGATTTGGAATTTCTCGGCTTGAAGTATCGCTTGGCCTTGGCTCTATCTTTCCATGGCAGTTTATGTTGGGGGATTATGATTTTAAAAACTATGTATTCTGAAGGCTTTTGTATAAGACTGATATTTTTGTACTTGAATTCTGATATTGTGATTTGAAAAGATGTAACCAAACTTACTTCGGTTTCTGTTGTAATAAAGTTATAAAATTTTCAAGTACTGTTTTATCTGTCTTGTAAATTTCTGTTTTGTCTACTAAAATGTTCCATCAAAGTTAAAGCAATCCCTTTGTGAGTGACCTTAATGGAGGTGGAGTGTTACAGTAACTTTAAGATTTCACTCACTACCTCGAAGATTTGATGCAAATTCTACTCCCATTCTAAATCTTCGTTGGATTTGTTTGCACAGATATATGTATCCAAGATTCTTTCATTCAAATTTATATATGTATATACAAAAGAGAATCGTATACACATATTATTGTTAGATCCAAAAATATAAATATAAAAATAGAAGATTGGAGGAAGAATAAGAGAAAACTAACCTTAACCCTAACTAGATCTGAGAAGAAAGAGATAAAATTGGAGAGCACTGCCACATGAATTGTGAATTGATGTGAGTGGTCTATGGTCTTATTTATAGTTTCAAAAAATATCGTGAACCGTTAGATTCTTAAAATAAAATCTGAATCATTAAGTAACCTTATCGTAAGAAAATCCTAGCCGCCATAACACAAACCAGCTTCAAAGCGGTCAACTTGCTACATTTACCAATCGACCGTGCGGTCGACCGCTATGTGTCATGGGCGGTCGACCGCTATCTGCCAGGGGAGGTCGACCACCCTCCTATCTTAGGTGCAATTTTGAACCATCGTGCACATGATACAAATTATCTTATTAATGCTAGTCTAATGTTTTAACGTTTATCCACCGCTAATCTATACGCCTAATATTTTTAAACTTGAATTTCAATATCCGAGAATCTTTTATGTTTTTTCCCATTTAAATTTAAATTTCAAACTATATGTATTTTAAATCTAAAATCTTCAACTACTCGTAGCTTTTGCATACAAACTCCATTTTTAGCATTCTTTATATGAAAACAGATCAAAATCTTGTCACGAACGCAACGATATAACTTCCGCAGTCTAATTCTAAAATATTAAATTTCCATTTCCTAGCCTAGTATTAATTTTCAATTCTTATGTTTTCTATGTCTATTTGCGATGAATTTTACGTGTTGTTACATAAAGTAATTCTTTTCACCTACTCCACCAATATAGAAAAATGTAACTGGTTTATAAGTGCTTTGCAAAACTTCCATTCCAACTTTTCAGAATTCAAATGTTTAAAACGTTAAAAATCATTAATTACCTAAGTTTGTCCGATTTAGGAAAATCATGATAATTCATAAAGACATGTAAAAATCCCAAAATTTTACGAAATCCAAAGGTAACACCTTCCATCCCGTGTAGGAAATATAAAAAAATCATTGTTCCGTTAACACGTGTTCTTCCTTAGGAAATTCATAGAAATTTTCTAAGTGCGTAGAAACCTATGAAACTCAAAACCATCTCCAAAAACATATTATAATCATCATATAAACATTTTGAAATAAATTAGATGCAAAACAATAGGTTTTATTTAAAATATAAACAATTCAATAGAAAACAAGCATACACAATTAGATCTAAACATTGTTCTTTCTAAACAACGAAATAAACTCAAAATCAAACACCCAAATAATTCAGATATGAACAATAGTCGAATCAAACAAAAGATAAAATTATCACTTAGGTTGGATAGGAAAGTTGAATTTTTTTTTATTGCTATATCCTAAGCTTTCTTTTTCCTTAGCTTTACCTTATTCCTCTTCTAGGTTGTAGTGGCCTACCTCAAAGCTATACTTAAAGATTTTGAGTTATAAAATGAGAGAATGAATATGAAAGGGTAAAATATATAACATATATATAGCGCACTAATTTCCTATCTTACCCCTTCCATGATCCCTTTCTTTATTATTTTATAACTATTTGATTGGTTTAAGCCAATCTAATTAATTACAAACCCCACCTCAACACCCTCATATGCTATTCGATTTATTATGTCGGATTAAATTTTTTGAATAACATTACACTAAAATTAGAGGTATTACATAAATTGCTTTTTCCTTTTACATTTGTTACCGTGCGAATTGAACTAACGGAAACTTGAAGGCGGTTTCTTTCATGTATGAGACACTTGATTTTGTCTTTATATACAATATGCATTATGTTCATTCAAAATGAAAGGAATTCCAAATGCCTTATAAGAAAAATGGAAGAGACCTCATCGTCATCGCTTGTACCTTCGTCATTTGAAAGTGAACTTCAGAAAGATGGTTTCTGGTAACAAAATTTTGCAGAACTTGTTCCATGCTTGTGCTAAAGCAAAAAAACGAGATAACATACAAAGAGCTCAGAGACATGCTAAAATATATTAGTGTGAATGTTGACAGATTCATAGAAGTCTTTGACAAATGGATAAACAATGGGGTCTTTACAAAGACAACGATGAACGATTTTGTAAGATGACTACAAAGGCTTCAGAGAGTTCAGTGGAATCCTAATAGGTGCATGGTCATTACCAGTAAAGGCATTAGCAGCACGTACATTTCATATTCTTAATAATTAATTCTACCGCATACGTACCAATTGACCGAAGAAGTACACATTTGTACTCATACCATTGTGCGAAAATATGATGGAAAAGGCTGCAGCAAACAACCGACATAAATGCATGTAGCTACATGGTAAATATTGTCAATGTAAGTGTAGATGTTCTTGCAATATTCATGTTCTTTCCCATTTTCCATGCTTGCATGTTTTAGCAGCATGTGCACGATGTAGATGGTGAGCTAATAGAATTTACTATGATCTTATTTCATCATGATTTAGAGTTAAGAGCTACAGACAGAGTTATTCTCATGTTTTATACCTTGTTCTGCATAATAGATATTGAGATGCACACGAAGGTCCCATTATAGAACCGTCACGTACACGCAGGAATACAAGAAGATCGATGTCAATTAGAATTAGAGGGGAGATGGACGAGATGTGGGTATACGACGAGATAGATGTGGCCAATGTATTAACTCGGGTCATAAGAGAAGAACATCCAGAAAACAACAGTTTGATCATTTTTTTACTACTTATGTCATTTATGCACTGTAAAACATGTACTTTTAGTTTGTATGCAACATTGTTATTTAGAGATTACGTTTTCTCAAACTTTGATGTCATTTGCTATGTCCAGTGAAGGTGATTTAATTTATATGCAATACTTTTTATAAACATAGTCGAACAACGCGATAGTAATACATCATTCATTACATAATAATTAGAATGACAAAGAAACACAACAAACAAATAGTACATCACCTGTTGAAATCACTTATATCAAATCAGCTTGCTACACAATAAACGCAAAGCAATTGCATTAGCTATTTCATCATACCATTCTTCTAATTGAATTCAAGGACTATAACCACTAACCTTCTAACTTCTCTTTTCCAATGATAGTTTTCTATTGCACCTCTCAAGCATATTGAACTGTCTTAGGATACAACCCAGATCTACCGGTTGGTAGAATTCACAACAAGGAAGACCATCTCTATTGACATTTTCACGTCGATACCGGAAACATCTATATTAACGGCGTCCCATATTTTTCCTATTAAAACACACATTGCACAGATAACTCTACAATGACAACTTTGCACAGACGATTGTCTCACTTCGCCATACCTCACAATTTCTTTTTCCAGGTCTACGATCTGATGAATCTAAAAGAATATGATTCTCTAATCCATTTTAATAGTAGGAGCAATGTTCTCAGAGCTGGATCCAACAGGATTTCAAGAACATTACTCAGAAAATTTGGATCTAATTGAATTTCTGGAACAAGTTCACATTCCCATTGTTCATAATATTTCGCCAGAACATCATCATTGATTTTCCAATTATCCATATCTGTTGGACTAACGTAATTTGTAATGTACAAAAGTATAAATCAACACAAAAACAAAGACAATCAAAAAATATTTTAGACTGCCTTTCAAGGATTGTTGTAGCTTTGTTCTACACGTGTGATGATGCAGAAATAAGACGAAATTGAGTTTATTTGATGAAAATTAAAAAAATGGCAATTAAGGTGTTACGATTTTGAAATTAAGGAAGTAAAATGAAGATATGATTGGTTAAGTGAGTGCGAAGAAGATGCACGAGGCTGTTGCTGTTTATAAAGTAGTAACAATTATTAAGAGGGCGAAATAATGAGTTGTGCCTGTAATAAAAATATATATAATAGGGATGCAACTATGAGTTGCACCTTCTGGGTTTAAATAAATAAAAAATTGGGCGTAACTCATAGTTGCTAAAAAATCGGTTGGGTTGAAACTAATAATGTTTGGTAATAAGTTTTAAAAATAAGATTAATGGTGAAATTATTTCGCATGATAAATTTAAAAAACAACGCTAAAGGAGGGAAAAAAGTTCTTGCTTTCACCTTAAATCCCGTTAATCAAATAAACCGCCGCATGGCAGGTCAGCAATGTGCTACGTGGGCCTGAATTCCCTCCGCATCCACGTGATTTCTTCTCAACAGTCAACAGAACAGTAAACGTAGCACTGCGAGGCTACGACGAAATAACTGAGTAAAAAAGAGAAGGGAAATTAGGTAGATTCAGTTTTAAGATCTGAAGTGTCAGTTTCTCCCACCTCTGATCTTGCCATGAGATTCGCCTCTGTGTTCCTTGATGGCGCTTCCCGCGCTTTTTCCAACCGTGGAGTCATTGTTCTTTTTGCCGTAGCTAGGTTTGTTGTGCTCAATTTTCAGTCTTACTTTGATTTTGCGCTGAAAATACGTGCATCTTGCTTAATCTTGTCTTTATATATAGTTTAATTTTTTTGAATTTGAGTTGATAAGCGGAGGATCAAAGTATGATTTGGCATGTTTAACTGTTGCTTATACCGTGCTGATAACAATTCTCCAGTTATGAATTGAATTTTCTAAGATGACCAAGGCTATCACATATAAAACTTAGATTCATAGATATGGCTATCTTACCACTTAGATTCATAGCTATGGCCATGTTACTGTAATTTCTTAACAATGTGATGTTATTGTATTATCATGTAGAAGATGAGCAGTGAGATTCAATTCTTGCTAGCTCGAAGCTAACCGATAAGTCAATATTTCTATAATTATTTATATTTATTACACAGTAACGCAGCTGCTTAAAATCACAGGTCATTTAGTTAATAATAGTTATAAGATATACAGTTGGGTAGATTAGATCTTCTCATGTCCTGGTTTAACTATGGTTAGTATATGCATATTTCAAGCAGATATTACTATTATTTTGGAACTACGTTCAATCTTCCATCGACATCTTAATTTTCTTGCTTTTTTTTTTTTTTGGAGTGTTTCATTATCAGAATTAATCACTGCAACAGCAAGAGTTCTATTTGCTTGGTATAGCAACAACAATTAAATGTAGATAAGAAAATGATACAAATTATATTTAGGGAATTAGACTAAAGGACAAACTTAAGAACTTAATTTTGGATTTTGGTCAAGTTTCAAAACTTGAGGAGATGAACAAACTTCCTCTCCAAACTTTCATCGTTGCACCTTCTAGTTCCCTAACTTCTTGTTGCGTTTTTATTTTATTTTATTATTATTATTATAAATTCAATAGCACCACTATCTACCTCCAATCATTGTCGCTTCTAGACAGAACTGCCCAAGTCTCCACCATCTAAGCCGCTGCTACCCCATCGTCTCTTCCCATTGTTTTTCAACTTAGCTAATAGCATTACCTCCTACAACCCTAAATCTACAATATTTGACCACATTGAGCGGTTTATTTTTATAAATTTACATAAATTCTACAATACCGTTCTTCACATTAACAATTGATTTTGTGCCAATATACGTTTCTCTATCTTGGTATCAAAATCAGGTTTTATTTATATGCTCTTAATTGACACAATCGCCACACCTTACTCAGCATGGATGTTCACTTGTTTGACTCATGATACAGTACATGTGCAAGGGCGTACTAAGATTGGTTCTACATCAGAAAGTTTATATAATAAATTCTATATAACTACTCGGAGTAGGGCTGTTAACTAATGCTTTTGAATACGAATAGTGTCATATCCGTATATGCATCTAAAACTATTTTCAAATATCAGACGTTTGCATCTACGGATTCAGATGAATATAGGATAATTATTATATCTGGTAACAATCAATAAATCAAAAAAACATGTCAAAGTCTAGTGGTCCAGTGGTTTACGAACACCATGAGTTGCTGCATGTAGTTTGCAGTGGCACAGGTTCGATCCCCAGCGGCCACAATACCGAGACATAGTGCACGACCACTATAAAACCGGCTGAACCAAAGGGCATGGTAGACATAGTCTTCGTGTCCCCAAAGTTATATGCCTTGCCAAAAAAATAAATCAAAAAAACATAAATTGACATTTTGGGTTTTACATGATTTTTCTTTGATGCCATGGATTATAAAAGTATACAAAGCCAACAAGTATAACAATAGCAAAAATTTAAGTAGTTAATATGCATCAAATGGAATAAGCTATTTCAACTTAATACAATAATAAATTTACTTCATTTATCGTGCTAAAATACATATAATATAACCTATAATTCGTGACAAGAATTGGGTGGATAATTTTGAAATGCAGATGCTTTCGTATTCACATTCACTTTTTCAGATATCAGATACTTATCTGCTTTTCAGATATGAATGCAGATGGATTTTTGATTTTTCAGCTATCCATTGACGACTCTAACTAAGTGTACATTACTAGTTGGTTTTGAAGAGGCAATTATAAATTCTCTAGTAAAGAGAAACGAAATCAAAACACATGTAGCACAAGACTTCAAGAGAGATAAGATAAAGCATAAAACAAAATCACTTAAAGTCCATAGCTTTGACCAAAAACTTTTTTTCTTTATGTATGACTTCTATTTTTAAATGTCTTATTCTCACTTAAGGTGATTTTTGATTTAAAGAAGAATAGTTGACTTTGATACAAAAAGGGGACCTGAATATTATATTTAAGAAGTAGAATTTTATTACAACTTTGATTATAAATTTTTGCTTTGTTACAAAATAAGAGAAAACACATATATTTATAGTGCCACATCTCCAGAATGGATGATGTTGATGTATTTAATATTAGGTTAATAACCGTTCTATACAACTCTTTGTGTTTCTCCTAGGAAATATCTTAGATATTTTCTTTATATAACTATAGAACAAATAATTTTAAAAACTCTTAACATTGACAGCATATTTGTAGATAATTTTTAGTTTACATAATTTCACCCGCACAAAATTACTTTATAATTATAGACCATGTTTAACTAATGCCAAAAATCCGTGTTACACAAAATCAAGGTTAATTTTCAATAATCATGTAATTTTGATTTTGTAGTTCCGAATAATATCACAATCTTTGAAGCATGCTTCATTAGGAATAAATATATTATCCAAGTTTCCTCATTCTTACCCAAAGTCGAGATCTTTGAAGCAAGTTCATGACTAAACTTTCTCATTCAAGTCATGTCAAAACATGAAAAATAATATAGATTCTAAAATTCACGACTAAGCAAGTTCTTGGCTAAGCAAGTTCACGAATAAATATTACAACAGAATAATACTACTAAATACGAACTGTCAGTCTTCATCTTCAACTCTAGAATAATATCTTCGACTAAATTGAACAACTCAAGATGACCCAAACATAATGAAAAATAATATACTTGATTCAGGACTAAACTTTCTCATGTAAGTCATATCAAAACATGAAAAAAAGGGTACAGGTAACTTAAGAGATCTTACGAGATTTTCCATTTTTAAAGGATCCATTAAACCATTATATATAGTAGAATGCGCTACATATGTAATGTCTATTAGCAAATTATAATATTGAAAACAACGTTATGGTGTTACCCATATTCTCCGTTAACACATTTTATATGCAGGTACCGTAACACCATCGTAAGCTGGTAGCTGTCAGAGAGTCCCCTATAGATACAATATAAAGTAAATCGTAGTGGGATCATATAGGGATACAATATGATAAAGCACGTGAGACAATACGTAATGTAATATTATACCAATTTACCCTTTCTGAAAGATCATGACCCCTGACAGCTGATCGCGTCCAATACTCCAAATCAAATCAAGGTGCACGAATCGAAACACAAGTCAAGTGAGTAATACGAGACGTGTGTCCGCTAGAGGTAGCTAGCCTCAATGCTAGACATAAGCTCATGTTTTAATCATTTTAATTTTGACACAAGTGTCAAGGATATCCATTATCGTTTACTTACTTCATTACAGTAAGCATTCTTCAATTCAAACACTTCATCTGAAACATATTTCACGTACATAGTTGTTAAGTGGTTTTAATATTGACAGAGAGTATGTCGATATCCAACCGCGATTTTTTTAACAACCAATCGTCATCTTACACATCGTGGTCATTGTATATTTCAATAAGACATCATATTTCAAGTTGCAAATCAATTTAATATCAAGTTCGAATTTTAGTTCCATACTATCATATCCCAAATAGGAACAATATTGAATTCACATTTTAATTTCATATTTTCATATCAAAATCAATTTAGTTCACATTTTGATTTCATATTGTCATCTACCAAAGCAGTTCAATATTGGATTCATGTTTTAGTTTCATATCGTCGTATCATAAATCGGTTTATTATAAGGTTCAAATTTCAATTTTAGAATTTCATGTCGCAATATCGTTATCCAAATGTAATCCATTGCATTCAAAACAGTTTTAGGCTCAAATAGCTTGGATTGAAAATAGATTTTTAGTTAAAATAGTTATATATAATAATTGAATTAAAAATAGTTTTAATTGAAAACAGTTTTTAATAGAAATAGTCTGAAATAAAATAGTACAATGGAAAATAGTTTAAAATAAAATAGTACTAATTTCAAAATAATTTTTAATATAATAGTTTGAAATAAAATAATTTATTTCAGTTTAAACCATTTGAACCCACTTCCAAGTTCCTAACTTTTCTTCAAACCATTTTAGATCTCATAATCCAGTGTGAAACAAATTTCAGATCCTTTCAAGCTTCAATTTATAGCCAATTCAAGTTTCAATTCCCCAATTCAAAATCAGCTTCAATTTAAATGATTTAAAGCTTGATTATCAGTTTTAACATATTACACTAAATTGGCTTCTGAACTTAAATTCAATTTTAAAATCCGTTCATCTTGATTTGGTTTTAAATATAAGTTCCAAATTTAACCATGTTTACATTAAATTGGTTTAAAAACTGAAAATTTTAGATTCAACACTTGAAATAATTCAATTTTGGCGGATTCAATTTAAATTACAGTTTCAATTTTTAAAAATGAACCAATAATTTCAAGTTAAAGTTCATTAGTCAATTCCATTTAACAAAATTCAAATTTATAAATTGGAAAGTACTTTATTTGATCAAACTCGATGTTAATGTATTTTTCTATCTTGTGGTCAAGTTATCATTAAATTTTAATTTTAATTACAAGGGTATCTATCATTTCTACCCATATCGAATGTCATAGGTATATACCATTTTAATTTATTTTTCATTCAAGGTATTCAACGATATACAAAATGATAATAAGGATACATCATAGACAATAATCATCGGGATTAAAGTTTCCAATCAACAACCATAACAACCAATAACATATGCGCGTGCAAACAACATATGAATCAACCAATAAATCACAAAAGTCACTGGTTATTTAATGTCAATGTTCAACTAGTAATTTAATTTCAACGACAATTTAATGTCCATTTAATTACATGTCAAATCAAATTCAATCCGTTCAAATTCAATTTCAACTTATATTTAAAATTTCAAACACTATGGGCCAAAGCGGTATAGGTACCAAAGCGGTACCTATATGTTGTTGGGCCAAAGCGGTACCAAAGCCCAAAAAGTTCGTTTTTGTCATTAAATTGAATTACGTTGTCTCATATATTGAAATATTCATTTTCGATATTTTTAAATTTAATGGAACTATCAGAAACCACTAAAACGGTCTTGTTCAAATTTTATTTTTCCCATCAAATAAATTTTAAATTAACTCCCACTACTGTAATTTAACGATGATAAATTATCATTTCTAAATTCACTTTTATTCCTTTTATTAAATCATACTTACGTAAAATTAAAACGTCAAATTTTGTTTTTTCCAAAAATTATTTTAATTTCACTAAACACTCATTTTATTTAACGTAAAACACACATTTTCTGGCGTTAACTTGTTAGTTACAAATTACATTCCTATTGTTTAAATTTAAAATTTCATATCAATTTAATTACAATCAAATTTAATATTAGAAATTATCACTGGTTCTAATTTCATTCTTATAATTCAACAAAGATTATATATTTCTAATTTAATAACTATTTTATAATACTGCAATCAAATTTATTCAAAATACATTTAAATCAATAAAATTTTAATTTCTAGCAATTTTAGTCAAATTTTATATTTTTAAATGGTCAAAATTCAGGTCGTTACATATGACACCAAATCAAAATTAATTTCCAACATCGACCGCTTCTATTGACTAACACTGCTACCATTATCTCTTAAAAAACAATGATACAAAAATGTTATATTAAAGTGAGATCATGCATATATATTCAATATTCATTTTTACAAGTAATCTTAGTTATATATGACATTTTTTGTTTGTTATTCAACAATAACAAAATGAAGAAGAAGATAAAAGCACCAGCCACAACTATCTCCGCCAACCAATACCACTGCGAATGCCGAACCACCACCATGCAACACTACCGCCTGGGCCATTCTTCTTTAAATAGGTAGTCCATAGTGGTGAAAAGCGCCTAGGTGGGCGCCATGGCGCGACATGACGTTTGCAACATTTTTGCTTACGGCGCGGTACATATGAAAAGACGCGCCAAATGGCGCACGACGCAGAAATGACGCGTCTTTATTTTATTGTTCTTTGTTTTTTTTCGCATTTTAAACTGCAGTAACCACTACTACAAATACTGTTTCCATCACTATAACCACCATCATTACTACTATTGCTATTATTATCATAATGACAAAATGTGAATAACTTTGTTAACATTTGTTTTTCAATTATATGGAAACATAATTACATCATTATATTTCTATCCGATTATGATCAGCGAGTTAATAACCCTACAATTATGTAATTAGCTGACCTTAACATGTCGATATTTAGATTTGACGTATGTTTTATTATCCAACATAGTTTAGATTTATTTTGTTATTGTCAGAAGTATATAATATAATGTATAAAAAATCATAAAATATTGCTTAGCATAGATGCAAAAACAATGAATGAGACTGAGAACATGTGAACGATAATTCAAGAAAAGCAGCTTTGGAGGAAGAGAAAACGTTTTAAAAAAATAAACATTCAAGCAGCTCTGAAATATACCATTAGATTGAAAAATTTGCATTTGTGTGAATATGTCCAATATCTTTGTACGATTTGTCTGCAATATAAAAATATATATGATTTGGTATTTGTTAAATACAATGGAACATTAAAAAGGTGTAATACCCGTGATGCCATTGATCCAATATCTTCTAATGATATTGATGATTGTAATGAATGATTAATGTGAAATATGGATGATGCATCCGATGCTGAAGATGAGTTTGTATTTGACGACGAGGATGACTTGGGATGTTACTACTAGAGCAATAGAAGTGGAGGAAGCTATCCATGTAGAAGAGCATCTACGTCGAGAGGTTTTTCAACATTTGCTTCAACCCTTTTACATATTCACGAAGAAGAAACAAATCTAAATGTTACAGACGAGGAAGATACTGAAGCTTATGAATCTGATGATGCAGACATTGATTTGGAAAATATAATTGTTGAACCAGATTTAGATTTCTAGTTTATCAGTAATATGTATTATTATTTTGGATTTGAAAACTATTGTGCTTGAAATTCTATGCTTTATGTTTTTTTGTAAAATGTATAAAAATCTTTGTTGCATATTTTTAGAAAAAAATATTGATTTTTTATTTTTATTTTTTTTGACGTTAAATTTATGTAAAAAATTAAACATGTACAATAAATTAAAAAGGCACGCGCCATTTGCCGCGCTATGCGCCAAGGCTTCAGAGAGGTTTTGCGTTGTGCGCCAT